>JAHREE010000259.1:9491510-9540093 GCA_033628505.1 Tringa tobata | reverse complement strand
TAAGATGGAGGCAGAGGGCATTGAGGCTTTCTGTGGAATAAAGTGGAATACCTGACCCTTTGTTGGTGTGTCAGGCTCTGGATTAACATCACTGCAACATGCGGATCGGGAAGGAGTTGGTATCTTTAAGCTATGTTGGCAAGGCTCACTAGAGTGTTCTTGCATTCTTCTGCAGGCATTCTAGGCATGATAATTTCATTTAGCAAATACCTGTTTCGGAAGAATTTAAAGCACTGACATGTAACTCAGTCTGTCTGTTGAGCTCTCTTCTGTTTCATGTTAAACTGTGGGTTTTGACTTTTTATTACAGGGCTTGATTTTGCTGTGGTTTTGGAGGGAACAATTAGTAGCTTGTCCTATGTGATAGCAAGAGATGGTGAAGGAAATGCAGTGTACCCCCTTTATCCTCACCTTATCTGTTATCACCTCATCTGGGTGTAGCTTCCTATGGAGAGGGGTTTTATGGAGAATTCCTGCTAGTGCTCTAACCAGACCTGTCTCCCTTGACTTCCTTCCCCCTGGAAGGGCAGCTCTGTTAATCTCAGTGTAACACAAAGCCGAATTGGAAGGACCTACATTTTCTGCATTTCTTTTGAAAGAAGTGGGCAGAACAAGTATGTTGAAAGAAAATAATCGCCGGGCAAAAAATCAGGTTAATTGCAGAAGATGACTGTTGGTACAGCTGTAGATGACCAGCACTTTTCATTATAAGCAGTTTGTATTTTCTGTTTCTCATTATAGGAATGAAATTCCCTACATGAGTGTGAATGTGAAAAGAAGCATGGATGAAATAAAAATATTTCAAACTCTATAAAAAGTGCATAAATACCACCATCCAGAGCCAGACAGGGCTCTTTTCCTAACGAATGAGAATGAAAGCTTAGATTCTGTTACTGAGTCACTGGAATATGAGAGCAGAGTCTAATCCAAAATCAAACTAGTTGCCTAAAATAATAGGCTGTATTATTCTGATTTTTTGATAGATATTCTCTGCCCATATGTTACATTTTTACTGCAGTAAGAATTTTCCTTTTGTAGGCACTGCCCAAAAGCCTCCAGTTTATAGTGCAATCCAGAGAAGTTTATCTGACAGAATATTGCAGAATTTGGCCTCTGGTACTAAAGCAAGGCTTTACTACATTTTGCAGTTGCCATAGGAAAAATATTTTTAATATTCTGACATCTCAGCTTTAAAAACATGTATTGGTATGATTATTTTATGACATGTCTGTAATTCTGTGTGTGTTACATACATATATATATATAGCTTTTAATAAAGAGAGAATTCAAGTTTTCCAAAATAATCTGGGGAACTTCAGAGGTGTGGGTATCATGGAAGGATTTCCAAAGTGTAGAAGCCCTTATTTAAAAGTGAATAAAGTGAAAAATAACAAGCAAAATGAATGCATGCAAAAAAGATAAACTGAAAGGCAAATGTTGAGTTAATAAAGTCCAAACTACTCTTTGTTTTTCTTAGAATGCAGTCAAAATAGAGTTCACTCAGCAATACAGGTGGCATTAATAAACACCTAGCACTGGGTACTTGATGACGTTAGAAGCTGACAAGTGAAAAACCAGACCTACAGATTTTGTAAACACCGTGCTTGTCAATATACTTTTCAACTATGCCAGTTCTAAGTGTCAAAACTTGCCTAACCAGTTTTATGTACACATAACTTAGAGGATGACCAAACATTGAGATAAAGGGATGCTTCTGGAGAGGGAGAGCTGGACGTAATACGTCTTGCAGTTGAGTACTAAGTCTGAGACAGATGCGTTCTGTTCTCATGAACTGAAGCTTGGTACATCCCTAAAATAAATAATTTTCAGATGCGTGATCACACACATAAATGTAACAAAACAAATCGGAAAGTTTAACCTTCCTGTTTTGAAACCTGATTTTTATAAAATGTTCATTGTCTTTTATGATGGATGCTGCAGGAGATCTAATGCTTTTAAAGAACAACGTCAAAAATGCATTTAGGGAATGCAGGTAAAGTATGTTTGGGGGTTTTTAAAAATAGAAATAAGTGGAAAATGACTCATTGGATGCTCCTCCCATAGTTCATCATCAGCTTTACAGTTGGCACCAGCAATTACTGTCCATGGAGTAATAACTGAAAAAAAAAATTGTAAGCATTTTTAAAATTGGTGCTATTTTTGCAGTAGCTTTTAGTCTTTCTGCCATACATTTGCACAATAGACTAGAACAATTAACAAGTTAGAAAGTAGTATTTTTTCATTGAGAAGATAGTACTTTCAAATAAGTATGTAACACAGTTCATAAAAAAAATTCTTGTTTTTTAAATACTCTAGTGAAGCTTCTGGCTTTAGCATCAGTATTCACTGGCAATAGTAATTATTCATTGGCAATAATTTATCCCTGAAAGCTTCATTCTGTACATTTTCTCCCAAAATGTAAGACAAGCCTCGGACAGATCTTTGTCTTACTTCATTTACAGGAGTGATAAATGAAGAAGGAATTCAAGAATTCAAAACCAAAAAATAGTATTTGTAGAATAAAGTAAATCTCAGTAATTTCATCTTCATGACAGATGAAGATAGAACATAAAGAGTGTAATAGTGGTTTCAGTGGAATCTAGAGCAGCCCTTTCACTGACTTCACCAAGGCCAGGATTTTACTCTGCTTTTACTTGGAGTTTCATAGTTGACTCTGACATTGTGCTTCTAGTCTCAAATATTCACACTGTTCTATTTGGTAATGACTTTAAAGTTAGATCAAGATAGGAATTATAATAAAATTAAGTGCTTACATTAGGGAATATAATTTAAATGTCATAAATGCATATTTTCAGTAAGTAGAATTTAATATGCAGCATTTCTTGTAACAGGTCACTCATTTGAAGAAGAAAATTAATCGGCTTTTGTGCAACAAATCCATTGGAAAACCAGTGTCTCCAAGGGTGTTGCATGTAGTTTCCAAGAACTGGGAAAAGTAATAGGGTAGGAAAGGTACCACCTTTTCTTCGTGAGTCTTTTCACTGTAATGCTCATTAACCTGTAAACTTGCCATTAATTCAGATGGAGAATAGTTTATTGTGTAACATGAGTTGAGAAATTATTTCTCCTGATTTACTATAATGATTTTCCTAGGGTGATTTAATTAGACATACATCACTGTCTGACACTTCTTGACCTCCAGACCATGATAAAATCCGACTAACTCAAGTGTATTATTTCTTTTAAGTAATGGACTTTTTAGTAGGACAGTAAATACTTTAGTATAAGGTTTTGTTATGCCAGGATTCAGCAGCTTTGTAATGAGCTTTTGGGGATTTTCAAAAGGTTAACAAGATTTATATTGTGGGATGTTTTTGCATGAAGCTATGAATCACTCCATGATGGCTCCTATTACTTAGAAGCGTATTTTTGAATATGCAGTTAAAAATATCACACTTGTTAAGTTCTAGGTTACAGACATTCTGGTTTAGTTTTAACTTTTTTGTTTTAAACTTTAATGTTTTTAAAAGTGCTTTCAAAAAGAGCTATATAAATACAAAAGTTTCAAAAAGCAAGTAGTCTGTATAAAATATGGTAATGTTTCAATTTTTTATGCAATTCTTTAATAATGTGTTGAGGTTTTCTTTCCCATCATGGGGGGGGAGGGGAAAAGATGCTCTAAAAAAGTGTTTTTCTTAAAATAAATGTGAAGATCTTCTGTCTTTGTGTTTCTAAAGGTGTTTAAGTTTGGTGTTTACAACTCATGGATACCTGCTGTATTTTCCAGATAAGAGACAGATCTTTTGAAAAAAATGGATCTGGTTAGATTTCACAAAGAACAGAGAAAACAAACATATTTTTTTAGCTTTGCAACATCTGCTATCCATTTTCTTAAGTATGTTTCTTGTGTTAGTGCTGATATTTTTTTCCTTTTCTATTTTTTTTCAATAATCCATCAGTATACTTAGTTCCCTTCTGTAATCAGTTTATTTAACCCAAAGGCGCTTCTTTTTCTTAACTCATCTTTCTGAAATTTATTTCTGATGGGGGCAGAGTGCTGTTTTTGAGATTCTGAGTATCATTCTTAGCCTGTGTTTCACTGCTGCCGTCAGTTAGAAGGAGTACATAGTGTTGTCAATATAAAACGTACTTGTTAATTTTGCAGGCAAAAACCTTTTAAAATAGTTCATTAAAATGACCCAAAATGTCCTTGTGGTTTTTTCTAAGTCTTCTGCACTAGCCTATAAAATAAGACTTGCTTGCCACAGGAGCTGCAATTTTATGGTCTTCATAAGCCTAACCTGAGGCTGCTGCTCAGTTCTTTTGATGAGCGTGTGTCAGAGCAGTGAACTTACACCACTTGTCCTTGAGACACGGTTCTATCTGTAGAGAGGACTGTATTTATTTATTTATTTTGTACCAAATGTAGAGCTGTTGACGAGCTATAAGAAAGCTACTATCCAGTCAGGATATTTTCCAGTTATTGCCATAAAAACAAAATATCTTTTACATTCCCTAAATGCTTTTCTGATGATGTTCTCTAAAAGCATCAGATTTGTTACAGCGTTTATCATAAAAGAAGACAAATATTTAAGGAAATGCTTAAAGCTTGCAAAACATAAAGGCCAGACTTTCAGATCTGCTTTGTTACATATGTGACCCCGTGTCTGAAAACTATTTAGACTTATACCAAGTTTCAGATTATTTCAACTTTTGAAGCATTCTCTCTTCACATCCCAGTTTGTGTGTTTTTCTGAAGAAGCCTTCGACTGCATTATTTGGACAAACTTTATTTTTTATTTGTTTGGTTTTGTTTCTCATAATTTATACATTTGTCAAGTCTGCTAGTTTAAGTACTCTTTTTTTGCCTGGTCATTGCTCAAACCTTGGTCCTTGATCAGGAGGTGTTGCTTGATGATACAGGGCCCCTCTAAGCAATTCTGGAACTAAAATAGCTTGAACTGTTTCATCTTGAAAAAACTAAGAGCTTCAATTACATGCACGTATCCCCAGGATTTTCTATTAAGAGTAAACAGTGGCCAAAATATACTGCCCATTCCTCACTGGGAAGGGGTCGAAGGTCCAATGTGGGATTGAGGAAAAACCATGTGAATTGATTTGAAAGCTCATGGCGAAAGCAGTACTCAGAATCAAGATTTTACAAATCAGTGGTAGTGATTCGAAGTGATTTGTGGAAGTGATTTTAAGTGGTTTCCCAAATAGTTTCACTGTAACTTACACATTGTTAAAGATCTGTTTTATGGTATTTTGAGCCATAATCTGGAAATGGTGTTTGGGCTTCTCATTTTTATTTTAGTAGGTTCCCGGCATTAAAGAATTACCTAACATAATATGAAGAGAGTAAAAATCCATTAACATTCCTATATTCACACAAGCAGTGGTCTGCAAAATGAGTGCTGGAGAAGTGGTTTGCTGGCTGTCGGGCGTCAAATTAACCTTGTTTTAAAACAGAGGGAGGTGGTTCTGCACATAAAGGAGAGAAATACTGGAACTCCCTGCCAAAGGGTGTTGTGAATGCAAGAAATGTGCAAAAGGAGGCTGGGCTGTTCTTCAAAGAGATATCTCTTGGCTATTACTAGAGTTGAGCTAGGCTACAGGGGCTCAGGACATCCCTTGGGCTGACAGGAGTTGGGGGCTAGAAGACTGTTGTTGGGAGCTGTCATATCTCCTTGCTTACTCTTTCTTGGGCATCCGCTCATGGCTGCTGTTGGGAGAACAGTAGCCTGGCAAGCCCTGTGCTTTGAACAGAGCTGCCATGGTCAGGTACACCGTGTTCTCGGAAAACCTCCCTCTCCGTATGTTGTACAGAACTCTGAGAGGGTCAAATGCATTTAGCATCTATGTGACCATATAGGTTAGCATCACCTTTCTAGTCCCCGTATCTTACTGCTTTTTCCCATATAGCTTTGGTCATTCCTTTCCTTCAGTATTTTTATTGTATCTGTAGAGGTCACAAGATTCCATATTGGGGTTCGTTTCTCTAAGGAGAGGGTTTCAGATAGCTCTTTACATACCAAACCCCTGAACCCCTGAATTTGCTTTTCTGTGCTCAAAACCTGCCTCTGGTTAACTTACAGAGGAGTTGTTACATTCTGGATATTCTTTTCCTCTGACTAATTTTTTCTTATGTTTAGATATTTGAGCATAATGTCATGTCCGGGTTCTTGATGAGATAAGTGTATGTTTAGTATTACTTTAATAATTGATAGAAATTCAGCGTGGTGTTTAAAAGTGATTACACTAGTTCACACTGAAGAACTCCTTAAGGTACCTGTCAGCAAGAACAAGGATAAAGGTATTACACTGTATATTGTAAGTTTCTTAATGTTACCTTTTCTTATACATTAAAAACTCTTTACACAGTTTATTGTAATATCTACACACTCTTCTTTCATGGTGATGTAATCTTTGTCCAAAAGATTGTTTGAAAATACTGAAATTTAATTTATATTGAAAGCCATATTCCAAAATGTAGTATTTACATATTTTATAATATTGCAACTGTTAAAGCAAGTTACAGTACAACAGTCCTGGATTAAATAATCCTGGCACTGTTTGCTTCCGTAAGCATACACATATGCAGATGTTTCAAAAATACTGGAAGCCAGCTCATGGTTTCAGTAGACATCAATAGTTCCACCTGCTGATTGCAGTCCCTTTCTTTTGTTCTACACTTTTTTGTTACAATCACTGTCATTTTTACATTTAGGAAAGAAATCACATGTTCTCAAAGGTTTTATTTAGCACATTATATGAAAGGATGGCTTGCATATTTATAAAGAAGAATCTGGCTAGTCTGTTTTAGCTGTGCTCCGTCCTGCTTATTCAAGGATCACACAAACCTAGTTTAAAAGTTGGGAAGCTCCATTTTGAAGTGTTTCCATGTTTATTAAGGAAAAATAAGAAGAAAATGCTGTGGTGTTATTTGGGAGAAAAGGGAAGGAAGGGAAAGAGGAGAGGAGAGGCAAGATAAAGAAAATGAAATGCTGTGAACTGACTGCAACATTAATGAGGAAAAAATGAAACTTTAGCCTTCTCTGGCACATAATAGTTTTATCATTCAAAGCACAAACACACAGGAAAGCTTTACATGCTTTTACTTAGAGTTACTATTTGTGCTTTAAAGTGCTTGTACAAAACATGAGTCGGGTTTTAATTTGTCTAGGGTGATGTCCTTTAGTTGTACTTTGCTTGCCTTTTTTTTTCTTAAGTCATTCAGTAAAAATCATCTAGTGTTATTGGACTGAGTCCATACAAAGCTAGGCTGCTTGATCAACCTACTGTGCACCCCTCAGTTCTAATCCTGATTACATTTGCCTTAGTTGATCTCTCTGAAGCCAACCCACTTCAATGTCCTTAGATGCTTGCATACTTCAGCGTTTAAAAAAAACAGTAAGTGCTGTTGCCTTTGCTGCTCTGTTTTCAGTAAACTTCAAATATGAGAAGGGGCTAAACTTTATAGAAGAATCACTTTTGTCCATCTTTTGTTTTGCAATCAAGAAAGTTGATGACAATTCAGAGACTGCTAATATATTCACCTACTGCTAAAAGTTGAAATTCTCACAGGCTGTGAGCTGGTTTTGGAATGTAAAATAACTTTTTGTTGTGAGAGGAAGTGTCTTTGTAAAAATAGCAATCCTCTGGACATCCCAGAACTCTTGATTCACCTTTTGCCCTGAAACCGATACCCTGTTGCTGCAGGTGAAAAAGAAATGTTTGTGCTCCCTAAAAAAGTGTGAGCAATGTAGTCTCCCAGGAGCAGGGACTGCGGTCGCACAGCAGCTTTCATCACCGATGGATCTAGCTGTCAGCTGCAGCTGCTGGCTGTAAAGCAGTGATGGTAGTAATGGTAATACAAATGCCAGCCTTGGGTGCAACGGGGCAGATCCCGAGCTGGGAAAAGTTGGGTGTATCTCTCAGGCACAGCAGGGAGGATTTAATCGAGGGTGGTTGTGGGGAGCACAGGGAACGGGCGCTCTACAGTCTGCTTTTTGGTCCTCTGCTCTGCACCCCGAGATTTTGTCAGGGTCAAAGTTCAGGATAGGTGCACAGCTCATTCCAGCAAGAAACGCTGTCCTCCTGGCTGGCTGGCTACCACATCCTGTCTTTCTGGAAGAAGCAAGTTATGACTCCCTTCCCTTGAGATGTAGTAAAGAAGGGAGATGCTTTTTTTATCTCTTCCTTTACCACTGTTGGCAGATACTAGTAGAGAAGTAGGGAAAAAAAAGCTTATAGCTATTTGAGGGAAAAACAAACTAATTGTTCCATTGTTTTTATAGTCCATTCAGATAACACTTGCGTACCTGAGAGCAGTCTAACCTTTGCATTTATCCATTAGGAGTCTTTGACTTGGCCTGTAATAAAAAATTTCTGAGGGATTCTCCCTGCCTGTCCTTTTAGTTTAGCCTGATGGGCCCTTCATCTGCTAAAACTTTAGTGTTTCTATAAGACAAATTCACCTTTAAATACACTCCGATGGGAACTTGGGAAAGTGTTTTGAACTGTTGATGGCTTAGATGCCAGTGATTGCTACGATATGCTGCTTTTATATCTCTGAAATTACTTGATGATTTCTTTACTTATGTTGAGAAGAAGAGCTCTAGGTCCCTCTTTACTCTGAATTAGAGCCTGTGGTTTTAGTCGTGATTCATCCCAGTGGGCTGTACTGCTTTCTGCCTTGATTGTAGCCGTTTTAACAGTAGCTAGAGGGAGGGAGAGATGCTTCTCTTACAATTAGGGAGCTCAGGGAAAACTGCATTATCATCCTTTATCAAGAACTTTGGTTTGACAAAACTAAGAGCAGATGCAGGAAATCTAAACTGCATTCTCTCTTGAAAAAAAAATAGGAAAAAAAAAAAGAAAAAGGAAAAATCTTTTGACAGATTCAAGTAAGATATGTTAAAACAAAAGTAATAGAATAAATAACGTAATCCTATAGTGAAATTGTAATTTAACATTTTTATAATGTGAATGGTAATAGGTTTAGGACATACATATCTGCTGCACCACAGTCTAGGAAGTCTAGGAAAAGGAGACAAAATATGAGACCCCTCAAGTGGTAGTTCCTTACAACTTAATAGTTGCTTGGCAAAATTTGAATTCAGAATGTCCCTGGTGACTGAAGAGAATTCGTGAAATAAAAAGGAAGCTTGTAAAATTAAATAAACTGTAGCTGACGTAAGAGTCAAAATAGTGAGACAAATTTCAGAGGGAACTACAGGAAGAGAAAGGATGAAGCTGCTTGATGTTGGGTTAGCCTTTGTAAACTCTGGGAAAACTCCAAATGATGGAAGCTGTAATGGAATCAGTTTATTTTCACTGTTCAAATGTGTCTAGAATCATATTTAAAAATCCTAAATATGCTTTGCAAACACAGAAATTGGAAAATATGTCTTAATTTTATCCTTTAAATTAAGGAGGGCTTTAGAGTTCCTTGCTAAACTTAAAAATCTGTGAGCCTTGTGTGACATTCTTTCTGAATCCTTGCAGAACAAAAGTTTTACCATTGCAGTGAACGTGTGTTTTTTAATTAAAATCAAAACTAAAGCAAATCCTCATAAGCTAAAAGACAGCAAAGATGGCCTTTAATAGCAAAGATAAAGTTGGAAAAAAGATGTGGACATTTTTGCCTAACAAGAACAAAGAGCCTGGTTATGAGTCACTGATCTCATTTCCAGGACTGATAGCAAGAACTGAGCAACTGAGCTTACAACTGACTCTTTTGAAGACAGTGGAGAATTATGTGGGGTCAGTGGTCTTCTCGAGAATTTGATAAAGCATAGAAATATCTGCTCATGAGTTAATTACAGAAGTACCTTTGTTTTATTTCTTTATATGTACACACACACACACATATCTCACATGCCTGACTCTCGCATTCCTATAAAGATGCAATATTATCCATGCGTGGAGATAACTAGAACGTGAAGGAAGACAAGGAAGAAGAGAGTAGCCTTGTACGGAAGGGTACGTTACCTGAGGTTACACAAAGCCTGGTGGAAGGGTGGGTTATAGTAACACGGTTCCTCTCTGTACGGAGGAGAGTTCAGAGCCAAGTTCAGTTCAGATCTTACAGGGAAAGAACTTCTGTGCAGCTTCCACGGAGTCTTACCAGAACAATCCAGTCCCTCCCTCTGAACTTAAATTTATTATGAACTCTAGAATATAGAAAAGCATTCAAATTATGAAAAAAAGTTTTATGTTCTGTTCTTTTATATTTTTAAAATTGCCTAATATCTTCTGGGTTACTTTCACTAATCTATTTTAAATCTGATTATCCTCCTACAAGTGATAGTCTCTTGCCATATTACCTGCATTTAGAGTTAATTTTTAATTTTACTAAGAAAACCAAGTCTGAACTAAGAGCAGATCTATAAAGCCAGAAGTAGGTAAGTGCAGATTCTGTAGTTAACTCACCTGCCTTATGCATTGAAGTATGTGACGCCAGGGAATTTCTTATACAAATTCATGTTATCGATGTCCAACTGAGATACAGTAAAGTACAAAGAATGAACTTTAACTTCAAATATCAGGTGAGCTAACACTCCCAGCAAAAAAAAAAACAGTATGCATTTACATTTAAAATTAGATAAGGTATTTTGGAAAGCTGTATATAATATCAGGATAACAGTATTTAATACTAACCATAATTAAGTCTCCTGATTATGTGTTATATTAGCACTGTTGCACTTAACGGAAGTCTTAAGACAAAACTTTCAGAAACAACAATAGAATGATAGATCTGGTAACTGAAATCCAAAGTTATCTTTAAACATTTTTTATCAGGAAATTACTGACTTAGTATGCACTTATTTACTAATATGCATCTGAATTATTTTCCTGAGTGAAATATGTGTAAGATTAACTCTTAGGTGCATTTAGATAGCAGAATCTCACTATGATTAAAACCACAATGGATATCAGTCATTGAATTTCTGAAATTTGCTGTTTTCTATATGCAAATTAGAAATCTGTTTTGGTTTTGAATTTTGTTATATATAATATACAATTAAATATCTTTTTTAAATGTCGAATATCAACTCAGATGCGTCACGTCTATAGCACTTAGTTTTGCTACCCGAAAATAGAAAATGGGCTATATTTAGTTTTACAGCTTTATCAACTAGCTGTATCTCTTCCATATCAAAGAATAAATAAATTTGCCCAATTATTGTGACTAATTAGATCAAATCATGCAGCTTTAGTGTTGTTCATTATCTACACTGGACCCAAACGTCCAAACTCCTGTGATAAAATTTGTGTCTCTGATACTCCGCTGTGACCACAGCTAGAGCAAGGCAGTAGGTAGCAACAGCGGAACTGCTAAGCATGCCCACATAAGAATGTCACACTTAGGTAACAGAGTGTCCCTCAGGTCAGCCTACGATAAGAGCAAAGTCAAACAAGGCTGAATCCTTGATGTTTTGTGTTTTAAGTATCTGAAAATTGTTCACGACCAGCCTCGACCTACAAGACCTCAAATGATCATATGAGCAAGGCAATAAATTGGTGGTAACTTGCCCTGAGGCCCATGTTGCAGTTGTGATGTTGTGAAAGTTACATCTAGTGTTAGCCTGTCCACATAGATCTACCTACTTCTTCAGGCTTCACAGGCGGGAAAATTTTATATTTACTTGTACCGAAAGGGAACTATGGTGGCTGAATGGGCATGGCTGAAAGGCTCTGCATCGTATCAGTGCGGTCAAGTGGAGATGCACGGGAATACCACGGCATCAAGAGAGCTGGGGAACCACTTGCTTTCCAAAACTCCACACCTGAGCAAGATTTTGGCAATGCCAACAGTTTGTAGCCCTGCAGTATTTGCCAAACATCCAGGACGTGGCCTCCTGTCATGGGACAGACTGATTGACCTTCCTGACAGAAATCAGAAATGGAATGTAGTGGGCATAGCAGAAAACCGTTTGTGTAGGAAAAGACACTCCAAAAATCATGATTTTCAGAGGAATGGACAGCAGCTTTCGCAATATCGACATGCTTCAACTTGGACTAGCACAATTTTACAGCCAGGCCATACAAGAGCAAACTTTGAAGTACTGTCAAGTGCCCAGGAATACCAAAAAGAAGAAAAAAAGTTTAAAGGTAACTGACATTATTATGCAGAGCGCAACAAATGCTGTATTTAAAAAAAAAAAAAAAAAAGAACACAGAACAATACCAGGTTGTTGTATGTATATTTATGGTCAGAAGTTTGGCCATTGGTAAAAGCATTACTATGTGGGGGGTGTTTTCTTGTTACCTCTTTTACTTTTTTTAATTTTTTTTTCAGCAGGCATAATTGTGATTTTTAGTATTCCTTTTTATTCAATTTAATAGCTTTGTGAAAATGCTATGAGTACTTACTGGGGCTTTCTGTGTGATATCTAATATAAAATAATATCTGTTCCTTTAGCCCTTTAAAAATTTGTCTCTCTCGTTATGGTCTTGATTAGCTGATCAAAAATATTTTCTGAACCTGGCCTTTTTAAATAAAGCATATCCTTGAGACATTAAAAATGCAAAGGCAAACAAAAGCATTTTTTTACTACTTTCAGGGTGTGCATCTCTCACCTGTGACTGTGTTGTTTGCCTTTTCTTCTTTCTTAACCATCCCCAAAGCTTCAGTAGGTGCACATACAGAGCTCAAATAAATAGAACTTCCATTTATGAATATTCTTTGCCTCAGTAGCCAGGAAAATTAAACAATTTCTTTCAGGTACCTTTTTTTATTCACAGCAGCGCAGCATTGAAGGAATTCCTTTTAAGAATCACAGTTGCTTAGGTATTAGCACAAATTTAGTGCTTAAGTTATTTTAGTTCCTTTTTAAACTGGGATAAATAGGTCTTCATTGTTCTTTGCCTTAAAAATTATTAGTGGATATTAGGAGGGAGGGACCACAAGTTGTTTTCTTTTACTTAAGTCTTGCATCACTCCAGGAAGAAAGATTACAGTGTCAGGAAGGATATCACCTCATGAAAAAGTTAAACTGGTCTAAGTACCTGATTTCTTTAGATTTAGTTGCTCTTTACCTCAGAATGCCTCTTTGCTAACAGATGTCAGGTGTTGATCGCTTTAACGTCTTACTAAAGGCTGTCAGGAGGCTGCCAAACCCAGACAGTCCCACCCCAGAGACTCTTAATTATGTTGTGTCAAGCTACATTAGCTGACTTTCTGCTTAGTTTTATTTTTGAACAAATGGAACTTTTTACCTTGAAATTTTCATGTGGAGTTGGGGTAGGGAGTGACTCAGAAAAGGTACATGTTCTAAGTATTGGCAGTTACTTTCTCAAGAGATTAGCTGTTTAATTAACTGATGTCTGCTAACAGGGTCTTCAATTACGAGATATGGGGAGACTTAACAAATTGGGTTATCTGGGTCACAGGTCTATAATTACTCTTAGCAGTATTTGCTCAGAGACCATCTTAAAATTTGTCAAACACCACTCAAGAATTTTGTTAGCCAGTTTGTTGGCAAAACCAAGGAACAAATGCTTTCTGATGGTACCATGGGCTACCCGTGTGTGTTGCCAATCGTGCAAGGAACTCGTGCAAGAAAACAAGCACAAACCCTGGAAGCATCTTGATCATGAGAGAGCAAGCTCCATTCTCTTTTAACCAAATTTATTCAAGGTGTCAAATATTTTCAGGGAGAACTGGATTTGTAGTGAATCTGAACATTTAAATATAAACTATGACATTCTTTGTTACCCAAACAGACTAATGAGTCTGAAGTGTTTCAATAAAAGGCACATCACACTGGCATTTTATGAGTCACGTACAAATCCAGTGACATGTCATAACCGAGGTACAGCAGGTTTTGTGAGAGAAGCAGTTTTAGAGAAAGAACTAGCTGAATACGTGTTGAGAGAAGAGGTGTGCTATTGTGTAAGATTTTCCTCAGGTTGAAACCAGGGGCAGCGAGTTGGAAGCTGCTTGTGTCTGTTGCAAACCCCAAGACATGATTTTATGCCAGAAAGCTTTAGCTCTTTTACCCTCAACTGTGTCACTTGCTGTAGTACATACAGTGTAGACAAAATGACAATTTTTAATGTCTTTGATTCCACTGAGACACACTCCAGCAACTGTCAAATGTTATTATAACTTTACCGCACTAGAATTCCATAATTCTACATACTTTGTGATTTATTCACAAGTAGAGTTTTCAAAATAAGATAAATACTATATGGAGTTAATTTTCTGTTCATGTAAGTGCTCAGTGTTATTATAGATTCTGATGTTTGAGGTTTTCTTAGTTTAATCTATAACACTAAGACCTCTGGGGGTCAGAACTGATATGATAAGCTGATACTAAGATTCCCCAAACAATAAGTTTGTACAGTCATATTTTTGAGGGCCCGTGTTGAGTCTCTGATGATAGTACGTAATGTGAATGAGTGAGGTAGGGCAAATATATACATTAAAGAGAGGTGGTAACATCGTGTGTGCACAGAGAAAGCAGTATTTGACAAATGATGCGTGTTGCAAAAGCCACATTAGTACTTCTGCTCAAAAGCATTTATAATTTTCAGTATATATTCTTTATGATACAAAAAGCTAGGGACTGTCTGGAATGTGTCCCATGTTATGTGGTGTGAGTCTTAAAAGTGCAGATTTATCTTCTCCTTGAAGAGCAGTGATCTAGGGTTTTTTTCCCCATAACCTTCATCAGAGGTGGCTGAGAGAATAGAGTCAAGAAGAAAATCTGTAAATAGGGCATATAACAGTTATTTTGTAACATGTAAAAATAAGTAGGAGCTGATTATACAAGTGTACATTGCTGTTAGGAGTTTAGAAAGGTATGTTTAATCCTTGCAACTGCATGTTCAACTGTGCAAACCTTTTTGACCAAATGCTGGATTTTTATTCATTTGTATGCATAAAGTGTGAAGACAACCAGCGTAAGACCCTTGTCTGCTTTGAAGGCTCTGCAGCACTTCCCACGTACTGACACTCCTGAATCTTTTACAAGTGGCACGCAGGGGCCCTGCCTGCCACTCTGAGACAGCCAGGACTCTAGACCAAGGGTGCAGAGTTTGGACACAGTCAGGAAAATACGACTTTTGCAGGTAGTTCACCTGCACATTCCCCCAGGTCGTAGAGGTAGGCAACAGGAGGGGATTGCGCTGAACAGCACTTCATTTTTGTGTGTGAGGAATCTGGGTTGGGGTGTTCCGGCGGGAGGATCATCCACAGGAATACTGTCTTGCCTTAAAATTTCTGTGGGTTCATTTTGGTGATTTTTGTGTCTGAGTTAAGTCGCAAGAGAACTGCAGCTTAGTGAGGTATTTGATTCTTTGTAATTGAAAGTTTTAGTCAGAGTTTTTAAAACAGGAGTCGATAAAGAGCTGCAGGGTCCAGTGCAATCTCTCCTGCAGACACCTCCTTTCAGGCATTCTCGGCCTGACTTCTGCCCACCCAGTGTAACATCACTGACTGCACTACGCTTACTTCTGATTTACACCAGGGTGAGTATTTCAAAGCCTTTGGGGCATTCGAGACTCATGTTCTACAAGTAATTTCTACCTTTTTTAATACAATGATCTGAAGCCTCAGACTGTGAAGGGTTCAAAATTCGGGTCCTCTTCAGCTGCAGTATCAAAGTTTCTGTTTTATCACCGGCCCCTTTGCTCGTAACAGAGGTTTTATTCTGCTAGTGATTAATTTCCATGCGTTCACATAATCAGACCCTTGTGAACTAATAAAATTCCAAGTGTGGTACTACATTGCTGGAGGCAATGAAAGCTCAACATGATGTGATTTAAAGACTCTAATATTCAAGTCAGAATACAAGACAAAGAGAAGTCGTTACTGTTTTCTACTCCACTTTCAGATTTTTTGATAAAGACCCCATCTGACTGTCTTTTATTTAATGGTGATTTAATTCAAAGTGATACATGAAAGGGACCTGCAGGAGTGGACCCTAAGAGATTAAAATGAAAATATTTTAGGAATATTTCATTTTTAATAGGGATGTTAAATCTTTGCGGTGTTTTTTGAACTGATTTGTTTCCAAGGGAACAACAATCTGCAGTGCTGTAAACCTCTTTAATGTTAGCACGTTACAGGTAAGGAGCCCCCATTCCCTGGCAGTGTTTATAGTTTTTTACTTTTTTTCAGTAAAGGTTCTCATCCATTTTTCTTTTTCTCCTCGTTCTTCACAGTTTTGTGTAATTTAATTTCCTGACATTATTACGGTAGTCCTGACAAAGTAGTATACGTGGCACATTTCTAAGCATTACTGAATTATTGACATAGCGGTAGAAAATAAAAAATATTGGAGGGATTGGAAGAGAAAGTAAGTCACAGACTGTGCCATGTCAAGATACTGTATCCTCGGGTGCCATCCTGACTGGGACAGCTCTGCCTACACGCGGTCTCAATTCTGTTTAGTTTTTCAGTAACAAACCTAAATCAAATCGGGGAGGGGGGCAGGGCGAGAAGAATAACAGAAGAGAAAATTTGTAAGAATTTTTTCTCATTTAGCAAAACAAATCCACATAGGGAAAATTTCCCCCTAGGACTTTAAAGCCTAGCTCTTCGAAGCTTTTCTGGGTAGTGTAAAAATATCTATGTATTCTGCTCTGCTCACCTGTAAGATACAGCCTGCCCTCTGTGCAAGCTCTGGCATAAATTCCCGTTAGCTATACAGGAGATCATTTTGTGGTAAATGAACAACCCACGTATTGCACTTGGGGAATGTTTTCTTTCTGGGGAGTGTGGGGAAGTAAGCTCAGCAGGTTGTACATGTTATATTTGTACGTACTACAGTATTACCAACCGATCACATAAATGGGTATGGTTTGGGGGTTTCTGTGTAAACAGCTATTGTAGAGTTTCTCGGGGAATACGGGCATGTTTTTATGAAGTGCTGAACATCCATTCTTGAAAAATCAGATCTTGCCTAAGACATGCTTTTGGTCATAGACAAAATCACTGCTTGTAAAAACTAGATCATGGGCCTCAGCTAAAATAAAAATTACTTTTCATTGTGTGCTTTTTCACATTGTATTTCACAATGCTACTTGTTGAGTTAGAACTTTGGTAAAAACAACATGGAGAACAGGGGTTCATTTGTGTTTTACTTCTGGTATTTCAGTAACTATTCATGCTCTTAATGAGGTAAGATGTTAAATTGCCATAGTTTTATCAGATGAGGTTTCATTTCAGAAGCAACTCCATTAACTTCAGTAGAATTGATAGAGTTTATTTTGTCTTAGCAAATGTATTACTATTTTCTGAGTAGGTTAATAAGAAATGTGTTAAAGATGTTAAAGTGTTAAAGATACTTCTTTTATAGTTAGAGGGGAAAAAATTAAAAATCCAAGCGTGAATTTTAACTTTTCTGTTTCTCAGAAGCAGTGATCCTAAATTCTGTTAGCCTGCACATTTGATAGCAATTGGTAATGTGTTATATTTAGATAGGTTAGTTACTGTTGTATGTTGGAAGGGAGAATGTTTCTTCCGTCGGTTCTTAGACTGAAACATTAAACAGTATCAGGGAGGGAGAAGTATGTACATGTCATGCCCAGTTCTTTCCTGTTTCGCTGAACTTGTGGGGACTGTTTAGGTGTGTGTTCATCAAGGTTGTCAGATGTCTACTTAAGAGCCTAGATGAAGAAGGGCTAACCTACATGGTAGTTTTGGGATCCTGTAGATTGGTTAAAGTGAGTGAAATAAGAAAAATAAGACCTTCTTATGAAATCAGTAGTAGTTCTGCTTCCTGATAAGAAGAACAGACGTTAAAGAGGGATACTGACTTCACAGGTTTTCCCGTATTTTAGCTGTGCTGTAAAGAAAAAACGTATTTTGCCTAGTGAAAAACAAATAGCAGCTCATATAAATAAAAAACAAAATAATTTCTTTTAGATCAAAAAACAGCTGATTAAACAAGGTGTATTAACTGTATTGAGGTTTAGTGTGCGTGAAGCAATTGTAAGATCATACAGTTTTTGTTGTAGTTGCATTGAGATGTTCATAGCTCATAGGTGAGCCAAAACGAGCAAAAACCCCTTCTTACACTGCTCAGTCTGTTGTTGAAAAAGATACACTTCTAAAAGTACTTCATTACTGAAACTTGAAAGATAACAAAGCAGAATAGCAAGGCAATTAGCTTATTGATAATATTTAAGCAGTGTTCACTGATTATATTATTTTGAAGTTTCCCACCTGTTGAACTCAATAGAAATTACCTCCCCAAATCACTGAAGTTTAGAAAAGCTGCTTTCCCGTAAATGCGTTACCAGGCAGTGGGGAGGATTGTGTATGTGTGGAAGGCTGGGGAGATTCATGCATGTAATTCTGTAAAACAAAATCAATAAAGCTGATGACAGATTAAGTTGCTAAATTTTGTAAAACTAGACTACTGTTTGGGTCATCAACACAGCACTATTGGATTTTCTATGGTTTAATGCTGGAAAACAGGATTATTGATTTTAGGATTTTCAGCGTATCCCCTCTGGGGGTTCTTAAGCAGTCTTTATAATGCTTCACACTTAAGTTGACAACTACAGTGACATAACTGTGTCCTCGCCCTAGTAATCATTTTCTAATCATATTGGAAAAGGCTGGAAATGGTTTATAAAATGATTATTCCAGACAAACGGGGGAACAGGAGGGTTGTCGGGACGTGGCTTCTTTGTCTGGTGGTCATTGCTACCTGCCTGCCATCTTCCCTTGGAATTAACTTACAGTCACAGATTAAGACCTTTGACTGTCATAAATCTGCTTCCCAATATGTTTGACTGGCAGGGGAGTTCACAAGCCGTCCCAATATAAATAGGATTTTAGCACATCAGGTGCCGCTCCAAAGTAAAACGGGCTGTTTTGCAGTCGACTTTGTTGGTGTATATTCATTGCTCCTCTCCCGGTCCATGTGTATGCATGCCTGCCTGTGTATGCATGTGTGTGTGTGCGTAAAGTAGAAGCTGAGATAGGGTAACAAAATGAACTACTGTATGCAAGAAATATATGAGGTGCACCCAGCTGCTGGTAGCAATTGCTACATGCAGTCCACTGATTATTGCACATATATCGAAGATAATCAGGGTTACAGCAGTTGTGATGCTCAGGTCCTGCACAGTAACAACATATATATGGAACAGGCCTGGGCGGTGAATCAGCCTTATACCTGTAGTTACCCTGGAAACGTGTTTAAAAGCGAGTACTCTGACATGGACATGGCCCTGAATCAGTACAACCAACCTGAATATTTCACCGAAGAAAAACCTACTTTTTCTCAAGTGCAGTCGCCATCGTACTCTCAGAAGAAAGGTAGGGGCAATTTATTTAAATAACAGCAAAAAATAGTCTCTGTTTTTGTTTTTGTTTTGTGTTAAACTTACAGTTGCATCAGTTGGCTCAGATACATCTTTGAATGTGAAGGCTGCCTGTTCAAAATTGAAAGCAGCAGTAACATAGGTTGCTAGGTGATTGTAAGGTTTTTCTGTGAGCAGTGAGGATTTCCAAGCACTTTTTCTTAATTTATAAAAGACATTTGCAAATATATTGCTTGTTTTCTGCTTTCCGGGGCTATTAAGTTCATTTGCTGTTCACCGGTGAGCTAGATAAGAAAGTTTCTCTACTGAAATGTCGTCATTATATATTCTGGATCTTAAAGCTGTGCTTCTGGTTACATACAAACAATTTGTGTGAGTCCTCGTTATCAGTAAATGTGAACTCTGTTTACTTAGCAACTCGGGCAAAATATTTTGAAAATAGAACTGTAAATATGTATGGGAAAATGATCACATTTAATAGACTCACTGTCTTCTAAGTGAAAATCTGTAGTTTCTGATCATGCAAAGCAAAAAAGACTGAAAATTCAATGATATATCGATGCAAGAAAGACTGTTCTGCATTTTCTGCATCCAAAAAGTTGATCTAATCAATATGTTTGTGAGACATAATCAGAGTGCAATATCTGCTCCCTCAGGGTTAAATCATTGCCTGTTTTTAGAATTTATTCTTTTTCTTTCAAGTAAGTAAAGCAGATTCAAAAAGAGCCCCAAATACCAACAAACACTTGGAAATGTTTTCGTTGTTATTTGTTTTGAACTCAGACAAGCAAACCGACGCATACAGAGTTTATGTTCTCTGTGTTTCTTCAAAATCACATTATTAAAGAATAAAAATACACAGCCTGTTGTACCAATATAATGTCCTTTTTTTATTAAGACCAGATTTTCTGTATACAGTTATCCAAACCCCAGATGAATCCGATGTAACTAGGTAGATAGAGAAAACACAATTTACTACTTTCAAAGTGGCTTCGTAGTAAAAAGTAGGTTGTTTCATCTTATTAACTACATGGAAAACTAGAATATCTTCCTTTGTGCAGCCAGTTTTCATTAGCACTTGGTGCAATAAATCTGTATGTTTGGTAGAAAAATATCTTAATTGTATATTTTGAACAGCATTGTATTTCATAATAAATATTTCTTAAAATCCTGTTTTAGGAAACTGTAAGAACATGATCAAATTGTAGACTAAATGTAGTTGTGGATAATGCATGTTTTTGTATTGTGCAGCATTTTAAATGCCTTTTAAGGCTATTTATCTTATGTTGGGTTTTACCTAATGAATTTACAACTCTTTTTAGACTTTTCTCGTGCCTTATTTTTGATTAAAAGAATAGTACTCTGGATTAACTCTAGAGAAAACAAGGACTTGCTATTGCAAATTCAGTGAAGGAATAAATTTTTCATAATTTTAAAGGTCATAAATAATAATTTATATATCTTGATCAGAGCTTTAAGTAAGTTATTTCAGTACTCAGACACCTGATATCTGCTCAGTTTAAAGTTTTTGTACTTGTTTGGTTGAGAAAATACAGAGTCGTTTTTAAAAACTGCTTGTCTGCCCTTGTTTTCTACTACCTCAGTTTCACTAAGTAATGGCAGTGAATTTTGGTGGAAGCCGGCTTTCAAGCAGGCTTTTAATTGATCATTTGTGGAGACTGAGCAACCTGCTTTGGGATTCTTTAGAGCCTTATTACTGTGATAATAAGAAGTTGCCTCCCTTCTGTCAAACCTTTGCAAATGCTGAGTTTGTTAAGCAGAAGAGATGTAAACTGTGTGGGACATGTGCATCTTCTCTATTATTTTTTTTTTAATTTCCATCTTTTAACCAAGCTATCGTAAAACTAACGAATCTTTTAATCCTGTCCTAGGAACAGAAGGCTCTACGTAGGGCATGTGTGTCTGTATTGATCCAGAATTGATTTGGGGGAGAACAAGCGAGTTTGTTAGAGAAGCCTTGGTAATAACCCATTAAAGCAAAATTAAGTCCCTAAGCAGGTGTTCATGTGGAGTCTTGATTGTTGCAGTTGGTATTTCTGTTAGTCCCTGAAATTTGTCATAATCTCAATAATATGCTGTTGAAATCAGATTGCAGTTTATAGTAGCACATGGAGTCTTTTCCAATCACAACTTTTGCCATTTATTAAATGGTTAAAGTCTTCTTTTCCATCTGGGAAGACAAAAGACATCAACGTTTTATATGCTGAAAAAAATTTCTTTTATGAAGGGGAGTTTAATCAGGTCTCTCTCTTTATGTCAGTTTAAAAAAATTCAGAAAATGCTTTAAAAAACAAGAACCAAAGACGCGGACAACATGTCACTAGAGGAAAAAAACGAGTATTTAGAAAGTATAGTCAGTTATTCTGAAATACAACTGAAGTAGCTTAATTGCTTTCTTATTACAGTACATTAAAAACTATTATTTCCTGATTAGGTCACAAAAATCCAGAAAATCGAGAGAGGGGGTGTGGTTTTAGCGTTGCGTCTGCTTGTTGCTCCGTTATCTGTTGTGCTGTAGTGAACGCTCGTAAAAGGCAGCAGCTCAGTCTTCGCCCAAGAGCTGGCTGTTGTGTTGGGGAAGTGAGGGCCTTTGGACCTGACCCTCCCGGAGGAGACAGGCAACTGGATACGCTTTGTTTTCTGTTCTGGATGAGCAGAACAGGGCTCATCATTGTGAATTCCCACTTCTGTCCCAGAGAGCTTAAAACTGGAGTATTTTTCCCCTCTTAGGGTGCTGCCGGCCGCGGTGAGGTCTTGCAGCGCTGCACACTGTGGGAGTGATGCTGCGGGGGAGCCCGTGCCACCCTACCCTTGCGCAGGGGCTCAGCAGATAGGCAAAAGTCCCCCTCGATCTCCTCACACCGCACGTACGGTGAGGAGGAGTTCCCAGTGACAGGGCAGAGGTAGAGCAGCGAGGAAGGTAAAAAAGAAACACATATAGAGGTGCGGAAACCTCAGCATCCCCACGTTTGGTGTGTTCACAGTGTTTTGGCCATTTGGACAAGGTGGGAAATGAGTCTGCAAAGTTAGAACTGGCATGAGAGTCAGCTTCCACTTCCCTTTGCACAGGCGTTTCACAGACAAAGTTAATGAAAGATGCCCACAGGGGTCTATGAAGTTAGACCTTAACTTTGTGCTCTGTGGGAGAGGAGCAGATGTAACCAGAGGCTGCCCCCCAAAACCAAGGGTTTGCGATCGAGAATTCTTGAGTTGTGCTTTAGCAGTGGTGGCTCCTCAGCCCCTGCATCTCACCTTGCTTCCCAGATACGAGGTGAGGTTAATGCAGTCTTTTTAAGTGCTCTTGGTATGGTGGGAGAATGGGGCTTGGAAGGTTATTATTATTATAATTGTAATTATTATTGTTTCCCTTTGCACTTTCTTAGGCAGTTGACGTGCAGCTGAGAATACGAACTGTGTGGCTGCCTAGAGCATGCCACTGAATTAGTCCAAACTGAGTTCTCAGCGGTATGAAAACATTAGGGTACTTTCTGAATAGCAAAGAAAATACAACATGGAGATTATGGCAAAATGTCTTCTTATCAGTGCAGGGAGTATGTGTGCATATAATCAATTTCCAAAAACACTGAGCATTTGTCATCTTGGCTTTTGCAAGAGAGGGTGTTGACAATTCTTTTGGGCTTTAAATTGATTAATTTTGCTCTTGACCACCCAACTAAGGAGATAGCACTGATAAAAATTGTGTCTTATTCAGCAGTTCATTATGCATTTGGAATTATATCTGTTTCTTTTTTAATAAAAATGTCAGTGGAAAAAGTGTTTTCAGCTCCTTTACTTTAGCCTTTCCGTAACCAAATGAAGGATGGGAAAATGAACCAAGCCGTACTTTGCTTTTGCATCAGTGGTAAAACTGATGTTCAGTGAGGCTTAGCTTTCTAAATAAGTTACTTGTGATACTAAGCTGTGGTCTCTAAAAACATTTAAATAATTTTGGGGAAAAAACGTGCATGATCTGACTTACAGTAATGCATTTTGTACCTGTAGTTAGTAATGGGTGCTAGCACAGTCTGATCACAGCCGTTTAAGTGATAGCACAGTTTGGGCTAAAATATTTTCAGCACATGAGTGCAAAATGCACTACCGTTGATAAGGTTTCTTCTGACTTAGTCCAAAGAAGAGGGTTAATACATACAAAAGTAATTGAGGGAAAATAGACTATAAAAAAATGTTCAAAATTCTGTCTTTGTAGAGTCTCTTGCCAAATTTCAGTAATTCCATAAATCAAAGAGTGTTAACAAAGATCAAAATTACAGATAAACAAGCCAGTTAACTAACAAGAAATGTGTGAATCTGTTTAGCAACATTCTCAGTGCTTCCAGGCTCGATGGAGAAATAAGCAGGTTTTCTCGGTGGGAGCAATTTAAAGAAAGCGGGAAACAAGGAGTCAGTGTATCAGCCCAGCCTTTCAGATCAATACTGATAATAGCACCAACAAGAATGAAGTATGCTTTTTCTCACTCAGCTCTATGCTTTCTCCCATGAACACTCTATTTAAGCTTTTTCTACACAAGTGTATCAAGGATGATAACTGGATGGTTCTTGTAATTTTGTATAAATTGCAAAGAGTTACAGTGTGCCTATGGAATCGGTAGAACAGCAGTATGAATTTTCTTTTCAGTTCTAATACAGTTGGGGATCTCAAGGTAGTAATTAATTTCATCTTTTTCATTTTCATACTGCAGTGTCTAGTAAGTGAATACGAGTTTACTGATAAGTTCTGAACTCCTCAATTTAGTGAGTGGTCTCTAGTTACGCAAACCATACCAGATGGGGGAAAGAAAGATTTCAGGGACTATATTTAATACATGACTCTGCCAGTGTACAGTGAAAATCAAAATACTGAATAATGGTCTTAAAACCCAAGTGTCCTTGTGCAATAGCAAAAAAAAATAATGGCTTTTTCTGCTTGCAATGGCCTATGGTGGGTCGGGAACACGTAAATAAGGAACATCTGGTCTACAGCTATAATTTTTTTGTGCTGATGTCACTTATATCCCTGTTTGGTAGTCAAATATGGTTTGGGTCCTAGAATTTTTTTAAGTGTGGTTTAATCTCTAAGCCAATATTACATTATCTGTACAGACAGAAACCTGGAGATGTAAAGTCTATGCAATGATACTTTTAACAAAGCTGAAGTAATTTCTTTACTTTTCTCAAAACATGGTGTTTTTTTTTTAATGTGTGCCAAGTATGGCGGGGAAAAAACAGTATCATTTTTCAGGGGTTGTTTTCATTTAAATAGATTTTCTTTGCCTTGGAGGGAAGGAGGGGCAAGAATAGCCACAGAGTGTCTCATTTGTGTCTCTCCAGTCTGTTACACCGTGCAGGGTCACCTATATGCTTTAAGGTGTCATTCCTGCAAATGGTAATTTGAGAGCGTAGGCATACAGTATTAATGAACCCGGGTACCTCAGATGACTGCATAGGTTAGCAGATCTCAGGCTGCCCTTACGGCTGCCGGGGCAAACTCGTTACATGTTTTCCTGTCAAAGGGAGTTGTTTCTTACCATACCTCCACAAAGCTACGGTTATGATTTAAAAGATATGGTAGATCACCGTCAAGGTGGGTTATAATGGATTATAAAACATATTTTTCCAGACAGGGGCAACTGGTCGTGCTGAGTACTTTGGCTTGCCAAGACAGTAAGATTAGGCGGACCAGCAGGTGGGAGTCTGGGGGGCAAAGGGGTTACTTCAGGCTGAAGGGGAGACACCAGACACAGCAGGTCAAGGTCGTTCATTGGTGTTCTCCACTCAAAGCTAAGATCCAAGGTGGGCATTGGGATGAACAATGTCAAGTCATACCTGACAGCTAGTTAACTTTGAGGATCACCAAATGATAGTCCATGAGGATGCTAGAATACAGCAGACAGAGGCTTGAAAGACCAAGGAAAGACACTGGTTATTACTGTGCAGTGCAGTGAGATTCATGTTCCTCCTAGCTATTTACTTAGTAGGTTTTGACCAAGAATTAAAGGATGAAACATGAACACCAGAAATAGGAACCTACCCAATGTTCCCATCAGATTTGTCATCAGACATTCTTCTTTCATAAGAGAGCACCTGGGTTACTCTGTCCAGACAGCATCTGCTTCTTCCACATAGGAGTTTTTATTTTTGGTTCAGGGTTATTAGACACATAAGATGCTGAAGTACTTGATGTGAGAGACAAGTCCCTATTAGTCTGCCCCTACTCTTTTTTCACCAAGGACTGAGAGAAACCTGTTGCTTTGCTTCTTTCTCAAACCATCCAACACACAACTCTGCTGACATCCACGTCTTCATTGCGGTATTCCTAGTTTCCATGCTGGTGCCAAGTTTAGAAAGACACTGTTGAATTTCCTCCTGCTGATAATGTTTCTAACTCTGAGTAGCAGCAAAAATGCGCTGAGACTGCTTACCTGCATGGCTTACAAATGAAATTGCATTGAATTTATACAGAGGTCAGACTGGATATTTGCAACTGGAAGTTACAATAGACATTATGGTTTGTAAGAATCTGAATGTAAGTCACCTTGTTCCTCTTGGCATGATATCTGCTTGTCTGAATTATGTCTTTTTAAAATACTACTGAAGTCCAATTTTCCTACTTTCTAGCAATTTCTGACCGCGTTAGCTGTTGGAAGGTGGGTTAAAAATGTACAGAAGTATGGATATCGCTCTCAGATTTGTAATAGGAAGAAAAATATGTTTATTGCACCCTTTTATTGCCAGTGATTTCTTGGGATAAGATTTTTCGATGTTTCTTGTTGAATCAGTAAAAGAGTTCAAAGTGTGTGCTTACCTTGTGACATGGGAACAGTCCCGCAAAAGTGATGAACTTATTATTTAACATTTAAGTAGCTTAAATAGCTGGTACTTAACCGTT
The DNA here is from genome assembly GCA_033628505.1 of Tringa tobata. Taxonomy (NCBI): domain Eukaryota; kingdom Metazoa; phylum Chordata; class Aves; order Charadriiformes; family Scolopacidae; genus Tringa; species Tringa tobata. The sequence goes on along the minus strand of JAHREE010000259.1, from coordinate 9,513,932 downwards.
CCAATGCAGCAAAATTGGGAATGTGGTTGCACGTAAGGATGCCATTTTTAATTTCTGACTAGGAGCGCCTGTAGGAGATTTGTCTTTTCTGCCATTTGGAAGCTTTTTACTGAGTTGGTTAAAGCCATGAAGCTCCAAGAGAGAGATGGACAGCAGCGGTCACATGTGCCAGCTACTGTATATATTTAAGGAAGTGGTTTAGACAAGTGGTCTCCTGCTCCTCCAATAGAACAAAGCTGCCATTACATGAGCAGTGCTAACCAGATTATATACTTAATGAAACATCAAGGCATTTAGTTCAGAAGTAATTCTTGAGGAAGCAAACCAGGGATACTGAATTTTAGAGGACATAGTCTACGCTGCGCTAAGTCTGTGTTCCGTGAATAGCAGTAGCAAGCAATAAGAAGCCCTGAATATTTACGAGAAATTTAGTGGAAAATTCTGCATCCCTTTGCTGACGCTGCTGCCTCCTGTGTCAGCTCTGTGTTGTGTGTGAGTTGCATGTGCAGAGGCAGGTGTGAGCAAAAGGGGGGCAGGATGGAGATAATAGCCTCGCTAATCCCCCACTGGCATAATGTCCATTAGGAGTCAGTGATGTAAATTGGAGTCGAACCCCTGCTGTCTCTCTTCCCTCAAGGTCACAGAACTAGCTCCATGTGTCCACCAGTCTTTTCCCAAGCACAGCTTGTTCATCATGGAGAAATGTAACCTGAATGTGAATCTCATCTTTTGCTGTATTATAGACTGGTGTGATACACCAGTAAGATCTCAGCTCGTTCCCCAACTCCTCTTTCAGATGCCAGTGGGAGTACTGGCAAACCTGAGATGCAGGTACCCAGGCACAGCTTCAGAGTGCTCCCGAAGCATTACAGAAGAGAGATATCTGTTCCTCTGTAATTTGAGGTTCTCATAGTTATGCTCAAAGTAGATGTAGTGTGAAGTAGACCACACAAATACTTCCTGCCTTCTTCCTTCTTTACTTTCTCCTAATCCACTCACCAGTCCGCAGAAAGTTCAAGTATTTTAAGCTCCGTTAATTTCAAGTATTTTCTCTCTGATTCGGGCTTTTCTTTCTGGAGAACCTCTGGCAAGTGCAGCCTTAGATAGGCACTTTCGTTTGAGCTGTGTGTTACTGAGCTGGTCCTCTGACACGTTAGTCACAGGAAGATGATGGGCACCCCTCTTGCAGCACCTTCTAACAGCCTTCTGCTGCCCTGAGTCTTGTTGCTGGTTGTCCTCCATGTCACAGTGGTGTCTGAGTCCCCGAGCTGTACCGAGCCATACTGGTGTGGGGGCTGCACAAAGACAGCAAGCTTGGAGTCTCGTCTGATGTGTGGTGCTACGGGTGGGTTCAGCAAGCCAGTGGCAAGGGATAATGTGACAGGCAGCCACATCCAAAGGACTCTCCCTCATTGCACTGATAAATTGCACTCAGACAGTTGGCAGATGATGCAAAACTGGGAGGAGCAGCTGGTACCCCAGATGGGTGTGCTGCCATTCAGAGCAACCTCAGCAAGCTGGAGAAATGGAACGAGAGGAATCTCTTGAAGTTCATCAAAGGGAAATGCCAAATCCTGAACTGTGGGAGGAATAATAAATGCAGTGGTACAGACTGGGTCCCAACTGGCTGGAAAGTGCTTTGCGTTGAAGTACTTGAGGGTTTTGGTGGGCAGCAAGTTGAACATGAGCCTGAGCTGAACACTGCTAGTGTGTCCTTGAGGCAAGGAGGGTCAGTGGCATCTTGGTGTGCATTAGGAAGATCATCACCAGCAGGTTCAGGGAGATCTTCCTTCCCTACTGCTTGACTCTGGTGAAATATATCTGCAGTGTTGGGTCTGGTTCTGGGCTCCTCAATACAAGAAGGACGTGGACATACTGAACGATTCCACAAAGATGATGAGGGGACTGGAGTTCTATGAGGAGAGGCTGGGAGAGCTGGGATTGTTCAGCCTGGAGCAGAGAAGGCTCAAGGGGGGTTCTTATCGATGTGTGTGACTACCTGATCTCCCATCACATAGAAGACAGAGCCACGCTCTTTTCAGCGGTGCCCAATGACAATGCAAGAGGCAATAAGCACAAACAGAAAATCAAGGAATTCCTTCTGGAGACAATAAAATAATCTCATCTTTTCACTATGAGGGTGACCGGGCACTTGCACAGGTTGCCCAGAAAGGTTGTGGAGTGTCCATCCTTGGAGATATTCAGAAGCCTTCTGGACATGGTCCTGGGCAACCAGCTCTAGGTGGCCCTGCTTGAGCAGGGAGGTTGGACCAGATGACCTCCAGAGGTGCCTTCCAACCTTGGCCTTTCTGTGGATTCTGGGATTCTGTGAAATATTCACTACACTTTAATAATCTTATGCGATTACACAAATAGCTGGACTTTCCTCTCTTCCCCTCAAAGTAAATCTGAGATCTCTGTGTTACATCTTTACAGAGAGATTTTTCAGAAGGAAAAGTAATGTACCATAACACCATTAATTATGAGTTATGGGAACACATATTTTGAAAGGTTCATATTTTACCCTGTTTCAAAGTTCTCTTTATTTTAGAATTACTTTTTGGTTGCCATCAGGATTGTTTTGGTTTTTTGCTCAAATTGGAAATATGTTTATGTTATCAAAACAAATGTCATTGTGGGAAAAGAACGAAGCATTGCCAATGTTTTTCATAGCAGTAATATTTTATTTCACTTGTTTGGTGTCTGGTAAACCACTGCAGAAGAGAAAATGTCATTCTAACACATGCACGTACACACATATTTGAATGCCCACGTATTTTGCCCTAAATTCAGGCTATATTAAATACTCCTGCAGAACACGCCCGGGTAAGGTGGGATCAATACAGCTTGGACTATCTGGTGTTGGTACTTCTCTTACCACACCTGTTTTGAAACAAACGATGTCTCAGTAAATATTTCTTTAGACCAGGTCCCTGAGTCACCTGCAACCTGAGATCTCATCTTCAGTATACGAGTATATCGGGTTTTTGTGAAACAGATTAGAAGAATATACCGTATGTCTCATGGTTATTTTTTTATGCACATCAAAGCCTTTGAGGTAAAAATAAATATCTTATTTTTTCTGAGGTAGTATTTCACTCAGGAGAGAGCAATCATGTTCCAGCTTCTCCCTCTTGATCAGTAGATGCTGAAACAATGTGAAAAGTAGAAGATATTACAGATGATGTTTAAATAATTCTCTAAATAATTGTTAGTATGAGCTTTTTATTCCAGAAATTCAATGAGTTCAGATAGACAAGTGGATTTCAATGTAATTTTTTTATATCAATTGCTTCATATCATTTTATATCGAGTTTACATGCCGCATCCTCTTTTTCTTTACAGGGTATATACCCAGTTACTTAGACAAGGATGAGCTATGTGTAGTGTGTGGGGACAAAGCCACCGGATATCATTATCGCTGCATCACTTGCGAAGGTTGCAAGGTAAATGGCACAGTGGGAAAGTGGGAATCAGAAATAGCTCTCCAGCTCCTCCATTATACAGACTTCCTGAACTGTGCTGTCAAATAAAACAAAGACAGATTAGAAGCGAATAAGAACATCCAGTACTGACGATAAGCCGTATCTGGCTATGCCGCTCCTCTTCATATGCATAAGGAATATAGTTGATTTTTGCAGTGTTTGCTTCTGAAAAGAAAACAAGAAATTTAGGGTTTTGTTACTGCTATTTAACTGTTAGCTTTTACATTTCCATTTTTAATGTTTCTTTTGCCATGTTCTTAGCCAGTGTACATCAGCATACTCAGAGCAACTCCACTGAAGCTGTTTATGCAATAGCTGAGGTTCTGCCTATGGCCATGAAGAGTCTGTAATGATTAACAGTGGTTCAGTGCCTCTCATCATCACTATGAAGAAGCAAAAATCAAAATCCCTTCCACATGTTCATAGATCCGTCATTTTGGGAAGCACTGACACCCAGTTAAAACAGTTTCAAAAAAATAGTGCCTTCTTTAACTTAAGCATATTGAAATGTGCTTTCAGCCCTAAATTGCATCTCCAAAGCTACATGCAAAATTTAAAAGGAGATTGCTTTGGGCAAGTAAATAAAATAAAAAAATTGAGTAACACAATCAGGCACATCTTAAATGATTTCATTGCCATAAATTTGCCTGAATAGCTTGAGATCCTGTAAGAAAGCTATTCTTTCCTGCAGAAAATAAAAAATGATTAAGTTTTTCTAAACAAATGGGACCACACATGTCATGGACTAGTGTCATGGGACTAAGCCACAAAAGCTGTATTCTGTTCATCCCCAAAGTCTGGAATATTTGGATCTGAGATCTTGGGTTTGGATTAGCTTTAGAGCTCCACATCACAGTAACTCTTGTGCTGAAGGAGCTCCTTCAGTTGTACCTCTTTGCCTTAAGTTACATTTATGAAATGCACAAAGACCTAAATATCCTATGTATAGCAGGTTTGTGGTGATGTTCAGAATGGTTTTATAGACATAGATAAATAGTACGTATGAAAAAAACATTTATATCTGAGAAAACTGTAACTGAACAAGTGTTTCTTACACATTTACATCCCATATACCAGATGATAACAATACATAAAATGTATGAATATGACTTAATTCAGATAATGAGAAGTAAGTGACACTGTGGCATTATGAAATATCTTTTGCTCCCAGCTGAGCAGCTATATCTCTCAGCAGCTTTCCTAAGGTTTTTGTTACTCCAACTGAAGTATTTCTTTTTATGCCTACTAGCAATTTTGAAGATATAGCATACCATATCTACTTTTATCTTCAGATACAGTTCTTTTGTCTGATGTACAATTTAAAATAATGATAATGTGCACAAGGAATAGAGCTAACAATTTACAAGAAGTAATTAATTTTGTTCCCCTACTTATAGTTGGCTTACAAACAGACCATTTTGTTTTGGTTTATTGTTCTTGCAAATGTATTCATTGTAAAAGATGGGGGGTTTTGTGTGGACAATTTCAATCCATGCCTTGGAGGGTCTGCGTACGCATTTCCAGTTGTATAATTTATCACCAGAGTTATATGTAATCAATTCTCAATGAATTTGACATTTACTAGTTGCTTCCACTCAAAATCACTTTAATTTTGTAACAACATTAATCAGGGTTGACAGCCAAAAATTTGCTTTGGCAAGTGCTTTCATGAACAAAGCATCCTCACACATGATTTCTGAAGAGTAAATTGTAAGGAATTTAAACACAAATAAACCGGCATTGAGTTCTGACATCACTGAAATGTTTCTCCAGACTGTAGCCATTGCATCTATTGCTAGGTAGGCACATAATAAACAAATTTGGGAAAAGAGTAGTTGCTTTGCAATAAAATATGCTTTCTTTTATTGGTGAAAATAACACTTCTGGGATGAAGTGTTTGGACAAGTGTAGAAAGCAGCTTCCTTATCATATTGTCTCTAGAGATGATCAAAGAGAATTTTTTCACAAAGTTTCTGGGAAATGCAAAAAAATAGGAAGATTGAAATGTGCTGGTTCCAACACAGGTGGTGAAGAGCTGTACCATTGTAAAGCTAGACCTATGGTAAGTCCCATGCAAGGTTTGGAAAACAGTAGTTCAGTACCTCTTCTGAGATTCATCAGAGATTTTTCCATCTCTTTCTGTAACTAGAAGTTACCCCATGTCCCTGGTTGTCCATCTTCAGGGAGGAGAGAGGCAGGTGATGTCTCTAGGAATTCATCACAGGGTTGAGAGTGGATCCAAATCCAGCTATTGGGTAAATGAGAGTTTGAGACCCAATCCAAACCCCACATAAGGACATCTTGCCTGTGATTTCCTGCAACTCAGTTTAATTGAGATTTCAGGTCTTACTGTTATCAAGGAAAAGGGAGTTTTACTCTTAGCTTGAGCTGGATCTTGTTAGATAAAACTCTGATGAGGACAAGGCTGTTTATTGTCTTCACTGGAGTCGGGAGCTCAAGCTGAAATACAGGCTTATCCATACTTTTTTATTCAACATTCTGTGTTAAAAGAAATTACACACTGCTATAAGATTTTGCCGGGTGTTATTTCACATTATTAAAACCAGACATTTCATCTAGTGAAGTGAAGAGACTATTCATTAGATAAAATCCCAGCTGAAGAGAGTATTCATTAGGTAAAATCTCACTTGAATTTTGCCATTGTTTTCACTAAAATCAAAGCCATTCTCAGTGGCCTCAGTCAAACAGGACCAAGGTCCCAGTGTGCTCTCTGTCAAGGTGGCCCCAAGCTGCATTGCGGAATGTAGACAGTCTCAAACAATGGTGAAATTTGAAATTAAAGTGAAGTCTAAATTTCTTGCTTTACAGCCTGTCTTTTCCATATCTTGCAGTCTTGGGAAGTTTATCCAGCTATTGCATAAGTTAATGAGAAAGTCATGTTGAAATTAGTACCAGGATTAGGTCCATAATGTTCAGAGATAATTGGTATCTGATTTCTTTACCTAAGGCCAAGGTCTATGTCGTGTATAAACCAGTGAATTCAGTGGAGCTACATTGGCTCACATGAGCTTAGGATCTGACCTCATATCCGTGTTGTAGATAGATAGATAGATATGGTAGATAGAATGGATTTATAAATAGCGGGATTTTTATTGATGATATTTGCATTAAATACAGAGGTCTGTGGTAAATACAAATTAAATCCTATTCTCAGAAATACAGATGATTTTAAAATCATGGATCCATTATTTAGTATCAAACTCAAAGATTGTGTAAATTGTGTTCACAAAATTCTTGGTCTTGTCCAGATTTGGTAGGTTGGTTATTTGGCTTTGATGGAAAGAAAGGAGTAGAACTGTTTGTTCTTAATCCTTTAGTGGCTCATACATACCACCATTCTTACTATTTGCAGAAGCTGCTCTTTAATTAAAAGTATGTATATGCCTCTTAATATCCTTCAAAATGGTTATGACATTTAGAAAGGGGCTCAAAGTAAACTCTACAATTCAAATACAAAAAAAATGAATTAACACACAGAAACATAAGACTTCAAGGAGACATGTAGACAGTATTCGCCCCTTGAAACAGCATTACTTATGGCTTTACTTCCTTCAGATGTCTTTATATTTTCAGGTTTTAGGGACAAAATGTTTCGTGAAACTCAGAAAAGAAACACCATGCACTATAAAATTAGTTGGTTCTTTTCCTCTTTGAGAGTTTCATGGCATGAAGTGTGTTATCTTGCACGCTTAGGTACATTTTAACAAACCAAAGTGGCTCCCAATTTGAAGAAATTGCACAATGCTAATGTTTCCCAATGTATTTATTTATTGCACTTAGGGTTTTTTTAGAAGAACCATTCAGAAAAACCTCCATCCAACCTATTCCTGTAAATATGAAGGAAAATGTGTGATAGACAAAGTAACAAGAAATCAGTGCCAGGAATGTCGCTTCAAAAAATGTATCTTTGTTGGCATGGCAACAGATTGTAAGTATATTTTTCTGTTTTTCTCTCTTTTCTCTTTTTTCTTTTTTAATGTGTGTGTTTGCTTAAAGTATGTTGATTGGTGAAGATTGTTAAAGTAGAGCAGAATTGCCAGCACTTTTTTGTTTTTAATAACTTGTACTGGAGAATTGTGCTCATTGCATCAAATCACTTTCATGGGGCTGTAATTCTTTGTTTATCCTTCACCAGACTGCACCTTCTCCTGGCTTTACCAGGCTGAGTAACAGTAGGAATGTTCACTCTTTGGAGGAGAGGGAGAAATGCATCTGGATGGACACTTTGCTTTAGAAAAAAACATCTTGTTTAGAAAATTCTGGAGGATGTGAAATTGAATGTCGTTGTATGAGTCATCCTGCAGTTGTTTGTTTTATTTTTAGCCCTGAAGAAGTTATCTACTGCAAAGAATTCGACTCCCATTCTAAAGAACTAGAACATATGGCTGTAAGATTAACCCTTAGGGGTCTTCTTTTCCTGTCTTTGCACAGGGATTTACACCAATAACGTCAATTAGTGCAAATGAGAGGAAGTCACGTAAATCCCACTGTGCGTTAACCTTAATGGTTGTTGCCAGCATAATCCTCTGCAGAAAAACTGGTAGGAGATCAGGCCCAATAAACAACAGAAAAATATCCCAACTTGGTATTTTTCATTGGTAATGTAATGTATAACAATGTCTTCTGTCTAGAGGGAAGTAGGTGAAATGACACAGTTTCACAGAATCACAGAATCGCCTAGGTTGGAAGGGACCTTTAAGATCATCTAGTCCAACCATAAAAAAAACCAAACACACCCACACTAAACCGTACTCCCAAGCACCATGTCAATTCGTCTTTTGAATATCTCCAGGGACGGTGTCTCAGCCACTTCCCTGGGCAGCCTATTCCAATGCCTGATAACCCTTTCAGTGAAGAAATTTTTCCTAATATCCAATCTGAACCTCCCCTGGTGCAACTTGAGGCCATTTCCTCTTGTCCTATCGCCTGTAACTTGGGAGAAGGGACCTACCCCCACCTCTCTACAACCTCCTTTCAGGTAGTTGGAGAGAGCGATAACATCTCCCCTCAGCCTTCTCTCCTCTAGACTGAACAACGCCAGCTCCCTCAGCCTCTCCTCATAAGACTTACTCTCCAGACCCCTCACCAGCTTCGTTGCCCTTCTCTGGACACACTCCAGCACCTCAATGTCTTTTTTTTGTGGTAGGGGGCCCAAAACTGGACACAATACTCGAGGTGAGGCCTCACCAGTGCTGAGTACAGGGGGACGATCACCTCTCGGGTCCTACTCACCACACTGTTCCTGATACAGGCCGAGATACTGTTGGCCGCCTTGGCCACCTGGGCACACTGCTGGCTCGTGTTCAGCCGACAGTCGACCAACACCCCCAGGTCCTTTTCTGCCAGGCAGCTCTCCAGCCATTCTTCCCCAAGCCTGTAGCGCTGCAGGGGGTTGGTGTGACCCAAGTGCAGGACCCGGCACTCGGCCTTATTGAAACTCATCCTGTTGGTCTCGGCCTATCGATCCAGCCTGTCCAGATCCCTCCGTAAAGCCTCTTACCCTCCAGCAGGTCGACACTGCCACTCAACTTGGTGTCATCTGCAAAATTACTGAGGGTGCACTCGATCCCCTCATCCAAATCATTGATAAAGATGTTAAAGAGTTTTGTTTTAGCCAGGAGAAGGTCTGGCTGCCTCTGGGTCTGCAGCTGGCCCCCAACCCAGCCTGGGGCAGCAGGCAGTGGTGAGCATCAGCCAGGCAGTGACTCTGCAGAGCCAGAAGTTTCTCTGGGTCTGGTTCTGACCAGCAGGTGCCAGTACTGTGAAGCTGGGGTGACCTTTGTGGGCTGCATCTATGTACATGCCAAAGGGGCTGTCACTGAGCACAGCAGACAGGCCAGCTGTCCCCCAGTTTGAGAAGGCTTTTTCCCACCATTGGGTGAAAATGTGCGAACAGAAGCGTGTCAGCAGGGCTTTGGGTGCTCCTACGTGCCTGCCACCAGCTGTGGATCAGAATGGTCCTCCTCCACTAAAGCAGGCCAGGCTGTTTTAAATAGCCTATTCATGTTTGTATGGAAAATGGGATAAAACCTTCAGTGGTGGTGGGAGATGTGCAGCTCTGGGCCTCTGGAAGTCGCGGGGCTCTAGGGGAATGCTACAGAACGGCACCATTTGTAGGGCTTATGGAAAGAGCCGAAGGTGGATTGTTCCTGAACGTGTCATGCAACAGGTAGTTGAGCCTCCTGTGAATAAGTACTCCCACTTTCTTAAATCCATGGTACTTTCTGCTGGCTTACAAGAACACATTCTGCACAGTTCAGAGCAGTGAGCGTGCTGATATTACTTTAGAAAAAATAAAAGTGCATCTTTCCCAACATGGACTACTTCAAGTCCATTAGAGAAGTGCTTTGTCTGAGTCCTCACAAAGCTTTTATGTTCTATGTTGTATTGGTAGAATAAGCTTCTGAGAAAATGAAGTTTGGAGAGAGAAGTGGGAGAACTATGTTACCTGTGTACCAAAGTACTTCTTTACTGGTTGGTTAAGGTGTCTGTAATGAACTAGTACCTTGGGCATAGAAAATACCAAAGTTTAGTGAACCTTAAAGAACTTCCTGCCATTTTTGTATGCTTTTTCCCCTGCTAGTGGTGTTGGATGACAGCAAGCGGTTGGCAAAGAGGAAGCTGATAGAAGAAAATCGAGAGAAGAGACGTCGGGAGGAGCTGCAGAAAACAATTGGGCACAAACCGGAGCCAACAGATGAGGAATGGGAACTCATCAAAATTGTTACTGAAGCACATGTGGCCACCAATGCACAAGGAAGCCACTGGAAGCAGAAAAGGAAATTTCTGGTGAGGACTGTAGCCTTTTACACTGCTCTTGGAGCCAGTTTTTTTCTTTCTTCTGAAGTCTCTTCCCAGCATTGCTACCCCAAAGAGGATCTCTCTGCCAGTGTATTGACATACATGAAAAAATGGAGGATTTTTATAATTACTACTTGCTTACTCTTGCCTGAAGCTCAGTGTTTGATCAGACGATGTGTTTCGAAAGATAAACAGCGTGTTGCTGAGTTAAGGCTTACCCAGCTGGATACTTTTCATGTGCTGTGATCAAAAGAAGTAGAAAAATCATTTCACTCCTGATTAACAGCAGTAGCAGTCTGTAACGCATACCATAACTTTTTTGTATGTTATATCTAAGGATAGTTGTCTTTATTAGGGACTAGCGTACAACATATTTTAAGTGTTAAAGCAATGTAAAGTTTTAGGTGAAAGCTGATATTTTTTATTAATAACTTGTATTTTTTGCTTTTTTGTTCCAAACTGAACACATTAATTAAAATAAATTTGGCAAAGAAAAATAAAATTCAGTGAAAGCAGGATGATACACACACTATAGCAGGATTGCAGAATACAGGGCGACTTAAGTTTTCAAGGATCAGAAAATAAATGGTGATTTAAGGTGCTCAGCCTTAGAGGATGATTTATTTGATTTTTCTAAATCGATTTTTAAAGGAAATAAGTGCAGAATACAAAATGCTTGTACGGCACAAAAGAGGGATTATAGACTGCATGTCAGGAATGCACAGGGGTCTTTAACAGTTCGTGTATACCAAATCAAATAGAGAGTGTTCGCTTTTGCAAGTCTAGGCTCCTGCTGCCTAATTCACCGTGGGAATCTCGACGCACTGTTAAATTGCTAAGACAAATTATATATTCAAACCAGCTGATCCCTTTTATAGTGTTTTGTTAATTCCAGTGGCGCTGTCTAGTTTTCTATATGAATGGCTGCGTGCTCATCGTAGCGTGCAGTCGGGAAACCACAGCCAGTGAGTGATCGCTGGGCAGAAGCAGCAGAGCACTTCCCGGTGGTGGTGCACAGCAAGGTCTGCGAAGCAGGCTTTAGCAGACCAAGAAGCAGCTGCAATGGGGCATTCTGGAGCGTGTCCAGAGGACAGCCACCAAGCTGGTGAGAGGTCTAGAGAACAAGTCGTATGAGGAGAGGCTGAGGGAACTGGGTATGTTTGGTTTGGAGAAGAGGAGGCTGAGGGAAGACCTCATTGCCCTCTACAACTACCTGAAGGGAAGTTGTAGAGAGGTGGGTGTTGGCCGGTTCTCCCAAGTGAATAATGACAGGAGCAGAGGAAATGGTCTAAAGTTGCGGCAGGGGAGGATTAGATTAGATATTAGGAAGAATTACTTTATTGAGAGAGTGGTCAGGCATTGGGACAGCCTGCCCAGGGAGGTGGTGGAGTCGCCGTCCCTGGAGGCATTTAAGAAACATGTAAACATGGCACTTCAGGGCATGCTCCAGTGCCTGAGATTGTTGGTTTGTATCTGTGGGTGTGTGTTTTTTGTGGGGTTATTTTTTTTGGTTTTTTGGTTAGGTTTTTTTGTGGTTGATCTCAGAGGTCCCTTCCAACCATAAATATTCTGTGATTCTGTGATTTGGTTACTTAGGCAGGAGTGCTGTTCTTTTGGTATTTCCCGGTTTGGGATAAAGCATGGGGAGCTTGAGGTCCAGTCTGGGAATGAGGACACAGGCAGAGCTGGTTGGGACTGGGCTATGTAAAATGTGGTTGTTGAGGGGCTTCAGGCTCTGGAAGCCGAGCAGAGGGGGAGCCTTCAGCAAAGGGTGCCCAGAGGCAGGGCATGAGGTGGTGTAATGACAGGGCTATTGGGAGAGGGGAGGGTTGGGGCAGAGGCAGGGGTGGCAGCTGTAATGGACGGTTCAGAAACTAGCTGTAGCTTCCACAGGTGGTTCCTAGGCCAGATCAAACTGCTCTCAACGCAGCCCTTGATGCAGGGGCTCCTGGTTCTTTGTAGTGCTCACGCTCTGAAGCCCAGTGGTTTCAAGGCAAGTGTAGGGAGCTCACTGACACCTTGCGGTGAGCACAGAAGGGAAAATCCAGGATGGCCTGCCAACCCCAGGTGGAGGGCTTTGAAAGCTGCCAGAAGCCCCTGCCAGAAGCTGTTGAAGATCAAGAGGAGCTGATGGCATGCCGCAGGAACTGTGGGTCAGTCCTTAGGCAGCTGAGGTTGCTTCTTCAACAGCAGGAGCTGCTTTGAGGTCTGCAGCTCTTTTGCTATTGAGGTAAGTTAGGTGGCAAGGGCTCTCTAGTTGCATGCCCTTCTGGAGTGTGTTAGCTTTAGCTAGCAATCCTAGTTTCTTTTAGCTTTCCCAAGAAAATACTGTGTTCTCTCTTTTTCTCCCGAACAATGTTATGTGTGGGTTTAAGCATTTGGTCTTCTTGCTTGGAAGTGATGAAGGTTGTTTATCATGAGCACACAGACAATGTGGTTTAGTTTCCCAAGATTCGGGGAGGGAGGGAGCCTGGAACTGGGATTATTTGAGTTTTTGAGTAGGAACCGTCAGATAATTGAGCCCAGTCCTCTTCATTGTTCCTTTACAATTGGTGCTTGCTTCATTAATGCATTGCTGAGTTTTTTCTTGAAAGAAGTTAGATTTGGATTCAGATTTGTGACAGAGCTGTGGAAGGATCTTTTATGATATGTTGTTTTAAAAAAATGGGCTAGAATAAGTTTTTATTATAGACAGCACTTTCAGCACCTCCCCTATTAAAGTGCCCTTACATAAATGTCATTAAGTACATCAGTCTTAAAGGCTTTTTTCTCTGGATTTTATCTAGTTTTTGACTCTCTAATGTGAAAAAAATGGAACCTCTGTCTGGTGGTTGGCAGGTCTTTCACAACTGCAAAACCACACTTAGCGAACAGAACAGCTTTGATAGTCCTGTTTTTAAAATGTCTGGTAACATTGATGAGCTGTCATAAAATCAGGTGAACAAGTTGAAGTGCAGTTGGAATAAAAAAAACACTCCTTGCAGATTCTGCTTGAGTCTATTTCATTGAAATCCTATTGAAATCCCTATTGAAATCCTCAAAATATGGTTTCTCTTTTGGAGAAGCCTCGGGCTGAATTCATGCAGGTGGTGATCTTCAACCAAAATTTTATCCAGACGAGTTCAAATTCTAGTCATTTTATGCAGGCTAGCTCTGGGTTAGCCCATTTTTACTCATCTGTTGTTTTAGCCTAGTTTTGGAAACAGACCTTGGCAGTTGCCTGGAGCTCTGTGATGCCAGGCAATCTGTTCTTGGGAAGACTTCAGAACTTTGAGTAGGTGAAAGAGCCCAATTCTGCAATGCTCTGAGCATCTTCTCAGGGGTAACAAGTCACCTCAGCCCCCTTCATTTTTAGAGAAACTTGAGAGTCCTCAGCACCTGTAAGAAACAAGAACATGCCTGTAGTTTTAAGCAAAAAATGCATAAGCTACACACACAAAATATTCAGATATGGGCACAAGGAAGAAACTGCATGTGCACAAAAGTGCGGCTGCCCACACAGGATGGGTAGCAACATGTCAATCACCCATTTTTCTGTGCAGTCACCTCTTTCACAAATTCTTTACAAGCAAATTCATATTTTGTAGTGTAATGGGCATTACTTATAAAGTGAATAGTGTTATTTTTAATTTTAGCATATCTTCTGTTGCCAAGCAGGACTTTTTAGAGTATAAAATACTTTCTCTAAGATAGATTGTTCCTTTAAATATCTTTCTTTATATCCTTAGCCAGAAGACATTGGACAGGCACCAATAGTTAACGCCCCAGAAGGTGGGAAAGTGGATTTAGAAGCCTTCAGCCAGTTTACAAAAATTATCACACCAGCGATTACAAGAGTGGTGGATTTTGCCAAAAAGTTGCCTATGTTTTGTGAGGTAAGAAAGCTTCCTTGCATTCCTCATTTATATGCCTGTTGTTAAAATCTATCCAAAATACTCCTGGCATGGAACTAAAAAATTCACTGTGTTTAAAGTCAGAAAAATTAAAGACATTTGAAATAGATGGGATTAGAATCATTTGGATTATTATGAGTTTTCTTTTTCCTGTGATTACTGAAATTCTGATTTTGTTCATCTAGAAGTCATCATGGTTCATTAGGGAATCGAATATGTCTTTAGAGGTGGCCTTGAACTACAAATGAGCAAAAAGAGTCTGTCTAGAAGCTTCTTTGATACGTTTAATTAGATCTTCCAGCACACAGTTCCCTCTGTGCTTTCTGGCTCCTTGGCAGGTAGAGTATTGTGGAGTTGGGTCTATGCAGTAACAAATTTTTCCAGTTCAGGAAAGCATCCCTGTCCAGGAATGGCACTTGCCTCCTTGTGTTCCCTAGGCAAGCTTTTCCTAACGGGGAGGTTGTGGATAAAAGAGTCTGTAAAAGTAATGGACTATCATTCCAGGTAGATACTCACATGTAAAATATACAGCAAATAGACTCAAATAGACTTGGTTGCACGTAAGGAATACAGAGGCCCTTGGCTGATCTCATTTACACTAAGGTATCATTTTTATTGAAGGATCACTTGTAATGGCGGATGATATTTTTTTCCTAACTTAAAAAATGTTATCAAAACTACGGCCTGAAATAATACTTCGGTCTTAATAATCTTACTAATTTTACATCTTGTAAATCCCGTAGGATCCACAACAATGGGATTTTTAGTATGGAAGTATCCCCAACCCAGCCCTGCAAGCATGCCAGCCTGTTCGCCCACGCTGCAGAGCAGCACTTGACTCTGCTGGTGGCATGCCAAGTGAATGACATTCAAAATGGGAGTGACCACTGTCAATGAGTTCATCGGGCTCCCTAACAGTGTTTCCTTCTAATAACTAAACATCGCTCAGGAAGGAAGTTTAAGGCAGCCATAGCATTTTAGTCTTCTGTGGCTGGCAGCTTGTCTTTAAGGTCAGTCGAGGAGAGCTATTTATGTCCTCTGGCACCTACAGAACAAGAGGTAAATACCAATAGTTGGCACAGTGTAAATAGCTCTCCCCGGCTAACCTCAGCGTTGCTCCATCAGCCAAGAAAGCATGAAATAGTAGCCAAGCATGAAGATTATAAAATACAAAGAATGTGTCCATAGATCAAGAGGCCCCTGCAGCATTCAGTGTCTGAGAGAATCTGTCTCCTCTGATTTGGCACTTGTTGGTGGGAAGTTGCAGTGACATACCAATCTAGTCCTTTTAATTTAGAAAGCTTTGCCAGTCACACACAGACTGCAGTGCCCATCTGACATCTACCCCTCCTGGCTACTGTGGGCCCACTTGTGTCAGAGCCGGGCAGGAAACATGATGAGGAAGTCAAGGTGTTGTTGGGCATGACCTCTGTAGGGTGTGCAGCTCAGCTAGGACAGGCTTTCTTTGCAGCTGAGCCACCGTGTGAGCCTGAGACTTGTGTACAGCAAGGTCTGATGGCAGAGTGAGGGACAACTCCTTGGGAATGCAAAGGCATTAGGACAACTGTCCTCCGAGCTGTCATATAGCTCCTTCTGCAGCATAAAGAAAATGACAGATGTTTCCTCATTTTTGAAGGGGCGCTGTCCTGTTAACTTTATTTCATTTATAGTTTTTAACCCATACCTTTTCTTAGAAGCAACACTGTGTGGGCTGTGTTTTTGTTTATGGGGAAAAACCCTTCTTTTTCCCATAGGACCTGCAGAGCATTTAAACATTATTTCCACAGATGCTCAGGCTGAGAGTTTAGTAAATAACTATGAAGGAGGACCGGGGCTTTTTTCATATCCACAGCCCCTTTTCCTTCTTTCTCTCTTCTTTGGACACGTGCACAAGCCAGCAAAGCAGCTTGAGTGCACAACTTGTTCATGTGCATCCATTGGCCTGTGCCTCAAAGCAAGAATCTAGTCCCAGAGTAATTGAAGTATAAGAATTCATTTCCTTCTCAACTTTTCTGCTGTTGGTTCCTTCTTGCGTTTCCTTCTACTTAGAAAATGAAGATTGAGGAGCACTTAATCAGTCTGATGTGAGTTTAGGTGTTACAGGCATCAGTGGTTCTGGGTAGGGCTGTGCAAACACCCTTCTAGGTAGCTCAGCTCAGCTGCATGGTACTGTGTTGCACATGTGGTGGCTGCCAGCATCTCCTGCCAAGGTGAGCACCTCAGGTTCCTGCCTTCTGCTTTTTCTCCCTGCAGAGAGAGAAGGAAAGGACAACACATGGCAGATAATCAGTCACATTTGTTGACCCCACTCCTGGAAGGTGCTTTGGTAGCAACGTTCAGGTGATGAATATCATATTGAAACCTGCATAGTCAGGAGCAGAACTGATGTTCAAGCCTCCTGTCTTTGGTAACTGCTACTATTGGCAGATAAGACCTATGGCTTGGCATTCCTGAAGCAAGTGTCCCATGTGTCCTTCAGAATTAAGAAAGCAGGTAAAAGATGGTCATAGTCAGATCACCACTACCATAAAGAAGTTTTAAGGATATTCAAGTAGGAAGAGAGATTCTTATTGGTTTTGGAAATTGGCTCATTAATAAAACAGCTGAATCATCATGAAATATCTTCCCTGCTGTTATTTGCTTCTCTTTCACCATTCTTCCTTCTCCTTAGTCTTTTTTTCTTAATTTCTCTTTTCTTCTCCCTTCTCCCATCCTTTCTTTCATGTTCCTTTTTTTCTCTGCAGTTACCTATTCCAATATTTCTTCATGGTTGCTGCTACACATCTTTCACTTTTTCTTTTTTTTTTTTAATTTTATTTGTCTTTCTTACTCTGTGTCTTTGCCTAGCTCAGTCTCAGCAGCCAAGCAGCAGCATTGTTGTTGGGTAGCGAGACTACCACTGTGCCTGCACAGCCTTCCCCACACTGCTGCTGAGCTGAGTGTGAGCTGCAGAGAAAGTGATTTGCCCTGAACAGGATGAGTCATTTTTCTTGTGTATTAAACACTTTACACCTGAAGTTGTTGGCATTGCTGGAAAAATAGCTGCATGAGTCAAATCCCTTTTCTGACTGGGGCTGGCTTTGTGCTTAAAACTTTTCTCTAACAGGGAACTGCTTTCCACTTGCATTAGGGAGCTTGCTTCCACTCTCCATCATTTTACACCAAATCAACACACTGGCTTTGCGAGTACACAGTTGCCATGTAAACCTATAGTTGGTGGGTTTTCTGTTTTCATTTTAAATTGAAAATCAGGTAAATACAACTTTACATGAATCAGAAATTGATGTATTTTTGCCTTCTTTCAATCCAAGTAGAAATTAGTTGCTTTTTCATATATGTGACCACTTTGTTCATTTAGTGACAGTCTCAAAATAGTCTTGGTGGTTTTTGCTGTCATTGAATTACTTATGAAAACATAAAAGACATGCTTCACAGAACACATTCTCCTAATGTGTCAGCGTTCTGGTGACACTATAAATACAGAACCTACCTTCACCAATTCAGACAGCTTAACCTTTTTAATGTTTCAGAAAGACAAGTCTAGCCACGTGCCCTGAAGATCACGGCTTATGCACCAGCATAAAAGCTGGACCTATACCATAGATTTTCTGTTTGTCCAGCAATGATCTAGGGAGAGTAGAGAGATCAGCCTTGCTAGGCTAGATATAGCTTAATAAGTTCTCTGTTGTTTAAATGGGCAGTGAGAATTAAGAGCACATGCCCCACTGATTGAGGGTATCTCTTCTAGCTACGAAAGTTTTTTCAATTCCTTTTATTTAAAAAGCGGTCCACTCTTACGGACCTTCCCAAATGTCTCTCTTTTCATCTGGTCAGGTAAGAAATCAGCATGGATAGCAGCAAGTTTAACTGGGATGGCTGAGGTCTGTACCAGCCCCTATTATAGTTTATTCTGCTAGGCAAAGTTTTAAGCTGAGAGAGCTCAGGAGTAGAAGAGAGAAGGGTAAACATCTGAGAACAGTGACTGCTTAAGCCGTCTCAGTTAGATCCACCCCTGAAGGGAGACAAAGCCAACAGAATATATTGCCACCAACCTGGCACCTGACAGGTCTGCTTTACCCTTCACACCTTGTGAAGTGTTCTTCAAAATGGAAAGCTACATTCTTAAGGTTTATTGGACTTAATTTTATAATGCTCCCATCAACTGAGCAGTCCCATGGAGAGCAGCACTTCTGCAAGTTGAGTCACTTCACCTCAGCATCTGAACTAGTTTGGTTTCCTTTGAGTATCTTGCCCAGGATCACTTGCCTACCCCTTTGTCATCACTAGATTCCCTAAGGGTGTGTGGGGATGTTAACCTGCTGGCGGTATCTGGAAGCAGGAATATGAGTCTTGGAGGTTTCTCCAGTGTGCTGGAACTAGTCGGTAGCAGCGTGTTTGGAGGGTAGTGTCCTGGGGTGTGAACTTCAACTTTGTGCTCATGGATTTATTGTAGTTGTAAGACCTACTCAGTTTGAAAAGCACATCTTTTTTCTTTACTGTTTATAATTTCTGCAGCTGCCATGTGAAGACCAGATCATCCTTCTGAAAGGCTGCTGTATGGAGATAATGTCCCTCCGAGCAGCAGTTCGCTATGACCCCGAGAGTGAGACTTTAACACTAAATGGGGAGATGGCGGTGACAAGGGGCCAACTGAAAAATGGGGGTCTTGGCGTAGTGTCTGATGCCATTTTTGACCTGGGCATGTCTCTTTCTTCATTTAACCTGGATGACACCGAGGTTGCTCTTCTTCAGGCTGTTCTGCTCATGTCATCAGGTGAGAACAGAAATATATTGGGACTCCAACCATTTTGAAACTCTTTAGCCTTTTGTCACAAGCCTGGTTTGTCACAAGATCTGGTTCTGAGCCAGTTTGCCTTGAATGAAAAACTGATAATTTAGCAACAGTTGGCCTTACAATAAGTTCATTTTTCCCCTGGGTACTGTCATGCACTGGGCAGGAAGAACAGTTCATACACATTTCCATCAGTCTCATACTCTTAGTTTGACCTGCCTTCTTGTTTCCCTACTTAACACCACCACCACTTGCTAATGGCGTTTGAGAGCTGTGCTTTTTCCCCACACCGGGACCATTTGCAACTGGTCTCTTGGTGTCATGATACAGAAGCAGCACGGACCATTTCATATGATTTCCAAAGAGTTTCTTGCCTTCTCAGATCAAGTGTGTTTTCAAATGTGCTTCCACTGATGGTGCCAGCCCAAAGGGGAAATTCCATCCTTGGGCAGTGGCAGATTTGGCAAGGTTTTGTTGTAAGACCACTTTGAAGATTGAGCACCGAATAACAATACACAGACAGTGATTTACAAGCAATTTACAAGTATTAACTGCGTCTGTGATGGAAAAGTTTCCACATTAATCACAGCACAGCACTGGACCTTCCCAATCAAAACATTTTGATTTCTTTTTAGTTCCCTACAACAGTGATACACGAGTAGGGGTTTCAGAAGGCGGTTCAGAGGACCTGCTTTCCCAGAAGTGTCTCCTGAAGACTGGCTGGTGCCGATTGAGACAATCAGCGAAACTTTCGGCCTTTGTTGTTCCTTGGTGCTCCATAACGGTTTCCTTTGCAGCTCACCCATGGATCAAAGCTTGATCAAAGCATTGGTCAATGTGCAGAGAAACAGATAGGAAGGATCTAAAATGTAGATATCTGAAAAGGAGTTTTTTTCATTCTTTATTAGTTGTTTTACGGAAAGGTATAGGTAGAAGCCTTAGCTGAGATCAGTGATGTGTTGCTGTAGTTACTGTAAGGAAACACCTCCCAAACAGCTATCCTCTAAATAGCCAAAGCAGGCAAGGGATGAAGAAAGGAAGTATTATCTCCTTGTTTTAACAGGGATAGTACTGTTAAGTGAGGTGTCCAGAGTCAAAGAAGTTGTTTGTGGCAGAGCCAGTTGTCCTTGGTATCCATCCTTTCTTTCCTAACAATGGAATTGCCCTTTTTTTTCCTGATTTATGATCAGGAATTCATTAAAGTAAATAAATAACAGCAATAATTCCACTTCTTTGTGTCTACAGATCGTCCCGGCCTTGTTTGCGTTGAGAGGATAGAAAAGTGTCAAGAGGGTTTCCTCCTGGCATTCGAACACTACATTAATTACAGAAAACACCACGTTTCACACTTTTGGCCAAAACTGCTGATGAAAGTGACAGACCTGCGAATGATTGGAGCCTGCCATGCCAGCCGCTTCCTGCACATGAAGGTGGAGTGCCCCACAGAACTCTTTCCTCCGTTGTTCCTGGAAGTGTTTGAGGATTAGAGAGACTGGAGCGGTTCTCCGCAACCCCCCCGTCGCACTACTGGCTGTCATTTCATCCCGTTGCCCAGCTCTTCTCACCTCTGTTTGTTCTTCTTCTTTCATTCTCTTGTTTCTTGAGGTGGGGTTGGGTTTTTGTTTGGGTTTTTGTTTGGGATTGCTGGGGGGCAGTTGTATACACATGGATGAAAACATCCCTTTAATGCGGGTACTTGTGACTATTGCAATTTGTTCTTCTGTCCTTTGATGTGAATGCTTTGACAGCTTAACAGTGAAAATACAAACAGATCAGTCTCATTCACCAGCACTTGCGTGGTCACCAGCTCACACACATCATTGCTTGGAAAATTGAAGTGGCAGAAAATAAATTGGCCTCCAAGTTAAAACAGCTATTGTTAATCTGATCCTGGCAATTCTGTCTAGTATTACCTCATTTTGCAGGGCACAAATGAGCAATTCGAGATGAAATTTCTAGTCTTCATGGTTGTTTCTATTGTACTATCACCATTATGGTTTAGGATCTTCATCATCATCAAGATCCCATAATTATCTGAGGATTGTTCCAGGAGATACAGTTTAACTGTGCCCCATAAATCAAGTACTTAAAATAATACAGAGTGTTAGAAGGGACTGACTCATTTTTTTTTCCATGTGTATAAGAAAGTAAGATTCTCCAGTTCTTACTACGTTCGAACTCCAGGTAACTTCACTGGAAGGTCTGTTGCAGAAAGGGGGGGAATTTGATCCTCTGGGGTGCTTTTCCTGAGAATGGAGAGGTCCGCTTTTCCTGAGGTGCATGGAAAATTCATCACTCTGAAGGAGAAGGCTCCCTGTCAGGGTAGCAGGATGTCCTCAGAGTTATTCAGGGATGTGAATGATCACAGAATGAGGACAAGGAGAACGAAACATATGGCATGACCTTCAGAGGGGACAGAAACCAACTTTGTTAGTAACAACACTCAAGACTGTACAGCTTTATCCCAGTAATACAAATAGTGTTGCTTGGCAGTAATCTTTTGTTTTATATATATATATAAAGTTTATATGCACGTATATATATAATTTTATATATATATAATTACAAATCTTCAACAGATGTCTTAAACATGTTTCCATATTTTTATCTTCTTTCTCTCTCCTTCTCTCACCCTTTCCTATGAGTGTGTGCGTTTCTATGTGTTGATCAGCTACATTCTCTCTCTTTGGTGTCTGTATGTGTTCCATTTGGCTAGATTCTCTCTTGATTCCTTTAATTTATTTCCACTAACTGCACTAGCAGGAACTGAGCTGAGCAATGACAGGATGTCCTGCTGCCGAAATCTGCAAGCCAGTACTCACAATCCTGGAATGTTTGGAGGCCGGTGATGAGGGCATTATAGGAAGAGGTTCCTCTCTGTCATCCATCTTCATTCAGGGGTGTTGTCCCTGGGTTTTATAAACTTGATATTAAGCCATTCTCTGAATTTGTATGATACATCAAAAGCATCCTTCTGTTCTCCTGGGAACCAGAGGCTTAGTTCACGTATTTCATACTTTCTCATGCCCTACGTTCTTTTGTGTTGTGCTTTCATTTGTACCAGTTTCTTTCTCTGCTATTTATTGATATATTTGCCTGGCAAGTCACTGGGCATTGTTAGGGTGGGTGTGTTGACTTTGAAAGCTCATGGCCCATATCTAAACCCATATATTATGTGTTTATTCCCTCATGAAAGCATGATACTCAGGAAAATTTATCTTGTAGGTGGAACACAGTATATGTGTGTCAGGAGTTAAATTCTTTCCTCCCCTCTCTCCCTACATCATCGATAAAACATTTGGAGTGCTATTGGCTATGTTTTCAGGGATGTGCAATCTTGTTCTCCCTCTCCCTTGATGCACCTGTGATGAGTTGTGAGCACTGATGTTGTCACTTAAGGGTTTGTACCTATAATTTTGTGAGAATATAA
>JAHREE010000259.1:9434616-9477691 GCA_033628505.1 Tringa tobata | reverse complement strand
ATTTCAGACAGTGCAGACACAGCAGCTCCACGTCAATTGTGCTCTTACTGGCTCTTAAAAGGAAGCTATCTTAGTGAAATTAGGCTGAAAAGTAAATGCATTAAACTACCTATAAATACAGGCTTGGATGGAAAGGTATTTAAATATGAAAAATACATTCTTAATTGAACATTTAGAGAAGGATTGGGAAATAGCAATACAAAAGAGTTCAAGCAGAAACAGATTTCCTGGGTTGCCAAAAGTTGTATTTCACGGTCTACTACCTGTTGGAGAAGGTCTCATCATTCAGATGTTATCTCTGTTCTCATATTCCTTTGCAGTTTTGATTTCTCCTCCAAGCCTTTCATACCCTTCAGGAAGAAAAGCGAGATCTAGAGCCTGGATCCAAAATCGCTTCTTGGCCGGTCCCAGACGGGAAACCTCCTTAAGGCTGTTGCTTCACGGTGGTTTCCACAGGCATTTACTGGGTGACTGCCAGCCCCTGGTCCTGCTCCCCTTCCACCTGAGGCTCTGGCAGCCTTCAGATGGATGCTGAGCTCCCCGGCCTCCCTCTGCCTGGCGTCGGTGGGAGCTCCTTCCCCACGCCAGGCACGGTGTCCCTGGGGAGCGCGGTGCCGGCACCTCCAGGGTTTGTTCCCACTGTTGCCCGTGGGCAGAGAGCCCATCTTCAAAGGCAGAAGCTCCATCTGAAGAGCCTGAGGGTAAGCATGAAATCCGTGCTGTCCCTTGAGTTAAATGCCTTTGTGCTGGGTCTGCACTGGGTGAGCAGTGATGTGGGCTGCTCGGGCCCTCCAGGACCAGCTCTGGAGCAGGGGACTGACTCGCTGCCTGACAACTTGTTTCCTCGCTGGGAAGAGATAATCCAGCTCCCACAGACCCCGGTGCGTTGGCCCTGGCATTTTCAGGCTTTGTTGTCTGTGGTGGTGAGGGCTGTGCTTTTCAAAAAATAGCAGGAGGTCTGTGGAGAAGAGCAGTGTTGTGGCACCAACGTGTGTTTGGTTCAGTCTATTTGTGCCATTGCAGAGAAGGACATAAAAGCTGGTCTGTTCTGTCCCCTGAGCACTGGCACTGCCAGCAGGAGCGTGGTCTCCGTCTGTTGTGAGCTGCCTCGTGCCTCCTGAGCCTGTTGTTAAAGCATGGCTGCAGGCTCCCCTTCTCCTAATCACAGTGGATCAGGGCTTTTTCCCCTTAAAGACTGAGCCACGTGTGAAGGATTTTCTCAGTGTGAACTTAGGAGTCTAATATTAAACAGCCATGTGTCTTGTACTCATGGTCACATGCGCTGTGTGGTCTTCCCAACGGCATCAGTGGTTTCAAAATGAAGCATGTTCATGTTAAGAGTGACTGCAGATACACTGCTTCTGAAATAAGTACAGAATTAGTACAAAAGTCCCTCCACTCTATTTGTCATATTACACTGCTCATTTACACTTTACCAGGTAGGAAAATTCCTTTCCAGATTGGATCACAGAGTGTCCTTCTCTCCTTCTCTCCTGTAAGGAGGCCTACAGGAGAGGTGGGGAGGAACTCTGTCAGGGAGTGTAGTGATAGGACAAGGGGTAATGGTTTTAAATTGAAAGAGGAGAGATTTAGATTAGATACTACAAAGAAATTCTTTACTCTGAGGGTGGTGAGACTCTAGAACAGTTTACCCAGGGAAGCTGTGGATGCCCCATCCCTGGTAGTGTCCAAGGCCAGGCTGGATGGGGCTTTGAGCAACCTGCTGTAGTGGGAGGTGTTCCTGCCCATGGCAGGGGGGTTGGAACTAGATCTTCCAACTAGATGGAACTTTAAGGTCCCTTCCAATCCAAACTGTTCTATGATTCTATGCCTATGTCTGGGCGGAGCAGTGACCCTGCAGGTGCTAACTCAAGCGGCCTTAGTAGGCACAAAGAAAGATGTGCCAGAAAACTGATTGCCATTTGCCAGGGTCAAGGAGCAGATTTCAAGAAGAATTTAAAAATAAAACCCCAAAACAAGAGGGCCCCTTTGAATCATTTATGAGAACTTTGAGGCTTCTGAAGTCAAGGAATACTGAAAGACTTGGGGGATCCTGGACTCAGAGATCCCAAAGGGAGAAAAAAAGGCTCCTAGGTCATCCTGACCTTGTGGTGCCTTGGAAAAGCACAAACTTGGAAAAATAGTACAAGTTCAGTACCCTGCTGTGCAGAACCAGTGTGACCTTCTGCAGGCAAAACAAGGCAATCTATAGTGGCTTGTGTTTGGAAAACACAGCGTAAAAAAGTAGAAAAGAACATGAGCAAATCAATAGCAAACCCACAAGTGAGTCATTCCACAAATGCCATTGGAATTTGAATTTGCAAGAGGCTGTCGGAGTGGGTATGGGGGTAGTTTTAAGCGGTGTCCCTCTGAACAGAAGTGCTCTAGTTGCAAGAAATAAAAGCAGTTTTGCAAAATAAAAAAAAAAAACAAACAACCCACCAGTATTTGAAGGGAAAAAAGTGTTACATGTAGCTGCAAGGTCTTTGATATCTCCCTGCTCAGAGGTAGGAGCAAAAAGAGGAAGAATTTGTCTTTGCTGGAAAAACTACAGAGGCAGAAAGCTTCGCCGCCTGATGTAATGTTTAAAATGGAAATGAAAGCTTGGGCATACCTGAATGTGTATATAAAGTTGCAGCAGGAGTTGGCCAGAGCTGAAAGCACGTCCGAAGTGAAATCTCAAAGACATATTTTCCAGTTTAAGGAGTGGGGAGCCCAGGAAAATAAAAAGTTAAAAAGTCAAAGGCCTGAAAAGAAACACAAATACAGCAATATCTGAGGATGAGACAATTCCTGGCAAGTGGATAAAGCACTAAAAAAGTGGAGACTGATGAAAGAAAGAAAGAAAGAGGAAACAGCACTATTAGAAGAACACAAAGATCATAATGAAATGCGTGCCCAGGGGTGAGCAATTTGACATGCACAGGGGCTTCACATGGTCCAGAAAGTCCTAAATTGGTTTGCTCATGACAAAAACACGCATGCTGGCTTTGGACTATTATTTTCTCTCTTCTCCAGAACTAGCCTTCCTGGGAAATGGCAGTGTAAGCTAACCTTGCACCTTGGGTATCTGCCTACAAAGGGGCAAGAGAGCAGCCGTGACCACTGCAGGTGATGGGCTTTGCAGCTTTCTCAGACAGGGTGGCTTTGGCCATGTGTTGCACCAGGACCTGCTCAGCCAGTGTTCTCTGAGGACCTGTGGTGTTTGAAATGTAAGGAAAATACAGAAAAAGGCTGAAGGGCCAAATATCATCTCCTGCTTTCACACTACTAAATTACAGGCTAGCAGCCTTCGGGCTGGGGCCCTTACTTGATGAGGAGTGAAGTATGTTGAGTTCCTGTGTAGTCAGATTTAAAAAATAAAGCTGGTCTCAGAGACAAAATCTTGTGCCTCCTGAAGTCAGAGCTACAGGTAATGTCAAAAGGTGAGAGCCAGGCTGCAGTCTTAGTGAAGTTGTTCTTGCTCCTGTGAGGTGTGGAAGTACTGTCGGTTGCTTTCACAAAAGGCACAAGAATGCATTTGGTGACTATGACACAAAAATATAACTCATGATTTGAAAACAGCGTGTCTTCGCGAAGCTGGTCAGAATCAGTGGACACGAGCAGTGGAGAGCTTCCAAGATTCCCAGCTCCCCGAGGAACCTTTGCTCTTTAGCTTTTGCCTGTGCAGATGTAGCCTGCAGTACTCCAGAGAGCACAACACAACCTGCATTTCTCTGTGCTGTGCCAAAGGGCAAGAACTGGGCCATTTTCTCTGCAAGTGCCTTGAGGAGCTGGAGATGTGAGGTATGTAATAGATGGTGAGCCTCGCTGAGAGGTGTGCCAGTGAAGCTGCTTCAGTTGCTGCAGGTCCAAAAACAAACCAGGGCAAGCCCTCCTGTGGGAAGGAAACGCCAACCTCAAGCTGCTTGACCAAACAGAGAGCAGAGGGACACAGTGGGCAGCTAATGACTGTTGTGCATGGCCTTGCCAAGTAGCTGTGCCCAACAGCGGTTTGGCTAGCGGCAGCTGACAGTGACCAGCTGACTTATTCCCAGGCAGGCATGAAGGCTGAGATCCCAACCTGCAGCAGAAGGGGCTGAACAGGGGTGTCCAAGCTGCTGGTGATGGAGGAGCAGGAAGAGGGAATGGGCCATCAACTCCAAGAGAGTGTCTAAGGATGACAAAATGTATAGACACCCTCTGGCTAGGTATCTGAGGCGGAGAAGTACCCAGTGCCCCAAATGTTTCAGAAAAGACTGAGCACAAGGGGATGAGCAATGGGCTTTTCCAGGGTGCTGAGAGCTACGGCTCATGGTTAAGCACCTCAGGCTGTTCTCAGGGGGCCTGACTTAGGTCTTAGGACTCAAAAAAAGTGGTGGGGCAATAAGGACAGTTTGGTCTCCTGAGTCCCAGAGCACACATCAAAGCTACTGGCCTCTCCTTCTTCCCAAAGGGAGCTCTCTGCTCTCTGTGCCCACACTCCTGGGTGTAGCTGTGAGTCTCCCCCGTGGGATGGAGTGGCCGAGCACGCTCTGCTCCGCCACAGCCAGGTCCCTCAGAGGGGAAGCCCCTCTTTGTGTCTGTGTTTCCCATTTAGTCAGCAGCTTCTCTATATATCATGTGCAGATGTCCTGAATACTGTACTCTTACAGAGCTGCAGCATGTCAGGAGGGGAGGGTTCCTCTGCCACTGCCAGGTCACTACCTGTCTTGCAGCATGGTGAGAGAGCACCCAACAAAGAGGTGCCCAGGTAGATTCTCTAGCAGGCAGCCCTGGAGAGCCCACCAGCCTGGTGTGTCTGGCAGTGCCAGGCTCCATCTGATGCTCTGCAGGAGACATGGCAGCCTCTTGGAGGGAGTGCTTTCCTCTGCCCAGTAAATCCTGCTCCTTTCGTACCCCCAGTCTTTGCAGCATTGCAGGACACACGGGCCCTCAGCTCCTGTACACACCCTGTGAAAGCAGGTCCTGACATTGGTGGTGCATTTCAAGCCACATGTGTGCAGAAGAAACGTACCCCAGAGGCATGAGCCTTCCCTGGAGGTCCTACTGACATCAGAGAGGCACCACAACAGACTTCTACTCAAGTCAAGAACTAAAGAGAGATGGTCACAAAGGTCTGCATGGAGGAAATGGGTGGTGACAACAGGGACAGACCTACTGCCCCTGAAGCCTGTGTGCAAACCTGAGGAGCCAGGCACTCTTTGTTACGAGTCCGTAGTATTAAAATAGGCAGCTGGTTGTTCTAAAAACCTGGCATTCACTTGTCTGTTCTTCTCAGAAGTATCCTGTCACCAGACTTTGCAAGTTGTGAATATTGTTGCCCATACCCAAGGGAGAAATGAGAGTCTGTGGGAGAAGCTGCCCTGGCCAGGAGAAGGGTTTGAGCTCCCTGCAGATTGTGTGTTTGCACAACTTGGCACTCAGCACAAGGCTAAACCCCCAAACGGGGCTGATCCCTTGCCAGTCTCTATCCCCAAAACACGATGCTGAAACAGAGGTGCTGACTGCCTTTGGAATCGAAGCTCTTTCTGGGGCTGACTGTTCACTTTGGGAGCCAAGGACAGCTTCAATCCCGGGCTGCCCTGCACCGAGGGAACGCGTCGGGCTGGGAATATCCCTGGTGCAATCACCACGTGCCTCCAGCAGCCCGTGGGCACGCAGCCCCCTGAGCCTGGAGCCCCCAGAGGTGCACCCCGGCACCGGGGCTCGGCCGCTGGGGCTGAGCTGGGAGTGAAAAGGGCACACAGAGACCACTCGGGGCACGAGGCGTGGGATTCTTCTTAATTTCATCTTTATTTAAAGTTTTAAAAATGAAATTAATTAATCATCTAATGTTAATTATACCTTGTCACATTCCTAGCCGTGCCGATCTGATCTGATCTGATTTGCCTCCAGCCTTGGCTTCAGACAGCTGAACGCACCTACACACTCCATTATTCCCACGCATGTGTTTTTTTTCCTGAACTGGGCATGATGACAGTGTTTTCAGCTTCAGAACAAAGCTAACAATCTTCCCTTTTTTTTCTTTTTTTAGTGGGAAAGATGGTGGTAATAAGGATTTTACCCAGGAGATGTCAAGACAAGATAGGTATCTAGGAAAGGCCGAGAGGCTGGACTAATAAACCAGGTTTCAGAATCGCCTTCAAGATCCAGCAACTGCAGTAATGGACTTCTACTCAACCAGTGCAGCAAACCAAGCCCGGGAATTATTTCAGGACTACTTTTTCAACTCCCCTGATTGTACTAAAGAGGTAAAGAAGATTTTCTTTTTCCTTTTTCTGGGCTTCAGAAGAGACTTAGGGGATGTTGACTTCCACCGGTGAGCCCCTCTCAGCTCTTGAGATTTGAAACAGTCAGCACTGGGAAGGGAGGAATCCCGTTCTGTGGTGTGTCTGCTGCAGATGAAACACTCTCCTCCTGCTTAACGTGGATGTCATGCAGAGGTTTATCTGTAGGGGAGACACTTTTCTGCACTGACCATTTAGCTCTCATTCCTACATCTCACACACATGCATACCTTGGGCATACTCCTGGGCATTTTCTGTCTTGGCGAGGGGCCGTAGATCCCGTGTTTGGATTGGAGGGTAGATGCCAAGGTTTTGTAAGAGAGGGGCTATGCTGTGTGTATGTCAGCGCTCTCCACAGAATGGAAACCATCCTCACTTTAAAAGTACTGCACTTGCAAAAAATTATGTTCTTCATCAGCCAAGTAGAGTTTGTCTGTTGCTTTTACAAAAAGCCACGGGAAGTAGAAGTATGGATGTGAGTGAAGCCTGACTTTGCCCTTGGCACAAGGCTGTGACTCGTGAGCAGGAAGCTGGGTGCTTGGTCAGACGGTGGCAGCTGTGGGGCAGGGCCTTTGCACCTCTGTTGTTCTAAATGTTCTTCTCACGTGGAACGGTTGGTTCAGTGTGCTGTGAATGTTGGTTGTGCACCTGTGTAACATAAACAGCAGCTTTTGTGACAGACCTGACAACGTACCGATGCACGGAACCACTTACCACCTAAAAATCTCCCTGCTGAAAATACAGCCTGTCTGTGAGCCCTGATGCCCCTGGGTTCCTGTCAGAGCTTCTGTAAGGTCCAGGATGATTTTAGTCCGATTCTGCCCAGACTTTCTCATAACATTCCATGGTTCTTGCACCACTCAGCTGGTGTGGACACCATGGGCAGCCCGAAAACCATGTAGTACTTTTTTAAGGCTGCAGGCAGATGGCTATGTCCTGACCTGCCTTTGAGCTAACTGAATGGGACACAAGGAACTGCTGGGCACAACATGAGCGATTGCCAGACACAACAGGTCCCAGTGTGAGAAGCCAACAAAAGCTACACACAGCACTGTCAGGAATGGATGGATTTCACAGCGGGTTAAAAGTGAATTATGTGAGGAATAACCAGGCTTCACAGATAACTGTAAGAGAGGGTTGGGGACCTTCTACAGGGGTGGAATCTTGCAAAGCCTACGGTGCCTATATAAGAGTACCAGTAATGTCATATAAGGTCAATATTATCTATGTATCATTATCAGAAGTGCAGAATTCGAGTATGGACGTAGCCAAATTTGGATTGACGGGGGAAAAGTAATTAGGGGTGGCTTGTTTATTTGGGAGGAGACTGGGGTGGAGAAAGGAGGATCGAAAGATGGGAAAAGAGCTAATAGGTGTAAATGACGTAATCACAGCTGTCCATGGGTAACTGCCCTTTATCACTAAAGCCTGGAGCAGGACAATTAGCCAAGCCTGTTTTTCCGATCATACCATGCATGTCTAACTTGTTTCCAGAGTCAGGAGGTCCAGGGTGCATCCAGTTGAGAACACCCAAGATGGACAAGTCGAGCATCCCAGCATCACCCTGTTGGTATCTGTTCCAGGCCTGATAGTATCAACACTTCCCTATCGGCCTAACATCAGTATTCATGATACAAATGTTCATTACATACTTCGTAACAGGTTGATTACCCTGCTTCAAAATGCTGCGTGTGCTTTACTGACTCATCTTGGAAAGTTTCTTGTTACTGAGCCAAGCTATAATGGGGAGAGCAGTGGCAGTCCCCAGCCAGGGTCTGTAGGATGAAGCCTGCAGTTGTCCCTTTGAGGACTGCAGACACAGAAATGCACTGAGAAGCTCGCATTGTATTTATGTTGTTTACTTTGGATCTTCATTACTTCAGCTAATCTAAACCATAGGAAATCCCAGAACAAGAAGCTTGCCAGGCTATATGGTGAGCAGGATTCAGAAGTTACCTGTTCACATATAATCTTCTGCTTCCTCTCATCAATCTTTTGATTTCACAAGTTTTTCTAGATTAAATAGAGAAGTTTTTTCCCGAGTGGTAAAATGTACCAGAGAGCTATAAAAAATTCAAAGTCCTACACCACAAAGATTTTTAACTTCAGCTGAGCGCTTTGATCATATAGCATATCATGTTCTTGGTACATGTTCATTACTGCAGCCTGTATCATGCATTCTACTCACAAGACTCCATGTCTGGAGAGCTGATCTTGTTCGTTGCCTCGCTCACCTGCTTGTCAAAATGAGCATTGAAGGGGGACGACGGTGCTGTCCTGTCTCCAATATGTTGTTTGTAAATGGGAATCTAGGAGTGTAGTTGGGTGAGAGGTTCCTTGAATAGGGGTTTCTTCAAGAGTTTCTCATTCAGCTCCTGGGCCTCAATCAGCCCAAGTGAATTCTGCTCATAGAGCTCCAGCTTCTCTGCCTGCAGTTCTTGAGGCACACCAGGAGGTGAAGCCCACACCCCTTCTTACCCTTGTCTCCCTTTGAGTTCTGGCCTGGCTTATGGATGCCACTTGGGTATAGACACTGTTCAGCATTAATGGAGACCGAGATAAGAAAGGGCTTGATGATGATGGGAACTGGAATTCAGGAGGTCCAAAGTTAATTCCCACTTTAGCCAGGGATTCTTTGTGTGATCTTGGGCACGGGTCTGAAGCTAAAATATGTGTAAAGAGGAAGTTGCATATCCCTGCCTTCCTGGAGCACTGATGATCTAGAAATAGGACTATAATAAGAGCCATATTTATGCCTTTAAGAGCAGTGTAGGACTGCCTGGTCTCTTCCAGATGAGTCCCATCGAATGTCACCCTTTGGATACAACATTGTTAGCAAAATTCCCTGCGATCATCTGAGTCAGCTTTGCTTGTTTAAATTAATTCTTCTGGATGATGGATTAAATACAGCTCATTTTATCAGGCTTTCCTAGGCTTTCTGGCAGGGTAATTAATAGCAGCACACACAAAGCATTAGTAGGTTTTACATGGTTCTTATTGTGAAACAATTGTAATGATGAAATGTTTTCATCTGAGGACCTGAGGACTGAGTCTATAGGGTGTTAATAAAATAAATTGAACAGAGTGAACAGAATCTCAGAGAGGGCAAGACCTTTCCTGCTGGCAAGCACAGCTACTCTGCCAGTGAGGTGTGCTGTTCTGACAGGGGAACAGGAGCAATGAAGTAAAAAAAGGCTGTTGTTTCCAGGCAGACAATGGTCTGGTCACTGTTCTCCAGCCACTTTGTCGAGTCTACAGCAGACAGAAGTGTCCTGAACTCCTCTAAGTCTCCCATTTCAGTATGCTCCAGTCTTACTGGCGTGTCTTACTGCCAGGAACGAGCCACGTGGAACAGAAAGTTTGCTCCTGCCTCTGCTACACTTGGTGTTTTTATTTCACAGGCCAAGTAACTTAAATTCCACCAATATTTTCCCTGTGATTTCTTGGGCTGTTGCATTAATGACGATATATTAATGCTGAGGAAGAAATGCTTGTAGTACGAGTTTTAGGTTCAGGATGTACTTATTATAGTAATTGATGGCTGGATGGACAGTGCTGGCAGGGTAAGGTCTACAGTCCAGTCTCAGAATGAGTTCATTATTCTGCCATTCAGGAGCTTGGATAAATCGTTGTCACTGGTTTTAGCTCAGATAAAGATTAGCCTTCTCAAGAGTCTGGCATCTTCATACTTGATGTAAGATGTAATACATGGAGTTGGAGGAAAGCAGAATTACCACAGAGTGAGTGTTGATGGGACTTGAAATCTTGGCAACGCGGAGCAGTTCTCTGATCTCTACTGGTATCCTACAAAGGACAACAAAACTAATTCTGCCCTGCCAGTACCAGGAAGATGGGGGAAGCACAGGCATCATGAATAAACAAAGAAGGGAAACAAAACACATGGGAACTAAAGAATATTGTATTTTTTATTCCAGTTTCTTAAGAAGCCTGCAGTCATGCACTCTTGCTCGCTCGCTCTGTCTCTGTCCTTGTATATCTCTGTTGATTTTACCCTTGCCTCCCATCAACAAATTTTGATTCTTGGTGTTTTCTAGAGGAACTGAGATGTCAAGTGTGCCTGTCAAGAGGCCTCAAGGTAAAGGAGAGGCCCTGTCAAAGACAAGTTCAGTGCGTATTCAACAGAAAGGCTTCCATGTAGGAGGGGCAGACAAAGGGAGAGAGTGGATGACTGTCCAGATTGCGGAAGCGCTTCAGGTAAAGATTGCATAAGTCACAGCTAATTATTATTAACATGCTCAACACATTTTGCAGCCCCTGATATATTTGTACTAGCAAGCACGGAATATATTCTTCAGCAGCAATTATTAAGGTCAGATAAAATGTACATGATTTAGTTCTAAGGCTGTTGGGACTGACAAGATGAAGTTATAGTCTTCTGGATCAGGAAGAGAATGCAAAGAGGAAGAAGAGGTTAACAAGTTATTTTAAGACTTTAGGCCTCATATTAAATTTGTTATTTACATTCTTTCTTGATAAGGGTGATGTGAGTTGTTTACATTACTGAGGGATGCCACACCCCAGTGTTAAAAGGGCTGCCAAGAAGGTTTAGAAAAAGAGGGCTTCATGGATGAACTACACCTCCAAAGGTTCAAACTATTAGCTGTAGGATATGCTAAAGGGCATGCGATCTATGGGCCTGTGTAGCTCTGTAGTGGTTTTGAGGGATGTGTGGCATCCAAGTGGTAGACTTTGGAGTCTGAAGAGGGATTTGGATGCTTTTGAACTATATCTAAATATTATTCCTGCACAGTTTTGTGGTTTCAGAAAGTTCAGAGGAGCTGTTCACCTTTGAAGGGCTTTAAAACCAAACTATCAGGTGTATTTTCTTCATTTACCCCAGCCCTCAAAGTGTTCTAGATATTCTGCAGATAGGTAAGAAAGCCAGGGGGATGATTCAGCAATATTTATTCACATTAGCAGCCTCAACAGCAAGGCTTACTCTTCTCTGAGGGATTTATGATCTCCTTACAGAAGGGCCAGCTAAAGAAAGGAATAAAATAAAGTGATGGTGTGGGAAAGCTTAGCTGTCTCCCTCAGCCAGCATCTTCTGGTTTGATCTCGCTTTGCTGTTAATTTTCATATTTATATTTGGCATCTTTCTGAAGTGCTTCTTATCACAATGGAAGCACAAATCATGTTAATTAATGAGAGCAGCAGCCAAAAAAAAAGAAAAAAAAAGAGCTAGGATTTCTTTGCCACAGTCAAAAGCTCTTGAAAACTTGTCATTGACATTGTTTTGGTTGAACAAAAATTAAATACATAATCACTATTAGACTTAATTGACTTGATCTATCTTTCTATTACACTGATGAAAAGTACATGGCAGAAATTCTTAGCCTTGTACAACTATATTGCCACATACACGTATTGCTAAATAGCTGAGCATCATCTCCTTGACTTGGCCATCTATCACTGAAGGCGTTGAAATATCTGAGGTAGTCTACAATAGCTTTAGCATGATGGAGAAAAAACCCTTCCTGTTGACGTAAAGTATCTGTCAGGCGAAAAATTAGGGTATGACGCTGTGAATCACCACAGCACAGCTGGAGAACCCATACGTTCAAAACCTTTGGTGACTTCTCATGCTCATCTGCAATCCTCCAATGAGCATGGCTTTAAATAATCCTCTTCCTAACCTCAGATAACACTTCGTGTTGCTCACTGTGGGATGCTGTCCACCTGGCCACACACCAGCAGTCAGGTTCCAAGAAAATATGAGTCTTCTTCAGCCACAAGTAGACACCAGTGCAGCCTGTAGATTGCCCACCTCAGCAGAGGAGGGAGCAACTAGCAGAGCTCTCAGTGAAGGCTTCCTTGCGTTTAAATTCATAAAATACCAGTCATTCAGTAGTTGCTTCCCAACTCTCCCATACCAGCCAAACATTTTCTGGGCTCAGACATGACAGTGAAAGAGAAGTAGAAAATTTACCACCAGAGTTTATTCAGTTCCTTCTCCATCTTCAGCTGAGAGATGATGAAAACGTATTCTGGCTCACAAAGCAATGCAACTGACTTAGCAGGGATAAATAGCTGTCCTCCTAAGAATGAGAATAGGAGTTATTCTTATAGCTCCTGTTGGAGGGGTGTGGGGTGATTATGGCAATTTAGACCAAACTAGGTAAGTATTAAATTTTCAAGTCTTTACAAATCCTCTTGGAGCTTTTGAATCATCTTTATATGCAGCCAGAAATAGCCCTCTGAATGTCCAAGGGTGGGAAGGTTGGGGATCAATCTTCTCGATCTTGTGATACACACAACAAAAATCTTCGGGTGGCCAAAAACCACAGGAGATGTACCACAGAGAGCAAGAAGTAAGGGGAGATGGCAGCCGGTCCCTGTATGTGGAGTGAAGCTGGGCAGAAAGTATCTCAGTGAGATCTAGTTTGAAAGCCTCTCTTAGCTTACTTCTTTTCCAGCTGAAGGAGAAGGCTGTGGTTATCCAGCAACACCAGCAGAGCCCTGTGACAGACACATGGTATATTGCCATGGGAGCCATTTCCAAACTGCAGATCAGGGGGTGATCCTGGAGGACAGCCTTTCCTATCCACCACTGCTATTCATCTCAAAGTTGAATCAGGATTATATGTAAACAAGGAAGAAAGTAAACCGGTTTTCCCCAGCAGCAAAAGATCAATGTAGCCTGAAGATTTTAAATGCAAGACTGGTCCTGAAGAGCCATTTACAAACTCTCTTTAAAAGTTTGCCATTGTTCAGAGCTGCTGTCTTGGCATGAGTTACGTGGAGCAAAACTGGGTTCTTGCCCTCCCACCTGAACGGATGATCTCAGACATCTCCAATACAGTAAGTCTGGTCGTAAGACAATAGGTAGAGAAACCAAGATACTTCAAATGGTTAATTCAGCATAAATAGCTTAAAAGCTGTTCCCGAAACATCTGGGTCTATGGCATTATGGAGCTGTCAGTCATATACACTGCTCAGTTCTTGGTATCTCATTTTTCTTGATCTTGTCATATGTCAACCCTTGATTCTTCTACCTTCCTTGATCACTTTGTCTTTAGTAAAATACCATCCGTTGCTATTGGGCTTCCCAGATACAATTGGACTCGGTATCAATGCAAGAGTTGCTTCTGTTGCAAACATAGTTGTCTCCTCTGGTAAGGACAAGAGGTATTGCTGGATGTGGCAGTGCTTAGCAAGGACCTGAGGCCAGGCACAGCATAGCTGAATTCCTCTTTTCTCTCAGCTAAAGCCCCACCACAGCAGACTCCAGCAGCACCCTCTGGAGCTGTGGCTTGGCATAAACACATCGAGAGCTGCTGTTCATGGGAGCAGCGAAAAGAATCCAGGGGGCTGGATCTGCAACTCCAATCAGTCACACACAAAGCTCTGTTTGTATCTTCCTACACAACCAAATGAGCTGTGATTAACAAAACACAGGCCATTTCTAGCATCACAGACTAGACCTGCTGTTAATTAAGAAAGGGGATGAAGAGGGGAAAAAAAATGTTATCCAGCTCTGCACCCACCCCCCCCAGTACTTAGTCTCTGTCTTTGTTTTATTCTCACTCTCTTGCTGATAGTCTTCATCCCCTGTCTCACAGCAGTGATAGAAAGGTTATATGGTTCTATTAGGAGTGGTTTCCCTTACAGGTCAAACGTCATCCCCTGGGAAACTTAGGAGTTCCTAGTGCTGCAAGTTCATGCCTGCACGCTCACAGCTGATGGTCTCCATCAAGTCCCAGGTGCTGGAAGCATGTTAGAGTGTGTGTGTGAGAGAGAGAGAGTGTGCAGGTGTGTGTGTGCAAGCTCACACTGTGGCTGGGGGACAGGGGACGAGGAATCTCTGTGTTTAAACATGAAAAAGTTAAATTGTGAGCCCTCCTGGTCTGGAAAGAAAAAAGAAGAAACACAGAAAAAGGTGGAGCCACAGTTAAAAAAAATCAACAAGGAAAAAAAAAAGGAGAAAAATTAATGGTATGTGGTATTATCATTATTATCAGGCCCCAGACTGACAGGCAACAGAGGCTGCTGTTGATTCTGTAAAGGGCTGCTTGCTCATAAGGCTCATGTCCTCATCTTTCTCTCACTGGAAGAAACTGCGGCTGGGAGGGGAGATGTGGGACGGGAACAGTGGGCAAAGTCAGCGACCGTGCAGAATCACTTTGATACACAGGCTTTAAAGCTGCAGCATCCCACGCTCCCCCCTCCGAGTGCCCAGCCCCGAGGGGGGGTTCAGTAGACTACGCTGTAGTCCTGATTACGCTCAGCAGTGATTTAGGGCTCTTTCCCTCTTTTCATTCCCTCTGCTCCCTCGCTCTCTCCCAGGGCCTGTGCCGTAAGCGGGTGCCCGCTGGCAGGGCTGGGGCTCTCCCGGCTCCCAGGCAGAGGCTGCACTGAGAAATGCCTGGGCATTGCCGAGCAGCTGGAAGCAGTTATTAACTGAATTTGGCATCCAAGCTGAACTATGAATGCATCTGGGTGGCTTGAATTGTTCTTAATTATATTTTTGTTTTATTGTTTTCATTTCGAGCTGTGCTCTACCACTGCTCTCTGTATACCTCTGTGCTGTACATTTTCTTTGCTTCCAGCCCGGGGTAATTGCTCCTTGTCGTGCTGTGTTTGCCATTTTAATTTTTTATCATCTCGGTTACTTTCTTTTCTTTTCCCCTTTTGATTATTTGGTTATGTCATTCCCATTTGCCCTGACATTTCAATAAATTCACTGCTACATTATCTTTGTCCCTAGAGCTGCAGTTTATCCTTCTCTTCTAATGTCTCTGTCTCAAAGCTGGATATAAACTGTTTATTTCTTCCTAACAGCTTCCCTTTTGGGCTGAGGAGCCGACAGCAGAGTGCTGGGCTGCAACCGTGGTGCCAGAGTGCCCCCTTCCAGAAATACTGGGAAACGACATGGCTCTTCCTCAGGGGAGGAAGAAGAAGAAAGTCGGGCAGGACTCTGCAGCTCAGTGTCTGGGCATTGATTAACATCCAGGTACTCAGGTGAGACTGGCTGAAAGGATGCTGATGAGGTTTTTTTTTTTTTTTTGGGATACATTTTCAGGTTGTGAAAAATTGTGGCCAAGAAGGCCAATAGCATCCTGGCTTGTATCAGAAATAGTTTGGCCAGCGGGACTAGGGAAGGGATCACCTCCCTGTACTCAGCACTGATGAGGCTGCGCCTCAAATACTGTGATCAGTTTTGGGCTCCTCCCTACAGGAGGGACATTGAGGTGCTGGAGCGGGTCCAGAGAAGGNTCTTCTAATGTCTCTGTCTCAAAGCTGGATATAAACTGTTTATTTCTTCCTAACAGCTTCCCTTTTGGGCTGAGGAGCCGACAGCAGAGCGTTGGGCTGCAACCGTGGTGCCAGAGTGCCCCCTTCCAGAAATACTGGGAAACGACACGGCTCTTCCTCAGGGGAGGAGGAGGAAGAAGAAAAGTCGGGCAGGACTCCGCAGCTCAGTGTCTGGGCATTGATTAACATCCAGGTACTCAGGTGAGACTGGTTGAAAGGATGCTGGTGCAAATGGTGCGTAAGGAAATGAAGGTTTTTGGTTTGTTTTTTTGGGATACATTTTCAGGTTGTGAAAAATTGTGGCCAAGAAGGCCAATAGCATCCTGGCTTGTATCAGAAATAGTTTGGCCAACGGGACTAGGGAAGGGATCACCCCCCTGTACTCAGCACTGATGAGGCTGCGCCTCAAATACTGTGATCAGTTTTGGGCTCCTCCCTACAGGAGGGACATTGAGGTGCTGGAGCGGGTCCAGAGAAGGACAACAACCCCTCAGCTGGTGAGGGGTCTGGAGAACAAGTCTCATGAGGAGCAGCTGAGGGAGCTGGGGTAGTTCAGCCTGGAGAAAAGGAGGCTCAGGACAAACCTTGCAGCTCTCAAGAGTAACCTGAAAGGAGGCTGTAGTGAGGTGGGGATCAGTCTCTTCTCCCAAGTAACAAGCATTGGACAAGAGGAAATGGCCTCACGTTGCACCAAGGGAAGTTTAGATTGGATATAAGAGAAAATTTCTTCACGGAAGGGCTATCAAGCATTGGAACAGGCCGCCCAGGTAAGTGGTTGAGTCACCATCCCTGGAGGTATTTAAAAGATGTGTAAATGTGGTGCTGAGGGACATGGTTTAGTGGTAACTTGGCAGCCTTAGGTTAATGATTGGACTTCATGATCTTAAAGGACTTGATGATCTTAAAGGACTTGATGATCTTAAAGGTCTCTTCCAACTAAAACGATTCTATCATTCTATTGTAGGTTGAGGAAATGCCCTTTATCTGCAGGGTTTTGCACTTCTCTCTCTGAGGTGTTTGTGTTGTCCTCTGTCACACCCCTTTTCTCACCCTGCCAGCCAAAAGCTGACAGGCAAGGGCTGCCCTGGGCAGGGAGCCCGATGGTGGGCTGGGGAAGGGGCTCTGCTCCTGTGCTCTCATGCTGTGTGTGGGGAGGTGATCCTCCTGCGGGATCTTTGCAGTAGCTGATTCCACCATGAGCAGCCTAGTTTCTGTTTGGTCAAGACTTTGGGCTTTGGCAGGCGCTGACAGATCTTGCTCTGAGGTTAAGGACTGCTCGGGGCTGCTGGCTGGTCCACCCGCTTATGGAGGGAACATCAGCAGGGTGGCACACCTGGAGCAGCTCCTGGGCCTCAGCTTTGGCTGCTTGCGGGGCAATATCTGGCAGCTGAGTTTAAAGAGGTTGATGAATGGGTTTCAGGTGAGTCCTTGGCCTCTGTGCAGAAGCAGGGGGGTCACAACCAGGCGCTGGAGCCCGATCTCTCTGCTGCGGGGACAGCAGCATCCAGGGGAGATGCAGGATGGATAGCTGCTGGGTGGAGAGGCGAGGGGGACCAAGGAGTATGATACTTTTCTAACGTGCCTTTTTGGGCCGAGTAGTGCTAACCTCGTCACCGCTCTCTGAGGCAAGGTCCTCACAAGTGGTTTGGTTTCTGTACCAACACAATGACTAAGACCTTGAGCTGTGGTTTCACGTGTGAATTCACTCCAGCAGCCCTGTATACAGCCCTTTCTGAAGTGCTTACACCTGAGACATTTGGCTGTTCAAAGCTAGAGCATGGACATTGAGCCAGACCCTCACATTAAAACTGCTCTCAGCACAGGGGAGGCTGTGGTCATACCTGCAGCAGAGGAAACGTGATGGGAACACACTGTCCATGACTCATTCGAGGGAGGTACGAACCCCTATGGTTCATTGGTGACTGCAGCACTAGGTTTAAGGTGAAGTTAACAGCGTTACGCAATCCTTTTTAAAGGCTCTTCTTACTGGTATTAGACTTTATTCATATATAAGAAGCACCATTTTCCTTCAAAGCACTCCTTTTAGACTTTATATTCAAGTCTTAGCATATGAAGGAGTTGAGCCACTGGAGCCTTGCTCTCTCTAAGTCTTTCAATGTGCTCCAGAGGAGAGAAAACCCACCCTGGTGGACACTTGTTTATGAGCTCTGGTGCAGGATGGTCCCTTGCTAATATGTGGGAGCACTTTGGGAAACAAAAAAGGCTGTGCCATGGTTCTGGGGATCTTGTAGTTTTATTTATTTTATTTCTAATGAAATGCTAAACACAGAAACTGTTGTAGCAATAAGGCAAACTTAGCTCTGTCATAACTCCGACAGCACTGTTTCTGGCCATTTTGGGGGTAAGATGATGGGTAAAGAGGCAGAGCATACGCTTGGTACAGTAAGTAGTAAGGCATCTGGGGTTTGTGCTGAGTCTGAGGCCAAGCTGTGGCTGGAGAGCCACACCAGAGGCAAGTACAGCATGGACATCAGAGCATGGGAGCACTTTGCTCTTCAGCTACAGAACTATTTTTAAAGAACCTGACCCGGTTGCGTTCCTGCAGAAACCTAGTGGGTGGGAAGGAGCAAATACAGGGAACTTCTCCATGATTTGAAAATAATTACTAGCTGTGGACGTAGTCACTGAGCCTTACCCTCCCCACCCATCCCATGTTTGTCTTCTCCTCCAACCCTGCAAACGTGACACTCTTGTCTTGGCTCCAGCACATTAGGTGGCTTCTCGGGGCCAGATGTAGCATGTCCCAGGAGCTGTGGTACCGTGGGGCAGCTGGGGGAGGCTGACAACCCCTCCAGCGCAGGAGCAGAGGCTGAGCCCGCAGCCTGCTCGTCTGTGCCAAGGAATTTTTGGCTGCAGGTGGCAGGTAATTCCTGGTAAGGCTGGCAGGCGATCCCCCTGGCTATTTGCAGCAGTGCTTTAACTCAGCCCACCCATGTTCACACAAGGCTGCTGTGCAAGGACAGCCCCGTGCAGGGCTTACACAAAGTGAGCTGCCCAGAAAGTTTTATTTGCAGTGAAGTTAAAAAGTGACACCCCACCCAACGCTTTGTCAGAAAGCAGTGGAGGAGCCTCTCCTGTGGTGAAGCTCCTGTAAGAAAACTAGGACTTTTATCCCCAGGTTTATCACAGAATTTACTGTGTGCAGATAAGTGAAAAGAAAGCAGCCACTGAGTGACAGAACTGGGTTCCCGGGTACGTTGTTATTTTAGCACAGCTCCTCTGCTAGGCACACGGCAAATGACTGTAAATAATTATGATTAAATTTCCCTTGGGAAATGTAAGAACCAGCATTTTGTTTTCTGGCGCGTTAGCCCCACGGTTTTGCTTATACTCTTATAGAGGGACTAAGAGGACAGATGCTCCCCTGCAGATGCCAGGGGGGTCACTCTGGCCTCACGCCAGCCTACCAACAAGGGGGAGCCTGTGCGTGGGCAGGCAGAGGGCAAACGCACACTGCACAGTAGGAATTAGGGCTGCCAAGCCACACACACACACACACACACCATTAAGCAGCGTGAGAGGAGGCCAGGGAGGTTGCGATTGGGCAAGGATAAAAAGGTGAAAGGAAAAAAAAAATAAAACCTCCACGCGGCGTGGACCCATCTCTGCACCACAAGCCAGCCTAAGAGGTACTGGTTTAGACATCGTGGAAATTGTTAAATAATTTGTGTCATCTGCCACTGGGGACCCAGGCGCACATGTTAGCTGGCCCTTTATCCATGTGTTTTCTCTGTCCTGGAGTGTTGTGCAGCAGAGAAGTCAGCTCTCAGGATGTCACATCTGTGCACAAAGCTGGGTTGCTTCTCGGGGATTCTGCGTCTGCATTTGGACCAAAGGAGCAGAGGGAAGGGGACCAAGGGGTACCTGAGGTTCTTCTCAAGATCCTCCCGTATTCTGGGAGTATATGGGAACCAAGTCAGCCTAGGTCAGAGGCAATCTTCAGCAGTGTGTTGGTGATAGAACCTGCCAAAGCGGTACAAAAGGGGGCACTAACGTCAGCCTCATTTTATAAACCATCACCACTGCTTATGAATCACACAGCTTTGAGTATCTGCGTTAAGTAAATGAAAACCAAGGTGGCAATTACCTAGCCTTGCAGCTAATCATGGGCATGAGGTCTCCAGAGCATCACACAGGAAGGAGAAGAGCTATTGTACAGCAGTAACCGAGCAGACCTCTCTAGATGTGCTTCATTTTGAGCTGCAACTTCTGGCCCAGGTAGGCTTTTAACATGACGTATTTGTGTCTGCCTTTCTACTGCTTTGTAAATAGCACCCAGTGCTGTTCCATGAAATACTGTGAGCCACAATCTTNCACAGCAAAACAGGGGGAAAGTACTTGGAGCATCCCAGTGAAAGCTGGAGAAAGCTCTTCCCAAGGACCTCCCAAGCCCCGGGACCACCGTGGCTCATGGCCCTGCTTGCAGGGGCTCAGACTTGGCGGCAACAAGGGAAGCCACGTGCAAACATGCCACCAGAGAAAACATGCCAAGAGAAAAGAAAGAGGTTTTGTGCTGTTATTTTTTCCAGTGCTGGCAGTCATAATTTTGTTTCTGTTTTAGTCCTGGGGTTTTTTTAAATGCCAATAGATGCAACACTCTGTGGAGAAGTTTATCTCCTAAAACAGTAAACACTTCAAACTAGGAAATCAAGTTGGAAAAATCAAACCTATCTTTGCCCTTTGAATGCCATTTTTCATCAACCTGTATTATAACTTAGCTTTAAGACTCTGGTTTGTTTTTTTTACAGAAAACTAAACCATATACAGTCCTGAGTGGCATGATCTGACATGCTCTGGGTGGTCCTGCTTTAGCAGGGGAGTTGGACTAGATGATCTCTATGGTCCCTTCCAATTTTAAAAATTCAGTGAAATTCAGTGAAATACATTTTTTCAGTTGCAAGGTTATATTCCTGAAACGTAACTAAGGTGTTTAAAAATTACTACCTATTTTAATGAAGCTACACAAAAAATTTTAACTGCGGTAAGTGAAGTGCACCAGAAAACCCCATCCAACCACCTGGTAAGACAGCCCAGTGTCACGGGTGGACCCAGACAGGAGCTCCCAACCACCCTGCACCAGTGCAGCTCCCGTGACCTTATGGCAGCTGATGTTCTCATTCATTACTGCTGCTTCGTTCGCCTCGGTGTGTTGTCTTCCCTTCCAGATTTTGTACAGAAGAACACAAAGACCAGAGAAACATGCTGTAGCTTGCTGACATAATGCCCATATTTAATCTTTTAAAACAAGAACAAAAATCAAGAATAAAATCAAGAATAAAAATTTCATTTAAGTCATACAGTACATTAATCTTTCAGCAATGACCCAATCTACAGTACTCAAATGCCTGGCATGAAGTCTATTATCTCAGCGTTTAACAAGTGTATAACCAGTGACACGGTAAAAGAAGAGCTCACAATACACAGCTAACACGATGAGTTCAGATTTTCTTCTAGGAGTCCAGCTAGGGTTTGTAATATGTGGGTCACTTTTGAACTGCACTTTAATCAACTTTTTTTGTTCAGTCAATCTGTTTGGGATTTTTTTTTTTCTGTTATATAAGTTTTTCCATTATGTACAGGAAGATTATTTCAAATTAAATTGC
Source organism: Tringa tobata (assembly GCA_033628505.1). NCBI lineage: Eukaryota > Metazoa > Chordata > Aves > Charadriiformes > Scolopacidae > Tringa > Tringa tobata. Next base: position 9,456,522 of record JAHREE010000259.1, on the reverse strand, counting down.
ACAAGTTAGAGTATCTATCTATAGGCATACACGGTCAATCTAACTAAAAATTTAATAAGCAGTAATTACTCAGTCCTGGTTATACATTCCTAAAGGCTTAATAATAAAGTTTTAAGAAGAAGAAAAAAAAAAAAAACAAACAAAACAAAACACAACAAAACACTGTTGTAGGGTGGCGATCTCTGCAAGAAGCCTTCTTCCCTCTCAGAACAACCAAGGGTTACCTGTACTTTCCACATTTGAAATGGGGTCTACAAAGAAGTCATTTCAGCTCCAAAATAATACAAACCATGTGACTGTGTCCTTTCTAAAGTCTGACTGGTTTAATGCGTAACTAGGTGAAGCTCTCAAACAAGTAATACTGGTAGGATGCAGGCTGTTAACAGAAATTAGGACAATATGCCCCGGTATCACATTTGGATAGCAAAACTACGTATTAAGGGGCCATTATCCAGTGGTTAAAGTAGTTTGGAGGAGGACATCTCTCCCTGTAGCAGCTGCAGAGGAGGGGAAGGGGTGGGCTCTTCTGCTCCTTAGCCAAGGCTAAAGCCAAATTTTCCTCAGCTCTTATTCAAACCCCCCTCCTGCTCTCAGCCCCCCCGACCAGCACTCCTCACCACCTTCTGAAGGAAAACCCCCAGCCCAAAGGTGCCCGGAGCTACAGCAGGGCACAAACCTCCCCTTCTCTGCCCGGGCACCTCCTGACGCTCAGGGGGCAGGCAGAGGGATGCCTCTGCTCCAGCCCCACGGCGGGCAGGAGGGCTGCCATCCACTCCCCGCTGCACAGCAGGAGCTCTGCAGCCTGGCAGCTTTCTGCCTCCCTGCCTCAGCCACCGCACACATCCCGGTGCAGTGACAGACAGAGAGGGCTCTCCCCTCCCCAGAGCAGTGTCACCACACGCCAGAGACCCAGAGGGCTGCCTCCGAGGGAAGCTAACTAAACACAAGGGAAACGGAGCATCTTCTTCCCACGTTAGCAAAATATAAATAAACATTAACTGATTAACACAACTGCCTTGACTTTTTGTTTTTTTAATCTCTCTTTCCCGGTGCCAGGTCCTGCTACAAATGGAGAAAACCCATAGAGAACCGCTTTCCTAGAAGGAAAAGCAGCAGAATCTTAAGCCTTGAGGATCTGCTTTGTAATTTGCTACTGGCATAAACAACAAAAAAAGTCCCATTTGTTTGCTTGGTTTTTGTGGTGTTTTTTTTAAGAAAAAAATCCAGACCATCCAGTGCACCTTCTTTGCACATACACACACACGCACATGCACACACACCAATGGAGAGCTCCAGAAGAACAGGCATGGGAACCACAAAGCCCAAAGTGTGAAAAGACATAGGGAATCTCACATTTCTGTGTTCAATTCTCATTTAGCAATGAAGCAGCAAAATGATGTATTGCAAGAAATAAATGGTCACAGAACACACATACACCCAAACGCAACCAGGGATATAGTTTTCCCACCTTTTTTTTTTTTTCTGATAGATGCTGTTATTCATCTGATCGTTTCTTTCTGGCTGTGCTGAAGTTTTTGAAGAGCATCTAGTGCTTCTTTAACCTTTAGCAGAACGTAAGAACCTCAGTGGCAATGGACAATCAATCTCATTAGTGCCACAATCACACCACCTCCACCTGAGATTCTCTACGAACCCCTTCCGAAAGTTGAATCTGATTCTGCCCCTTCGGTGCCACTCTGTCGTGGTTTGCTTTTTTTTAAATTAACAAACACAGCATAGTAATGCAAATTTGATGTTTTCTAAAAATTAGAAATGCTCAGATAATTAGTTCAGCAATATGCAAAGTGCATCTATTTGGTTCTTTCCATAGATCACCTTCTGTTGTAAGTTTAAATTCCTTCACAGTTTAAAATATTGTGAAGAAATTATATGTATACTTTATGTATAGAACTATTTATATACATACACATATATACACACAACTCTGTACTTTATATAGCGATAAACACTCATTACTTAACTATTTATATTATATACACATGGCATGAACACACGCTCAGTGAAGAGTTGGTGAGGGCTGAAATCATTCCATCAGGTTTAATGGAATAACAACAGTGAAACCATGAGTGAGTTTATCAAGAGACACGGACGTACATCTATTAGATAAGTGAAAGACCAATTAAATCAGCTCTTCCTATTAGCGCAGGATTGTTCCCACCCCATTCCATGCTCCATAAGCACATACACAGCTATTTTGCGCTCAGTTTACGTGAGAGGGCAGTGGTGGTTCTTTTTTCTAAGTGAAAGAACAGTCCATATTTACTGGGGCTCATCGCAACCTCTTCTGCAGAAGTGGGGCACAGCTGGCTCTGGGCATCTTGGAGGACTCCGAATGCTGCGCCGCCCTTAGCTGAAAGCACCTGCTGAAGCGTTATTGCATGGTTATGGGACAGCTACCAATCGTTCACAGTCTGTGAACTCTCTCTCCCCGACAAGTGGTACAACTGTATAAATACATACTTTAGCACAAAACAGTTTAACACGAGGCAAGTCCAAGTACAGATGAGACCTAAAGGCCTATGGGTGAACTTTAAAGGCCAAGAGTTCTTCAGAGTGCATGTTGTTTAAGGAACGCAAGTCAGGTAATTTCAAAAGAAGTTTCGTGAAAATAGAGGCTTCATTTGGGTGATTTTTCATGATTAAGGTCCTTAATGCACGGATTAGTGTTTCCTGAAGTGCCTCCACAGAATTGACATTTTCTATTCCAGAGCGATCTAAAAAGAAGTCGGGGGGGAGGGAAGAGAGAGAGAGAAAGAAAAAGCAGGAAGGGGAAGGAAAAAAAAAAAAAAAGAGAGACTGAAAAGATGTAGTTTGCAACACAAAGTCACTGCTAGAATCACTCACTAAATTAACAAACACAAGTAAATACTTATGCCAGAAGTTTCAAACCAAAAGCCTTTGAAATACAATTTAGCACCAACTTTGCTCACGCCGAACTGGCAGCGTTCAATCACCTTTCCTGCAGTCACTTACCCAAGTTTCCAGAAAAGGACAGATGGAAACAGACACTTAAATTATTTTGCTGAATCACAACTTTCAACACAAGGAGAGAAGAGAGAGCACACAGGAGTAAAAATTTCAAACATTTCTCAAGGCTGGGCATACAACACTACACTTATATTGGAGGTTCAAGTTCGAGGAGGAAATCCCACTCAGGACAAGCCACGCTCTTATCTGCGCAATGGGATCCCCAGGGGCAAAGGGAGTACAAGCCTTGACATGGCTGGGCACTGCTTCTGAGTGTGTTCTGAAGCACTTACAAAACGAAACATGATGCACACAAAAATTCCCAGCTGAGAAGAAGAATTTCAACATCAAGAAAAAATTTTATGCTTTCACATACTGCACTCACCCCATGCCTGAAGCATCTCCTTCAAGAGAGCTGTATTTAAGAACATGCCTGTTGTCCTTAGGTGGAACCTAAGTAAGCAGCTTAAAAGCATGAATTTTTAAGCAAAATGTCTCACCTAATAACCATGCACAGTAGCTGTTTTTTCCAAGCTGTGGCCTCTCTTCTTAAATGCTATGTAAATTCAGCAGGGCACATACATACACGAGTGACGGACACGAACAGAAATGCGCTTTGATGTGTACGTGTACATAAGCCTTTTGCAGAACTGGGACACAGGATGACAACAGCTTTCCGGAGTAACAGTGAGTCAGATCGTACAGACAGAGCGGGGATCCCTTCCTTATGCTGCCAGTGTCAATCCTGTCGGACTTCTCAGGTGAACAGGCTAGAAGTCCTCCTGGACTATTCAGTGCAGATGCCTACCGCTATGGGAAAAATTATTCTATAATCCACTTCAGGATCCATCTTGAAGCACTCAATATGTTTTGTTCCTTTAGAAAGATTGTTCCAGAAGCTTCTACTCTAACAATTAGGAACTTTGGTTAATATCAAATGATGTTTATTAACACATCTTCCACTCTTCTGTGAAGACTGCCCATTAGGTTTGATAGCCCCTCTCCGAGGGAGCACAAGTGAAGAGTTGGCTCTCTGCCTTTCCTTGGTAAACTATCTATCCCCCTGCTCTGCAAAACCTTTAGGTTTGCTCTGTCTTGAGCAGGGATGATGACATTTGCATAAAATATGCCGGATGAGGTTTCTCAAGAGCTCTGTACAGTGACAGCAGTATTGCCTTGCCTCTGAAGGCAGAAGAATGCAGTCCATTCTTTCCTGGCTGCCTCAGGGGAGTTACTGTAGCCTCCTCTCTTCAATTAGTCCAAGTCTTTCTTCTCCCTCTCAGTCTACTTCCAGTTGCTCCCAGCGGCCACCAGAAGTTTTTGTTAGTCCTCTCCCAATAAGAGAGAATAATAGAGGGTGTGTATTTTATATTCTTCTACCACAAGGCATCACCCTCAGTTAAGAGATTATCTGGTCTCTAGACCTGCTCAAACCACATTTTTCCAGCTTTGCTTCCACCTTGCTTCTTCCTTCTTCAGTGCCCATGATCCATCTTGCTACCTTCCCTCCATCTTCAACACTGAAGCCAGACGTGAAAAGTTCTTTAGTTTTGGAATGGTACCAAGGTAATTCATCAGCACTGCCAGGAACACTCCCATATCCCCACTGTTTGGCCCTGCTTTTTCTTTCTTTGCCATATGACACCAAAACAAGAGGATGTACACAGTTACACATATTCCTTGCTACTACCCTGCTGCTTCTTTCTGTATATGCTAAATATCCCTTGTAAGAGTGGTCATTCATCCAGCGTTATGGGGAGATGCTTCTGACAAGGTTCTCTGTACTAGCACTATTTAGAGACTTATGAACATTTCTTGTTTTCCACTGGTGGGTTGGGGGGTGTGTTGCTGTTTTGTTGTGGGGTTTTTTAAAGATTTTAAACAACTGGAAGTCTTTTAAAAAGATTTTTAACTAGTGCAGCAAGGTATTTTAGATACTGGATCACTTAGTCAGGATTCAATAGTCACACACTCCTGTCTGCTGCTGGAACTGATGTGGCTACTCTCTACTGCCTTCCTTTCAATCTTCTCTTGAGTGACTCATTCTGAGATGATGAAGTTCTAATGGCCTTATTCTTCCACCTTCAGTTTTTCTTCCACTTACACCACCTTTTGCCTTTGCCTGCATCTCCATGTCATTCTCTCTGATGCTGTTCCTCAACTCTTCCTCCTTATGTAATTGAGCTCCGCCTCCACCTTATGGGAAATGACTCCCTGGGTCACACTCCTCCTTGAGGGATGGGATGCAGGGTATCTGTCCTTCAAGACCTGTTTAATTATTAGATGCCTGCAATCCTTCAGTTCTATAGGCACCTTCTCCTCCTGGCAAGCCCTTGCACCGCGAGCGTCTTCCCGGGAGCTTTGTTGAGGGCACTTGTTCTTCAGTACTTGCTCAAGCGTGAAGTTTTCTCACTTACTCACTTGTGCAAGTAACAACTGCAACATTTCAACTCAGTTGCAAGCTGCAGAACAAATGCAAGTTTGGGTCCAAACATTAAAAGATCAATGAAGTTTTACTTTAGGAAACCCTGGAAGTATTTTGTGAAGGTGTCCAGGAAGGCTGTGATCATGGAATCACAGAATGGTTTGGGTTGGAAGGGACCTTAAAGATCATCTAGTTCCAACCCCCTGCCATGGGCAGGGACACCTCCCAGTAGAGCAGGTTGCTCAAAGGTAGACCACAAGCTAGCTAAGATAGATAGCAATAACATCCAAAGCTATGATCTGAAAAATCCCCAGCAGCTGCAAGAAGCCCGAGTACCAAACACCTCCTCTCTTTGTCCTGTTGCATGGCTTGGACATGACGTGCTGTACGTGTCACATACCATCCCTAAGCTAAGCCCTGCTGGGAGCTAGCAACAGCATGGAGCAGTGCTTAAAAGGCTGAGGGAGGCTCTGTGCTAGAAGCACATTTAACACAACAGCTACAGCCTCTTACATACAGAACCGGTGGCACAGACTGTGATATCCTAGGGCCCAGCAGCTGAGCAAGCAAGAGGAGCGGCTGTGGCCTAGTTACGGCATTGCACGAGGATGGAAGAGGCCCGCTTTTCAGTCCTTATTTCAAAGGTTGTCTCCAGTTCTCATCAATTTAGGTTTTGAAAGATAAAATATCTAAAGCAGAGTCTGGAAAAGTAACTAAAACTTCAGGTTTCTCTCTGCTACCTGAACGTTTTCACTAGCAGGCTACAGAGCCATGCTGCCTTCACACTGCCAGTTGTTCTGGCTTTTGAAGCTCCCAGACTCTGTACCACCTCCTGCTCATTACCACCGCTGACAAACTGAAGGGGCTGCATGGCCCCATCCTCTGCTATCCTATTCCAGTTAAGCCAAAGCACAAAGCTGTTAGACCAAACTGCCCTACCTTGCTTACAGAGGCTCCAGGTGCCCGCAGCACCGTGCCTGGGGTGCCCCTCTCTGATAAGAGAGATGTGGGTCTAAATCACTCATGTGGAAGAGGTGCACTTGTTCAAGAAGAGAGCGGCCCCCAAGCGCTGGCTTGTTGTAAAAGTGGGCACCACTAGCATTCCTGCTAGCTACCCCTGGAGAGCTCCTTACCCAGCGAGCAGGGATTCTGCACCTCGTATTCCAGGCATTATATGCAGAGCTAATGTGCCTAATTTGAGGCTTTAGATAATACTACAGAAGTAGGTGCTTAATCCTTCTTTGAATCTGGGCCAGGGTGTTCTGTATATCCAGGGACTGAAACAAGATACGAGGCCGGTGAAGATGCGGGTGGATTGGCAGACCTTTAGCGGTAAGAAGTCAGGATGCAGATGAATAGGGCTTTCTTGCTGACATAGGCAGAGATCAAACTTGGATTTAGACTTAAGTAAGATACGCAATAGACTTCAGTGACGATACTTGGAAGTAAAAATACCACCTTATCCCAAGACTTAGGCTGTGCAAGTCAGGAGTAATTTCACTGATGCTGTCCTGTGAAACTCGGATGAGTCAGACAAATTGCTTCTAAATAGCCACCGGGCAGCTATGACATGTATTTGTGCATTCTATAGAAAGTAGCAGGAAAATATGAGCCCATCGCCACATTTTTCCAAAAGGCAATATTAGAAAGAGCAGATACATAAAAAAAGTAAATTGCAGGCTACTAGTAGCTTAAAATCCACTAAATGGCACTTTGGCATGAAATAACAGGGTACACATCTTACACAAGATGGCTCTCTATTGAAATTCAAAATTTGGCAAAGGTGTAAGTTAACTTTGTCTCCTTACCAGCAGATACCAGGACAACTGCTGTAAACAAACTCATTTCCTCATCACTAAGTTGCAGGGCGTTTAGTTTCTCACTGAATTCAAACATGGAGTTGAGCAGATCACCAGCTCCCATTGAATGCAGGTCATCCACGCTGTACTTCTTACCACTCAGGAAGGTGACGGTACGTTCCTTTGCATCAAATAAAGATGCAAACCGGACCATTAAAACCTGGTGAAAGAATTAAAACAAGAACAAAACAAAACCAGATAAATATAAACGGATTTCTAGAAAAGTCAAAGAAAAAAATTAAGCTTTTAAACATCATTTAAACCGTCTCATTAACCGCTGTACAAGCGTTCCATACCGAAACCGTCAGCATGCTATTGAGCTGCAAAAAACAGTGCAAGCTCTGGCCCAGTAGTCCCAGAGAAACCAACAAGTGAAAAAATTAGCAAGTGGATGCAGGGGAGGGGCTATAGCACACAAAAGGAAGGAAAATTAAAATTTGAGCCTCAGACAGCCTGAGCCACAAAGACAATGCCATTCATAAATACGCCAGTAGGACAACTCGCTTAAGCCACTGAACAGCCAAAGGCATACAGAGAGCATCAAAAGAAACGTCTTCTTGGCCACACTTATGAGGAGCAAAATGAAGGTATTGAACCAGATTCTCACTTGGCGTAAAGTAGAGCAGCTCCATTAAAACAAGGCTGACTTACACCACCTGATGATCTGGCCCACCAGGCATTCTTTGGGAAAATACCATGCTGCTCCCACAGGAATGTTAATGAGCTCTGGTGGAAAGGAGCCACATGTACGGCCTTCAAAAGGCTGGGGAAGCAGGGCTTGAAACGGCACCTGGTCCGTAGCTGCAGCTGGGAATACCCCTTTGGTATAAGCACCTGGGCTGGAGCAGTCGACGTGTGCTGAACTTACCCCTCTGGGCTGAAATTTCTCTTGTGGTTTCTCAGTCGTATTGTGAAATGTTTCCCTCTGGAATGGCTTGTAAAGTTTCATTTGCTCATGTTCAACAACCTTATTTACATTTCCAAGGTTTAAGTTGCACACAACAGCCTTCTTATTTGGAGAAAATGAACCAACTGGCACTGGTTAAAACTTCAGACTTGCTGTAATCTCTTGGTGTGACAGTCGTCTCTTCTCACTTACCCTACATAACTGCATTAATTTAGATGTTTACTACAGACAAGAGGAGAACCAGGTTTTTAGCAAAGACTAGTGCCTTTGACAAGCTCAAGGAAGGAGAGTTCAAAAAAACAAAAATGAAAATGTTTGAGAATTCAAACACCATTCATGCACATTACATGACCTGCTCCTAAATATAAACAGCCAAATGACCATGCAGCAATCTTGATGGACACATCAGCACTATGTATTATTCACCTTTGTCACCTAAGCTATACGTCCTTTGATGACATGAACTACAAAGTGCAGAAACCTAGGCAGAAACCTAGGTGCAGAAGCCCTCAGAATACAACAAAAGGAGACAAAGGATAGACAGACAAAGCTCAACTTGTGCTTTAGCATGGACCCACCAGGTACTCAACAACTCTCCAGCTGAAAATGGTATTCCCCTTACAGAACTGGGCTTTAGAAACATGAATTTTAAATCCTGAGAAACCACTATTAACACCAGTATACAAAACTGAAGCCCATGAAGCTGTATTAATTTACATTAAGGTGAAGACCTCGCCCATAGATTTCAACATCACCATTCTAATCCAAGGAAGAACAGTTTAGACTACAGTATAGCACATGATTGATTCATCACGTTTCACATCAAGCCAGACTCCTATTTGTGCATGCTGAGGACATACCTGATCAACCCTATCACCTGACCACAGCAATATAAACACACTAAAACCTCCACACAGGCAAGTGCTTGTTCATTTCCCCACCACCAGTAGCTAAATTACCAATTTTGCGAGTCTATGAAGGAACTGAGTCACTATCCCAGGGGATCCAAGAGGCTTGTTAGCTCTATCATCAACTACAGTTGGAGTGGGGGCTTGTGGAGGTGGGTGAGGACCAGCCCAAATCCAGTTGAGTTCCTTATTTTAGGCTCACTGCTGTTCCTGAGCTGGCTCCATTACAAAGCCATGCAACTGCCACCACAATATACTGAGCTCCCCAGTACTCCCAGTTCTAAGAGGACATTCTAGCTTACGTGTACATGAAGATACATAGCTACGCTGCTTCTGCACCAGCACTGTCTCCAGGCATCTTCTTAGTCCCAAATGAACAAGCACTCCTTGAATCCAAGCTGCTGGTAAGCACAGTGCCAAAACAGCCAAAACGGGCTCGGAGGCAGTACTTTTACCCAGGTTCTTCCATTAAACACACAGATGTTGAGATATCCTAGTTTGGTTACCCAAAGACAGAAATGACCTTGTATGCACCAGGCCTTCAGGACGCCTTTTGCCTCAATTGCAATGGTTTCATTAATCCTGATTGGTTGGGGCTTTTTTCCCTCTGCTCTGCAGCATTATTTATTTTGGCGTTTTTTTTCTGTTGTTAGGATGCCACATCAGCCTTTAACTGCAGGTACCAGCTCACTAACAGAAATCATTAATGTTCCTTATAAGTAAGCAAATAGAGGTAAGCATGCAGCCGTAGATTATTATTAATTCCCCTGGATATAGAAACCTTCCTATCAGCAGTGCTTGTAACTGGCAAAAAGGCATACGAATGAGGCTTGAAAAAAAAACTTGAAGTGAAGAAAGGCCAAGACAAAATATTTTACTTGCAAAACATGACGGTTTGGCTTTACATTCTAGGAATAGTTGAAGCCTAATTTTTTGCCCTCTTTGAGGGCACTGGACAGCGTAACACTTTGCAGAGGAAGGAACCAACGTTTTTGTGTAACGTGAACAGCAACATAAGAGACTGTAGCTGAAGAAGTGAAAACACAGCCCTTAGCTACAGGAGTTGTAGGTGAATATTGAAAGGTCAAGAATAACAGCAAAAAAATACATGACAGCAAAACAGAAGCAACAAAGAAACTGACACACTCCAGGCACCAAGTCTTCCAGTATAACTTGTACCTTCCAACCCAACAATTATCCATTTTAGAACCAGGCAGTATAAATGCAGATAAAAGACCCAACACATTACACGAGAAATGTCTTCAGGTAAATACAAAATCCAGCATCCCTCTTTGAAATAATAAATCAAGTAAACAAGAGCAAAAGCATCACCAACCCTGCCCTCCCCAGAAAAGCACAGTAATGTTGAACACTGAGAACTTCAGGCCCTCTATGTTTAAACCTCACATTTGAACACTTGTGAAACGTGCATGGTCTCCAATAGACACAAGAGTCGGGAAGAGCAACTAAAACCTTAAGTAAAGGTCCCCTGGTGAAGGTCACTGACTATAAAACAGCACCAAGCTCTCTGGTATCATTCCCAATTTAACACCACTAATTCACATGTACATCATGCACACGAGTGGGTGAAATTAACCATGAGGACCTGATGGGATTAGTCTAGAGTAAGTCAGCTGGTACACAGTATCTGCAGAGCTGCAGCAGTACAGCTCGTTATCAGCATTGGATAATCAGCTGAAATGCAGCACTGCATTGGAGCTGGAGGCTTCCACAACTCCCAGGTGCCACCAAAGCCTAGTGGCGACTGGTCAGGATGGATGCTCTGGCTTTGGCAGGGAGCACAGTGGCAGAAGGAAGGACACACATTCCTCTATGAAACCGGTAAGTCAATAGATGCTTTCTAAACTATCCACCCTTCCAGATGCAGTCTGCTTCTCTCCAGGCTAAGCAAAGATAGCTATCAAAGTAACCACTGCTATACAAAACCAAGAATCTCCTCATTAGTTTTTTATTAAAGCCCAGGGAAGAGGAAAGGGTAAAAGGGCTGAGCACTTTTAAGCTACTTGGAAGAGGGATAGCTCACCAGAATTTGACCAAACAGAAGCACTGGACACCATCAGCTTAAGGAAAGCTCAGAGCCAGCGTCCATGGACAAGCTGGTTTTGCCTGATACAACCCAGTTCTATTTATTTTTGTTCTTAAGAGGTTCAGGCTGACACACAGTTTGTCAGGTCCACAATACACACATAGTGGTCTCACCTCAAAGGTCCCAGCCTTCAGAAGATTAACCTGGTCGTGTTGGGAGAGATCTCGGAAACCTGGGATGCGCTTGGCAAACTCCACCACTTCCTTCACCGCAGGGGTAAAACTCAGGGAAAACTCTTCCCAGACTTCATGGCCAGACTTGTTTGGGTCCACGTGGGGAGTCTTACTCATTGGGCACACCTGATGTTTACAAAACACAGGCAGAAAACAACTCTTAAAGATGTAATTCCAAATACTGACACAGACTTGAAAGCAGCAGTTTTATCCTGTAAGAAAAGCTTTGCAGTAATGATAAAGAAAAAACAATCAGTATTCCTCAATCAAATCCCAAAGCAACTGGACTTCTCCCCCTCCCCTTACAACAAACAAATAATAAAAATGTCAGGACAGTCCATTAGCAGTCTGTTTCTAAATTTGCTGACCTTGGAAACGCCAACATTGTTTGCAGCAAGAGACTTGAGAGAGCCCAGGTTATGCTCTTCTTCCCTGATGTCACTCATGCCTCACATCCAGATTTCTCTTACTTGTATTATCCCTGTAATCTCCCAATTAATCATGATTTCACAATCAATTGATTGTAATCTCACTGTCTCTACTACAATCATTCTCATATATCTTTCTTGTTTCGCAGACACCTCAAGTGATTCAGTCAAGGTGACAAAGGTGTCAACACCAGAGCGAGGAACCCATCCTCGGTTTCCTGAGTCACAGGTTTACACCCTCATTACCAGGACAACCTTTCTCTCCTACGTATTTCCTTTTATTTGTATCACTGAAGGAGGACCAAGGAACTGGTATCCCAATTTTGCTCAGTCACAAGACGACAAAAATGCTTTTACATAAACACAGTGATTTTTTTTTTTTGCAGGAAAGCCTGAATCTGCCACAATGAGGTCAGATGTATCAGTCAAGGCTGAGTGCCAATAAATTCCCTCTGTAAAACCCAACCAGACGCTCAGAGATACTTTCAGTTCTCCTTTCTAAAATTCACATCTTTTAATGAAGTTTGAACCTTTCAATATTCATTTCACCTGTCATCGTCAAGGACAAGAGTTCCTTTAAGTATGCCTCACAAATATACTAAACAGCATATATAATCCTGCATAATGTCAGCAAAGCAAAGAGAAAAATAGTGAAATAGATCAGTAATTCCTTAGAGCTATGCTGCTTTTGCAGGGCACCTTGAATCTGGTAATTGCCTAGCAATTCTTTTCAGGGATATATTCAACAGGTATACATATGTGTGTGTATATTTGGCAACAGCTAGGGAAAACAAGATGGAGATAGTTAAATACACATTTCTGTATTTTTTTTTCCTCCAAGTATCAGTTATTTTCTGGGCAGTCAACATGCAGAAAGCTCTTCCATTTCTTTCTCCCCAGAAGACAAGGAACACAACTGCAGATTTCTGGGTTCAGCTGTGAATAACAACATCATTTGTGTGTCTGAGGACAACGCCCAAAGCCAAATGATTGCTTGTGGGATAGAGGAGGACCTTTTCCATAAACTGAAAATCAGAAAATATTTTGGCAAAGTGAAAGGTCTAGGCACGCAACCAGAAGCCCAGTAGATGCTAACCACTGCTCTGTCCATGATATTGCAATGGTTCATGCAGGTATTATTCAAAATCCAGTACCCTGAGGATACGGAATTTCTGGTTCAGCACCCCACTCTGATTTGCACACAAAAAGCCCCTCACCTTCTCATCCTACCATGCTTTATTGCAACCCCCAGACACTCGGTCCCAAGGGGAAACTGCCACTTCCCCCTCTCCATGCATTACGTCTAAGCTCTCTTGAGAGACCTCTGCCCAAGAGTCAATCATAGAATGTCTCAAGTTGGAAGTGGCCCATAAGGATCATCAAGCTCAACTCCCTCCTTCGTGCAGGACTACCCAAAACTAAACCATACGACTAAGAGCGTCATCCAGACACTCCCTGAACTCTGACGGGCTCCCTACGGAAGCAGCTGTCAGCTTGTACAGTCACTCTTAGAGGAACCTCTTCAGGAATGACCTGTTCTGCTTTTCTGGTTGTGGGGGTATTGAGTAAAAAAAACAAACCCCTGAACATCTGTCTCCATACGGGCTGAGAGCTTAATTACACTCCCTACTGCTACTGACTCATTTTGGTCAGATCCACTCTCATTGAGTTCTCTGGCAAAAATCCTCATTCATGGCAGGGACGGGAGGGAGGGAGGGGAGCCTGCAGTGCTGGGTTGGATTCGGTTCTGGTTCCTCGGCTGTGTTAAACCTCCCTGCAGCTGCTATTCACAGGTCACGCTGACTGGCTGGGCCTCAGCACCACTCCCTGCCTGCCCATACTGACAGGTTCAACCTCTGCTTCTCAGGAGTGCCAAGAATGCCGTTGCAGTGACTCCACATACTTTCCCTGCAAGGAAGAAAGGTTGGGAATGATTATTATTTGCCCGGAGTCTGCAGTGCCCAGAGTCTGCAATTAAGGTCAGAGCCTGCTAGGGATGGCATGGTCCACATATGCTGTAGCCAAAGAAGAAAAAAAAAAAAATAAACCAAAGGAAAAAAAAAAAAAAAAAAGGAAATCCAGCATCAAAACAAACAGCCCTCACTGTGTGGAGACTTTCAGGGGCCTTCAAGAACCTGTGAAGAATCTTCACAAACCAGGAGGAAGAAAAATACCGGCAGCTCGAGTGCTTCAGAAAGGTCAGGGGCTTGTGCTTCCCAACAGGAGCACAGGATGAGAACGAGGATGTTATGTTCTCTCATCCCAGGCGGTTCCAGTGATAAAGAGAAGGACAATCTATTTTAAGGGGCTTACAGAACTGGTTGCCTGAATGGCAGAGAAACAGCAGGTGCAAGGCAAATGGGAGGGACCTGTTAAGGAAAGGAAAGAAAAAAAAAAAAAAAACAAAACCAAACCAAAAACCCATATGCAAGAAAACAGGAAGCATCCTTGTTAAGAATTCAGTGAGAAAACGCTCTAGCAAAGTCATCCAAGGTACCCAGAAGCGTGTTAAGAGCCTCACTTGTGTAGGTACTACAGAAAAGACCCTGAACTTCTCTTCAGTGGTTTAGCTGCGCATCTTCCCCCTGCCTCTGTTCAGATCTGAGGATGTTCTACAGGAGAAGGATGCATTGCCTGTGCACTGTTGAGCCTGTATTTTACACTGCCTGTAACAGAATCAGCCTATCCCCACTAAAACAAAACAATCCCCCCACTTCCAGAAAAAAAAACCACCAAACTAAAACCCAAGAGATATTTTAGAACACGTTAGCAAGGCATGGAGACTGCCTTAAAATCCTAGCCCTGAGGTTTCACCCCAGAAATTTGCTCTGAATACCTTTAAGAAAAATACAGCATATCTGACTGTGTAGATTATTTTAAAGAGAAGTCTTCAAGAGCATTGAGTGAAGAAGCAAATTTATAAACTAACATCTACTCTCATTTTTAAGTCAAGCCAGAGTTTTCTTCAACCAATGGTCTTTGATGTTGGTCTACTTTCAGTTTGCTAAAATACCACCAAGAAACCCCATGACTCGTATGATTTCAAATCCCCCACACAACCTGAGCCATTATTCTCCTTCATCGCTATTTGCGCTATCAAACTTACATCATTAATTTCAGTTTCAGTACTTGTGCCAATTGTGTGCAGCTTCCTTGACTAAAGAGACCCAGCTGGATCACACCCATCACTAACTCTTTCACTAAGTCAAATCAAACAATTGATATCAATATACCAGATGCATTCTTCCTCCAGTGCTGCAGGGGTAAGTGGTATTCTTGTTTGGAGAAAAACCATCTTCTGGGATCCTATCACACAGTCGCTGAGTATAACCACTGGCGAAGTTCATGCAGTGGGCGTTTGGGAAACACATGGCGTGCCCGCTTGGATAGTGCATCGCGCTTCTCCCTTTGTACTGTCCACCAAGGTGCTGCTCGTTTTCAGGGTACTGAGGGCCACCCAGCCCACTGACGCAGTGCTCGCTGCTCAAGATGTACTGCTCAGTGCTCTTGGACGCTCTCTCCCCGCTCTGGGACTGCATCATCTCTGCTGGGTTTGGGGACTGTTCTTGGTTGTACATGAAAGTGTCCTTGTGGGCCCTGGTGACCATACCGATCACTTCTTCCTTAGCCATGTCAACGATGGGAGGGGGAGAAGGGCTTTTGATGGTTTCCCGCTCTTGCTTGGGTTTGGACGAAAGGTCTTCTTGAGGTGCTTGATCCTGATGTTCTGTTAATGCTTCATTGGGTAAGTGGCCGCTGAACTGACTGTTCATCATGGTTTTCATGGCACTCTGCATTTCAATCAGCATCCTCTGTTTCTCACGTTTGGGAATGCGGCCAAATCGAACCGCTACCGAGGTGGAGAAACAAGAAGTGGTGGGAAGGAAGGAAAAAAAAAAAAAAAAAAAAAAGTCAGTTTCGAAAGCGTTAAGGTGCACACACAGAGAATACACAACCCAACCAAAAATCTTGCCTTTTGAGGGAAGACTTTAACTGCTCTCACCAATACTACAGCAGGGGTATTACTGCTGAAATCAAGGAGCTTCCTGGGCATTGGATAGGTGTGAGGCATGAAACGTGTGCTGCTGTTTACATACAAAGAGAAGGCAGCTCTAAAGCATGCAGTCTCTAAAGCCTTTTCCCCTTCTGCTAACAAACCTGGCTATGGACTATACACACACTTGTGTTAATTAAGTGTCAGGCTTTAAAATTGGATCAATTAAACCAGTATAACTTTGTGAGCTGACAATTAACTGAATTTAAACACAGTTCATATCATATTCGAATAGAAGTCCTACAAGACAGCTCCTCATGGACCAATTATACAACTCGCCAAAACAGTTAAGAGAATCAATGCTGAACGAAGCTTACCTTGGCAAATTTTCTTGATAATTTTGCCTTGACAAGGACATTTTCTGCTGGCAAGGGGACGGGCATCATTGTGGCTGCAGCACTTTTGACCCTGTCCTAGGGAATCTACCACTGCCTTTACCATCCTGTCCAACCACAGCCTTGCAAGGGCCAGTTTCGACTGATGTAATTATGTTCATGCAGTAGTCCATCATTAATGTAACTAAATCTCTTTCATTAAAGCAGGTGCAACCTTATGCACAAACAAGCGCCTAGGGGATGAAATAACTCCCATGCACGACAAGAACTCGGAACAATTATTTGAAATAAGTTTTAACACTCCACCCACTAAATTATTAACAGCCCAAGATTCCTAGTTCTTGTGAAATAAACACCCAGAGAAAATTAAAAAGTGAAACAGAAGGAAGAGTTCTGGTTTGTGACAGTGTGTAAGCTGTAGCAGACAAAAGAACTACACTTTCAGCTTCACATTTTCAAAAAAAAGTCACAAGGAGTGGATAGCCAGCAAGGTGCTCAGAGACCCAGCACAACGTTACCCTTTCCTCTTTGCCTCCCCCCTCCCTCCAAGGAAAGGAGAAAAAAAAAAAAAAGAAAAGAGCAGATATACGTTCATCCCATGCCCCCAAACCTAAGTCTTTAGGCTCTATAATAATTACTCTAAGGCTATCAGCTTGAGTAGAATTCCCTCTCATTGAAAAACCAACAGTAACAAAACAAATAAAAAAAAAGAAAAAAAAAAAGAGGGAAGTCTTGTTCAGATTCAGGCAGGATACAGCTACAAACATTAACTCATTAAAGCAAAATTGAGCCTCCTGTTACAGCCCTCCCCCTAACAGACGGCTGCAGCACATCCCACTGCAGGAGCCTCCAGAGACGGGAGGGCAGCTCTGCGGCCAGCATTACGTTACCCGTTCAGAAGAGTCACGGAGCAAGGAGGCAAGTTGATCTAAATGCTCTCAGACAGGGAACCTGCCCCTGACCGCAGGGCTGGCTGCGTTTTCTGTCAGTAAGCCCCTCAGCAATCTGCTCTGAGGTGGGCAGCAGATTCCCTCTGGAAGGATCACTGCTCAGCAGCGGAACGTACCGTCTCTTGACATCCCAACAGACAGGCATTTTTTGAAACGACACTGCTGGCATCTGTTCCTATTCATTCTCATTATAGAGCAGTTGTTATTCTTCAAGCACTTCTTATACTGGATGTTTTGCTGAATGCTTCTTCTGAAAAACCCCTGTAAACAAACAAACAACCCCCACAACTATTATTACAGCACATGTCAAATCCTCCTGCAGAGATTCACGTCTCCGCAAGCACAGAAAACCTCACTGTGTCTCATCAGCTGCTTTGGAGCCATCAGCCCCAAGTGATTTTAAAGAACTTGCTACTCTTTATTACTTACTTCCCCTTCGTGTGTGACCTGTGTATAACACAGAATAGTTATGATTTCTAACTATAGAAGATGCCAAGTTGTTCCCTGCATAGTCAGCACCTAGGAGCAAAATACCTCCACTATTACCTCCCTCGCTGTACTGGACGTTTGTAAGACATGCCTTCAATCTCCTATGACATCAAGTGCAAAGATGGAAGTCAAAATCAGATCTCTTGACTTCAATCTCCGCAGTTTGGCAACAAAACCATCCTGTTGCACCATATGACCTTCAGAGGCCGTTCTTTCACACAACCCTTGAGCTGATAAACTCCTTCACAGAACGTAAAATTTGCAGTGTTACAACATCAGAAAACACAGATCTACTGATGCACGAACATGCAAGCACCCAGTTCTGGCTTCTCCCGTGGTAAAGAATCTCTTTTCCAAAGCTGTTTTGTTCTGTGTCCCAGCCCAGGTGACAACCCACACCCACTATCTCTTAATGCAATTAACATTCACATGTCTTGTGTGACACGGTCTTTACCACCTCTGTCTCCAGTTCTTCTCTGCTGTGCGCTCCAGGTCAGGCAGGATCAGACAAGGGGCGAGAACAGAAAGTACTGCAGAGTTTGGGAAATGCCGTGTACTGCCAAGTGCTTTGCCTTTTCCTACAACTTATACACTGATATTTCTTGGATTTAAGTTCAATAGAGAAGCATATAGGTATTTTTTCAGCCATACCACCCCTTTTCCCTCGTAGGGAGGATTAGAACATTTCACCAGCAGGTAGGTGAGTGGAAATATAGCTCACCTTGCAGCCCTCACAGGCATGAACACCGTAATGAAATCCTGAAGCAACGTCTCCACAGACTTTGCAGAGAAGAACCATGCCATTAAATTCTAGGATCAGAACAGAAAAGTCAAGGATATAGAAAACCAATGACAATTGCAGGAACATGTTTCCAGCTTTTAAAACCTGGAGCAAAAGCAAAATATGGCAGGTCAGTTCAATATACAAAAACATGCAGCAGAGGAACAGACGTGAAGAACGTACAAAACCCCTGAACAGTCCAGAAAGTACCAGCGCAAGGGAGGGTGGGGAAAGACAAACATGAAGCACTCACCAGAATAGGGAGAAAGCACGTATTCACTGCACTTACAGTCACAGTGCCATTGTACTCAATGGTAGAAACAGAAAGCCTGCTTACATTTACATATTTTTAAAAGGCCCATTTAGTTAACTATGCCACCAAAGTTTGGGCTCAATCCGTTTTTCCACCAGGACAATTAAGCCCACATACAGGATACAGGTTCCCCAACAGAAAATAAACATCTTTTCTTAAAAACAGAAATATTAAAGAACACTATTCTATTATATATTGTAAACAAGCCACACACTCTACCTATGTGATAACAACTGAGGACTGGTAGCTCAGCCACATCTACGTACGTAAGGACTACTCATTGGAGTGCATATCCAGATCAGCATGCTTGCACACTTGAACTTAAAAAAACCTTCTCAGCCCTGTAAATATGCTCGTGGTTCGGGTTTTTTAAGTTTTTCCCCACCTGTTTTATTTCAGCTTGTCAATAAAGATTTTTTGCAAGTCCTAAGTGCTGGTCTAACATTGGTTTCACTGAAGCCAACAGGAATTTTACCAGTGTCTTCAATAACCACAATGTTACCTTAAGAGTAAACAACACAGACAGCTGGAAATACTCCCACAGAACCATATTCTACCAGAAAAGTAATTTATTTGACATTTGGGTTTCACTTATGAAGAGGAACTAAAACTTTTTTTTTTTTTCCTAAAGGTTTTGAAAAAGAACCAAACCACAAAATCTCAGGTTTGTTTTTGTTTGTTTGTTTGTTTTTTTAAATACAGCTAGTACTGAGCTACAATGTTACCTATCTATCTATACATCTAAACAGTTTACAACATGTTTCATCTTCTGGAACCCCTGACCTGACACCAAAAAATCTAGTTGCTAGCAATTTTTTTAAGAGGAAGAAAGGGTTCTTACTAAGAACTTATGGTAGGGACACTTAACCAAAAAAAAAAAAAAAAAAGGCAAAACTTTTAAGGTAGAACTGTTAGATACTTATTCTAGCTTCACAACAATTAAATTTATAAAACATTTCTAGCTGGAGCTAGATTGTCAAATGCATTTTAAAAGGCTATCCTTTACTTCCAGCTTATGAGTACTCTGTGTTTTACATCCACAAATTAAGACTTGGAATCAAAAAGATAAAGGTCCCAGCTACAGCTATGTAACTAGAATAAAAGGTTTTGGTGATTTATTGCTCCTCAAAGAAATTTGGGGGGAGGGAATGTGAAGAGGCAAGGGGGGGAAGTATGAAAAAAACAGAGAAACTAGATTTGCAAGACAGCTCCATAAATACTCCTGAAGGCGATTTCTGATTACTATTATCTTTACTTCGCTGCATCTTTTTAACCAAGTGCTTGATTTTTCTTAAGATCAGTTTTCACTAGTGCAAATCTGAAGAAAGCTGG
Source organism: Tringa tobata (assembly GCA_033628505.1). Taxonomy (NCBI): domain Eukaryota; kingdom Metazoa; phylum Chordata; class Aves; order Charadriiformes; family Scolopacidae; genus Tringa; species Tringa tobata. Next base: position 9,436,473 of record JAHREE010000259.1, on the reverse strand, counting down.
ACTGTATTTATGGACTGTTTGAAGTTAGCAGCAACGGGACCTCCATTTATTAGCACCTGTACGGCAATACCGTACGTATTACCACACATATCATGAAAAAAGATAAAAATGGAGGCTTTGCTATGTGTCTTCAGAAGAATCCACGTGGAAAACCTGATTGCAATATACAAGGTGGGGGGGGGGGGGAAAGGTGGTTTCAGGAACGGGCACCAAACATACTTGTGACTCCATTATGGCCTTTTGTCAAACCAGCAACGCTCGACTGGTTCGTTTTAATAGTCTCCTCGAGCCGGTCACTCTTGGGTGCCCCATCGGAGCCCTCGCCGCTCCGTCCATTGCAGCCGCCTTCCGAGGAGGAGCTGTTGGGAGAAGACGGTACGGGCGAAGAGGATGACTGGAAACCGCTGTCTGAGCTCTCGCTGTGACATGAGGCTGGGCTGGATGCCGAGCTGGAAGAGCTGATGTAAGCTATCACACCCCCTGAGGCCAGAGAGAAAGAAGAAGAAGAAGAAGAAAAAAAAAAAAAAAAAAAAAGAAAAGAAAAGAAAAAAAACACACAAAGTCGGCACGTAGTGACATAACAAGCAGACATGCACCGCTGCCATGTGAGCCACGCCATGACCCAGCACCGCCAGACCCAGCCGTCACGTGTGCCTGGGCGCACTCCTCTCCCTCCCTCCTTTCTCCCCATCCCTCCTCCACAGCTGGCCTCCCAACCTGCCCTTCTCCCCTCTCATCCAGCCTCTTCCCACCCAGACCGGGGTGAAACGGAACGGGCAGAGCCGAAAGGAACCAGCCAGGGTGCCGGTGGGACGGGGCAGCGGGGAAGGGGCAGGGGGTGGCCCGGGGAGGGTTTCCCCAGGAGCCCTCCCAGCGGAGCTGGTCCAGAGCCACAGGGAAGAGGGGATCTCGCAGCGCTGCGGAGCCAGAATGCAAAGAAGCTCGGTTAGGGACAGAAATAGGGCAGAGAGAAAGGCTGGGTGCGGGCTGCCTGCCAGGGGCACCGAAAGGACGGGCCGGGAGGTGCCGGAGACGCAGAAGGGAAGGGGGCAAGGGGAAGGGAGCGGGGCTGCAGCCCCCCGAGCCCTAACCGAACGCCATTTGCCCGACTGCAAGCCCTTCTGCAGTGTCTCCAGCCGCAGCCAAAGCCCGGCCGCCAGGCTGCTGTGTGCTCACAGCCTCTGCCCTGCCGCATCCTGCCACCCCACAGCCTGAGAATCCCTCAGACCAAACAGCTTGTTGTCCTCAGGCAGAGCCGGGAGCCGTTCCGGCTCCTCACGGGCTCCTTTCGCTTGCTCGTAAGAGAGAGAAAGTGTTCATCTCCCAGTTCGGCATTTCAAAAGCCAGCACGAAAACATTTGATATTTCACACGAAAATTTCAGTCCCCTTCTTTGGGGATTTTCAAGCCCCGCCTGGGTGCAGTCCTGAGTAACGTGCTCTAGCTCTGGGCAATCCTGCTTCGGCAGGGGGGTTGGACTAGATGATCTCTATGGGCCCTTCCAACTCCAAAAAAAAAAAAAAAAAAAATCAGTGAAATTCAGAGAGCCACGCAACTGTTTAAATCAACTCCACTCAGCATCTCCTGGTTTATGCCCGTGTTGCTCTGCAGAGCCTCCCCACAGCCAGCTCAGCAGATTGCAGCAAGGAACTCCACACACCAAAGAATCACAAACTTTAGAACAGCCGGGCGCTGGCTCCCTCGGGGGGGACAGAAAGCACGGGGTGTCTGCAGAGCCCAGCGTGGACGGGGTCAGCACGGCAGGAGGGGGCTGCAGCCCCTTCCATCAGCCGCCACCTCCTTCACAGAGAGGGGCAGTGGCATTACACAACCCTGGGAAGATCCCTGCTTGCAGGTA
>JAHREE010000259.1:9411215-9429948 GCA_033628505.1 Tringa tobata | reverse complement strand
TGGCAGGGGGTTTGGAACTAGATGATCTTTAAGGTCATCCTTAACCCAAACCATTCTATGATAAGTATGCAGGCACTGACACTCAGACCAAAGGTCCCTCTGGCCTGCAAGCAGACTGCGGTGCTCAAGGGAGGCCCCAGGTTTTTCGAGTCTATGGACTCCATTCCTGAGAGTGGCCAATAAAGGGAAGGACTGCTCCTCCACTTCCTTTGTGGTCAAGGACAAATGCTGCTGCTCCTGCCTGGCTGGACAAATGGGGAAGGCAACGTACACAGCTTCGTAGGATACCATAGGGAGAGGCTGTCACACTATTGCTCCCAATCTCGGTCTCTCCCATGTACCGCCAGGAGAGAACTTTGTCCCTCCCAGAGGGATTCCAGCCTCTAATATCTTCTACCATCTGCTTTTGAGACTCTCGGGGATCATTACAGCAGTTTCAGCCTGCTCTTGCCTCTAGCCCTGCGCTTTACAGTCCTGGAGCCACCCTCCACCCATCTTCAAGAATGCCTTTATTTTGCTTCTCTCTCATATCTCAGATCAACCCCTTCCTTAATGACCTTAGACTGCTCCCTGTGCTCCCATAATACTACATTCTTTCTGGTTCCTTCCCTGAGGTGGCTCCACACACACATGGGTTGCAAGAGCCAAGCACTTGTCGTAGGGACGGAGTGTGGCAAAAGCAAGTAATGGGCCCACCACCCAGCCTTCCACTCAGGAAGTGTCCTTGTCCACAAGAACAGAGGAAGCCAAAAGGTGTGTTTCCTGAGAAGGTCCAGCAGGTAGAGCTGGCTGTGGGTAGCCATGGGATGGTGCAACCAGTGTAACTCCCATTCTGGAGTTCCTAATGGAGAAGGTCTCAGAAATAGCCCTGTCCACTGTTATGCTGTAGGTCTGCTGGTCAGCACAAAGGTGTGGGCTACCACAGTAGTCCATGAGAAGCACTTCTGTGTTTGAAGGAGAAAACTGTCTTGGAGAGCATCAGGGATCTTATTCTACCCTGTAACCTGTGGGAAGACAGTGCTCTGCCAATGGGTTGCAATAGGGGAGCCAAATTTTTCTTGGACTCTCTTTCCACCTACCTCTTCCAAACCCCACACAAACGAACACCTGTGGCTCTGGGTGCTGACCAAGTCACGGTGCCTGGGCTTTTTGAGGGGCTTCTCTTTGACCCCAGCTCAGCCCCTAAAGCTCTAGTGTTACTTGCTGAGCTGCCAGATCCCTTCGAGATCTGACGCTCAGCGGATATTCCCTGATCCCCATGAGGAGACATGATTCCCTCCATGTTGTTCGCCCCTCCACAAAGGGCAAACCAAATCCTGGTGCTATGGAGAGGCAGCGTACTGCTGGCGTTGGCAGTGGCGCGACACCTCTCCAACTGGAAGGACAGGTGGGCACTAGGATGCCCACCTGACTAGTGGTTGGGAGCCATTGTATTTGGTCGGTCCTCTGAGTCCTTCAGCCTCCGTTTGCTGAGGCTGCTGCTCTCTGCCCAAGTCTTGAAGCGAGGCACTGACACGTGAAGGGGCAGAAGAGGAGAAAAAGCACAGAAGGTGGGACAGAAAGCTTCAACAGCTCCCTGGGAAGCAACACAAACATTTCCTCCTCTTGTCCCCCACCCCACACACGTGGAGCAGCTAAGTCTGCGTGTTTAAATTCCAGAGGCTGCAGAGTGACTCCCAGCCGTGTTACAGACTCCCCTACCTCCGGCTGGGAGACGGCACAACAGTGTTACAGCAACTAGTGCTGACTTAGCTGTTAAGTGCAGTTGATAGCTGGATGGTGGGACAGGATGCACTTTGGCCACCTCACCCGAGGTATGTGGAGGCTGATGACTCCTTTTCCTCGGGCCTGAAATGCTGGTGGTTGCTCAGGTCGGGACAGAATGCCTGCACGCTTCTGTCCCTGTGGAGAGGCCCTCCTAATCCCGGTAAACATCCACACACCAGCCAGGAACGTAGGAGTTTCCATCAGCAAGCATTTGTCTGCTTTTGGACAAGTTGGATTCTTTCAGTGCTTGGCACATTTACAGTAATATTAATTTGAGCCCCAAATATATATTTTGCAAATCGAAAAAATTTGTTTACGCGAAGAGTGCCAAGGAGCAGCATCTTTTCATGCCCCAACAGCTCCTGATGTTTTCTGTTTCTTTGTTCCTTATTACCTCGGGAAAAAATTCCTAACCTCTTATTTGTCTTTTTGACAGATGCTCAGAACGACGCTGACATTTGCACAGATCTACAGTGAGTCCAAGTGCTCTTCCCTGGCCACGTACAGCTTCCGATGGTTCACATATAATGGAAGTTATTTTCCCCCATATAAAATATTTTGCCACTGTTTTTCTGTCCGGTCAGTCCGTTTGATGAAATCCTTCTGAAACCCTCAGTAACGTGTCTGTCCTGAATAATTTGTGCTCCACAGCTGCAGGTGGAACTAGTTCATACAAGTATACACTTCTCTCAGGCGAGCCAACAGATGCCAAAGCTATCCTTGCATTTCCAGCTTCTTTAAAGCAAAGATTTACTTGCTATCTTCAGTTACTAGCTTAAATATTGCCCTCTAAAAGTCATTATGATGATAGCTATAACCCTGACTTCTTTCCTACATTAAATGATATAAATAGCAATAACCCACCAAACTAACCTCAGCCTCTGGAAGCCAGTGGAAATTTTTCTATCGATTAGAGTCAGCTTGGGTCAAGCACTACACAGCATTTTCTGACCCCTTGCCCTACTTATTCTCCATTTCTGTTTCGCATATGTATCTAACTCTTCAGATTGTTGCACATTTTTTTCCTCTCTGTTGAAGAGAAATCCTGATAAGGAGGTCCCAGAGGTCTTTAGCTTGTCATCGCATCCCTTCGTAGGCTGAAATGTGTGCAGAACGCTTTAGGAAGAAGCAAAAGCTAAATATAGAATCATTTAAAGCCTACCCATTAAGGGCATGCCTACATGACACGAATGCAGCTAGCTCCGGTACCGGGAGCGGTGTAGTCAGGGAGCTAAGTATAACCGAAACACAGGATCTGGCTCACAAATGGTTCCCTCTTGCTCACATCCTGTCTCCCGCTGCCAAGTATCAGAGCCTGGGAGGAAGATATAAAAGCTCATAATAGACAGTTATAGACTAACTTGCCCATGGGGTAACTTTCTTCCTGATTCAGCTCTTTAGCAGTCAGTTTATGGCCTGAAGCACACAACACTTCTGCTTTTCTCTCTTAGCTGGTGTTATTGCAGGTGTGCTTTTTATTCGCATAAATTGATAGCACGGTCAAAACGATGGGACGTAACCCCAAGCAATAACTAGCCTCGGCTGCCCCTTTAATGGAAGGTGAGGACTTGGACCTTTAGTCCAGAAAGACAAAGCATTAATTTTGCATTAATTAAGCCTATATTATATGGCCGTAATATCGCTGCTCACCTTTTCCTTTTTTTGTGCTATAGGTTACCTAGTCTGAATCACAGAGTTATAGAATAAGAGTACCAGGTTGGAAGGAACCTCAAGGATTATCTGGCCCAACCTTTCTTGGCAAAAAGCACAGTCTACACAAGATGGCCCAGCAGCCTGGCCAGCTGAATCTTAAAAGTGTCCAATAATGGGGAATCCGCCACTTCCCTGGGGAGATTATTCCAGTAGCTGATTGTTCTCAGTGTGAAAAATTTTCCTCTTGTGTTCAGTCCTAATCTCCGCTGGAGTAGCTTGTACCCGGTATCTGTTGTCTTTTCCATCTGGTGGTACATCATTTATTTATCCAGAAATAAAATCGTCATCTAATGAAAAAAGATGAGAATATTTATTGCTTGATTGGGCCAATTGCGATTTGGGGGAGAGAAGCAGAAAAGACTGTGCAAAGGATGCGCAAAGAACTACTCTTTACTTTCACTGAAACACCGAGATTTATGCAAGGTAACTACAGGTGATTTCTAATGGCACGTTGTACTGTCTCAGAGACAAGGCCAGCAGTGGTGCATTGAAGGCTCACAATCTGCAGACAACTGCTGCCTTTTGCTTAGAGGATCCCTGGCAGTTGCCAGTCCCTTCTCCCCACCGCCCGGTCTTCACCGGGGGCAACTCCATTTCTTCCTCTGGCGTCTTTTGTAATAAACACCTTTCTAAGACTGGATTTCCCTCTGCCTTTTTGGAACTCTCCTACACCACAGCACCCTGCAGAGCATCTTATTTCAAAGCACCGATGCTCACTAGGAAGTTGCCTGAGCTGCAGGCTGCCAGTGATCGCGTTGGCATTGTGTGACACTGGCACGCTGCTGGCCAGGATGTCCCCAGTGTGGTGGCACTGCTGTCACCAGATCAAAAATCATTGTTTCAGAAGTCATGTAGCTCGGCTCCAGCATTTTCCTTCTGAACCCTCCGGGCCATCAAAACATAAATCCGGTTTGCTTTTTTTCTTTGTAAACTATGCTAATCCTCGGAGGGATGAAGTGTAACTCAAACACAAAGCTCAGGCCTGGGCAGAGCAGAGATGCAAATGATGCCTTCTGCTCATCTTGGGAAAACTGCAGGTCGTATGGAGGGGACACAAAGTCAGAAATGCCACCCGCAGCTCCGGCAAGGTTTTGCGTATCACCCTTGCTTCTCTCCTCTGGAGCAGCACGAGCTTATTGTGATTACTGGTATATTTTACAAGGAAAAAGCCCAAGGAAAACTGAGCCAAGTCATGAACAGAGGCAAATGCCACCTATGTGGTGGTCCTAAACAACCCAAGATTGTAGAAAGAAAACAGCTTTTCATTACAGGCGCTATTGGTCCATGTGCATTTTGCCCCAGGCAAAACAAAGGCAACCTTATTCAGATCAGTAAAATTTCTCTGGGGAATAAACCAAAACATATTTTTGGCCCCAAGAACTACGACCTGTAACAACCCAAAAGATAGCTGGCAGTTTAAGGGCCAGGACAGCTTCAGACTTTCAGCAGCTCCAAACAGCGCAATGGGGGCTTTTTTCCCCAGTCATTGTCTCACCCTGGCTAACCTGGAGGTCAAAAGATGATTTAAGGCCTAATGCTTCAAGGTGCTGGACACGATATCAGGAGATGGTGCATGGAACACCATATCAGACCTTGTGTCCTTTCGGATTAGGTACAACTGGTCAAATTCTTGTTCCAAAATGCTGGCTTCTCTATTCTGCAAAGACCCTGAAGAGTTAACGTTATTAACTGGTTCAGAGTAAAATGCATTAGGAATAAATATGCTTTAGGATAAACCTATTAAATGGATAAAAATGCCATTACCAGTGGTGAAATATGATTGTGTGACCTTTTAAATAAATAAGCCTGCTATGCACCAAATTATGTCAGATAATAAGCTTTATACATGATAAAGTCATGCAGTAGGTCTCAATCTTCAGGCATTCAGTGAAATATTGCTAGCCATAAAGGGCTTCTGAAATGTTACACTAAAGAAAATTGCTTCCAGCTATAAAAACTTAACTGTTAAAACAAATGTAGTTTCTCTCATAAAATCCTATGCAAGGCATTGGTAGCAAGAGTGAAAGCTTGCTAGAAACAAACCTGAGGTATTCAAACTATTTTGCAAATACAAAACGCTTCTTAAAATAACTCACATTCCAGATAAATCTGGAATAACTCTATTGAAAGCAAAAGGGTTATAATCCTGTAACACCAGAGTAAGATCCAAATTATGTTCACAGGGTCCCAGAAATACGTTTGTGGGATATCTCTGGATACCATCATTGCTGCGGATCCAAACTAGTCTACACTTGTAGTTTTGGCACTTGTACAAGCGGCGGAAACACTGACCTCCCGGCTGTCCTGCACTTTGGGCCTCTCTGTGTTATGCCTCAGCAACTTGCCCAGATTATTTCTGACACAATGATACTCCTATTACGGGACCATTCGTATTTGATGCAATGGAAACAGGGCTGGATATTATCAGCCTTGTGAATAAAGGCAGACGTGCATTTAGTCAGATTCAGCTACGAGCTTCATGCATGGCAAAAATGGCTCTCTATGGTAAGCCAGAGTAAGAACGTTCTGCTCTACTCCATTACAAATAAGAAGCAACAAAGCGAATTCTCTCATTCCTTCCAGTGATCATGGGCGAACCAACAAAACCTCCTGGTGAGGCACTTACAGTTTTAATAAAATCATCATGGTCACCTCATCTATTGTTACATGAACATCAGTGAATACTTGTTGCTCCCAGCTAGGGTCTCAAACACAGCTCCTAGGACCAAAAATACCCTTGGAACTCCCTGCCACGATCAATTATCTTCTCCAAAAGAGGATACCAAACAACACATCAGACATTAATAAAGGACCATTCCTGTTTCTTCTGGGTTTTTTTTTTTCTGAACTGGGAGAATGCAAACACTGTTTTTGAGGATAGAAAGGAGCTTCTTAACCTGCAGCTACAAACACTTGACAATTTTCACCAATGCTTAATCCACTACAAACTTTTCCAGGAGGGGCACTGAAAAAGACATAGCAAAGTTCAAGCACACAGAAGAAGCCAGCCATGCTCCATCTCCCAGAAAGCTAAGAGTTCACTCTCTGAACCTTACCCATTTTAACTATGGAGAAACAGGCACATTCTCCACCACCAGTTTTAGTGCTTTTACTAAACAGAGCGAGGTACGCCATAGAAACATAGTATCTGAAGGGGGCCTACAAGAAAGCTGGAGAGGGACTTTATACAAGGGCATGTAGCGATAGGATGAGGGTTAATGGCTTCAAACGGAAAGAGGCAGATTTCGATTAGATATCAGGAAGAGTTTTTTCACTATGAGGGTGGTGAGGCACTGGAACAGGTTGCCCAGAGAAGCAGTGGATGCCCCATCCCTGGAGGTTCAAGGCCAGGCTGGATGGGGCTTTGAGCAACCTGGTCTGGTGGGAGGTGTCCCTGCCCATGGCAGGGGTTTGGAGCTGGGTGATCTTTAATGTCCTTTCCGACATAAACCCAGCTTAACTGGAACCACTGCAAAGGAATGGGTGGCATCATAAGGCTAGCAGTGAATTTTTATCGTCGCTTCCTAAACAACTGTAGCACAATGTCCAAAAACAAATAATAGGTCTGTTCCGGGCAGCAGCTCAGCTGCATCCTGAAAATGCCTCCAGGCACTCGCCATTTTGTTTTACTGCAGTTCCTCAAAACCGGTCAATTGTAAGCATAAATCTGGCGGAGAAGGCACATCACCAGCGGCGAAGGACAACCGCTTGTTATATAATCCTGCAAATCCTTGATACAGCAGTTCTCGGCGAACAGCCGTCCTGCTCTGAGTCATCTGGAAAGTCTCCGGTTCGGTGAGCTTCCAGGAGCAGACCATCAAAACAGGTTGTATTTCCACTTCCCATTTCTAATTACGGGAGGCACCTATGAGTCAAGGCCATCATTTTCTCTTTATCTCCCTCCAGATGCCATCCCGCGCACGGGTCCAGCCCCAGCTCCTGCTGAGCCAGAAGCCCCGTGGGAGTTCCCCTCTCGCTCTGGATGTCACAGCTCGCGGCTGTCCTGTCGGCACGCAGGTCCCGCTGCAGTTACCCAGCAGGATGATCCGGGGGCAACCACGGGGCGAGGAAATCCTTGCCCTGCTCTTCAGAGGACCCGAGCTGCTCTGTGCTCACCAGCCTTTCCCCGGACAGAAGCAGACTCCGTGCTTAGATCTCTGCACGGCCGTGTGCGTGGCAGGAGGCCAGGCACTGCCAAATGCCATATCTCCACTCCGGTCACCAGAGCCAGGGGCTCGATGAGATCACACTCCCCCCCACTTTGAGGCAATGCCAAGTCTTAATCCGGTCCCGGGTCACGGATCTCAGTGGGACGCATGACACTGGGTCTATCTTTAAATTAAGAAGTCTCCCGCCTGAGAACTGGCCACCTTAGACCTACTGCTCTCCTATTTCTTCTCCTCTTTGCTGTGCCCGACAGACAGCTGGAGTCAGCTCTTCTGACAGCAGCGCTGGCACCTAAAGCCAAGAACCTCATTTTTTTTTTTTTTACAAACCCAAACTACTGCAACTTTGGCAATCTCACCCCTATTGACCAACAACAAGAAGAAGAACCGAGTCAGCAGCAGGCAGCAGGCTGTTGCAGAGGGCTGTACCCAACCCAGGAGAAACGAGACGGGTCAGGTTGGGTTGGCCGGTGGGTGCAGAAAGAGCAGGTCCAGGGTTACCACTTCAGGGGCCAAAGAGGGGGAAAAACGGAAAGTAATCACTTCCCCAGCTCTCCATCCCCCTCCTCTGCAGATGACGAAATTACTTCAGCCTTTACTGCTGCTACAAAGTACCTGTGAAAGGACCGTACCACTCAATATTCAGACAGCAATGCAAGTAATATGATTTTAAGATGATTTGCAAAAATCTGCAAAAACCATCAAGTTTCAGTGTTCATTATTATCTGGAAAAAATTCCAGTTCTGTAGTTCATTTCCACACAGGCATAATTTGGCTAAAATAACTATTCAGGCTCAAAACACATCACTTATTTTCCTTATTTTAAAATTATTTTCCTTATTTTAAAATTATTTTCCTTAAAATAAATTGAAATTTAAGGATGTTGCCAGAATGGCACCTACTAGAAGGCAAGATCGTTTATTAGAGAGGTATTTTAAAGTTTTCAGCCCTACACGGATGGGACCATGACTGGAGAAAAAAGAACTCATGTATGCCATATGTTTTCCATAGTTTTATGATTCTTGTATTTTTATTAAACTAGCCAATGAAAATAATAACTATAGTGGAGTTTTTAATTTAGCCTCAGGAGTCAGAACAATGATTCAGTTGTTCGCAGTGGGTTGTTTTCTTTTCTCCTTTTTTCCTTCTCAGAAACATAAATCATAAGTCTAAGAATTGGGTTCCCAGTGTAACTCACCATAGTAATGATTTTTTTTTGTTTGTTTCCCACGGATGAGGTATAACTGTTGTTTTATAATAGCTGTTTGGGTAAAGCAGGGTCCAAAACCCAAGCAGCAAGTGTAATCTAAAATGTGTATCACACACGAAGGGCAGCAATCATCTTCCCACCACAAATTATTGGTGTTCACACACATTGGTGTCTCGCTGTCAGTTTGTACAGGTTTTTAAGCTGTGTCTGTTAAGAATGGACAACCAGGCACCTATTAGAAATAGAACTACCTACCTTCAGATTGGGAACTAGATTCTCCAGATTCCACAGAATCAATTGAATAATGTATTTTATATAATGTATCTACAATTCTATAAAAAAAAAGTTTCCTTTTATTTCCACCTCTTCTGAAATTTATAGATAGTAACTGATTTACATCTGATTTTAATTGTGTAGCTGAATCTTACTTCGCGTCTTTTTTTCGTAATAAAGATCGAAAGCAGATGTTCTCCATCAACACCTGTAGCAATAACTTGTAAACAAAATGAAAATAATACGAAGTTTTCTATTTTACTTGAAAGCTTTACTGTGACTTTGTTTAACCACGCACTGTCAAAACCACTATCCAAATAGCTGCAAAGAACACAGCGACTCGTAAGACACTATTTTATATATAGCTCTGAACGAACTGAAAGCACAAAGCTCAAAACACATTGTCCATAAAGGTTGTGTAACTCGTTATCTGAACTCACCTGAGTAATCACGAAACCTGTGAGAGAGGCAGGTGGATCGTAACCGTGGATGAGTTGAAGGGCCACGATTCTCGTACGAGGAAAGGGTTCAAATAATTGCTCGTTAGTCACAGAAAAACAATGCTGGAAGAAAAAAAAAAAAAGGTATGAATAAATGAATGAGTGAACACCAGACTAATGAGCTACTTCCTCCGCTTGGTGGACGAGCTCTCTGGGGATGGCGACTCATTTTCATTACACGTGTGAACACAATGCAGAGTGTAACAGGTTTCTGCCTGCTGTCCTGGCTCTTCACACAGCCCAGGGACCAGGCCGGGAAGCTGGAGGACACCAGCGTTGGACGTAGTGCCCTTCACAGCCTACGCTTCACAGCACCAACAGAGAACCCTCCTTCTGCTCTGGGCTTGGTGAAGCCTAGCCACTGCCTGGTCTGTCGGGGTGGCAGATTGACACCAGAGACACAGACACGTGGAGCTGGTTCTCTGCTGAGGAGGCTGGGGTCCGGCCAGGTTTATACCGGGGGACCGCACCATGCAAACATGGCTGAGGAGCTCCGCTGGACCCTGGCTAGCTGTAACCTCCTCTGCAGACTCCTCTCCCGTCACCAGCAGCACCAGGGTCCTGACAAGCCCTGCTGGAATCCAGCTGACTTGTCCCCTCCTTCTTTCTTCTCCTTTTCTTTCTTGATTTTTTTTTTCCCTCCCTCCTTCAGTGTGTCTTTCGGTTCTTGTGTTTCCAAGGGAACTTGTCAACTTGCACATGGACAGTCAGTTCACACCCAGAGGTGATGCCTCCACAGCCCTTTTGCAACAAGATACAGGCTGCATAACCCCTAAGGAGCCAGCTGAGGTCCAACATATTAACTAGCAAAGGTTTTTCTAAAGCCTGGTACCAGGAAGGCAACGCGGGGAGACCTGAGCAGGCTCAGAAGGGGCTACCTTCCATCTGAGAGAGCAATCCCAGCCAGCATTGATCTGAACAAAGACAGGCTTCATTTAATCACTCATCTGCTCCCACTGAGCTCCCTGTTCTCCAGGATACCCCAGCTCTCCATTTCTCCCTGAATGATGGAGAGCTGACAGTACTTAATGAGATAAAATGTCATCTTCATTACATAAGAGCCTTTAATTATAGGATATCATTGAACATCATTTGATACCGAAGAAAAACATGCTCTCTCAAATTTTAGGCAGTGACAAGAGGCCCAGAAGAACTGGGTTCCTATCCTGGCTTTGCCAGAAGCCTCTTCTGGCACGTTAGGTAAGATAGCCACCGGATTCAAGGTTGCGTAAGGAGCGCAGCTCAGACACTTCCTAACTCTAGGGAGCTCGACTGTGCAACCTAAACGCTCTGCGTGTAATTATTGAATTGAGGCTGATTCAGAACCTTGACACACGAGGAGAAGAACAACCCACAGGCTCTCCATCCTTTTATAGAGCCTTACATTTCAAGCAATTACCTGAAAAAGATTGGATCAAGAAGTTGGTGCTTGCTAAAAGCCCCAGCAAAGAGTCTCCAATTCAAAACCAAATTGCCTTTTCTTTTTTTTTTTGGTGGCTGAAGCAGGGTTTCCATCACTCCGGGTATTTTGGCTTGATACTCTCAGAACTAGACCTGTGTGTGCTGCAAAAGAGCTGTACAAGGGCAAAAAAGATGGTATTTTTTCCCATCTTGGAGAGTGAGTAGATAAAAGAGTAGGAAATCAAGCTCTATTTTTAGAGCCTAGCATTTTAATTCATTAGCTGGATGGGCCCCTTCGCATGCAGTCACTCTTCTCACTGGGTCAAGGCTAGAGAACAACTCCTGCATTACAAAGACAGAGATAAGTGAGCAAGTCGAGCCGTTACTCTCCTCCATCGCTAATTACTTCATTATAGGACCCCCACAAAATCACCAGTGACATTCAGTGACCTTCTGCTGCAGGGAAGGAGCCTGCCACCCCCTCCACCAGCACCCGTGCCTAGGGCAGGCAGCACACCAGCATCCCTCACACAGCAGCACACAGCTGCCTCGCAGGGGCTCCCGACGCTCCGCAGACAACGCAAGGAAACAATTACACTCACTGTTGATTAGTGAGTCTGTGCTTTTCAACTTAGCTAGCGCTGCCAAGTAACGAGCCCTCCCATTAGCTACGTGGAAGGGAGTTTACTACTTGCTTATTTAAAGAGTATGCTAAATCACAGAGTCTGGTCGCGCTCACCCCCACCCTGCAGGAGGGCAGAATGAGTTTCTAACAGGGGCTGGATTACCTGCCCAGCCCTCACCTTCTACCAAAGGCTAAGCAATCAATCTAGGCAGCTTACACAAAAATGAAACCCAGGCTAATAAAAGCTTACAGTCAGCTATTTCCAACAGCCCCGGGTCTCAGGCTGAAAGAGGCTGGTACTGCACAGCCCCGTTTCTCCGCAGTTTAACTGTGGCACTCATTTTGCCTTGCCTAGAATCCAGACAGCTCTTTTAATTACGTCTAAAAGATGCCTGTTCAGGCTGAGAAACAAGCAATCCTGCAAGCAGAGCCAAGTAGGTGGCTTGGAAACTGATTACTGGATTCCTCCTTGTCTTAATAAATTTCACCAGTGAAATTCCTGGTGCTTCCTCCTCCCTCCCCCACCCCCTTTCAGCCGCAGCCCAGCATCCGTGCTGCAGGCAGGCTCTGGGTGGAAAGGAGGGCTGAACTCCACAGCCTCTCACAAGGACTGCTCTCTCAGATGACTGATTTTCACCAAACTCTTCAGGAACACAGATTTGTAACCTCTGTTGAACTCGCACAACAGGTTCAAAAATCATCCAAGTAGGAAAGGCAGAGACCGAACACCTTTCTCTAAGACTGGTTTCCCCAGCTAATGACCCCAAACAAAAAAAGCTTTTCCTCAATGTTTTGCCTTTTTCAAATAGAGATTTCAATAAAGATAAATTTGCCTTTCCTTGTTGCACAAATACCGCAATTTCCCCTCCTTCCAACCCAAAACACTGTTTAACAGAGCATAAGACAATTGCAGTGTGAGAAGATGCTCAAGCAATCTGACTTCCTGAAGACCTGGGATGAGCCGCACGTACCCAGAGCTCCGGCTGAAGGCAGTACCATCTGCTCCAAATTCCTCAGATAAATACCGTGCCCTCTCACATGCACTTTGATCAGGAACTTCCAATAAAATTCAGAGGGGATAGTATTTCCTCCCCTACTTTCAAGCTCAAAAAGCTACAGGACCACAGTCTCAATTGGCCGTGAGACAGGCAAGTCCCACTGGAGACACTCCACGTACCCTCTAAGTTTGGAACCTTATTCAACCAATGCAGCATTAGTGGTGACTGCCCTGTCACCTTCCCTCATCAATGGCAAGGGTCCTAAACAACTTAACAAGCCCTGGCACAGCATCATCAGACTCAAAGTTATCTTAAAAAAAAAAAAAATGGACACATTGGTTATTCTGGCACTCTTCTTCAGACTACCGTCCTCCTGTAAGAACTTAAAGAGCAAAATAAACCAAGTTAATTTCTCAGTTGACAGGCAAATATTGGATGATAGTTTCTATCCACCCCTTTTCCTACCACTACCCAATGGACGTGGTATGAAACCCGTGGAAGCTAGAACAGTTGTGCAGAACCACAGTTACTCTCCTCAGCTTTTATGGGCAAGTTGACTTCATGCTGAAATGTCACGCTGTAATTTCACACATGTAGCCTACAATACATTCATTTATGATTGTAACTGTCTGTCATCTAGATGTGATTATTTCTACCACCTAACCATGCAGAGTAAATCAGAATACAGCTCTTTAGCACCAGAGAAATGTTCTCTGTTCTGGTATCAGAAGGCAGGCCTAAGAAATGCTATCTCCACTGCAAAACGTGAAACGAACGGCCTGGAATCTCACACAAATGAAGCAATACCTACTCTACAGTCAATATTTTATTATTCAACCTAAAAGATCACATAGTTCTTTGTGAAGTGTCCATATTTAAATACCGTGCACTTTAATGACCAGAGCAAGCCTTACCTTTCCATTCTGCGCTAAGTCATCTTAGTCTATGTTCACAGGTACCACAGGCTCAAGAGCTGGTTTCACAAACATTACAAACAAACAGAACTTGAAAAGTAAAATTGCCATTAGTATTTAATCACCTATAAAAAATAAACTAGCACTTTCAGTTTACATCTCATTGCACAAGATCAAAGCTGGCCTTCAGCCTAAGCACAGGACAGAAGCTCCAACCTACAGACAGTGAAGAAGCATACTCAGACCCACAGCAAAAAGACCATGGACTAGCCGTTAAGCTTTCAATTCCCACCACACATGCCTTTTTAGTCTTATCAAAAGTGAAATCCATCATGGACCTGTCTGCTCGGGGCCTACAATCTTCACATATAGCAAATTACACTTTCAAAAACCTTTCAAAATATGGAAACAACTGAACTCCTGGAGAATTCTACACTTCTCCACATACACCAAGAAGCAGCAGAAGCACTTGTTAAATTCAACAACCCGCATCAGCTTTATTA
The DNA here is from genome assembly GCA_033628505.1 of Tringa tobata. Taxonomy (NCBI): domain Eukaryota; kingdom Metazoa; phylum Chordata; class Aves; order Charadriiformes; family Scolopacidae; genus Tringa; species Tringa tobata. Next base: position 9,415,878 of record JAHREE010000259.1, on the reverse strand, counting down.
GATCGTTACTTTTACAAGAATTAACGGTAACGGTGCAGCTGCAGGGTATTGCGCCTTCTCCAGGCAGCACGACGTGAGCCACCAATGGTGTGGTGGAATTTGTGGCCCTTGCCAAGGCCACGACTCTTGCGGCCGGCTGATGTCAGCCCACGCATCTCTCTGTGCTTGTGAACGGGCTTGGTGATCCATTGGGTATCGGGGTTGCGCCTGATGGTCTTATGGAAGGGATCAATCAGGATCACTTCGAAGAACTTGTAAGTGGAATCTTCACCCACCCAATACGAGTTCAAGACTCTCAGAGCCCCGCAGTGACGGCCAGCACGTTCCTAGAGGGGAAAAAAAATAAATATGCAAAAGATCACAAAATCATGGATGCAGGATATAGACACCTCATGCATATGGGTAACTCAAACTGAAAATTTTGTAGGTGCTAGAAATTTCAATTGGCCTTGAGAGAACTTTTCTTCCTAAAAGAACTGCTCCCCTTTCAGTTGCAAAGACACAAGAAAAGGTAATAGCTGAAAGGAATGATGCATTAAAAAAAAAAAAAAAGGAAAAAAAAAAGAAAAAGGCTACTTGGATTCCTACATGAAAGAGGTTTTAAAGGATGGAAGGAGGAAGGTGCCTGATTGACAGAAGAAAGAACTCTGTACACAGAAGCACCCAATAAATAAATACACAGAGCTAAAAATAACTTTAACATGAAGATGAACATACAGAGAACAAGTTGACTTAGGGACGTGGAACAACCTTTTGTGGGAAGTTATGAAAGACTGATCATCACAATTTGCACATCCAAAGCTACACGGGAGAAAGACATTTCTGCAGAGAATAAGCCTGTACTGACAGGAGAAAAGAAACAGCTGATGTAACCAGTCTTTGTTCCACTGCTGGTATATTAGTGCTTTCTATTCCTATCCTCACTTGTGGTTGGAAAGAAGCAGTCTTAGTTTAGAAAACAAAACAAAGCAGAAAATACCAATTATGCAACTCCATCTGTCTCTCCTGTCAAGAACACTCCTTATTTAAAACACTAAAAGTGTTTAATCCTAGGACTTTAACATCACCATGGGAAAGTATGAACCAATGGAGCCCACTCATCTTCTATCCCAACACAAACCCTACCTACTACTACAGTCTTCCACCAAACAGCACTTGACTATGTTCTGTACATGTAATAACATTCTTTCAAGTCCTTTTATTCTAGCATGTGAGATTAACACATATATTAAACATTAAAACACCAACCAGCTTCTATGTGGGGATGGTAGCAACTATCAAGGTTTCATACTTCTATATTTCTATCTGAAAAAATTAAGTATTGCAGGAAAGAGCAAGTCAGATTCAAAAAATTTTGAACTCAAACTGAGGGCAAATAACCTCTTCCATAAGCTGTCACCACAAGTGAGCAACCATCAGTTATCTGGGAATAGCATACATGAAGAGCACGCCACGAGCACTGAAAACACAGAATTGCATTTTTAACTTCAACTCATTATCCGTTTCTTTTAAATTAGTATGTCTTTTTCTTTTTTTCTTAAAAAAAAACTCCACCATATACAACTTGCTGAAGTCACTTGAGTATTTTTTGATGTCCCGGGAACACAAGAGACTTCTACTTCAAGACAGCAAGGCGATGAGCAGTCTCCATTCTTTCACAACATCTCTTCTTGAGCTGAGGCTAACATTAATTCTAACCCACTGAAGGAGTTTTTTTCCAAAATTGAGAACTACATCTCTTCAACACTACTACTGTGACATTATGAAACTTAAAAGATTTAATTGAATTAAAGTTTCCATTTTGAGTATTTCAGCAGGTAACAACATCTCAAATAATCCACCACTCTTTGTGACTGTGAGGTACCAACGCTTTTTATGAAGAACCAGAAGGTCCCTGGCACGCTGTTCTCAGATCCTGTGCTACAGCTAAGTACACCGTGTGGCACCCCTGTTACACAAACAGGTGCTATGGGCTTTAAGGCAGGAACTGATCTGTACTTTGTGAAAGGAGCTGTACCTGAAGCTGGCAAAACATACAACGTGGCAGGGAACACAGAGGTGGGATTTAGTGATAAGGGAAGTCAGACACCTTAGCATACTTCAATTTTTATTTCTCATGCCTAACCCTTTATTTTACCGGGGTTTATACTAGCTGTATGTCTATTTTTCATTACAAATATTGTGGTGCATTTTAGAAGTAAATACACACTGTGAACTCCCAATAAACCATCTAAGTAGTACTTTCCCCAGGCTTCATTCATAAAGTCTGAATAGTGTTTTCATTTGTCTCAGCACAGCTTTTCAAGACATTCTGGTGCTATCCTGCCATCAGTGTTCAAGGCCTTTTACCCCCAACACATTAATAACTTTTGTTTTTTCACTGGGTTTTTTTTCTTTGTCCTCGAGTATTTTCAACTTTTACAGACTAAGTAAGACCTTCCTACTGCCAAGTTTCTTAGCAATAACCAAAATAGTCACCTCTGCTACAGACTGAAGACTCCGGGCAAACTTCAGCTGGTTAACACCATGATGCACAGGTTTACCATAGGTTGCACCTTTCGGGACTGGGCGTTTACGACCACCACGGCGAACACGGACACGGTAGATAACGTAACCTGAAAGAAACAGTGACTTAAGAACTAGAAGAATTCTGTAGCATGGCAAGTGCGAACCACAGCAAGGCAAGTTTGATGCCCATGCTGCATTTCCATCCCAAAAAGCTTCCCATGAAAATTAGGTCACTATACCAATCTTCACCAAAACCTACAACGGGAGGCCACTAGCACAAGATGTTTTCGCTACTACCATTAAACTGAGTAAGGGAAGCGATGTCCTGTCGCAGTTATTTTTTATTTCCAAACCAGAGTTTGTGGCACCTTCCCACTATGCAGTTCCAAATACACCAAGAACAGCTCCAGCTACCTTGTAACCAAAAAAACTCCCACCCTGAAACAATAAAGCAACCACCCCAAAAATCCCATAAGGCACTGAAGCACAAGCCACCCATAAACCCTGCTGAAATCTGGGCTGAGGAAACTAAACAAACCCCGCAAAGTAACAGAAAAGCAGACTCTTGTCCTTATACTTTCATAATCAACAAACGTATCATTTCAAGGATTTGCTCAAGTTGCAGATGGATGGCCGCTTTCCCCAAGTTTCTTTCACCGACCAGCAACTGTTTTCTAATGACAGCACAAACTACGTCATCTTGCTTACTCAAGCACACGTATACGGTTGAAGTAACATGATAAAATCTGGGTGGAGAAAGGACACCCCCCAAACCTAGGATACTAACAGCACTGGTCAGCTCTGCAGCAGTAACACAGCACAGGAACAAGAATTAAGGCCAAAGCCCACTTGATGTCCATCTGCCAAAATGGCCACAGGTGGTGTGATTTTCACGTTACATGAAGTAAGGCTCTGGGTTGTGAGCACTGCTACAAATCTAATGCATTCATAATATTAAGTTTATTTCATGCAGGGCACTTCTGATTCTCTGGGAATATTTAAGTTCCAGATTTTGTTATTTTACTGTCACTTTTACTCGGTCACTCCACCACGAAGCACATGGACCTCACCTCCACGTCTCATTACCTTGCTTGGCCTTGTATCCCAGCCTGCGGGCTTTGTCCGGCCTGGTGGGGCGGGGAGCGCGGTGCAGGGCAGAGAGCTGGCGATACTGCCAACAGCGGACGCGGAGCAGGAATCGCATCACGTCCGACTGCTTTTTCCTCCATAGCTCCTGGATGTACTTGTAGGCACCCATGTCCGTCTACCTGCTGGACTGAGAGGTCAATCAATTAAGTAAGACTGCCAGATTTGAACAGCTTCCACCAGAGACATCGGATGAAGCCATGGGTGTAACACCACTGGCACACAGGACGCTCTCGAGCTCCTTCACACCACGGGCACGTGGGATAACATGGCTGACACCCGGCAGCCTCCAACAGGACACACGGCAGTTACCACCCTCAGCAATTCTTTTTTTTCATATGCTCTTAAGCATTGCACTCCTCCACTCAGGATTTTTCAGCTGTTCATGTCAGATACTACCAAAACTGACAGTAAGCATCTGAAGCACGTGGTAAATATCAATCTATAAAGAAGCACGTGACTGTGAGCGGTGTGGTCTTTATTTTTAACGTGGCTAAATTACCTCTAAAAACCTCTGAGCTCTCGCACAACAGCAACAATTAGCAGATGTAAGTGAACTCCATTAAGCCATCACCCAAATCACCATCAGAGAAACACAACTAGCTTTATTTGCCCAAAATATAGTTCATGTGTGATTTTCCACCTATTTCTTTTCTGCATCAGCCCAGCCACGGCACAGCCCTTCCCATCCCACGCTACCCTTTCTTTACGCCCGCATTATGGCATCAAACGCCACAAACCACCTGCAAACCCTGCGCCAAACCGGGACATGCGGCCTGTAACCAGCCTGCACCCGCTACATCGCACTGCGCGGCCTCTCGTTCCCACCGGGGAACCCCGGGTCCGACACAGCGTCCCCCTTCCCACCCCACAGCCCGGGCCGCCCCGACGAGGCGCAGCCAGCGGGGCCTCCTCCACTGCCCCGCCAGGGCCCGCGGCCCACCCAGGCCCCGCTCCCCGCCCCGCCGCCTCCCCGCGCCGCAGGAACGGGCCCGTCCCACCCCGCCAG
>JAHREE010000259.1:9395963-9410912 GCA_033628505.1 Tringa tobata | reverse complement strand
TACAGTTGGTGAGATATTTTTACTTTTGGGGGGGGGGAGGGCAGGGGGAGTACATGTGTGTGTGTGCGTGTGTGTGTGTGTGTTTTTCCTTTTCCAGAGTCTTGTTCTGTGTGGGCCCCCAAACAGCGATAAGTGAGGGCTGAGAACTGCGCTGAGGTGAAGGAGGAAATTAGTGTGGTTTTGTTGCTTCTCTGGGCAGTTCTTGAAATTCCCAGTCCCTTGCTTACTGATTTTCAAAAGGGGCTTGAAGAAGAACCCTTTCCGTGGTGTTCCCGGTTATAAAATACACGAATGTTTAAAAAGAAACAAACACAGAAAATAGGTGATGTGCTTGCTGCCTATTTACGTAATACCTCGTTCCCTGAAAGACGCTGTAAATGCCTGAAAAATAAATAGATATCACACGATGACTGGGGAGACTGTTTAGACTTTTGTTCCATCTTCTTAAAGCTTTGTTTTGCTCAGTTTGGGCTAATATTTAATCAAAGTGCTGAAAAGAAAAACAGCTCTGCTTCAGGACCCACATTCTGTGCTGAACTTCGAGGGCCAAGCTTCTCGGCTCTCAAAAAAATCCTCCCATGGCAAATGGACCTGAGAGAGGAGCACGGGATGTCTGAGACTTGCTGTGCACAAAAGAAAGTGACCGAAGGCAAAGCCGGCTTGTTTCCCTCTGTTTCCACGTGACTTGGCTTTGGGAGGAAGGGCAGGATCAGCAGGCTGATGAATTATTCCTGCCTCACCCAGAAACAAGGGGTGGCACCAGGGGTGAACCTCAGGGCTTTGACANTGACCGAAGGCAAAGCCGGCTCGTTTCCCTCTGTTTCCACGTGACTTGGCTTTGGGAGGAAGGGCAGGATCATCAGGCTGATGAATTATTCCTGCCTCACCCCAGAAACAAGGGGTGGCACCAGGGGTGAACCTCAGGGCTTTGACAGGAGGCCTCTAGTCCATTTGCATCTTTTTTCTTGGGCTGGTAAATGAAATGTCGGGGTAAGTTACCGGGTAAACAGCAGGATTTCTGGGACGGCGCTTTGCAGGCGCTGTGCCTTTAAAACGTGTGGAGGGGAGGAATTTGCTGGCAAAGCCTGGTACAGAACTGCAGTGCTAATACCCTTGTTTAAAAGGAGGATTTCCTCTGATGTTGCAGCAACATCTGTCCCCAGCATCCCGCTGAGCCCCGCGTAGCACGTAGCCCCGGCTGCCTTCCAGCGTGGAAGCTTGCAAAACCTGCAGGGGGAAGGTTTTTCCCTTTGCTAGGGGCTTGCCTCTCCTGCGGGCCTGCCCGTTGCCACAGACACCCCGGCAGCACGAGCGGGGCCACGTTGCTTTTAAATCGTATTGCCTCCCATCACTTCCTGCCCCCGGCTCCAGGCAGGAAGGATATTCGGGTGTTGCTCATCCGAGGAGCTATTTGTGGAGCCAGCCGTGTACGCGATTATACAACGTCACGGACACCGGCTGACATAACCAGGGGGAGGCCTCGTGCCTGGGGTTTAGCTGTGGGTGTCCCTCTGCTGCTCCTCAACGCTCAGCTCCAGCTCAGCCCTTGCGCAACGCAGACTTTCCCCCTCCTCTCCCAGGAAGATGAGTTTTCCTTTCCTGCAGCTCTGCTCATATTTTTCGGAGTTAATAGTAAGGGATGGAGCAGCTGAGAGCGAAGGAGGGGATGCGAGGGGAGAAAGAAGAATGTAGCCTCCCGCTTTCTATGATTTTGGTCAAATCTTATTCCCAGGACATTTGGAGAAAGAGGGCAAGTAGCAGTGATCAGAGAAAGGAGAGGACTCATACGGAGCCAAGGGAGGAGTGGCAATGGCCCAGCACTTTTGATATCACCCGCAGAGCCACCAGGCACGTTTTGGGGGATGGACTGATATGTTGGGGTGTCTGGCAGTCCCGCTGAGCGGCCACCATCCTCCCTGCCTCTTCCTCAGACCACGGGCAGTTCTGCCAGAGGGTGCCTGAAGTGTGGTGGAAATGGTTTCCAGAAGATCTTTAGCTGCTGTGCCCATCTGTGTTGATTTGACCTGTCAAACTGTGGTGGCAGGACACCTCTGTGAGGATCTCACTGGGCTAGGACACAGTTTGAGGACTGGTGAGTCCTTGATCACTCCTCAGCTGAGATTTAAAGTGCACGGACCCACTGCTGGTGCTACCATTGCAGGGCTGGCCCCTCCACGCTTAAAACATGCTAACTGAATCTCAATCCTCATTTGCTAAAGCTTGCGAGCTCCAGAAAGCTGACATGTACATCTTGGCCGCTGGCCTTTTTGGCAGGAGGCGAAAAGGACTAGTGTGTTTGCTGAAAGCCTGTCTGTTCAGAGCCAACCAGCAAGGCAGCTCACCGGGTATGGCAACCTGGACACAAGCTGCTTCAAAACCTGTGCTTCCTGACTGACGTCAGGAGCAGCTCTGCGGCCGGTCCGAGGGCCAGGGAGCCATGGGGAGGACTACCCAGTCAGTGCATGGAGTCTCTCCATCCCTGACGGCATCCACATCTTCCTCTCGGTAACAAGAGGTGTGCTCCAACCTGGTTGTAGGCTGAGAACACGAGCTCTGGTGCCATACTCCGAGAGCTCCCAGCCACTGACACGGGGGTCTCCTCCTGGCTGTAAATCAGCCATGAGTCTGTGTCAGTGCTCACGTGCCTCCTGTTGACTTTCCTGTAAAGAGGAGTGGTGGCTCAGCTGCTATCAGGGAAGTGATTAGCGTCCTTGGAGGTTTCATGCTGCTATATAAAGCCCTTGGCTTTGAGCCCATGTTCCTGGCTGTTTCTGGTGGTGCTGTAAACCCAGTTGTGCTGTTTCTTTTCCTAGAAAACTGTGCACCTTCAGCTCTCCCTGGCTTGTCATGGATGAAGATCCCTAAGTGCTGCTGTTGCTTACATGGACACCAGCTAGCACTCTTGCAAAGGCACTGAGATTGCTTGAGGTCAAAGTGGAAAAAGTACTCTGGAGGGAGGAATAGCCCCCCAAAAAGGAATATCTGTGTCCCTGGAGCGTGTGAGCAACAACGTGTGGCACTGGGCTTTGTGCTAGGCTTTAAAACCACAAGAGGGACTGTTTGACTTGTGCCCGAGGATGAGAAAGGAGAGGGCAATGAGATGAATTGTCAGAGTGACTGTCAGAATCAGCAGTCTCCCTGCCTAAATGGATACAAGGAATCAGACAAAACCTGAAAGGAGAAGTTTGAAACGAGCGCAGATCTAGCTTTGAGTCATGCAGGGACTATATTGCCGTAGGTCAGGCCAAATGGCTGTCAAGGCTTCCACTGACGTACACAGTTGCCTGGTACCTGGGGTGATCTCTCTTTTTGTGGCTTCAGTGTTGTGCTTGTCCAAATCCTCCACCTCCTCTTGCACTCCCGAAGAAAGAGGGGCCAGTCTTTTCTCCTCGGTTGTGAAATGGGTCCTTGACTGGCAGTAGAAGATCATCCCGTTAAATTCCTGTGGTACCTGGGACTGCTTGGCCCGAGCTCTCTCTCGAGGGCCAACAGGGGAGCTGCTGGCTTAACTTTGGCATAGGACGTGTCTGTAAAAAGATAGGTATTTTTCCTTAAACAGTGTTCTTGTTCAGTGATACTGCACAGGCAGAGACTTCCTTCTGCCTTTAAGCTATCTCTGGCCCTTCAACCTATGGTAAAGCTTATCAGCTCAACAGGAGGAGATGAGAACTCTTCCTGTAGAAAACACGATTTTCCTTATCTCTGCCTCCTGGCTGTGTAAATAGCCGGTATGGTCAGGTTATTCATAAGCAGCTACTTCAAATCGTCTTACTCGCCAGGAATGAAAACACCAAATATTACTGCGGTAGAACCCATAACAACAGAATTTACCTCGTTTGGTCTCAGCTGGAGGGATTTGGGGTTTTGGCTTTCACAGCTCCAAAGATGTGGAGGCTAATTAACCAAATTATGCGTTCTTACATCTCTGTTTCTTAAATCAAAACTGCCTCTCGACAGAGCTACAGTCAGCTTTGCATTTTAGAAATAGATTAAAAAGGAGCTGAATGTTTGCACCTGAGGGTCACAACAGTGGCTACTGGTTGGTGGGACCAGTACTTAACCAGCAGCTAAATCTAAATAGAGCAGCTCCTGTTGAGGCCTGCCCAGCTCTTCTCTCAGCCAGGAATCCTCTGAGTAAGCAAAGCCTGTTATCCCGCAGTTTACAAACACAAGGAATAGCAGGCTTTAGGAGCTCTTTGTTAAATTCCTGCTGGAAAGAGGGAAGGAGAGATTACATAGGAGATCTTCAAAAGCACTCAAGACGACAAAATTTACAGTGCATTTATGTTCAAGAGTCACCTGGGAACTTCTGAAATTCCATCTATCTCAAGATTTTGCTTTATTTTGGTATTTGCAATATCTCTGTCTTGCCTAGCCTCAGTGTGCAGTATTCACTAGTATATCGAGCCTTTTCTTTTCCTCACTGGGAAACCACCAGGGACTGAAACACCACCCAATTTATGACTGAGGTTTCCCCTGGCAGTTCCTCTATGGCAGCAGTCGGTACGTAGACAAAGACCTTTCTGCCTCCCCCAAGACTTGCTCCAGCTAAGTAGGCACTAGAGAACGGCATCAGTCTCCTCTCTATTCCTCCTCTCCCTCCCTAGCTTTTTTTTTCATCTTTAGTTTCCAAAGAAACCATGAGATTGTTCGCTGCCTTGTTAGTTCCCCTTTCCCCCCAACAGCTTCTGAACCTGAAAGCTGGTTCCATCTGCCCGTTCATCTGTGTCACAGCAGTAGATATCTCAAAATGTGTGTCTGTAAATTTAGAAAAACTGGTTGCAGGGAAGAGAGAGAAGGCCCACGGCAACGCTCTCCCCCAAGGAAAACCCGCTCGAGCGGGCAGCAGTCTGCAGGGCAGCGGCTCCCCAGCAGGAGCTGCCCTTCCCAACCAAGGAGCCAAGGTGGGAGGGTGCCTGGGGATGCCAGTGATGGAAAGAACTGGGGTTCCCATGACGGGGAGGATGGGATGGTGCCAGACACCTTCCTAGGACACTGGGCTTTCCTGACTAGTTTTGCCACTTGTACAACAACTTGCCCAGCATGTGCTCGAGTGGCGACCGGGCAACTGTTTGACACGGATGGTGCTATCAAGAAGTGTAAATATTGTTGTCAGTGAGATGTGGGTAGCACATGGTCTGGGGTTTAGAAGCAGGGCCCAGAATAAGGAGGCACAGATATGTCTAAAACATTACCTGTGTTTGCTTAGGAATCTACTTGCATATACTCCTTCCTCCAGTGTACGTAGGTGAAATTTCACCTCTGGAATCTGATACTGATGCATAAATTTCAGCTCCCTCCAAAGTGCCCCCCTCCCTCCCCCCCACTTCACATCAAAATTTGTTGCTCTATTCTGCTGACTTAAGTCCCAGGTCTTAATTTTTCCTCTTCATTTTCAAGTAGGAAGTTAAAAGACATAATTTTCACTGCTACTGTTAATGCCATTAGGAAGAGACTGTCACAGGAGAACGTGGATATATTAAAGACTGTTGAATTACAGGGCAGCATTTAGATGGTAAAAACCTGTACAACATTATTCATTGCTTTCTAAAAAGAAAACTGAGGTACTTATGGCTCATTCCTTCTTGCCAGAGTAGTATTTACTGATGTTAGATATTTCCTTGACCTGTCTGCAATGAGGCAGAGCAAGGAAAAATAGAGTGCTATATCCAAAAAGGGCTCTGTTACCTACTTCAGTCTTTAAAAATGCCCTTGTAACACATTCTCCAACCACGCAGAATGCGTTCCTGCCTCCTTTTTTTATTAACCTTTGTTTTGTCCTTCTGCTCTTAGTTTTGCTCTCGCACGTTAGCATGGCTATATTTGGAGTCGAGATAAATTAATTCAATCCAAACCTAATAAGAGTTTTGTCTGAGAAGACTGCACAGAGAGGGGCAAAAAAGAACAGCTTGTGCCACTTTCCTGCGCAGGAATGCTGCACGCATCGTGGGAAAACATCAGCGTGGGTGGAATGCTTTAGTTTGTTTGTCAATGTGAAGTATTTTTAATAGTGTCACTGCATATAGCAAAATCCTTATTTTCACAGGCTGGATAATCCCTTGTGTTTCCTTAAACAACGCACTAATACGGTCCCTTTTTGGCAGACAAGGAGAATAATGCGGGAGTCATCACTGTACCCTGCAACAGCAAACAATTCATGTATGTAAGGCAGCAGCAGAGGGAAAAAAGTGGATTGCAGAGGGTTTATAGGAATACTTAAAACCAACTCTGAAAGTGGGACCTGTAACCTTATACACCTGCACCCAGGGGGGATACAAAGCTAAGGTGTTTTCAGGTTTGACTTGGAAAAAATAATTTTAATTAGTTCAAAATAAGCTGCCTTGAGTTACCTCACATTTAGCATGGGGAGAGGAAGGAAGGAGAGCCAGTATGCAGATAGTTACTATGGAACAGGTGATATATATTTGAAAGCCTGTTACCTTGTGTGTGCTTTTACCTTGCAGTAAATGAGCTTGCTCCTATTAGCACATCTGAGTCATTTTAAATCCCTAAGGGATGGAAAAAGCTCCCTGTGTATTTGAGTAAACATAGCATGCAACTTTGCTTGCATGCAAACATCCCCTCCCCTTGCTGGCTTGATTTCACTTGTTGGTTAGTTGTACCACCAGTACACATTAACCTCCAGAATTATTCCTTTGGCTCCTGCTTCCACTGCGTGATCCAGCTCAGTATGAAGCAAAGAAGTAGGCTCGAGATGTCAGTACTTGATTTTCTGGTGTTCCTTGGCTGTTCTTCCAAAAGCGTGTGTTTGGGCAGGCCCGTTTGCGGCGCGTTTGGCACAGAACTGGTACCACTGGCTGGTTGGAGTTTGGGAAACCTGGGGGAAGAGCCGCATATCTTATCCTATCCCGAACGTGCATGTTGTACAAGATTAACTTTGCAGGCTTAATCATGTGCTCGTATATTAGATAGTTGTGTTTACCCAGCGTCGCTCTTGTGAACGGCTGGTGCAGCGATGTGTGAGTACAGCCCTTCATGGGGATGTCAGGAGAGGTGGAGTCCAGGTCAGGTCACTCTGGGAAACATGCACGGAAAGCTGCTGTGGGGTAAAATTCTGCTCTACCGCAAATAACGCTTATAGTGGTGCTGCGCTCCCAGCTGTTGAACTTCCCTGCTTGTTTTGGAACAGGCTCCGAAGAGGGTGCCACAATGGAGGATGTGTATTTGGCGTCGGTGGAGACAGACCGAGGCGTGAAGGAACAGTTGCGGCTTTATGACACCAGGGGTCTGCAGGAGGGCGTGGAATTGCCAAAACACTACTTCTCTGTCGCCGATGGCTTCGTTCTGGTGTACGCCGTGACCAGCCTCGAAGCTTTTCAAAGAGTGGAACAGCTCAAAAAGGAGATCGATGTCTTCAGAGACAAAAAGGAGGTAAACGTGCGGGGCTGTAACCGCTTGGCTCACCCCTGTGGCAGTGGCAGCAACGCCAGGTTGCAAAGCATAGATATTGCTTCTGTAAAACTCACACAACCTATGTACCCACAGCCTCGGGCAATCCAGCAAAAGGAAGCTTTCTCGTGCTGGGGAAGGCTAATTCACGTGCCGTGCAGGTCATGCAAAAGAATGTGGGTTTTTTCCCTCCTTACTTCCTCTACTGCAGCTAAAATTTGGTTAGCTGAACGCACCAGCCAGGACACTTGCGACTAATAAAACATATGGTCTACAGCAGTGCAGTTCATATGTTTTTTTAGATATTGTACACGGGAAGTCAAGTGCATAGAATAATATAAGGAAGGGCATTATCTTTGTTTGTTTTGTATTCATCTGCTTGATGGCTTACAAACTAGTGTAATTGACAATGGGTCTCCCAGACATTAGTCAATTGGCAAAGCAGCTTTAATGTATTTTAACAACCATATTGAATCAATTCAATTGTGTGAAATGACTGCTCTATTTTCCCTTAGAAAGCAGCTAGTGTTTTCAGCTGACAGTGTTCCAGCTTAGCTAAACAAATATAACTTGCATGTGGCATTAGCATTGTGGCTTTTCCTACAGTATCTTTATATTCTCAAGTAGTTTTCCCTGTTAAATGTCTTTAGCCGACAGCTTTCCAAATGTCTGTTTTATGCTGCTGGGGGAAAAAAAAAAAAAAAAAAAAGTGCATGAAGAATTAATTGGATAATGGTAGGGAGAGACTTTCCAAAAACGTAACTCGTTCAGCGCTGAGGGCACACAGGGAGGTGGAGGGAGGCAGGCTCGGAGTCTGACAGCAGCAGAGCGTGCAGTCACGGGAGAGGTATGTTAGTTAGCTGGTGGGGCTGCTGTGACTGCAGACTGTCACGTCTATCACGAGTCCCCTGCAGGGCAAGGAAAGATGGAGGAGCAGGAAGTTTTTCCCAGGCACTGCATTTCGTGAGGGCCCCGATTTGTTACTCCACGGCACGTTGTGATGCAGAGAGGGAGTCACAGCCCCACCAGCACCCGTGTCCCCCTCTGCTCTGTTCCTGCCAGAGCTCTTCTTTCTCGTCGCATGCAGGTATTTTAGAAAACGGGGAGAGCTTAACGTTGTGATCTTGAGTGAGGATAACATAGTCAAAAGGGTGGTACCCACAATAAACTGGAGGCATTGAAGGCGAGATCTGGAGTCCTACCTTAAGACAGCATCAGCGGACTTAAAGTCCGGGCTCCGCTAGAATGCATCCTTAACCGAATTAGGGACCTACCTCCACACATGGTGCTTCTGAGCTGGCAGAACTTCACCTTGTTGAGCAGCACAGTCCCCTGTTGTGTGGCAGATGACAGAAAGCACTGATGGCTGGTTCCTTTCCTCTGCTGGCTGTGGGGTCTCTCCAGCACGCACCTTAAAGGCTGGCCAAATTTTATACTAAATAGAGGTTGTGTTCTCTCATACCGACAGAGCTTAACCATAGGTAAAATTCAGTTGGAGCACGTGGTAAATGCAGACGAAGATTATAGCTTCTTTCAGAGTATTCACGGAGGGAAAAGACTTTTTTCTAAACACCCTGGGCTGCTATAGGAAAGAGAGGAAACCTCAGACCTCACAGGTCTCAAAGGACAAACAACTATCTGGAAAGAAACAGAAGACATCCTGGAGTTAGTCTGATGAACAGGAAAGAGCAGGCAGGTGTGGTCACAGCAAAAACCCCAAATCATCAGCAAAAGAGGACTTTATCACTTAATCTTTGTCAAACCACTAGCGCAGAGATGAGACTAGAGTTCAGCTAAAGGCCTTGAACTATAAATATAGGCATGGTTTCCCCTAAGAGCCGATGCTGGTAAAACATTTTTAGAAAATGGTTAACTTAAAATAAGCAGGAGCAGTAACTTTAAGTGGCCAGCACTACCTCCAGCACCTCCTAGAATGGAAGCACCGGGCAGGTCACCGCGCTCAGCCACACTGTACTGTCCCGGTGACACAGAAAGTCACTGGATTGACTCTTACAACTTGCTACGGCTGCTCTTCAAACCGCTTCCCAGAGGATGGAGCTTATCCGACCCTTCCAGCGACAGAAGACGGTCCGCTGAGGTCCCTCTAGTGGCTTAAGGAGCCCCCGGGCTGGGAGAGGGGCTGAGCAGCCCAGCCTGCCCAGCAGCCACCCTCCACCTGCGGCAGGAAGGGCTTCAGTCACACTGTGGCCTGGGGCTTGGGAAGAAAACCAAGCCGGGCAAAAGCCACAGCTGTGTGGTCCAGGCTTTCTCTGCTGCCATGCATTTTTTTTTTCCACCTCTCGAGCATCCGCTGCTCTGACCTGCTCAGATGTCACCCTCTCATCGTTTGCCTAGGGCAGCTCAATTGCAAAGCAAACGGAGAATAAAGCTGTTGAGCTTTGGCTCTCTTGGGTATTGTTTCCCTTAAAGCAAACAGGGAGAGAAGGGGAAATCCTGCGTATCCTATGACTAAAGCCAGCTCCCAGCCCACAAGCAGATGAGGCTAATTCAGATCCCAGCCCCTGACCTTCCAAACTACACGCAGCTTACCTTCAGCCAGCACTAAGTTAAGGAACGGGTCTGAACTGTGTTGCTACTTGCCTACTGTTTAAAAGCACTGAGAGTGGTTGCTGCCTTTTTTTTTTTTTTTTTCCTGTATAAAGCTCACCCTTTTGTTTTGTTTGTAGGTAACAGTTATTGTCTTGGGAAACAAAACTGACCTCCTGGATCAAAGGCAAGTGGAAACAGAAGCAGCACAGCAGTGGGCAAGGGCCGAGAAAGTGAGACTGTGGGAAGTGACTGTGACAGATCGGAAAACACTGCTTGAGCCCTTCACCTTCTTAGCAAGCAAACTCTCCCAGTCCCAGAACAAATCAACGTTTCCCTTGCCTGGCAGGAAGAGCAAAGGGAATAACTGTGATAACTAAGTTACCTGAGTATTGTCTGCTGCTGGCCAGGTCACAACCTGAAGTCCTTTCTGTGCCATTTGCTTCTCGCAGTTTTACTTAAAGCAATAATCTCATTCAGCAATAAAATCAGCAAGCTTATGGCTAAGAGGTATCCTTCCTTTTCATGGACTTGGCTTGAAAAAGTCACTAATGGTAAAAGACTTAAAAAGCACTTCATGAGAGGAATTACCTTGCAACAAGGGTTATGGAGGAGGGAGGGACAGGTGGACACCTCTATCAGGGGCTTTGACTACGCCTCAATGCAACCACGTTTAGGGGCACATCAACAAGCTTATCACTAAGCAATCCCCCTGTAGTTCTGTAGCCTCTGGTCACAAATAGCACTAGCTGCAATAAAGCATTCAGTTTGGAGAGAGGATGTGTTTGAAATGGCAACAGTCCCTTTACCTTGACTTTAAACGGGGCCACAGGGCTTTTGGATGCTGCAGGAGGCTGAGGTCAACGTGTTGTTGCAGGAGATGGATTTGGGGCAGGAGGAACAACTACCAGCAGATTTAGCTACTGAAGTTCTGCTAGTGTCTGGAAGAGAAATAAAAAAATGAAAAAAAAAACCCAAACCCCAAATCTTGCAGGAGATATTAGCAGAGATCTACGCTGAGATGAAGCTTGTCAGCAAAGTCTGGCAAATAGCGCTTTCAGCTCGGGAATTTATTTGTACAAACCATGAAAGTTCTTGGAGCACTCGTTAATTTAACTGCGACCTGAAGGACAACATAGCTGTAGGTAGGTTTGTTCCAGCACGTCCAGTACAAATCAGTCATGTTCACATAGGTGATAATTTTGCCGAGAAATTATACGGGATGGTTTTGTAGGCAGGAGGTAGTGCCCGGGCTCTGCTCGGTGCATTGCCTCATCCTGCTCCCTGCACAGCCCCCCTGCAGGAATCCTGGGATATATCCTGGGATATAGAGGGACAGAACGAGCAACAGTTCCCAGAGAGACTGACCAGCTTTTGGCCTCTACCAGCCTCTTACACTAATTGATACTAGCTTTTCTTTGTATTTGGAGACAAGAGCGGGGAGAGGGAGTGAACTGAAGTACCCAGTTCTCTCATTTTCCACTAAATTAATGTTGTTTTGAACAAATATTGAGAATTTCACTGTGAGTCAGCAAAACCACGAGTAGTGTTTGCACTGTCATATCATAACTGCTAAACAGTAAGTGTGCTTAATGAGCACAATTAAGCTGTGTGCTTATAGCATTGCTCTTCCTGAACACTGACAAATAAAGCCCGTCAGCATTACTAATGTCAGAGCAGCAGGACAATTCACTAGACATTAAGCAGGTATTCCTGCCTTTATAATGAAGGCAGACGAAACTGTTTATGTGCTTTGCTCAACACAGTTTGGATTGCTGTGGCCGAGGAGTAAGATAAGAGAGCAATTATGAATGAGCAAGCTCTTGTAATGCCCTGCTGGAAACATACAATCGTTTCCATTGCAACACTGCAGCTGAGTAAGCACTATAGCACGGCCTCCCCCGGCCCGGCTAGTAATAGTCATTGTCCCCAAGGATGCTGCAGAACAACACTCCCTCCTCACTCATTTCCTACCCAGCACACGTGTACTCAAGGCTTTTCCCTCCCCAGAAGGCTCCGTGTCCGCCTGCGTGCTCGGGAAGCGAGGGTGACCTCAGAGCTATAGTGGTTCAGCTCCTCGCCGCAACCTCCCACCACCAAGGAATTGCTTACGTTCCTCCTCTTCAGAAGCCTTCTTCTAGAAGAGACTTGATTCAGCTGCGGATCAATCAAAATGCGCGAAGACCTCTGCTAATCACACATCGTCACTGAAGCTGGCCCTGGAGCCAAGGGAGCGCGGTGACAAGTCAGGATTAACTTAAAATGCGTGGAGACGGAACGGAGGTGACTGGTCCTGCACCCCACCACCCGCTGCCAGTTCCCCTGCCAAGGCTGATGTCACCTGCAGGCTGCCAGAGCTGTCTCCTGCGAGATCCCTGGACACTCCGGAGTGGACAATGTTTTAGGAAAGGCAAGAGAAGAGGGATCTTGTTCCAAAAAGGTTATGTAAAGGCAGTCACGTTATCTTCAATTTGGTTAAATTTGTTAGAAACTAGATTAGATCATTTGGGGCACTCACACGAACAACCGTCACCCACGGTTTTCTCTCACGAGCTTATTCTCATGCTTTTGAAGCCCTCAAATCAATTGCCTTTCCTAAATACCAGAGTATTTCATTGACAAGTGATGGAAAATGTGGTGTCTCCTCCACAAATAAACTACGAGCAGTGGCTGCTACTGAGTCAAAATGAAACTCACCGTAGCACAGATTTACACAGGGTTAGTAGCAGAGTACAGAGTATAATGTAGTAGCCAAAGGGCAGAACATGTAGTTTGTTCTTACTATTCCACTGACTCAAAAACCCATCCTAGGTCACTGGGGTCACTTACCTGCTACAAAGCTAGACAGCCCCTTCACAAGGGAGAAAAATTATTATAAAAAAAAGAAAAATAAATGAGCAAATTGAACCGTCTTTCTCTGTTCCTTTTAAACTGCTATCCTGTTGAATAAATACTGTGCAGATCGGTCACCCCAAATCAGCTCCCTCCCCCCTGCCAGCTACAACAATTAATTTGGCACGTTCTGGTAGCACGAAGCACGGAGCTGACAAAAACCTACTGAGATGAAGCCATTTACCTCCTCACTCAGTAAAGGAGCGGAGGAAACGATGAGCACAGGCGCTCCTGGTGTGATGTAGCTGTGTATCAGTAATTCTGCCAGGGTGAGCCAAACAGCTGAGGGAGCTCAGACACCAAACCACAGGCTGTGTCAAAAGAAGGCACTTCAGCAGACGAAGCTAATGTACTACTACCCACCACCACCCAGCAAAGGAAGGATACCACTAATTAACAAAATACTTCGGACCAAGTTAGATTTGATCTATACAGAGACGGGAAGAGAAGAATATAAATAAAATAGATACAGACTTTGTTTTAAAGTACCAAAATAAATCTGAGGGCAAAATGGCCACACAGCACTCGGAGGAATGTCGCAACGTGCAGTACTTGCCGTGTGAAAATGAATCTGTGCTTCCGGCCTTTACCGTAAGGGAGTGGTCAGAAATGCCACATCCACAACTACCCGCCTGTTGCCACACACCTCCATGTAAGCACCATGTCTCTAGGAGATAATCTTTGCAGGTAGTTAAAGGATTTATGGATCAAGTCTCCTTTAGTCTCCTTTAAGGTGTCTTCTGCTAGCTTACCAGGACACGATTCCTTCTCCTCTTCCAAGTGGGAATAGAGCACTCCACCAGAAAACCAAGAAGATACTCTCTTTGTCCTTTTACCTCCTGCCTGTTTCCCATCCGGATTCTCTTGCTCTTTTCCAGTTGTACTTTCAAATAACGTGCCAGCCCTGAAAAGCCAATGCTCTGAAAACTCAAGCTAAAAAGTAGCTGGCAGGGACTCTGCGGCAGGTTACCTCCTCACGGGCCATGCCTAGACAGTAAACAGCTGAAAAAAGTCATAGCTGTCATTGACTGCAGCTCGTCTAGAAGTGTCTTCCCAAAATAGCTGCAGTCGGCGCCCTCACCTGCAGATCTCCCTTGTCCTCATCCATCCGGTAATCCCCAAAGCGTACCGGGAGATGCTATTCTGGCAAAATGACAAAGCAAGGCACTAAGCAGAAATCTTTTCTTCTTCTTTTTTTTTTTTTAAACATCTTTTTATTAGCACAGTAACAAATGCAGACTTAAGTAGCCCACAACATACAACCAATCCACTGAGTGACTCCTATTCCACGCCTTACAGTTAAACAGCTTAAGGTATTTCACTACAGGTTGCCGTAAGTCCTGATTAAACCCTTTATTCTTTTCACAAAGATAGATTGGCTTATAAAATAATACATTAACTACTTCTCATTTCATATATGAGGCCATATATCCCCCTCTCCGTATCACAGATCATGAGATGACAGTCTTTAAAAAGGATTTGTTAAATACCAATGTGCCCTCCATAGGGGAAAACAATCCCGGCATCTTTTTACAAAAACAAAAAAAACCCCAAGAAACCCAACCCAGAACAAAATACCCCGCCCCAAACTCCCCAAAAAAAGCAAAAACAGTGTGTAGAGTCTTGAAAGGACTTTTACATAAATGCCAACATATGTACCTGTACAAAATTAAGCTGTTTTAATCTTTTACATATTGCAAGCAAACTGAAAACCAAAGAAGTCTAAGAAGTTTACATTCTTCTCGGTACTATATGTGAGCTAATATTGCTGAACTAATTACAGTCTTAAAATATGCTATTCCCAATTCTAGCTGTCTACTGTAGCAAGATACCTTAAGTTACAACAACAAAATTTTAGGAAATAAAAGACTGAATAAAATCTGTTATAGAAATACCCTACTCTTTACCTGCACCCTCCCTCCCCCCACCCCTTCAAAATCATAAGCAGCTCTTTCCAACACAGACAAATAATGTAAGAGTTTGACAAAAATCCAGTTTATGTAGCGTATCTTTTGGTCCATTGTCTGGCCATTCTGTCATGCTCTGCTCTGTTAGTCATATACTGAGTGGCAATACTTCCAACCAGGGGGTCAGCTGAAA
>JAHREE010000259.1:9355125-9395563 GCA_033628505.1 Tringa tobata | reverse complement strand
GGGTGCTTACTGGCACCCGTCAAACCCAAGCTGCGGGGTTTAAAAATATTTTTTTTAATTCATTCTTTCTTTTTGCTCACAGCAGCAAAGGGGCCTGGGGCTTTCACACCAGCATTTTTCTCCCACCGGGCTCCCAAGGATTTGTAAAATCCCCCAGACAGGCCAGGGCGCTTGGAATTGCGGCTCCCATGACTTCCAAGCGCTGAGAAGTGGGTTGGATTTTATTATTTTCCAATCTGGGAGCTGGGAGTGAGGCGGGCAGCTTGCCACAGAAGTTACCCGAAAGGGAAACAAAAAGCACCACCAGCCGCTTTCAGGAGAACACAACGTGACCTGCAGGAAGGCCCTACTCTGACTCACTGGACGAACAGCGACAACAAATTTGGTGGAACTTGCGTGAATTAAGATTATCTGCGTGAATAAAGGTTGGCGGGTTCATGCCCTAAATCCTCAGAATTTGTCAGCTCTCCACACCCACAAATTTTATTGTCTGTTTATAGGTCACGGGGGTGTTTGTGAAACATGCTCGGCAAGTGTGTGGTACGACGAGAACACACCAGTGCTTTCTCTAGAGATTAGATGAGCCCACATGTAAAACTTGCCAGCCAACCCTCATTTTTCCTACCCTCTTTCAGATGCAAAAATTTTGCCTGTGCCACCCCCCTCTCGCCGGCTCGGGGTGCAGGCACGGGGTGGGGTGACACGGCTACAAACCCCCCCTGTGCCTGGAGCATCCCCGTGCCCGGCATCCGTGCAGTATTCCCAAGACAGCTCCCGACGCGCAGAGCACACCGGCTATTTTTGGTCTCGGACTCACAACCGCAGCTACTCGTCACGCAGGAGACACCCACACTGCACGCCCGGGGAGTCTCCCTACTTTGCTCCTTGTAAACTGCTTGGATTTTTGATTGAAACAGGAAGCAAACAAAACAGAAAGAAGAAGAAAAAAAAACAACACAAAAAAAACAAGCCCAAATCCCTACACTTTTGCACATTATGGGCAGGAACAGCAAAAAGCCTGCAAGGGAGCAGAGATGTGTCCCCTTTCCCACGCCTTCTGCAACAAGCTGCAGCTCCAAAACAAAGAACCTCTGCTCCTTTCTACCTTGGGAACCTTAGAGGTGTAGCAGGTAAGAAACCAAAGCCAGCTTTGTTTCCCAGATCATCCCATCCTCAGAGAAAAAGCAGCGACGACTCCCTGCAGCCATGTGGAAGGAAGTCCATGTCCATCAGCCTGAGCAGAGGGTGGATCTGACTCTGCGGTACCTGCCCCAACCCGCGCTCTTCAGGGCAGAACACAAGTCTGTGGCTTTTGCAGTTACTGGCAATGGCTTTGCCCCGGGTTCCCGAGCAGCCCTCAGCCCAGCCCCACTGCTTGCTCAGTATTCCTCTATCTGACCTGCAGCCTTGGTCTCCTTCCAAGAAGGCTTCTAAATGTAGGTGAGGTAGTAATTTTAACAGATTAAACACTTCCAGAACGGGAAGCGTGAAGTATTCCAAATTGATACAATAAGGACCAAATTAACAGAGAGGTCAAGAGTTCTAATTTGTAGAGACAGAAAGTTGTTAATCCTGATTCTGAGCACAAAAGCTAAATACTCTGTAGGCAGTCTCTCGGTCCAACTGAGTAACTGATAACAAAGAATGAATCCTGTTAGCCTTTAAGAATAAGACTTACTTTTAAAATATTATTCGTGAAGGCAGGGAAAGAGAAAGAAAGACTCCCCCATATATTTGCAGAACAGCCTGGTTCCTTAAGAAACCTGAAGATATAATCCAGAAGTGTTATACCCATAGCACTAAAAGCAGCTTTCTCCAGTTAGAGGAGCTTTACCTAGACAAAGCACTGTGGGAAAAACCTAGATTTGTTTTCACTTAAGCAGCAAGTCAGAACTGGGATGGTGTTATGTAGTCCAGCTGTTTGCCATTTACAATTTTTGCTGATGGTACAAAAGCCAGTCGTGCAGGGAACCCAAATGAAGCTGGGAGAGGGGGAGAAACTGGAGGCCCACTTAGAAACAAACAAAAATATTTAAAGTTAAGCTTCATAACAACAGAAAAAGGAAAAAAATAAATCAGAAACCTAGCAGATTCAGACCAAAACCAAGAGATAGTACAATGTATTCAGGGTAAAGAGAACAGCATGTGGAATAGCAGAAAAATATACTGTAACTGAACAATCCTTTGGAAGTGTCCCACCTGAGATTACATTAATGCAGTAACTACACAGAGGTAAGCACAGCTTTTGAAAAGACATAAAAGCAGCTAATCTCAACCTTGCCCTGAAGTGATAGCAGAGGTTAATTTACACAAGCAGCAAAATGGGAGTGGGGGGAAGGAAGTGGTTAGAGGTTATTAATACAAATGATCAAAGCACATACCAGGTCAACACAAGCTACTGTTTTCACCTCAATAAATGAAATCTAACCCAAGTATAATGTAACTCTTGGGAAAACGTCCATTGTAATTGTATAAAAGGGTAACAAGCATCTTGAGGACTAAGTACTGAACTCTTAAATACTAATTATACTTGTTTATTGGATTCTCCTGAATTCAGGCCCACCCAGCATGTGCCCGACTCAGCTCCTACCTGAAACAAAGGCAAAACCAGAATACCACACAAAATGAGAAAACATAAAAGCAGAGAGCAGATTAACACTAACATCTTCAAAGCATTGTATGGAATGCTCAATAAATGCAAAATAACTTCATTGTACATATTTAGGACAGAAGAGAGTATCTGTCCCTGTATCAGATTTCTCTCACTGAAGTTCCTTGTACTGTTTCAATGCATTTCCAAGTCAAATTTTAAGATCTTTAATTTCTCCAGCCTCAAGTACACTACTGCAGTCCCTCTTTTCTACCCTTCCAGGAATCTGTTAATATCACTTCCAGCACAGGCCCCTGGCTCTCCTTTAGCAACATCACAACATCCTCCCCCCAAAGGTTCTCTCCAACATACTGGATCAAA
The DNA here is from genome assembly GCA_033628505.1 of Tringa tobata. Classification (NCBI taxonomy): domain Eukaryota; kingdom Metazoa; phylum Chordata; class Aves; order Charadriiformes; family Scolopacidae; genus Tringa; species Tringa tobata. The sequence goes on along the minus strand of JAHREE010000259.1, from coordinate 9,392,592 downwards.
CTCTCAGCTGGAGCTAGACCCAGTCCTGAAAGGCTGCACCTCTATGTCCTTCATCACACAGCTCTAGGATGCTCGTCAACCACACGCCATTTGTTAATACTGGCTCTGCCTCAACGCCTTCTCTCACTCATATTCCTAAGGGCTTGGAACCTGCCAGGATGATCAGTTTCACCTCACTTTATTTCAGAAGGTAAATCCTTTAATGACATTTCATTTTCAAGTTATGAAATCTGTTCTGCTATAGGCACTTCACCATGGGGCAGCCCACAGCAGGGACTGCCCTCGTAAAGATTACAGAGGATTCAAAGAGGCAGCAGAGGTTTTCTTCTACTGCTCTTGCAAGGCTTAGCAAGGAAGATTCAAGGGAAACTAGTCCTTTCACTCTAGACAGCTTAATCTTTTCAGAGGTCAGGGCTTTTGAGATGACCTTCAGTCAGTCTATTACTCTACTAGTGCTTATCATCAAAATGATACACTGGGTTTTGTTTCAACTAGCTGTTTCTTTATTTCTTGCCCTAAAAGACAAATACAGGAAGGCTATGGTAATTACATTAGTTCTACCACTTCCAGATGACCCACAAACAATATTTATCAGTCACTGCAAACAGTTGGGCAATCTGAAATCAACAAAGTAGTGGGAATAAAGCAGGATGATAATTGTATTTTCCACATTATCATTGATTAACACTAGCATAGGTGTTAACGCAGGAACTGCTGTAAGAGTCTTTGGTTCTCAGCAAAATAAAGGTTCTTCATTTAAACCTGAAGTACTAAAGTAGTACAAGTATGTTCTACTAGAGCACTGCCATGCTTTCTCCTAGAACCCACGCCAGTGTGACTGAAGCTATATGCATTTTATTTCCATACATATATGTGGTTTGTAAACCAACTTGGACTCTGCTAGATGGAAGGCTCCATTTAAATGCAACTCTGCTACAATACAGTGAATCTTCACTAAACTGGTGTTTTAAAGCCTCACTAAGTAGTGCCTGGTGGGTTTTTTGGGGGGTTTGGGTTTGTTGGGTTTTTTTATTTTTATTTTTATCCCACCCTTCTTTTCAACTGGCTTTGTGTTTAGATCCAAAGATAAAGGCAGAGAGACAGAGTGGAAAGCAGGGCTGAGCTGGAACAACAAAACTGTATCTTTGTTTCTGCATCAGGGAACTTGGCACATAGGGTTGTCTCAATACCACTGGTTATTATAACATGGTCTTGTAAGGCATCAGGCTGGAGAAGCCTGGCACCATAAATGCTTCTGACCTGTAGCAGAGGAAGCAAATGTGTAGCAAATTATCAAAGAGGTAAAAGTTCCCTCTTCAAATGCTAACTGGCCTCATGACATAAGATGATGCATATAGTTGGTTGGACAACAAATTATCCAGTGCAAACTAATTAAACCAAAATAAAAATAAAGAAAAACTATTCTGAACCAAATTAAACTCTAACACAAGAGAACTATCTATGCTGCTAGAGAACCTCTGAAGAGGCAGACAGGCATCAGCAGGAAAACACTAAAAGTAGATCATGCTGCTTGTGATCTGAAGCCCTAGCTTAGGGATAGAATTTAAGGTCCTGTTGATACTACCAGAAACCCTGAAGTTAGGCTGGTAAGAAGAGTTTTCTCTATTTGGGAAGCTCCTATTCATTTGGCTGGCATGGCCAATTAGCGATTGATGGATGGCCTCAACTATGGCAGCAACTCCTTTCTACTGCAGACTAGACCAAAGTCTGAAGATGGGGCAGTCACTAGTGTTTATCTCATCAATGCAACTATTTTTAAGTAGAAGGTTAAACACGTACATAAAGGCTTTCAGATACAAGGCAAACATGAAATGTATACACAAGCACCTCTTCTTGTAAACCAACACTCCTCCTCTGGCCAAGTATGCGAACCACAAGATAACATTCATTCGCACTGGTATTTGCCTTGTAGCATTGGAACACAACAACACTGGGATATAAGAGCTTTGCAAATATAACACACCTACAGAGAAGGTTTGTTACTGTACAAGTAGATGAACAACACAAGTACCCAACAAAACTGAATAAATACTACCTTAGTGGCAAAACCACACACAAACGTTACTTTTATGGTAACCGAGTGGTTTGAGAAACAAGTACTTGTATCCTTTCTCCTCCCCTAAGTTTATTTACTTTGCAGTTTCTTAGTCCTGTCCTGATACTCCCACTAATTGCTCAGGACTTTTTATAAACAGAATCAGAAAAAAAGAAAACAAGCTCTAAAACAGTGAGCAAGTGGATTGGAAAAGCCATTAACATTAGCTAACAGAAACCAATGTAATGTCTGAAATGAGCTTAAGCTTGTTCTTAAAGAGAGTGGCTTTCAAATGGGCTGTGTCCCATTAACACTGCTTGCTATTTGATGGGCTGTTGAACATTCATGTCTTAAGACATCAGCTACAGGTCTCTTACCTTTGGAGGCTTGAAAGGATATTCTGGTGTAAATGTGATGTCAAGGAAGAAAACACCTCCCTCGTAGACTGAACCTGGAGGTCCCAGAATGGTTGATCTCCATTCGTAGATGTTATCACCTTTGGGGCCAGCACTGAGAAATTAAAAAAAAGAAAAAAGAAAGGGACGTTTAAGAATATTACTACAGTTCAAATAAACATGACCTCTTACATTCTTCAAGTATGATACAGAAAGAAGTCTTCAGTGTTATGCTTCATACACCACCTAGAGTAAAGACAAGGATTGAAACTAGATCGCATGCTTCCAAAATCTCAGAAATCTTACCTGGATTTACCAGTGTTCCACACTGCTTAGCAAAGCTGAGAAACTAGAGGAGGGGTATGGTTTTCGGCTTCCTGACATTTGTAGGAGCAGCATTGCACAGAACTACTCCTAAACATGCTACACAATCTCAACACAACAGAAAAGTTACATTTTAAAGAACAATTTCCTACTGTATTTCAGAAATGACTGCCCAGGCTCAGCCTTACTAGAACTGCACCACATCAAAGACCATACTAAATAAATTAAGGACCTATGTTGATTTTATTAATCTTTAAAATTAAAATATATTCCTGTATTATTCCTAAATCAAGGCTCATTGTATAATTGAATGAAGCCAAATACATGATAATACTCTTAAATGTCAAAATTTTCTATGCTCATATAATTTTGCTACACTGATTTCTAAAACGAGGCCACACGAACTCATCCCATTGATATTATTTGTATTGTGGAACTGCTTTTGAAAAGGGAATTAAAATCCCTGTGTCAAATTAAAACAGTGCTTTCTCAAATCATCTTTGTCTAATTGTAGATTGTCCCTAACCTGCCAGCAGTTCACCAAGAGCAGTACAAACTGAAGGTGTTACAGAACATAAACGTTTGCTTGTGGAGAATTGGTTTTACTGAGATCCTCAGACACTTGTATTCTGTAGTGTGCCATATGTCACTGAGTATTTCTAAGTACAGCTCAACCTATAAAGCCATTAATGGTTTAGGACTTCATCGCTACCTCTTCTTTCTGTGCTGCTGTGCTAGTAATTTATAAATAAGATGCCAGAGCTGAAAACTCCCTTTGCATAAAGGGAAGTGCTGACACAGCTTTTTCCATCATGGATGTGCTATGACTTGAGAAATCTCTTCTCCCCTTGTTCTGTAAGGGGCCGGATTTTAAGATCCCTGACACAACAAAAACCACCCTTGCTCTTCTTTCCCCCTTCTTTTAAAAAGGCTAATATAAGATTAAAAAAAAAAAAAGAGGCTCTTTTCATATTATTGCAATCATGGAGCAGTATTACTTGAGAGGGAAGGTAATCCAGTAAATTCAATATATGCATGACAATATACATTTGATTAATGTGAAAGAAACTAAAGTAATTGCTAGGTGTTAGTAACAGTGTTACAAATAGAAATACAGTTACAAAAATATAAATTCTCAATGTAACAACAGGGATCAGAGACATGCTTTTTTCCCCTGCTCTTTGAAGGGTGAATGTGATCTTGACAGCAGGGGAATCAGAGGAGAGAAAGGGAGTTCCGCTGTCAAACATAAAATCCTATTTTTAGATTAAACTAAAAATAAAAGTTCACAATATGTTGGTGCTAAATAGTTCAACGCTAGCGAAGCTATGACTAAAAGCATGCTGCCAGGGGAAGGAAAGCACGTAAGAAAGCAGTAAAGGGAGACAGGTTCTCTGCAAAGCGATGAACCAGCCACTAGGGAAAGGTTTGTCTCCTCAGAACACAAAACCCTGCACAGCTCAAGATCAGCACTAAATTAAAGTAAAAGCCATTCCACCCTGAACACTCCTGGCATCCCGCTCCACCTTAATGACTCGTCCCTGTCCTATGCAGGTCTATATATTTGGGCACGCAGCACTCTCCAGCTACCACTTGTGCATTAGACTGGAAGAGCGTTGTATTTCAGCAGGAAGCTCTACCTCTTGAAAGACATCACCTTAACTGTGAAAACTTACTGAAAAGGACTCTCTGGGGCACCCTTAGCCACCACTCCAAGGAATCACCTCTTTATGTAGGTATTAGCAACCTACCGACACGCTGCCATTGCCGCAAGTTGCACCAGCGATCACCCTCCCCTCCCTCCCCTAAAGATGGAGCTACTGAACGGAACAGGCACTCGAGCTTTGTTAGCACCAATTTACTGTCGGAATTTATCTCACGAGAACTGCCGACTGGGAGCACTTCAGCACTCAAGAAACGTGATGTGCGATTAGCACTGAATACAGCCCTCTGAACCAACAGGAAATATCTCCACATTTTGTATTTTATTCCCAGCTTCAACCCAAAGGGCTGCCAATAAAAAAAAAATCCCAGACTTAAAAAAATAATATATTATTATTTGTAATAGTCTCTTGTATCCTATTAGGTTTCCAATTAGAGCTATCACTGCATGCAAGTAACACACTGCTAGACCGCTGTATTATGAGAGTGCAACATTTTTGTAAGACATCAGTCGGCTTTAACAGTGATGTACTAAGCTTACCTTTTAAGCTTTTAATAATTCAATTAACAGAGTGAAATAGCTGTAGATGTCCAATTTTTACATATTAACATTGATTTCTTATAAAGGAAAGACTGAAAGAGGAAGATGCAAGTCAGCTTCAGAGCGCAATATTGCTCGGATTTAAATTAGGATTAGGTAATATCAAGCAGCTCAAGACGACCTAGTGCTTAATAGAAAAGTGATGATACTGGACCACAGCATAAGTGCAGCAGCATTAACTTTTGGTGGAGATATAAAAACTGCCAAAGGTTAAAGATTACATTCTTTGTTTAAAATCCTTGCAATTATCTGTTTCAAAAAGAAATTCACTGATGCATAGATACAGGGCTCACAGGCACAGCTGCCACCTTGCCTGATGAGTGTCACCACTGCTCAAATTAAGTGTCTAGATCTACTAATGCAACATTTTAAAGCTGTCCAACATACGACCACTGGGAAGACAATTTTAACCAATTAAATAGAAATTGTTTCCACTGCAAGACAAGAGCATAAGAGCAACAACTTTCTGTATTGAACTCAAAAGCCACAACCTCTTCACTTCCAAAGAAAGAAATGAGACAAGGACCAGTAACACAGAGCAAAAGATGACATCCCAAAGAAAACTGAAAAAATCCCAACCCATCATTACCATATCAGGCAGCATGTTTCACACAGCAGCGCAACTGACATCTCTCTTCCCTGAAAAAACAATGACACACTCAGTGGAGATGCGCTGCACCCACTGTCACAACTGTTCCTGATCGTCCCCACGTTGCTGCTGGCTTGATCTCTGCTCAGCTGTTACGACAGTAATGCCCTTAGGAAACTGCCCAGTGCCAAGGTAGGTTTTGTTTGAGGACTATTCAACTTTCCAAGTCTAGAAGCAGCGGTCTGAATCCTCCTGGTAAATGCAAGGCAGTCTCGGCACAGTTGAGCCCAAGCTCAAGGTTGATATCCAATATCCAATCTAAATCTCCTCTGGTGCAAATTGAGGCAGTTTCCTCTTGTCCTATCGCCTGTTACTTGGGAGAAGAGACTAATCCCCACCTCACTAGAACCTCCTTTCAGGTAGTTGTAGAGAGCGAAAAGGTCTCCCCTCAGCCTCCTTTTCCCCAGGCTGAACATCCCCAGCTCCCTCAGCTGCTCCTCATAAGACTCGTGCTGTAGGCCCTTCACCAGCTTCGTTGTTGCTCTTTGGACACACTCCAGCACCTCAATGTCTTTCTTGTAGTGAAGGGTCCAACAGCCAGCCTGTGGCTCTCGTACTCAGCCAGCCAGATACGACCTCCACCACAGGCGTTACGTGATACCATCCTGATATTTTGCACGCACAAACTCAGCTCCTTCCTCTGCCCGGGCATCCCTGGGCAAATCACTCCAAGCACCCCTATGCCATGGAGGGGAGGCAGGATTTTCTGGTGTCCACCACATATAGCTAATGTGCAAAAATGCCTGGCAACGCACTGCTGGTACTTTCCAGGAGAATGACCCAGGAAGAACCCCCTATTTATGTCAACTCACTGGTACATTTGGAAACTACCTGGTCCTTTCTAGGAGTTGACCAAATGGTAACATAAGTTTTTCCTCTAGTGAAAACACAATCTGATGAATATTTCAGTTCCTCTTCTTTGAGATACAGAAAACATGCAATATCAGATCACCGTAGTGACAAACGAATCAGAATCAGTTGATGCTACAGGCACTACGTCAATACTCTGATATACCAAAGCAGCGCACATTCTTTTTAAAAGCTAAGTAATTTAGCAGAGTAGTTTAAAAATGCCAGAGACAGCTATCCATCAGGGTTATGAGAAGAAGGGCAATTCCATGGTATGCTGAAGTAAGTAACAGCTAATGAAAAACTACACTATGTGCCAGTTAAAGCTACAAGTAACAATACCACAAACTCACGCTCCAACTACTCCATATCCTTAAATGCTATTTTTGAGGCTATTTTGCCCTGAACAGGAAGAATCTGATGCAAGTAGCTAAGCCGTTTTGAAGTTGCACACTTGTGGAAAATAAATATAATTTCCAAAAACACTGCAGACATGACCTTTTCCAATGGACATAGCTCAAATCAGAAAGCAAACAACATACAGCACATGGGACTTCCAAGGTGGCAGAGAACCTAATGATCTCCAACGTAAAGCTGTGCCATTACAAACTGATAGCAACATCAATTTTTGCTGTTGTTTTATTTTGTAGTAAGAAACAGTGAATGACTTGAACATGGAATTGCATCTTGGTCATGTACACATCAGCTTCCTAGGCAGCTTTCGGAAATATTTAGTTGACTGTTAGAAGGTTTCTTTTCTACCCCCCCCTTCTCTTTTTTTTTTTTAAAAAAAAAAAAAAAAAAGAAAAGAGAGAGATGCAAGCCCAAAGTGTATTAGAATTTCTGACTGACAAGGAGGCAGCATATCACTCTCACATGAAGTTCTGGCGCACCTTGATTTTCCCTCCTAATCCACCCTCTTCCTGACCTCAAGGTAAATACGCTTTCTTTCCTGGTCATCCACCAAGTGGGTCCACACTGAGCTTGCTCACCTACATTGTTAGGCTGAATCTGGTGCAGAGATTGCAGAAGTACCCCAGAAGTCCTAGACCACTCGGGGAGGCAGATGCAGGGTCGACAAAGCAGCAGGACAGCTCATCTAGCCTCATCATTGAAAAAACCCACACTTACAAAATCCCTTATTCAGAGAAATTTTGCTCTACAGATCTTTAAAGAAGCCGTGTTAAAAATGGGAATGTCACAGAACCGAGTTAAAACCAACCAAACAAAAAAGCAGCTAATCCTTTGGCCACAATGTCACTTCAAAACCTTTGTATTAATGCATAGCTCTAATTTTAGACATAAATTGTCACCTTCTGCACATGCTTTTGCTACCAAATATATTATTATTTTTATTACTATAGGACTGAGACACTCCATTCACAGATAGAACTCCACTCTGCTAAGCATGCTCCAGTGCAATGTAAAGGCTCCTGTACACAACTTACACGGGTTTCCTAATTATAAAATAAGCATGAAAACATTATACAGTTATTAGGAAGACATTCAACCAGACAAGATAGAAGTAGTTAAAACGATACCCCAGGCCAAGCATTTAATTGCCATGTTTTGGTCAAGTAGTTTAAAAGTGGGATATAAATTTTTTTGCCTCCCATTTTTAGTCAAAGAATGGAAGTGAAGGGAAAAGAAAAAAAAATAAATCACAATAAATCACATCCTGGGCAACATGGAAAGTAAAAGGTGACATACTGAATTACCACATGACTATGTGAATCAGAGTGATATTTTTTGCTCACTGTCATTATACACAGCCAAGCTGCTCCTCTGTGTTAACATTAGCTAAAGATGATGGATTGACCATAGGTGAAATGACTATGAGCTCAATGAGAGACGTAGGGAAAAGACAGCAAGAAAAAAAAAGTTGCAGCTGGCTTTAATTAAAATGTAAGAAGGGAGCAAAGAAGGGAAAGGAGAGGTAAGGGAGCAAAGATGGAACATTATATTATTACAGCAATCCAAACTATAAAATTGTGAAAACAGAACTTAATTCTCCTTCTAATACATGTTCAGGCGCATGGCTTTCAAGTACAAAGCAGTAAATATTATTATTTTTCTTGTAACTCATTGACAGTACTGTATTTTCTGTCTTAAATTTAAAATGGCAGTCACAATATTATTGCACAAGGGTAAGTATCTTACAAATCCCACCACATTTCTAAATAAGAAGAGCATGCACAAAATTTCTGTTTTAGCATCTGGGAAAGCTTTTCCCTTAAGTATCAGACTAATGTAAAATTGGGGAGGGGAGGTTTGAAAAATTGCACATAAATTGCACAAAGCTTAAACTAGAGGATAAACAGTGCAGTGAATTACATTCTTACGAGGTTAAAAAAGGAACTAAATAACTAAATAGCCCTGATAATGGAGCTGATAAGGTGTTATGCAGGGATTTATGAGACTTCAAGGAAAACTGTTTCAGGGGGATTTCTTTGTGGGAAGGAAGAAAAAAATAAAAAAACCAACCAGGTTTTCCAGTTTATATAAAAAATACTTGGCAACAAGATCACACAACAGCCAAGAGCCTTATCGCTGCCAAGATCTCACTCTTTTAAATTACAACAGGAAGAGAAATGCCCAGGAGTACTTGCAAATTTAGGACCTTCACCTGAAATATTTCAGTCTGCAAAATATTACTGTGAAGTTACTACTAAACTACTTGGTGAAAAGGCCAACGCTCTTGAATAATTTCACTGCAGAGTTTGATTTTTAAACCAGGCTTCAAAGATTTAAAATAAAATCTCAGTTAATGAGGAGGTCAGGAGGAGACTTACGATATCCTCAGGAGTGTGCTACAGCTCTATTTAGTTTAACAATAATCACTTCAATTTAGGAGTAAGTTCTCATAAAAAGGTTCAAGAGAAATTAATCCATTTAGCATTGGTTCCAAAATTGAAAATAAAACCAGCCTGCTCAGCTCTCAAGGGCTTACATTTTTCTTTGTGGTGGCTTCTTTCTAGCCTCCTCCACCTCAAAGCACTGCAATTTTGTCCCACTGTATGTAGGATCATTTTCAGTGTCGAACAGGACTACAGAGAGGCCAACTATTTCTGCAAGTCTGTGGCTTTAGTTCATACAGTGCACAAATACAGAAAATGTCAGAGTAAGTAGTCAATGAATTAATTTTCATGCTATGCAAATCTGTTTTCCTTTTCTCCTCATAATTTGACACCACGACCAAAAATTACATAAATTAAAATCTACTGGCTTATATTTGACCTTGCATCTCCCATTAAATAATACTCTGCACAAGAAACAATAAAACAAATTGGGAAAGATTAGAAGAGAATCTGACTTGCCTAACAATTAGCAAAGGTTTACATAAAATGACAAGATGTGATGGTAGAAACTGTGCTCTGCCAATTTAACCTTGTGTTATTTTTACATCAGTTTCCTTCCTGCCATTTGTCAACTGGACTATTAGCTGCCAACATGGGGACAGAAATTCCTTCACATCATCAGACCTCATTTCCAAATTTAGTATTTATAGCACAGATGTGTAATTTACAATTAGTAAGCAAAGCTAGGCAGTTTCACAAATGCTGCATTTTTGCAGCTACATCATTTGGTCGGGGCCTCCTTGTGTTCCAACAGGTTTTTTGAAGTTGGTATTGAAGTAACTAGTAAACCTATTTGCTTCTGTAATTTAAATGCTTTCATAAAGCAAACATACTCTTAAAGTGGTTGCCCAGCATCAAATCAACAGTCCTGCATTTAAAGATTATTAAAGAGAGTCAATACTACTAATAAACATGAAATTTCTTGTGTCACTAATCTCAAATGTGACGTACCCCTCAAGAGAAAACAAACCCTCTACTTCCTCCTGGTACTTACTGGGCCACAGTTCTTCATACATGGAAAAGAAACTACCCACTCTGACAACAAAACAGTTCAATGATGCCCCATGCCCACCCATATACATCCCTAACTGTGCTATATTAAAACGACCAGAGGGCTCTCTCCTAAGAGAGAAAATGGAAAATTAGAGAAAATGGAAATCCACCACAATTAACCTGTCATTCCATAATCAAGCTGGGACCTACATCTGTGTTTCTGTCCTCCATGCCCATCTCCTGTCCGTGTCAGTGTGGGAATATGAAAGGTGGTCTCAACAGATAAAAAAGCCCAGCACATCATAAATATTTAGGCACCCTGAAGTAAACTCTTAAGTTTGGACCAATGGGATCTGGAAGATTCTGTCTCTTCAAAAGAAAGGAGGAAAAAAAAAAAAAAAGAAAGCATCCCACCTATTTCGTAAGACCACCTATCCATCATTGAGATAGCACAGTGGACTCATTATCTTAGACTTATTATCAGTTTACCCTACTGGTTTCATTATAACTAGTAATTCTCTAGATCAAGAAACGCACATGCTAGATAACTTAGATTGAAAGGGCAACCGCAGCTACAAACCAGCCTGGAAAAACTGGCCCCAGAAAGTTAAAGATGATGTGTAACACTTGGCAAGAAGCCCCTGCTGTGCTGAAAATTGAAAGCAGACAAGACTCTCAAACTTCCTCCAACTAATAAGTACACGGTTCTTGTGGCTTCACCCAACTGCCTCCTCGAGTAGCTTTTGTACTTCCATGGGGAGGAACGAACAGGTCTATTTTAAAGAGGGTAGACAATGCATTGCCAGACTGGAGAGGCACTACCATCTCTCTTGCACTGAACTACAGAAATTTTGTTTTAAGTCTGTACTCAGAGCAGATCATAGATGATGCAGTATTTCAAGCTAGCTAGTTTACATGCAACTTTAAGGTATCAAGATAACATTACCTAAGGAAAAAAAAATCTGCACGTGTACAACATGCTCCAAAACTGATCCCCCTGTCCTACCACCTACCTACCTACCAACCAACTCACCCTAAAAATACGCTACAAATTAAAACAAATCCAACACCAACAATGTCTCTTTCCCACTAGATCAAGGATAGGTAGAGTCAACGTTACTTAACTAGAGAACCAGGTCATTCCTTTATCTTGGCTTTGCATCATGCTATTGCTTCCCATCATCACACCAATGCTGATACCAATAACATTATGTTGCTAATCGAAATATACCAAAATATATTATGTTTTGAAGGATGTATCCTAACCATTCGTGAAACCTAGAAAGAAAAAAAAAAATCTAATCTGGATGTCTTCTCCTTTATCTACATTAAACTCTTTACTTAAACTTCCTTTTCTTGCCATTCACTAAAAAGAATCAAGATCACCTCATTTGGATTAATCTATTTCACTGCAGGTGACAAAAAAAATTTGAACAAACCACCCAGTACCAAAACAAAATTTGGTTACTCGAAACGACAACAAAATATTATCAGTTATGCTGCGTTACCCAGAGCATCTCTCTACTAATTTTCACAATTCTAAACTATCAAGGCTGCCTAGCAGAAAAGTAATTTGAAAACATTGCCTTTGAGTTTTGAATTTTTCACATGCAGAGACTAGAAATTTTATCTGAGAAATCCAAGTTTACTGTTTTTTTAAGTAAAACAAGGTTACCTACACTTTAATGTAGCACAGCTGCCAGCTAACTGCATAGCAGACCCTAAAAATTGTTTATATACCACTGCAAGTTGTTCTCATTAATAACAGTTGCAAACACAGGGCCAGTCACAATAGCTAAGCAGCATTTATTGTAGCATTTTCTTAGGTAAATATTATTCTGAAACTGACATGAGGGCAAAAGTTTGGAAAAAAACCAACCAACCAAAACAAAACTAGCAACAATCTTTCCAGGGACTTAGAAACAAAAACAGGCTTTTGATTTCTTGATAGCATTTTCATACATGTAAGGATAGCCTGAATTGGAATTTGTGATGGCCTTCTAAATTTTGGGGTTTTTGTTTGTTTTGTTTCCAAAGTATTAGGAACATTAAATTTAATCCACATTGGGAGGCACAAGAGGACTAAGCAGTGCTCTGAAATAAAGTATACAGTTTTGGGGCCAACTTGCACGCCTTAACTTGAAGAGGCAGATATAGCCCTTCACAAATTATCTTTTTTCTCCAGAACCTGATTTGGCAATTGATGCTAAGTAACTTCCCCCAAAGTAAAAAAAAAAAAAAAAAAAAAAAAAAATCCAAAAAAAAAAACCAAAACCCAAACCAAACAAACAGAACAGAACAGAACAAAAAACCCCACACAACAGAAAAAACCCACCAAAACCCCCCACACACTGTCAAACTTCACAATGCCTTCACTTCATGACATTTTTGTCTGGAACTATCTCCTGGAATGTAAGGAAACATTCAAGACAACGACGTGCCAGCAATAAGAGTTTCAACTTCAGGCATTACATCACTTACACCTTTTATAAAAAGCACGCCACATTCACACACATAAAAGCCAACACGGGTGTCTGCTCCTCCCTGGTTTCCACCAAAGAGAGAAGACTAAGCAACAATTTAATAAGCTGGAAAGACAACATGGCATCTGGGTGGCAGCTACATTCTGCTGGCAGAGGTCAGCAGCAGGTAAAAGGGAACTGCTGGGGAACACAAATAGTCCTGGCACCCCCTACAACATCACTCCTGGTCCCTCACAGCTTGGAAACTTTGCTCCTTCAGCTGATCACTGATGGTATTAGTTTAAACGAAGTTTCAGCCGTTCGCTGTCATGAAAAAAAAAATTAAAAATGCCAAGTTTACGCTGTAATTAGCTGAAAACATTGATGTTAAATAATACTTCAAGTATGTTCCCATGCTCTGGAAGTTCTTCTAGTCACTAAAAAAAAGTCATATTTTCCCCATAAACTGCCTGCACAACCCATGAAGTTCACAGAGAAGGACCTTTAGCGGCATTTAGTAAAAATTCACATTTCTTTATTGGATGGTGTTAACAATTTAATTTCTAGTTATGCCAGCATAAGATTTTCTGCTATATTTCACAGAGACAGAAGGAGGAAAGCACACCTCACAGACACATGCACTGTTTCAGAGACAGCTTTTTACATTTTCTAACCTTTTAACCCGAGCGTTCTTAAAAGTAACACCTTAAAGCAAGAGTGACAAGATTAGGAGAGAGTTCCCGGGTATGTTTTGAGAGTTGTTATGCTGTAACCATTTCCATACAGACAGCAACAGAAATGAAGAGGCAAGCCTATGAAACCAAAACTGAAACGGAGCTAGACGTATCGTTTGCACCTCATTTTACCCTATTAATTTTCTGAAGAAAAACTGAGTATGTTACTTATAACTAGGCACAAATACGAAACCAGCATAATAGCATACAGTAGTATAGCAAAACACCCGGAAGAACTGACAGCCTTAAAACCCTTGATGTAATTTTACAGACGTACTAACGTAAGAAGAGAAATAAATCTATCATTAGCTACAAATCACAGGGATTTGGGGTATGAAGGTAAGGAAAAGCACTGTAAGAACAAAGAAAAATGACTTGTTCCCAGTCACTACAGCTTCAGTCACTTTGATTTTCTCACTAAAAGGTATTTCAAATATTCCTTTTAGTGAAATAAAGATGTTCAAACAGCAATACATTTACAATGTAAATATATTTACACTATTTACATTATGGTAGAAAAATCCTCAGCCAGTCTAGCCAATCCTATCTGAACTTTCAAGATAAAATAATGAAGAGATATTTCTTCATTTAAGGTTCTATGCCAAGTGTCAATAAAGAAAGGTCAGCAAATAAAACCCCTAAAGTTTTCTTCATCAGTCAGTAAGAATGGACAAATTGTAAAGGCAGCTAACATTCCCATCATTAAACCAAACATTTAATATTTCTTTCTCTAATATCAGGTTCTTAATCAAATGTAATTAAAAATTATGATGAGACAACTCTCTTTTTCCAATTAAGCCAAGCTAACTGAAAATAGTTCTCTTCTGCTGAGTTTGTGCTGGTCACAGACGAGCAAAACAGATCACACACACACACACCAAAAATCATTGCAATAACAGTATCTTCATGACTTACAAAGACTTTTTTCTAAACACAGTTTTCCCTTATAAAACAATGATAAAATAAAGCCAGTCCACCCATTACTACAATAGAAGTAGTATTACTGCAAAGACTTTGATCATAGGTCAAATGCAAATATTGTCACAGAACTTTGTTCCTCTACTGCCTTATCAGAAGAAATATAGGAAATCACCAGGCTGGATCAGATGTGAAGTCCACCTATTCCAGTGCCCTGTGTCTGACTGGTTTCCAGTGTCAAATGGGGCAGAGATGGGCAGCAGAAGACTCCTGCCAGGTCGTCTGCTTTCCCCTACTTCAGCAACATCCTCAGCAGTAACTGATTGAGCCTCAAAAACAGGCACCTATGTTTCCCTTCTGGAATTAGTATTACAAATTAGCTGCAGTGATTCTGTCTGGTTTTGCCCTCCAAAGAAGTCTGAGTCTTTTTAAAGCTTGCTAAATTCCTAGCCTCAGCAATGTAATACAGCATGGAATCCCTGTGACTAATTTCATTCTGTAAAAATTAAATAAATTAAATTTCTCTATCTTTTAATCTTGTTCCATGTCTTTGTTCTTGTATTAGAAGTCAGAGGAAAATAAGCTTCCCGTGTACCTTCTCTAGAGAATAAAATAAGGAAAATAAATATTCAGTCTGTTTTCTGAAGGAAACAATCCCCGTGTCTTCACATGAGAACTCTTCCAGTTTCTTTTTTTAATAATTTCCATCTCTCCTCTCCAAACCCCACCTACTTCTCCAATATTCTTTTTGAGATAAAGTGGACAGCATTACACAAAAGTTGATGGAGAAGACGCTACTTTGTATGTATCTACATTAAGCTTTATTCCCATTCAGAAAATCCTACTGCCCTTCCTTCTCCAAAATGGGAAGGCATCACCAGAGGTATGACCTTAATGAACACAAGGCCAGTAAAGAGTAAGTTTCTTACTTTCAAAGTAAGAAGTTTGCTGCAGACTATGCGTGGTTAAAGCTCTGTCGTGTTACATTTGTCAAGTGTGTTTCTAGAAGCCAGTACTTCTGTATCAGCCTGGGCTAGCTGAAGTCAATGACAAACTTCCATCAAATTCAGCTGAACAAATTCATATGCAATGCAAGACAGAGAAATCTCTTTTGGGAATCTGGAAAAAAACCAGCAGTGACTGAAAAAGCCAGATTGCTGCAAAGCACTTTGATTGGGGTTTTGCTTCATCACACTTAGCGCAGTCAGTAATTACGGCATTCCTCATTCTCACACTTAGTGTCAGCAAAGCACACTTTTGAAAGCATCCTTGTTGCTTCTGCATCCTGTATTCTTTATGGAAGAATAAACTCTAAGAGTTTGTTATCAATCAATGCTGCTGCCGAGCATATTAGAAGCAAACAATAAACTTTGCTTCTGTCATTAATCTGGCTGTAGTTTTTAGAAAATTACAGAAGAGGAAAACCTTACAAAGGAATGCCCACAGCTCTGCAGAGAGCCAAACTCCTCTACAGGAGACATTTTAAGGTTCTTTCCTTTAAAGCGACATGATCTATTCAAGTTGCCTTTCCTAAACTCCCAAGAAGAGAATCTGAAGACCAGGAATATTTTGGTGAATGCCCAGGGATTTCTAATTATTGTTTCTATAACGCTTTTGCGCAACTACTTCTTTCTTTTCTTTTCTTTCTGATACTACAGATGTGGGTTTGATGTTGGGTTTTTTTTGGTTGTTTGTTTTTTTTTAACAAAAAAAAAGCTTTAGCATATCAAGAAGATATTTCTTTTCCCTGGCCACAAAGTGTAGGAACTGTGTGGTTTAAAGTCCTGCCGAGATTTGCAGGCATAAATGTCAACTACAAGAGTCAAACCTTTTAACATATTTATTACTTCACTCCTGATATTTTTCCACTCTGTGGAATTAATTCCATAACTTGAAGTGCCACTTATTTAAAAGCCAGGACAAGGTAAAGAGCCTGCTACCATCATCACTTCCTTTACAGAAATATAGTGATTTAACTCATCACAGCATACTCAAGTTTAATCAACGTTGTGGCTCTTGCTCTGTGTAGGTATTAATCATTCATAAGTCTTTGGATTCTATTGCTCACTTTGTAGGTCATTTCCGTAGGCATTCCCGTGCAACCTGATCAGACATGGTGCATAATGGTCATTCCTGGGATGTGTAAAAGTGGCATGGAAAGAGACAAGGAAAAACTGTGAAGAGGATACAATTCTATGATTCTATGATATCCAGAGCCAAAGAGATATAAGACAGGTGTGCACACACGTATGTGGAAGAAGGGAGGGAGAAAAACACTTGCATACGTACAAGCTGGGATTGGACAAAGAGACTTCCTTGCAATGCTCAGAATTCAAGTAAATTTTAGTCTATAGGCAAGTTTAATTCAAAGGAACAAAACCAGCACACTCTTCTGATGCAACATCTCAAGATAAACTTGCTTAAGCCTAGGAGCATGTGTTTAGTATTGCTCCAAAATCACCATAATTAATAAGACTGAATTTGAACATTCATGATAGCCGTATGCCTGCCCAATTCTATTTCAAATTCTGTTATGTTCTTGGCCTCAATAATTTCCTGTGACATTAAGTTCCATAGCCTAATTATATGTGTGAAAGACACATATAATACCTTCCTTTTACTACTGTAACATTTGCCACCTTTAATTTCAATAGAATGTATCTCTTTGTTCTTCTGTTATGAGAAAAAGAAAACAGATGTTTCCAATTTATTTTCTTTTACACTTTACACACAGTGCAGCATGAAGCTTACAGTTAAATAAATGGCTGAAGTATTTCATCCCGACTGTGTTCTTCCAGAGTGAACTTGCCTGCCTACTAGGAGAATCAGAGAAAGATGAGCAAGCAAAGGAAATAAAGAAACTCAGACTTATGAACTCTGAGCAAGGGCCTTATGAGAGAACATGAAAAAACAAATACTTCAAGCATTAAAAAATGGTCCCCTATTCAACACCTATACTTGAAGAAGAAAAAACCAACCAACCAACCAACCACAAACTCTAACCAAATGAAATATAGCACACATGGCTGAAGATGCTAGTGAGGGAGAGGGACAATAAAAAAGCAAAAGAGAATCTATCATGTAACGTTACCCGAACTTCTGATACCACCCATATTCAGCATGTTATTTTAAACTTCATTCTATAAGCAGTTACAGTCAACAGTTCCAACTTACTTTCCAACCACAAGCAAGTTCTCAGGTGCCATCATCAGGGCCATGGATGAATGGCTTAAAATGGATCAAAGCCACGGTTTTGCAGTGACATTTCTGGGCACTTGCAGGAAGGGTGTGCTTCTATATTTGCACATAACTATCATTATCTGGATGAAAGCTGCACCAAACAAAAGCATGACTACAACCAAAACATTTAATAAAATAGGGATGTCTATGTAGAGGTATTAAATTTATAAAAGCAGTGGAAGTAGATTTCAGAGGGACTTCACTGGATTACAGACTGATGGCACTGGCATTACAATTTCAGTGGAAACGTGCCTTGATTTAGTTATTGCAGGACAGAAAAGGACAATTCAGAGTAACTACAGAACTTTTGCATTGCCTTGACTATAGGACTGATCCCTAAATACAAAAGTTAATTACTCTCAGATCCAATACCAGCCTGCACTGTGGCCTACTGAGCCCAGTTCCAACTTCCCTCACCTTCCAATGACTGAGACATTGCTGCAGTTAATGGCATCCAAACTACCGTCAAGTCATCCAAATAAAACCACAGAATGCAGGAAAAAAGTGACTTCAGAATTCTGGCAGTTTCTGTGTTAAATCTTAGCCACCTGTCAAGTATGCATAAAGCATGCTGGAAAGATATTAAAAAGAAGCATGGCCAGCAGCTTGAGAGAGGTGATTCTCTTCCTCTACTCTGTTCTACTGAGGCCCCACCTGGAGTACTGCTCTGGAGTCCCCAACATAAGAAAGGCATACACCTGTTGGATCGAGTCCATAGGAGGGCCACAAAGATGACCAGAGGGCTGGAGCACCTCTCCTATGAAGACAGGCTGGGAGAGGTGGGGTTGTTCAGCCTGGAGAAGAGAAGGCTCCAGGGAGACCTTATAATGGCCTTCCAGTACCTGAAGGGGGCCTACAGGAGAGAAGGGGAGGGACTCTTTATCAGGGAGTGTAGTGATAGGATGAGGGGTAATGGTTTTAGACTGAAAGAGGGGAGATTAAGTACAAGGAAGAAATTCTTTGCTGTGAGGGTGGTGAGGCACTGGAACAGGTTGCCCAGAGAAGCTGTGGATGCTCCATCCCTGGAGGCGTTCAAGCCCAGGCTGGATGGGGCTTTGAGTAACCTGGTCGGGTGGGAGGTGTCCCTGCCCATGGCAAGAGGGTTGGAACCAGATGATCTTCAAGGTCCTTTCCAACCCAAACCATTCTATGATTCTACAATATTTGCATTACTTTGGTCCATCTCTCCCAGGCCAGGCACTGAAAAATCACAACAGGATCATAATTCAGAAGGACAAATACAAACCCAACACATTTGAGAAGTCCAAGATCACAGTCCTTTTATGTATGCTACTTAAATGAGGACTAAAATCTCTTCATTTTGAATAATCTGCTTGTGCTTATGTTTAACGGAAACGACACTATACTTGAGCAAAAATACACTTACATTGCAGTGCTTCTATTTTGCAGTATCATGGGACCCTTGATCTTTAAACCAGCATAATTAATATACATTAGTTACATGTGAAAAGGCATCAGCTGTATGTGATCAGCTTTGAGGATTTGAAAACAAATTTCTGGAGCAGAGAAACTCTTGTTGACAATACACATCATCTGGATTAGATTTTTTTAAAGGTATATTTTCACTAATGAAACAGTTTATGAAACAAAGTGTCCTGACATACTCAAGAAGTCCATTTTTCCAAGTTAAAACTTTGCAGAGATTGGAGGAAAAGCTACCAATCTGCTATGATTAGCCAAGGGCACAAGAGCACAATTAGTTCTAACTTGCTGACAGAAGGATTGGATGGAAAAAGGAAAGCCAGGTGGGTGAAATACAAAATGAGGTGTCCTAATTGAGTGTGATGACATTCAGATTGTCATCACACTCAATCACTGTTTTTTCTAAAAGCATCATACATCTTTTAACAGACTTGGGTGATAAAGGTACAGTTACATCTATATCTATTATAGGGACACTATTTCACATACAAACATGCACGCAGGTACGCAGACACACAAAATCTGTACTAACTCAGCTCACTGGCAGCTAAAATGAATAGCTACTGCTTCCATAATAATACCGTAGAAGTGCAGAAAGACCACTCAGGATTGATAAAAAGAGAATTAGTTCACTTCAATCCCTTTGCTTAGACATTTGTTCAGAACACACACACCCTTATATAGTCTTTCATAATGGCAGATTGAGAATGATATTATCATTTTTGCTGCAGAACGACAACAATAGATAATATTGCAGCATTGATCCCAGCCAACACCTTTTGCTCTCAGTCATGACAAGGATATACCACTGGTACTTTTATACACCCTTTATACCACTGGTATTAACTGTGGCAAGTCAGTGTTATCCTGTTCAGAGTTTAGGAAAAATGGGTATTCAGGCAACTTCTGCAGAGTGGAAAGCAGGATCTAAGCTATGCAAGCTCCGATTAAAGTAGAAAAATAGCTTATACTAAGAAAAAGTCTACCTATTAAAAATGTCTTAGCAGCTGCGACCAACATGGATGAAAAGTTGAGAGAAGCTGCCCGGTGGCTCTTGTGCTGTTTTTACACACTTTTCCCACTAGGCCAAAGAATGATCAAGAGACTCATCATCTCAACAAGTACTCTTACTGTAAACAGCTAGTGTTGAAAGTCAGACCCGTAATAAATATATGCATGTCATAATTTTACTCCTGAGACATGCAGTTTGACTACATACCAAAAGAGGTACGGAAAGAATCAAAAACTTAGGATAATTTAAGCACTTGGTTTCTTCAGTACTACTAATAAAGAGAAGCTTGAACACATAACATAAATCACCTTTCATAATCCTGTGAGGGTGCTAAGGGTGCACACGGGATTGATTCCCTACGGGCATGCAAGTATTAAAAAAACCAAAACAGTTCATCTGGCAGCTCAACAGTTCAACATCCCCTCATCTCGATCAATGTCTTGCTGCACTTCCATTTATCCTTTCTTTCCTTGCTATATGCTCACTTGCTCTACAATTGTTGAAGTTTCTTAAAATCAGAGGACTGAAACAGTCAAACTGATGAACAGAGAAAACAAAAAACCCAATTCTCCCACCAAAAAAGAATAAAAATCCCCAAACCCAGGAAAGCATGCCCTACCCCTTCTTGTACTGTGAAACAGGATAACAAATATGAATAAAGAAGCAACGTGAATCTGTGCGTGGCATTGCTATTTTTTTTTAAACAAACTGTCTATATGTTTGCTTTTCATTAGCTCCCTGTGGTGGCTAAACTATAAACGTAAAAGTTAGAGACATAAAGGGAAAAAATGAAGTAGCCAATAGCAAAGATTTCAAATACACTTACACAACCACACTGTTTGTTTTACAGCTGCTTTACATAACAATAAAAATGTAATATACCATGGGGTTTTGGCAGTGTTTAGAGACACAGCATCAAATGGCAATAACAGAGTAAGCACAAATGATCTCTTTGGAACAATTAAGCAATTTTAGAAGCACCACTATGTCCAACGGTTAATGGGTCCAAAGAGACAGAAAGGTCAAAAGTGTGAGTTTCTCCCTACTGACCAGAGATCACATATATGACCCTTTGGAAGACAGGATAACTTCATAATCATATTATATCACCCGTACTAGAAAATAACCCTATATAAAACTCAGAACACTAAGCAAAAAAAAGAGATCTTTCCTTCAGAAGCCAAAAGCAAGATGCACTCTTTAATCCAGCTGCCTCAGCATAATTAATAAATAAAATAAGAAAGAAAAAAAATGCTTATGTTCTTTGTGTATAACTAGCTGAGAAAAAGAAAGACATTGGCTATACAGAAAACACTCAAGCTGCTCACATAGTTCAATAAAGAGTCCGGCAAGTTTTAAGAAAGAACGGGTAAATCATACATACTGTACACTAAACCCCACAACTCTTCTAGTGACCTCAAACTCTAGTAATATGAGCAGGGACATACAAAACCACTTATTTCTGGACACAGTTCATTCTCTATCTCCAGCAAGGACTGAAATTTAGCACTTGACCTAGTGTGTCATTAGGATATGACACATTACCTTCCAGGAAAGCCAACCTAAGCAAACATCACAGTTCCATCAGTATTTTAATAGCCAGAAAACAAGATTCTTCCTCTGAAAAAAAATAGCACTTGCTAAAACAGCAACTAGATGACTTTCAAGATGTGTCATTCAATGTGTACATGAGAGAAAGATTAGTAAAAATAGATAATCTTTCATTTGCCTGCCATACAGCTGCCTGCTGCTCATACAAGCTCACCTACTGTACATGTCAAATGTCCTCATAACCCCAAAGTGAAGTTTAGATGCAAGCTCTTGTCTAGAAACCTTTCAAAGATAATAAAATACACTTTTCCGATGTCCAAGAGTACCACATAAATAATGACAAATGTCAATTCTTATGTATACCTTACATTTGGGGTTATTCCAATTGCCAATTTAAGTACTTTAAAAACACTTTTCTCTTCCCCTTTCATCAAGCTCCTCTGATTTACGATCTGAATTCTTAAGCAATTTTTAAAAAATTATCTATATACACATTCAACAGTTTAGCTGATCGTTGCTACTTCATTTGCAAGTAAATTCATAAAACAAAAATGGTTTTGTGGGTTTATTTTTTAATCCCTCATAAACATTTTCTTTCTGTCAACAGGACAACCTTGCCTCTTCAGTTCCCTGCAGGCACGGGCTGCGGATTTTGACAGATGTAATGGCTTACTGCTGAAGGATCAGTGCAGCCATCGTGAAAGAGCAGGGGCCGGAACCTGCTCAGCTCAGCAGGATAAAGAGGCAGGAGACACCAGCATCGTGCCTTACAAGTCTGTGACAGTTTGCAGAGAGGGGCCCAGCTCCATGGGCCAGAACAGGCACACTAGGTCTCTTGCAGAACTTAAACCACACACCAGTGACTTGGGACACACTGGACTGTAATGAAGAGAGAGCCTAGGAAAGAAGTACAGAGAGGGAGCTGAGAATCTGTGCAAGAGACTGGCAGGTTTACTATTGGAAAAGGATCTGGCAAAACACGTTTTTTTCCCCCCTGTTCTTCTCAGCTTTTAAGGGTCACATTGAACCCCACCGCACATTTTCACTCTTTCCTAGTGTGACATAGTTTAGCCATCAACTCTAGCTCCATCCTTTTTCCTCCCATTTGTTCTGATCGATGGAGACTGCTGCATACAGAGCAGACTTCACCAGGTAACACACAAGTCTTCTTCCCGGACCCCAATCAGCACTTCCTCCTTCTCTCTCTCTAAGCTAAGCCGTGAATCGCTAACAAATCCCACCCAGCTGTTGGGCCAGCCATGACACAGGTCACAGCACATCCCTGCTTGCCCTCAGCCCTTCACTCTGCTGCTACAGCTTGTGGCTGGACCTGTCCATTCATCCCATCCTGCTGCCAAGTGTCACCCTACAAAGGTCCCACTGTCCAAGCCCTGCTTTTCAGTCTTTCCTGACAAGATCCGGTACCAGTTATTAAAGATGCCCTAACAGCTAGTTCTATGCTACTTCGCACTGCAGTGAAACATGCATCTGAGCAATCTCAATGCTAAATTATTTGTCTGACCTTCGCATCTTTCCATAAATAAGACTCCACTATGAAAAGCAAAATAAAAATCCTGGTAAAGCAACATAGAAAATACAGCTTGCATCATCTATGGATTAGAAAATTTGCATTTTCTGTGGAAAAAACAATGTACAAGACATACCTGATACATTATAAAACCTCAAATGTAACATAATATTTATAGTCATTAGGAGTTAAGTACACACACTGAATACTAAGTACTTTAAATTGGAATGTCTCAGCACATGTAATAGCTCTGCACTTTAACTAATATTTCCCTAACAAATAACTACAGTCCTCCTAGTTATCGAGGTGGAAGGTGAAGTAGGAGCTCAAAGACAACAAAGAAAGAGATTAGCTGTTGGACACCTTTATTATTTCTCTGCCACTATCCAGGAAGAAGAAAACCCCCAACACTAATATATCTCAAAACACATTATCCTATTACAATGTAGTAGCATCACAAAGTAACAGCTGTGATAACCTTGATGTGCATAAAACCGGAAAATAACCAAATCACATATTCAAGATAATACAATAGCTGCTGAATAAAACAACTCGCTTATTTACCTCAATCAGATAAGCAAAAAAAAAAAAAAATGCAATGTCGCAACATAAGCCGAACTTCATTTTTTGGGGAAGTAAGGAAGTAAGGATAGGGAGATGTCTACAAGCCCAAGGACTAAACCTACTTTATATTAAAGAACATTTAAACATAGCTGGAAATTTACATACCACTTTGCAAACA
Organism: Tringa tobata; assembly: GCA_033628505.1. NCBI lineage: Eukaryota > Metazoa > Chordata > Aves > Charadriiformes > Scolopacidae > Tringa > Tringa tobata. The sequence goes on along the minus strand of JAHREE010000259.1, from coordinate 9,368,575 downwards.
CAGACAAAAACGAGAGAAGTCTTTGCCCTGAAAATTTTACAGTCTAAATTCAGCAAGATAAATGCATGAAGGTTAACCCTTCAAAAAGGCAAGGAGAAGTGGCTAAGTGACAGGAAACGATGGCTTGCTTTAAACAGCAAAGGGTAAAAAGAAGAGAGGTGGGAACTGTTCCATAAAGGGCAGAAGTTGAATGCTTTATGTGGCTAAAAGCAATGTCGAGTGGAACAGGGAAACAGCCCATTCCCCTTGTACTCCCGCAGCATCCACAGCCACCGGATTAGGGAGGCTGAAGGGTACAACCCTGACTTTCCTCTTTCAGTCTGTTTATGGACCTGTTGCCCATGGCTTTGTCAAGCCCAGTTTTGAGTGTGATACTATCTGCCTCCCCGACCTCCTGCAGAACAGCTTCCAGAACTCCACTGCCTACCGGGTAGAAGGACTTAGTCTGTTCTAAAATAATCTCTTTAACAGTTTCAGTCAATAACTCTGTTTCTAGTATTACGAAATTCACTGAATGACAGTTCTTGTCGCGCTTCTCTTCCAGTTGCTACAAAAGCAAAGTGTGCTCCTTGTAGGTTCGCAAGATCTTCAACTAATTAAATTTGAAACTTCCTATCTTTAATACTAGTCTACTTGATTGGGATTGACTGAGTTTCAAGCAATTTTTTAACTTTCCTACCCCTTTTATGTCTGCCTTTCTATCCCTCTGCTTCTGTCTTGCTATCACTCCCCTAATTTTCTTTTCCCGCTCCTTACTGTTGTTTTTTCACATCTTGCTCATGCACTCCTAAAGATAGAGGAGGGCAGCCCACGGGTCAAGAGCCACACGCAGCTCGTGCAGTCATTCAAGGAGGTCTACAAAGATACAGTTGGGCACGTGTTACATGCATTGTATTCTTCAAGCTATAGTAGGTTGTGCCTTCTTGATTTACAGAGCACTGTAAATAGACTAAGCCTGTATAAATGCATTTGCTTTATTGCTGTATGAATAGTTTGCCTCCCAGGTGGGGGTGTGACCCAAGCAGCACAGCAAAAACTATTGCTGCAGCTTGCATGCTTGCCTGTTTTAAAAATTGACTCGTGCCCTAGAAAAGCTGGCCCATGGATGGCCCATTCAAGAGGAGGATGCCCCGTCTCTTCTGCTCCATATAGAAGGCAATAACAAAGTGGAGCTAAATTGCTGGAGCAGAAAAAGAGTCAGTCTGTCTCTGCTTCTACCTTCACCACAACTATTTCGGCAACCAGTGCAAAATTACCTCAGCCACCCTGATGGGCCATGTCTTTCTGCTGCCCCATACATTCACCATCAATGCCTTGCACAATCTTGCTGTCCATAGGAACATAACTCTCTTCTGCCTCCAGTGGGTTTGTGCTCTTTTCTGTTCTTCACCTGCAACTCATTCATTCTCTCAGTCTTACCAATGTCTGTGATCTGATTAACCTCATAATGGGAGTGAGAGGATGGTAAAAAAAAAAAAATTAAAAAAAAGGAAAATTGCTATTTTAAAGAACATATTAAAATGTCACTAGATTTTCCTAGAAGACAAGCAGTAGGGCAGCTGAAAGCCTGACACTAGTTACATTCTAAGTCTCCTTAGATCACTCTCGTCACTCCTATAGGTCCTCTTGCCTGGTTTCCCAGATCACACGGGTGCTGTTGAAGTTTGAATTAAGGTAGGAAGGAAAGTACAGCCACAGCTTTGATGCAATGGTGAACTGTAGGCAGATTCATGATATTTTTAAATTTTATTTATTTGACACAGCTATATAAAGCTTTTAGTCTTTTCCCTACCTCCCACATTCCCCCAAGTGTAAATAAGCACAAATACTTTTATCAGAAGCCGCACAGTATATGATGAGATTCTCAAATTATGATTTACTCCATCAAAACCAAAACTCGACAATTCTTACTGATAAACAACTTACAAGGAAGTCAAGGAGGACACCAACTATAAATGCTTGCCTGCATCACCTAATTTATCTCCTTTAAAAAGGTTATCAAGACATACAGGAAATAACATTCAAATATAGTACTACAACAATCACTTTGATCAGAAACTTCTGATGAAATGGCCTTTTGTGGTATACTATAGTATTGATACAGTTGCTTTAAAACTGTTATCACAACTGTATGCGTTTCACCAATCTTTCAAAACCATCTGCAACTGTTAAACATAGCTTTAATTAAATATATAGCACTTTCTCCACCATTTATAGGCCACTTCTCTGAGCAGTCTACACTTGTTCAGAATACCAGCTAACACACTGAAACTGTCTAGAAGTTGTCCACTTGAAAATTTCAAATATATGACAGATCTATAACAGTGATCACCTAAATTAGCACTCTAAAATTTCAGGGAAGATATTCAAACTGCATGTAAAACTTTTGAGACAGTTACCCTGACAGGCTTCCTTGTATAACAATCCCCACTGCCCTGGAGCTTTGCTGTTGGCTCCAATAACTCTGACAAAGTTCTGAGTCCGTAGCAGAAGTATTTTTCTTCTTCTCATCAATTCAGCTATAGTGAAAAGATATCTTCAATTTCAGATTTTTAATGTTTGTGGGTCTTTTCACTCCTGTGTGCACCTCTCTGTTGGATCCTAGGCATCAACAGAAAGAAAGAGAGACCCCAAGACCTCTCTTTCTTGGTTTCTCCTTAACAGACACTGGCATTAGCTCACCAGCAAAAATCTACTGCTCAAACACTCATAGCAGCAAGAGCATTAAATATTAGCAGCCCACCTGCCCCAGGAGGCACCTCTCCTCTAGCCCAGAGCATTTACTATTGCCTTTACAATTCTCAGCATCAGTTCAAGATTCTCTGTGTTTCCAGCAATTCCAGCAGCTCCACAGGGAAAGACGAGAAATCTCTTAAACAATCATTTACACCGACACAAAGAAAGTGCAAAACACATCTGCTAACACACTGATTTGGTTTACGCTCACTTTTGACTGTAAAAGTTGAAGCCCCTGGAGGAGTCAAGACCTGAATTCTGCACTGATTCACACAAGCAAAGAAATTTAACAGGACTCTACATCATTAATCGTACAGCCTCTTTAATCCAATTACTTTGTATTTTCTCTTAAACAAATGAACTGCCAAAACTTGGCCTGGACCCAGTTCTCAGAACAGCTCAGCTTAATCTTACCTGATCTATATTTTCACTTGTGAAATCATATAAGAGATTGGAGGGAGCAGGGGAAAGCAAACATCACACCTGCCCTGAGCTACAATCTGCATGCCCCACTCTCCTTTTCTCCCCTACCACCTCCCATCCCAGGGAGCCCAGATTAATGAAAAAAAAATAATAGAAGACTGCACGTTGGATGTTGGAAGCATACAGATCTGTGATATATTCTCCTGGCAGTGTCAATTAGCCCCTCACGCACAGAAAATACGTACTAAATGCACTGTAGTAGTAGTAACCATTAAACTTTCCACAATTGCATGTTGCTGAAATTTGCGAATTGGCAAAAGAAAGAAGAAAACCCCTCTGAATTCCAGAGTGCACAGTGTTTATTTTGACAGTTGTAGCTTATTTATAGTACTTGACAATACATGTTCTCTAGTTCATCTGGTAAAATAATGAAGTCAGTATTTAGACCTCCTCTGTTAAGCCTCAGAGGGAAAAATAAGTATAAACTTATTTCACTCAAATAAATGTACAGATTGGCACGATTCTACTGTAATGACTAAATTACATCATTAATTTAACTTAGTTTAAAGCACTTTCTTTGGTGGAGAAAGCATAGCCCTTAACTTTGTATGTGGTGTGCAAGTCTGCACAGATGTGCGATAATCTCTTAACCCATTCACATTAAATAATATCATCTTTCTGTTTAGAACATTAAATACTTTTAGAGAGGTGCTGTAGGGAAGGCTGGTCTTTCATGTACAATTAGAGAAGAGTGCGGGCAAAGGCTGCAGAAGTTTTGCTATGCCCTGGCTCCTCAATAACCCAGATCCATCGACATAACTTGTACCGGTGCAGGCGAGCTCTGTCTCCGTTCCCAGCACAAGCCCCGTCGACAGCGGGGCCAAAGTTAACACCGTGTCAGACGGCACCTTATCGGCTCTCAGGACCAACCCATTCCTCAGAAACCACAAAGCTCTCAGTCACTAGCAACCTGCCCTTGCGGAAATCCTCAAACGCAAAACCGTCCCCTATCTCTTTCTCAATCCCCTGCACTAGCCAGTTCTCCGTGGATAATTTTGTCTTCATATAAAAAGACAAGACAGATTCTAGCCTTTAAAGTATAAATACTCCGTACACAGTGTTTCCTATTTATGTCTATAAAGTACCATGCACATATCATGAGCATTCCTTAAAATAAAACCAGACATATAACCTGCTGCTATACACATATCCAATATAAAAATCTAGACAGGCAGAGCTGGATTACAACGGAAATGAAACCAAATTAAAGACTGCATAACCAAGAGGAAATATTAGAATTTTGTCAGATAAAACATATATGCAGTATCATAAAAACAGTTGCACAGTGCCCTCCAAGGGCAGCGAAGCTGAAAGTCAAATAATAAAATTAAGTGGTATACAAGAGAGTGTGCACAGAAGGGATTTACAATCCTCTTTGTTCTTAGCCATGATACAATTTCACAGCCGCTCTCAAGATTCATCGTTCCGATGTTTGGCATGCAAGAGCACAGAATGCCGTTCATTTGGGAATTACTGAGCCAGGATGTGCCAAACAAAATCTACCACAGCATCAGCCAGCTCCTGCCACGGTGTCCGAGGAGCCTGGCCATTAAAACGTTTCTGATTTTTAAAAGGGAGCCAAAGAATAAAACCAGGAATATCTTCAGAAAGGTGAATTCCTGTAATATTAACTAATCAATCCACAGTAAAGAAGCTGCTCCTGTGCAGCCATTGTCTGAGAATGTCAGGCAGAGGACTTCGCCTGCAGGAGCTGCTACCTACATGTACTTTGAATTCACCGAGTGTAGAAACGGTATTATTTTTATGGTTTGCAAGCTACACCATACACAGCTGCAGAGGATCTCTAAATTAGTTAATACACCGTTTCAAAAGGAAGAGTTATTTCTCCAGGGATCATGTGCCAAACAAAGCGGGGAGGGAATGCTGAACCGCTGGTAGTTTATATGACAAAAGATATTTTTCAACTACACACAGCATTAATTATGAAGGTCCTTCCTATCCTATGGCTGGAAACTTCTCACAAAAAAACATTCCCATTTCAGAGAAACAGGAAGGATGAGGGGGGAAAGAAAAAAAAGTGCTAAAATCACTTTTGTAAGCTGATAATTTTCATTAAATTTCTTTCTACAAGGAAGTAAACCCAAGTATTTGTCTCATTCTTGATCTAATAATTTCAGTGTGCATATTAAAAAAAAAAAAAAAAAAGGGTCATACCAAAACTAAGCTTTTTAATTACAAAATGTAAGACCACAAAGTTTATGCTAGAATATAGCTAAGTTCAGGAAGGACTATTCCAAGTATAACAAACTATAATGTCAGTGTTGTTTTTAACAGTGATAATCCATCCTTAGATAATACACTCGATTTAAAATCAAAAACACTTAAAGCATTATTAGAGTTGGAGGTACTGAGAAAATACATTTGCAAAAAATTACAAGCACCATAAAAACAAGTGTAATCAAAACAAATGCCAGACTTTCATGTTACGTAGATGAAAAACATTAATTATAATATGAAACTATTGAGTTCAAAACAGCCTTTGAGCCACACATTTTCTGCAGACTTCTCTCTAGCCAAGAAATCTTAATTCCACATTGCAAAGTTTTGAAAACTATGAATATTCCACACATTATAGCAGAGAGCACTCCTCCTCACTATCTATACTGATACATATATTTATTAAGTGCTGACAGTTAACTTTCCCAAGACTCTGAGGGAGATCTGGTCCTTATTCTGTGAATTTACAAAAAATGGGCTGAAAGAGCCAGGAAACACAACTGTATTTTATTATTATTTAAATAATGAATGTGTGATAGCATTTCACTCTGAAGGGATGGTAAGCCTTGCAGGCAAAAATCTCCTTCAGTAAAGATTTTAAAATAATTTTTATTTAAATAACAGCTGGTCTTGCCTATATGGACTTAAATGAGCCATGTGGAGCCAAACTTGTTTTAGTTTGGGTACGAAAGACTAAAAAACATTAATTGTAGCTAATGTCCATTTCGGTCCCTCTACACAGATGGGAAAAATAACAAATTACCGTGCTTACATACAGTCAATACCAGACACCCAATAAAGCACAAATTCAAAGCCCTGCTCATAACGCAACCGACGCACACAGTTCCAGGAGAACGGCTCAGCTGCGAGTTAGCCTGAAACAAAGGAGATTTACATTCATTTCTCCACTTTGCCACAGATTTCCTGCGTAACCTTGGACAAGTCACTTGGTTTTTGTGTGCTGCAGCTCCCCATCCCTAAAATGGGGAAAAACATTTCTTTCACAACCTCACAGCAATTAGCAGATTTACTATCAGGAGATGTTTAGATGTGGAGGTCAAATAAATGACATCAAGAGAATAAACAGTACTTAAAGCTTCAATTAACTTCTGTTAAAGGTTTGGAAACCTTGTCACAGTGACAGAAGCAAAGCTTTGGGCACAATACTCACAAGTGTTACCTACAAACAAAGATCAGGTCTGGCTCTGTAGCAAGATGGAACTATATTTTGACAGCCGTTTACACAGACTTTAATGATCCAATGCAAAGACACAACATACTTCTCTATCACTAATACATAGAGAAGCCCAAAAGTCCAAAGTCTTTACGTACCTTCCTTGAGTTCTAAAACAAGAGTTTTAACTTTCTGATATAATACAAAGTAGGAAAAGAAATCACTGGGTAGCCTCTTAAAAGATTTTAAATACTTCAGGTCCAAACAGTTATTCTCCAATTCATATGAACCACTAACCACTTTTTGAACTTGAAAGCCATATTTAACTTTCATAACTCTGTATTAATATCAGGAGTCAAATCATCTTGCAGACAACAGAAAATTAAAGACCTCCAGAGTGCCAGCCTACTGAAAAAGGTGAAGAGGGTAACAACCATTCAGCAGTAGCGAAACGCTACGTACATACAACACTAGGACACTTGTGAGGACAGCGTTGCCTCCATCAGGTATCCACAAATTTGTGACCTGTATTAAATAAAGCTTTTTTGAAAATGTCTTCAAGCCCAAAAAAATAAATAAATCTATTTTTTAAATCTAAGCCAAACATATACTGCATTTCCATGCACATACCCTGCACCTCTGTACAAGTAACTGCACTAGTCTGAGTAAAATCAAAACCACAGCCTGGGGGGGGAAACATGAGGGGCAAAGGGACAATATGGGATGATGAAGCAGCCAAGGAGAGACAAGCACAGGTAAGCATTTGGGGGACACAGGCAAGCTATGGAAAACCAGAAGCAAGGAGACCACTGAGGGGAGAGGAAGTTCTGGGATAAACTTCCCCTCATATTACGCACATATGTGTAAAACCCACACAGCTGCTCAATCACAGGGTGTTGAGTGTGCTCGGGGGTTGAGTTTTTTGTTGGTTTTGGGGGTATTTGTTTTGGTGTTTGTTTTTTTTTTAACACACATGATCTATGGGTTACACTCATGAGAATACGGTCACTGCAAGCTACAAAAATAAAAATGAAACTCATTTGTTTTTAAGCTATTTTGTTTGAAATATCAAATGGTTTTCATTATTTGTAATTGCATCTTATATGTGGTGTTTTATAAGAAGAAAAATAAAACAGTTCTTACTAAAAATCATTTACAACCTAAAGCTTTTTCTTTCAATATGCAGAGCTGCTCTGGGATGTGTTAAATATCTTGAACTCCCATTATTGCAATAAGACTGGGAGAAGAACAGCATTTTGCAACGAGGCCAAAAATTAAAGCATGGCCAACAACAAACTATGAAACACCGGGCACAGCACAGAACAGGGGAAAATACAAAGAGGGTGGCGAGGGGTATAAAACCAAACGTCCAGTAGAAAAAAAGTATATGACATTTCCAACATAACACAGGACACAGTTTTGGATGCACATTTTCGAATGCGACTTCTAAGACACTGGCACCCCTGAAGTTGCCAGCAGAGCAGGTAGTACCCCACACACATATAGCTCCCTGAATATGTAAGGGCTGCTCTCCCCTCCAGTGACACCCAAAAAAAAAATCTGTAGGGGCACAAAGGCAGCAGAGAGATGAGGGGCTGGAGGTCAGAGGAAAGGGTGAGGATAAGCAAAGTCATGAAGGCAAGAAATTGAAACTAAGTTCTGGAACTATGTATTTAATACTTCCCTCACAGCATGCTAATAATGTTCATATGAAGGCAAGAAAAAAAAAAAAGAAGTAATAAAGGAAAGCAGCGATACTGTTAGCAGGCTTCCCCAGAGCAAATTTTGGCAACCTTAAACATCACGCAGCAACCAGAATCTCTCACTTGCTTAATCTCCTCACACTCTTAGATTGACTATTTCTATTTCTTTTTCCACGGGAGGTGAACTTTCCCCGTACCTGCGAGAGCTGAAATTCCTCTCGCTGTTGTGGCAGTCGGCACCTGCGTACCCTTCTACAAACCAGCTGCTAGAGAGGCAAACTCCCAGTGCTTGGCTGTGCAACTGGAACCTTGTTAGCCATAAGCAGAGCTGTTCTCCCTCACTCTCAGCACTATCTTTACTGAAGCAGGATGACTTCACCCCAAGATGAGCAATACCAAAACTCCTTTGGTCACACACCTCCCCCTCTCCATTCATGTTTTCTTATCTATCAACATATTAAGAGACAGTAACGACTACAGCAGTTTCATGTACTATTTGCAAGAGTTGTCAGCCTTTACTGTCACTCACCTGAAGGTCAAAAGGAATGCAGAATACCTGTAACTGCATTATGGGCGAAGATCAGTCATCACTACTTGTACTATGAGCTAATTCTTACCATTAGAAACATTCATAAAGGCTGAAACAACACAAACTTACTATGTTGGCCTTGAAATGCACTATCTTCAGTGGTCCATGCAATTGAAAAAAGAAAAAATCACAACCATATTCTACTTTGGCAGGTAGTCTGCCAGCTCATCTTTACCTGTGAACGATGCCAGTTGAAACAAGGACAAATCAGGGTTCTAATATTATTTACACACACCTTCAGAAGCAGCAGCCTACAATCTGACATACTTATACACTATCACAACTTTTGGATAGATTTTCAGAGTTCAGACTGCAGTCCCAGTGTCTTCATCATTCAGACTGTTATTTAGAGAGCAAGCCACAGTGCCTTTCTGAGCCACACTTCTGGGTTTCTTCCCCGTGAAAATCAGGATATGGTGAGAGGAGGAGGAAGGGGAAGCATGTGGACTTCATCCTGACACAGAGCCAGGACGCAGGCAGGACAGACACCTCCAGCCCAAGAGCTGGAAGTTGTTGTAATACTCAGGTAGTCAATTACTGTCATCAAAACAATATTGTCATGGCTAAAGATTTCAGAGCTTATCAGTTCTCTTCCAAACAGCACAAAAATCTTAGTATCAGCCCAGACCTCTGCTCACATCTCATCCCTCCCCTCCTTTCTTTAACAACGATCCTTGGGAACTGGTACTGAAAGGGTGGCTCTGGACCTGTCAGGCTAATTCTTGTGCCAGTGCCCCCCTGCAGACTAACAGCAGCAAAAAGCTTCAACAGAAAGGTTCACGTGCGTTTGTGGGTGAAAACTCAGTACTAAAAAGACCAACTTACATAGTTATTTATAAACAGAAATTTCTCTGATTTCTGCTATTACCAACATCAAAAGGCCTCAAACCTCAGCCACAACAAGATGATAGGAACAGAGCTGCGCTTTGGCAACTACGCCCACCCTAGATCAGACCAAAAGCCACCTTCCTCTTGAAGGAACAAGCACAACCAAAGACGCTACACTACTACTGTCCCCTCTCCAAAGGCAAAGAGGCTCGGACCACCATGCAATGAACCAAATCAACCTGCTAGATGTTTTAAACAAACGGTGCATTTCTAAAACATACTTGAAAACAAGCTGCTCTGTAAAAGGGCAACAGAATACCCCTGCTTGTTATTTCATCAGCGAACGTGTGCTCCTGTAGGGCACCCACCGAGCGACGAATTCGCGCTTCTTTTCCACTCTAAGTTACTGTTCACAATAGAACTCTCTGAGCTAAAAAGCTCGTAGCATTTTACTATTCTCTTCTTCCTTGGCAGGACTCTTACTTATATAAGATTAGTGCAGTCAGGCATTAGATTTATAAACCAGAAAAAACAAACAAGGAGAAAGTTTTCACACTCTTCTTTATAGGCCAGTTTTGGAAATATACACACAAAGCAGTAGAACAGATTGAAATGCAATCATTCAAGAAGACAAAACCAAAACAACTTCCCAGACAAACAGAAAACTCGTATCAAAACACATTTAATCTCCGGGGGCCCTCCCCACCTGGAAACGATTTAATGTCATCCAAGCATTCACAAAAGTACTGGCAACCACATAAACAGCCATTCCTCTGCTCTCTCCAGAGCCTCTGAGGACAGTGACAACACCCACCAGCACCCTTCAGCCCCTCGCCTCCCCCCCTCTCCCCCTCCAAGGAAGGAATCGACACCAACCTGCAGTTGGGAGGTGGATCTAAGGTGATGTCAGCCAATTCCTTCTGAATCCTGTGGCAATAAAAGCGAGAAGGAACAAAGGTAAGTCACCGTGTGGGATAGCAGTTAACACGTCCGCCTTACAGACGTACTGTCACCGCCAGTTTGCAACGCTACGTAAGAGAGAGGCAGCCTCAGCTGCAGCCTCCCACCACCCCAGACACACTAAGCAGGACAGGCACCCCGTTACGGAGACGGTGGGAAAAACAGACGGGCACCACACGCTGAACCCAGGCAGGTGCACCGCTCTACGCTGCCATAAAGATGCCGACCGCACCGGGGCTGTCCGCTTTACTCTGCCAACCAGCCTGCCAGCCAGGGGAAACCTCTGCAAACGTGATGCACCAAGTGCTCGGAGGAAACTGCTCTCTCAAAAGGAATTTTTGTCTCGCTGGATTGAGAGAAGCAGTCATTGCCAAATTGGCTCCCCCCGCCCCTTTCTCTCCCCCTGCTTCCCATCATCATCCTGAGAAACAACACCAGCCCCAAGGGAGTGAATAACTGCGCCATTCCCAAGGACATTTAAAGGAAGGTGAATATTTGCTTCCGAGGCTCCTGCACACTCCCTGCTACCTTCGATTCTCCCCCTTCTTCACCCTCAAGAGCCACACAACATCCCCATGTCCCCTCCCTCAGGACTCCAGCCGCTCCCTCTCTTCCCCGCATTCAGCCAACACCCTCTCCTCCCTGCCCAGACTATTCCGGGCTCACACTGCTTTTGCCACAGAACGCCCAACCAGCTATCATCCCCTTCCCTGGAGTCCCATTACTGTCACTCAGGCTTCCCCTCCAGATTTCCCCACCCAGCACTCAGTCTGCCTCCCTTCTCCTTTAAACTCAGCCAGCATCTTCTGCCTCTCTTCCACTTGCCACACATGAGAACCACAGCCTTTCCGTATCAGGCAGTTTACAATCTTCTTTATAAAATAGTTAAGGGCACGACACGTAAACACCGCTTGCCACTATCTATGTCAGTTTGCCATGGAAACCTGCTGAGTGGAGATCTGGAATAACCAAACTGCCTAAATTCTACAAAGCCACAGAGAACTCAGTTGCAGTGACAGGGCATTTACATAAAACCCCAGTCACTTTTGACACCTACAGATACAACCTCTCTGCGCTGCTCGGCAGAGCTGTTCCCTGAGATGGTTTATTATTCTTACTGAAGTACTGCAAGTTTGCTTGAAAACTTCCATTTGTCAGCCTAGCTCTCTGGAACAGGATGGTGCTGAATTTAGGTGAAATATAGAATAAGAAAGGGTAACCATTTGGGTTTTTTTTAAAAAAAAAAGAGTGACTCTAACAGTCTGCCCAGGTGAAGAAAACTGACGTAGCTGTTCTGGAATTACTATTCTATGCAGGCATCTCTCCCCCATGTAGACATTATTCTGGAACAAAAATTATTGAATTCTCAAAAAGAAAATCCAACAAACCAACAACCAACCCACTCTGTGCTGTGAGCAAAGACTACTTCAGAGCAGAATGTCCCTAAGTGGACCTGCTGTGGTTTATTTATTCTACTAACCAACCAACCATATGCAGAAAATTCAATATAAGTGATGAGCAGACAGAAAAACAGTAATATATTTGGCAGAAAAGATCTGGGGCTGTATTACACCACTTGCACTGGAGTGTGCTCCCCTAGTGCAAGCAAACTCAAAACTCTTCACAAACACTAATTAATCCCCAGAGAAGTCCTGGAAAGAAAAAAGCCACTCTAGATCAACCCCGACCTACAAAGGGGGAAACTGACGTTGAAATGCAATGCTTTACTCGGGACCATACAGCTCCCAGTAGCAGAGAAGGAATTAAGGTCCTACACGCCAATCCTACACCACCCCTATAACCGATGCTAATAAAGAAAAAGGAGGAGCCAGCAGAAATAATTGAGGGACAGAATAACAGCCCAAAGGAAGAAAAGACAGGAAAATATTTGGGATGGCGTTGCAGGAAGGACGCTGCAGGAAGAGAGAGCAGAGAGCAGTGAAGTTGGGCAGACGGTGCTGAAAAAAGTGAGACAATGGCAGCTTCGTGAGCGTAAGGGTTAGAGATGAGGAATGGGAGCAGCAAGGGAGCACTGGGGTAACGGAGCAAAATAAAATGAGGAAGGAGAGAAGATGCGGTGAATCAGTGAGAAAACTGACTGCAGCCTCACCTCTTGGCACTGGTAGATAGCAGCTTAGAGTTTTTACTCATGCTGACTTTGCTTTCCTTCTTCTTAGGCGTGCTTGTCTCTTTCTCTGTCTGTTGGTTGGAGGATGAAGATGAGGAGGAGCTGGTGCTGGCCCTCGAATCGTCATCCGACATAGCGACCCCCCCACCACACACCCCAACCTGGAGAGGAGACACCATGGGGCGTGGGGAACAAACAGTGAACACAAACACACACAGAGAAAGGCCGCTGACAATCTCGCTCTGTGTTTGGGTCACGCTCCTTTTAAAGGGTCCTCGTGTCTCCCTCTCCTCTTCAGGCCCTACGGTGGAAGCAGGAGGAGCAGCAGCCTCCCCTGCGCTAGTAACACCGAAGAGCAGGACGAAAGGGACTTTTAAAGCTTCCTCTCAGAAAGCAAACGCAAAACGGCAGGAGAAGAGACTGGAACGAGGACGACAGCGGGGATCAGGAAAGCTCGAAGCGATTCCTTCTAATCTCCCCCAAACCGCACACACACGAGAAGCCATCACCACCCACCACTATCCAGCCTAGGGGTGTAGGAGATAAAAATGGAACAGCTTTGGTCCCTTGGGTTCCCGGGAGGCACGTGGGGGAGGCGGGAAGGGACGGGG
>JAHREE010000259.1:9342009-9354820 GCA_033628505.1 Tringa tobata | reverse complement strand
CGGAGCGACACGCCACCCCCCAGCCACCCCCCAGCCCACGGGTGGGCTCAGGGAGCAGCTCTGGGGAGTGTGGGGGGGAGGCTGCCTCCGCTCTTCCCGGAGGTGCCAGACCCACTCACGAAGGGACAATAAGGACCCACATTCCCACTGACATCACCCGGGGGCAAATTTGGCTCCGGGCCGCCGGTTTCCGCAGCCTATCGAGGGATCGCCTGTCGATCTACTTGCTGCCCTCGGTGGCTGATGGTATGATGCCTGTCACCACCGCGCATGGTGACAAGGAACAGGAGCTCATGTGTTGGCCCTTCCTCCCGCGGGAGGACCCCGGGGTGACCCACAGACACACATGGCTGCTGCCTCGACGGGGCTCTGTCGTGACACGACGCCTTGGGACTCCCCGGGCTTCCATTACAAAAGCGAGGCCACCGGAGCAGCGGGACACGGGTGACACGGCCCCGAGCCCAGGGGGACATCCCGGGGCTGGACATCTCTGCTTCATAGCGACTGGGTGGGGACAGAAACCTAAAGGTTGAGTCCAGTAATGGGTGCCCATGGCTTCTTCTGGGGACACTTGGGACCTGAAGAAAAGGTGTGTTTGGAGCAGCTATAAGCAGGACTGCCTGGGGATGCTGAGCCAAGCCTCTGTGGGACAGCAGCTTCACACTCTTGTGGCTCACCACTGGAATCTGTTTGTGGCGCTGATCCTTCACCATTTATGGCCAGTAACCCTTGAGCCAGAGGTACCTCTGGAGGGGACACCCAAGGAGGGGCAACCTTTTCCTGTTTCCAGCCTCCCCTCTGTTTCCTTGAACTTTTGCGTCTGCTGCCTCTCCCTCTTCATCCTTCCCCCAGTCCCCTCCCCAGTCTCCTGCACACATCCCAGCAGCCCTTCATTTCACCTGGATTAATCTCAAAACTCCCTACGCCCCCACAGACCTGCTGCCCGGTCTGCGCGTGGCTGAGCAGTGCAGCATGTCACATAGGTACACCAGCGACATCGTGAGAGTCACCCTGACAAGAGAAGGAATTCCACGGCAGTGTCACACTTTGGGTGTTTTTTGTTTTTTTTTTTTAATTTGTTTTATTTTTTTGCTCACCCCCCTCTTCAGTCTTTCTTACCTGTGGTACTACATATTAGGCCTTGGTGAATTGTCCTCCCAAAGCAGCTTGCGAGCATTGCCCACCTGTCTAGTTTGACCTATGGGAATGACACTTGAGAAGTCATGTTCATCCTTCCCTCCGGTAACTGTGGAGCTTTGGCATCTCCACCATTGACAACGGCCTTGAAGGCACATAATAAATTTCATGGAAACTGGCATTTAGATAAAGACGGGTGACCTGATCACTTAGTGCCCCTCATTGATGAACGGGGGGTAGAACTCAGCTCCTATACCCTGAACAGCAACCAGCTTCTCTGCCAGCATTCTCCAGACTAACCCGGGGGGCTGTGGAGGATGGGACTGGCGTATGGTCCTACGTGCCAGGCAGCAAGTACAGAAGATGAGAGGACACAAAGCAAAGGTGACCCGGCTTCGCAAATTTCACTGCTTATGGAACAGCTATTTAAAAACAGAAAATCTTCACTTTCACCACAAACAAACCTCCAGCCCTTTCCTGTCATCACAGGAAACCTGCACCAAAGTCAAATGAGACAACTGATATTAATAATGAAAGCCCTCTGCGCCTGTAATAGGGGGCAGGGGAAATGTAAAGATTGTTACAAAGTTACACATACTCTTTTCCTTTATTATGTTAATAACCTTGATAGGGGGTTATCTGTAGACTAACCTTTTCTGCAGCACACAATCCTTGGTAACCCCGTCCAAAGCAATAATACAATAACCAGCAGCAGTGGTTATTTACTTTGAAGCCTACCCAAAAATGCATCTGCTGAAAGCACCTACTAATGTCATCGCTTGAGCAGCTGTTACAGTGGCAACTCCCATTTTATGACTCACCTCCTAGGTCATGGCTAGGATCAGGCAACGGGCTGTTCTCCTGTGCTAGCCATTCCGTACCCATAGCCCTGGAAAGAGAGGGAGCCAAGAAGCTGACTTCTATGCCCAGAAATGTTTTTGCAGCTTGTGTTGCTCCCACCCAAGATTGTCCTCTCAGCCCTGCATGGACACTGAAGAACTGCAAAAGAGTATAGAACATGATCCTTTTCCCAGCAAACAGGAGAATTGAATCCTCTAATCCAATCTCTTCCCATCTTGGGAATTTTGACCATAGCTCACGGATCTGCTTCTATTTCTTTTCTGTAAAGTGTACAGCACTTTTGGGTGAGCTTGCTGCCTTATCAGTGCTTCCTCTCCCTGTCTTCCCTGTCTCCTTACTTTTTTTTCTTTTTTTTTTCCCGAGTTGTGCAATGGACTTGCAGAGGAAAACTGACCCAGATTATTCATTTTCCCTGTGCCCCAAGCTTTTTTAATCGATGGCACTAGCTCAGGGTAGCAACTGAATAGGATTAGTCACTTTTCCCTTTGGACTGAGTTTGGAGGAGGCTGCAAAGCCAGATGACTAGAATCAAGTTGCCTTTGGGGCTTTGAGCTTAATTCACAACAGAAGCCAGCCAATTCAAATCACCCTGAGCCTCCTGCTAAAAGAAGGTGACTGGGATTTCTCCCTTTGTACCAGCTCAGCTCCGGATACTTTTCCAGCATTATTCCTGGCTGGTCTGTTTGGGTCTGAGCCAAAGCCCCTTATATTTCCACCAGTTCCTGAGAGCTTTGCATCAGGCCTTTTGTGGGGAACAGAAAAGAAATGATCATCTCTTCGGCTCTCCTAATGTCAGCTCGCTGCTAATGCCACACTTCCAAGTGACAGTGGTAAAGCCAGAAACATGCTGATATCTCATACAGTCCTGTGATGACACACTTTGGCCTTTTCGTGTGACCCTGTGATACACGGTGAGGTAGCAAGGAAAAGCTAGGATAAGCTCAGGACTTAGGATGCAGCTATTTGAATAAACCTGGGCAGAAACTCTGAGCTTGGCCAAAAGAGGAAGGAACTGCATTCAAATGAGAGAAAATGTAACAGAGAAAACACAAGTGGCTCATTTATGTGATATAAGGGTGGCGAATTTACAGGCTCACCCTTTGGTTTACTGCTCACAGCTATCTTGCCATAACTTAATGAGGCAGTCCAACTTCCCTTGCTGTAATTTTCTCACACAATACAAGTCTTAGTCCTAAGAGTTAGATCTTTTTCAATTCCTTACAGAGGAATGACAGGGACCACAAGCAGAAAAAGACTTGTTTCCTCTCCTTTTATTCCAGTGCCAAAGAGGACTTAGTTGTGGAAGGAAAAGTTGAGGTCTCATTGTCAAATCCCTGTTATTTGGTTTTGTTTCAGACTA
The DNA here is from genome assembly GCA_033628505.1 of Tringa tobata. Lineage (NCBI taxonomy): Eukaryota > Metazoa > Chordata > Aves > Charadriiformes > Scolopacidae > Tringa > Tringa tobata. Next base: position 9,351,462 of record JAHREE010000259.1, on the reverse strand, counting down.
GCCTTGGGAGCTCTCCGAAGGCCTCACTGAGATGAGACCTGTTACATGTCTTGGCCTTATTAAAGTCCTGGCTGAACTCCCACAGATGTGAAGAGTGGCTGACAAGTAATTCCAAAAGCTTAAGCAGAGAAGCATAGCTGCATATATCTATACGTAGCTCCTATCTTACTGTGATTCTTTCATGCCTCTCCTGGTATATGGTCTGGTTCATTTTGGTGACTGGAAAACTGAAGATGCTTCGATCAATTCAGTTTCACAGCATCATAAGAAGTTTCATGAGATATATTTCCAGGGGTTTCTGCCTTGCTTCCAGGTGATGAGATTAAGCCTTAAAATTGCTTTACCTTGAAGATACGATGATTCACTGCTTTCTCAGTTTGCCCCATCTATAGCTAGTACTTAGCGATCAGGACTGAGAGATGTGATGCTTTCCCTGACTATGCCTCTAGCAGTGACTCCGTATTTCTGATCCTCATTTTCCTTCCTGTAAAAGAAGAAAATGATGTTAATCAGGAGTTAGACAAAGTGTAAATAGAGGCGCACATATGGACTTCACCCCTAGCCACTCACTAGACTTCTCTGTCGCTTCCTTTTTGTGCCTGATGGATCTGCTTCTCTGCAGAATGCTGCCTCCCCAGTGGTCTCTGTGCTTCCTTCAGGCTTTGCAGGAGCTGGCTCTGCTTTTCTTCTCTGTCTCTGCAGCACACAGGCTCCCTGGATTGCTGTATGCCAGATTCCATGACTTTTTCTCTTCTTTCACTGCATGTTACCCTGGTTCAGGCATTTTTCCTGTTTCTGCCTCTTTTTCACTTTACAGAAACTGCTGCTTTATTGATTGTTATCAGCTCTCCATTTCTACATATTATTTTTCCCTGGCAGCAGTATGCAGATCCTGAAGAAATTCAGAAGCTGGAGTGATCCTACTAGATTAAGCAGTAGATTGACCATCATCAACCAGATCTGCCCAGGAAAGCTCCCCCGTAATGGCATTCCTCTTGGCAAGAGCCCTGGGAGAGGTGAAAGGTGTTGGCCAACATGACCCAGACAAAAGGACTCCTGGAGGCAACGGATCAAACAGCAGCAAATATGCTATTTTTGCCACTCTTCTCCTCCTAACTTGCAGAAAACTCCAACTTGACTTTAAACTTGTGTTTGCCTTTTCTTTGTCACCACTAAACGGCCAATGGTAATGGCTGCTGCTGGACCAAGTCTGTGGTTGAAGCTTTCCACTACAGTAATAAATGGCTAGGTTATGACATTCCTATGCTGGCATATTGCCAGGTGTAGCCCAGGAAAAAACAGTCTAAAAGACTGTTCTGCCAGCACAAACTGCACCTCCTGATGTTGCGTTTTGCTTGTACAACTGCCTTGCCTGCACAGCTATCCTGAGAGGGTTTTTTTCTGGTGTAAGCTTAACCTCACATTTTCTCTGTCTTGCAACAGAATAGTCAGAGAGAAGAATGGCTGAGGGTTGCTTATTAGTGGTGTACGCTCACAGTTTACACCTCTGCCTTTGCAGGGTGCTTTGATTAATTCAGATGAAAAGGATAGTATTTTTCAGAAGGTCACCAGAATGTTACAGGTTAACCATAGACTCCAAAGACGTATCCTGGAAAATCACACATTGTAGAGATGCAGGTCTGCAATGAGATATAAAATGTCAGCCAATTGCATTGAATGGGCTATTTAATACGTGGACAAAGTAATTTTCCTAGTATTTGAGACAATATAAATAATACTTCCACCTAGAGTCCTTTTTTTCTGCCCTTTCAAATATTTCCCAATGTCACAGTATGTGTCACTCTGGCTCAGATGGGTTAGTACAAGAAAATCTGCTTTGCTTGCTCATACGCTGAATTGGTAATATTCTTATTCTAGTTTATTCTTTCTACTAAAAAAATGAGTGATTCCCTGTCTGCTCCAATTCTGTGGATTTGTAAATCCATGTGGGGGAAAAATCCACATGTCCTAACTTCTCAGAAAATGTATTTAGTGAGGATTTCAATTGAGTCTTTCAACCTCTGCCTCCTCATCTAACAAAGGTTCTTCTCAACAGAGAAGGATCAGGAGAGGTGTTCAGGGCTCAGTAATTTCACTCTGTGGCTTGACTACAGTTCAAGACTTCAATGGTCTTCGACTGCAATTTTTCTCCCTGGGCCTCCTTATTATTAGAGCCCTTCAAAAGGAAGCAATAGAATCACTCAGACTTTTACAGATCCCTGATGCTGCATTCTTGAGAAACCAGCGTATAGCACTTCTTTTCTTCTTTTTTTTTTTTTTTTTGTCTGACCAGCACATGGAAGCAAAGAATAGAACATGCGTCTGATTGTTAACCATTGCTTACATTTAACACTTGAATTGTATGTTTTTCATATTTATTGAGGGATAAAGCATTCTTCATCTCCCATGTAAAGTCCATAGTTAAAACAAAAAGGTCTATACTATTGAAAACTCCAGCATTAGAGAGCCCTTCATTTCAAGACTTCTTAAACGCTGTTGTCTATTTTTTTCTTCCTGATATAGGCCATGGCAGCTCTCAGATTAGGCCAAAGCTTATAGAAGCATTCACAGCATGGACTAAAACTTCACACATAATATTTTCTCATTATCTTTTCTCACATTCATGATCACACAACTTCCATGTAGCATCTTAATGCTTACATGTAAGTATAATCTTAGGAAACTTAAACATTTCTGAATACCTGTAAAAGACTTTTTTCTACTAAGTAACCTTGTGGTGTTCTGCTCTGTTCCCATACAATCATAAAAGATGTCTTTGAAATGTGGCTTCTTGCTAAGCTAAAGAATGTCATGTCTGTGGTTTGACGGACAGTTAGATATTTCAGGCTTTGTCCACACAGGCACATTTCACCCTTCATGTCAATACAACTATATAGATATAGTTAAAGAAGCATAACCCTGCCTGTGAACTCCTGCCCCAACATAAAAATACTGTCTCCAGTTCAACTAAAACCCTTTTCAGTGCAATATAAGTCAAAATTGGAAAAAGACTCACTTCTAGAGTGTTCACATGAGGAACTATACCGGTATAATCACATAACATTACATAATATAATAACCTCTTTTGTTGCACAGACACGCTTTGGGAAACTTTATCCATGGTGTAGCAAAGTTGCTCTGCCAATCTTTTCATTCAACATTTTCATTGAGTTAGAACTGAAACAGGAGGACCTTGCTTTGATGCTGCATTTGCGATCCCTTCTCAAAGAATTCATTGCACCTTTTCTCCCCCTTTGGCATTTCCTTTTCTTTCCCCCTCCCCATAGCCTGAAACACTGTCTTTCTCCATATTTGTCTGACCATGATTCTTTTTAACCTTTTCCACCTTTTCTTCTTCACACCCTTCCGTGTTCCTGGCTTTCCTTAACATCCTGCAAGCCAGTCCCTGAATTTTAGCCAGTGTGTCCTGTCAGCCAAGTATTTTTTCTCTCCTCTTCTCCGAGCATACAGAACGGACAATTAATTCCTTCTTTCCCTTCCTTCCAGGTGGTATGGTGGCTACTTCTCCAGCAAACGCCACTACACTTGTTCCTTCTCCTTATTTTCTTCTTCTAGGCTTACAGGCTGTTCCTTGAAGTGCCTTGCAAATGCCTGTGGAAGCTACTTTCTCTCAGGGGACCAGTGACATAGCAAATGCTCTACAGCCTCACTGCTCTGCAGTGGCCATAGTTTGAGAGCCACTACCATTGCACCAGTTGGCATGATAAAAATAGGAGACCTCTGGACATGAACTTTTTCTTCTTATAGGATACCTGGGCCTTAGCCATTACCAGTATACGAATAGGACACAATAATATAACTGCAGAAATTTAATTCCTGTTTTGTGACTTTCAACTTCTTTTTTTGAACAATACCCCAAGTCAAAAAATATTTTTTATGAAACTTGATTTAGTTAAGACATCTACCACCCTAGAGACACATGGCTGGTGAGAATCCAGTCATGTGTATATGCTTAAAGCAAATCAGAAGGACATGCCTCCTATACAGAAAATGATGTTTAAGGTGTCAGTATAACTGCATAGCTCTGTGGCACTTGGGGTGGCAATTGTACCACACCCTGGAAGGGTTTGTTTGCAAAACTGAGGCTGAAAAAAAAATGACACTGACCAACAGATGTCAAGTGTACTTCCTCTAGCAGGTATAGTCAGGAGGACAGAGAAAAAGCTTTTCAGTTGCTCTTTGAAGATTTGCACACAAATTGCTGTGTCCTCAAAAATGAGATTTGCGTTTCAAATCTCAGAATTTATGTATTGAAACTACAGGCAGTCTTTACAGGGTGGGCTGATACAAAAGGCATATTCGTATTATTTTTTTAAAGGAGTTAATAATGAAATGGAATATTGATATTTTTTCTAGGAATTTGTTGGCAAGGAAATTGGAGATTTGTCAAATAGCAGAGACAGGACTAAGACCTTCCCAATGCCACTTCTAAGTTTTGCCATTATTTTTTTTTTTAAACATTTCTTAACCTCAAAAGATTTCCCCCCCCTTTTTTTTTTTATGTCATAGAAAGATGACACCCTTCTAAATATACAGTGTCACACAGGACAAACAATGCCGTACAATCATCTGCAGTCTGGTAAACTGTGAGTTCATTTATCACAACAGTATTTCACCAGTTTACCTTTTATTTAAACTCATCAGACCTCATGCACTGACTGATGAAGTCAATAAGATTCTTTTCACTAGCTTAACCTTTTTTCAAACCAAGCCATTGGACAGGAGCCAATTTTTGGAAGGAATTCATTAATGGAGATGCTGCTGCTTTCTGCAACTCCAAGACTGCCATTGGGAGAATTCTTTAGTGGCCTTAACGTCTCCACTGCAGCTGCGTGTTGTGGCCGTGTTACCCAGGTATTGTGGGGTTCTTTAATTTAGCTGCCTTGATCTCCATTCAGTTATGTTTTTTCCCCTGCTGTGAAATATTATTTTCCCATCTTCTAGTTTCTGTGCTATTGGCAGCCCTTCCTCGCTGCTTATCAGGAAAGCAAGAGAGAGGACAGTGTCACACTTGAATGATTTTTTATAAGGTTGGGATATACTGTAGGTTTCACAATAAGATAGCCTGGCCAATGGAGTTTGTATATATAGATTTTTCAGTTTCATTGCAGCTATGGGATTAGCTAGCACAGTAAAAGAAAAAAAAGCAAGGAGAGCGATTCTGATTTTGCCTTGGCATAACTCTATTGAGTTCAGCAGGCTTACGCCAGATTTATACTGGAATAAAGGGAGTTCAGAGTCAAGCCCAATGGATCAGTTTACAGCGCTTTTGGAAGCATCAATTTACTCAGTCACTTGGAAAATCTTACTCCCCTACTGCCAAAGATCTGGGACAATTCACAATTCTAATATATTTGGGGGTCTGCTCTGTGGTGTGCAGATGTGTTTGCTTAATGGAATTAGTTATCTGTAAAGTAAACTTTATACAGCAAACCCTGCCCTCTCTTGTGCTCAAGGGCAAAGCAGAGAGTATGACACAGAGGGAATTTCCTGCCCCTGTATAAAGACAAAAAGCTCCTGAGTGCTGGCCTGTAGCAACCTGGGATGTAGCCTTCCAGCCAGCCATCGCTTACGCAGCCCTCAGAAGCAAATTCCAGCTAGATACAGGTCTGGGAGCTCTCATTCGCAGGGAAAAGGATGCCAACAGCCTGCTGTGAGGGGTCCTGTCCTGGCTGATAGGATTGCTCATAGCAGAGCCCATGCAGAACAACACCTTTGCTCCCCTTCTGGTCCTACTATAAATGGCTTAATGTACTAGTCTTGTTCTGTAATGAGACAGGCTTAAGCAAGTTTGTAGGTGTGGGGAAAAAGGCTGTTTTCTGCCTGCATCAGTGGCAATTACATGAAGTAAGCTCAGCAACACTGACCACACTCTACTACCGTAATTTTTCTTTTAAGAAAAAGGACTCTATGGTAAGCAAAAACAGAGAAATGTTGCTATTTGGAGGTTTGTTGACAGATTTTTTTTTTTTTTTTTTATGTGCTACCCAAGGTGTGAAATCACACTTGGCAAAAAAGCATCTGAGCACTAGAACGTGTCGTTTAGTGCCCTGGGTGTTTATGTCCAAACCCCTGCCACTGATGACATGACATGCTGCAAGAACAGAAGTCTGTTGGCTGGAATCTGAACTGGTTTCCTAATTCGCACCTGTGCACTGGCAGACAAGCAGCCATCAATCCCAGACCCCCACGCATCCTGGGTACGGTGCTACAGGCAGGGCTGGAAACATCTCTAGAGTGCTGATGGGAGGGGTAGGGTAAGAAAAAACAGTAGAAGAAAAGTAAGAAACAAAAGGTAATAGAATTACAGGAAACAGGGCTGGAAGGGATGTCAGGAGGCCGGATTGACTATACTTCTGTAATTCCTGACAGATGTGATTAAAAAAAAAAAAAATCTCTTTGAAATGCATTGTGGCCACAGATACGATTTGTTAGAAACAAATAACTCTCTACATCTGCTAAATCTTAACACACCATTCCAGAGTGGTAGACAACAGTTTGAGTCACTGTACAAAAGTTTCTATATCTTCTTTTGAGTATGTATAAAGTATTTGTATAAAATATTTATCTACAGAGTGGAAGCATATAGGTATGCATGATTTTTGTAACACTCTGCCAAGAAATGGAATTTTACTAGAGTAAGGCTTGTGTAACACGCTCGAAATAGGGCTCATAACAGCTTTCAGTTTTATGGGTGTATTTTGTGTTTAAGAAGTAGAAGTAAATAAAAGAAGAGGGGGGAAAAAAAAAAGAAAATTAACTCCTATGCAGTTAAATCATCTTTAGAAAGGTATTAAGGCCAGGTCTCCTCATTAGTTTCTTTCTTCATTAGCATTGGAAGAACAAAGAACAGCATTTACTTTATATTCTAAAGATTAATTGAAGTGGGGGATGAAACACTGAAATTGAATTAGTAAATTATTAACCAATTTCTAAGTAATAAGAAATAATCTATTACAGAGTCTATCCTTCCATCTAGAGATTTGTCTTAAGCATTTGTCTTTAGCAGAGAAGGTGGAAGGAATAAGGGAACACAGACTGGAGACAATCCATCAAGTCAGCTGCTGGAACATTAATAATGAAGACCTTTGAACTTGGCAAATCTTCCAGATATCTCTCTCTTAACTGTGACTTACAAATTGTCCCAGGGTTACTGCTTAATCTAATGGCCTCTTTTTAATTTTTGCCCCCCACGTTATTAAAAATGCTCCCGTTAGGATCTCAGCAGCTGACAGTGAAAGCAACAGTTAACAAAGCCCCAATCTGGCATGGTGTCAGCTCAGGAACTCCCTCCAGCCTGCAAATACAGCTCCACCCACTCGCATTTTCGGGAGAGGAGCCTGGTGCCAAGGCAGCCTGGCGAAGGTGGTGGCTGGGAAGTGGAGGTCCTGGCGCCTTTGATTTCTGAGGCTGCCTGTGAACAACTGGGTTCTTTCTTCCCTTTTGAGTCAAACCTCACTTTGACGACTGGAAGGTTTCCCCATCACTTATTTCTAAGATTAAAACTCTGATTTACTTTTAGAAACCGTAATAAGAAACACAAGCATCCGACTGAAACCAACAGACTTACCTCTTGTAGGGTTCTGACTAAGAGGAAGGGTCTGGCTCTCACTATTAATGTTTCTCAGTGGCCTTGTGGCATAAACCTGTTCTGAAGTAGCTCAGGGGTGAGGTTTTAATCCGTGAGTCCCTCCTGGCCCCTGGTGTACAGGATGTATGGAAATGTTGGGGAGGAGGAGGGGAGAAGGCATATGGGGTCCTCACAAGCACCCCCACCCGCCACAACAGTCTGATGGAGGTTAGGGCTGTTTTAAACTGCCCCTGGTCTGGGAAGGGTTAAAGCCTTTACGCCAGGTGTAAAGCTCTATTTCTCTCTGCCTGTAGGGTGGTCTCCTTCTGCCCTGCTTCATACCTGCATCTCTCTGCTCACAGCTCCAGCCCACGGTACTTTGCATCCAGACACACACACACACTCTTTGCTCAGAAGAACAAATGTGTTTTGTCCTACAGTCTAACTGTGCTCCACAGTCTATAGGGCCCTGTGAATGGCCTTGATGGATTTTAGAAATGGGGGGGGAAGAGGACGGAAGTAGGATTTTTTGGAAAACTTCTAGCCTGTGGTACCTGAGCTGTGCCAGATTTCCCTGGCTGGGCTGCTAACTGTGCAAACACACATTACTCTCTCCCGGACTTCTGCTTAGGCTTTAGGCCCACAAGTAATGTACTAAATTCTTTGCTCCCACCTTCAGTCTTAAATGCATAGCTTCTTGACTCATTGTACCCTACACACAGCTTTAATGAATGACCTCAGCTACCTTCTTTCCCCAGCCTCCTTCCTTGTGTGTCAACACCCCTGTCTCCTCCCTACCCTAGCCTAATGCCTTAGACCATCCTGCAGGTACTTCCATGCTCTGCCAGGAGTTGGAAGTGGCAGAAAGACATGGGTGAAATGTCCTGTGCCTGGGTTCACTTTCGCTCCACATGGTGCTCTTCTTGATCCATTTTAGTGACAATTCTCAGCCCACATTCAAGAGAGGCCTGAATCCATTTTCCTCCATTCCCCCCTCACTCTAAACGAACGTTGGCTCAGGTTTGAAAACCAGGGAAGAGCTACATACCTTGAGCCGCTGGTTCACAGTTCCTTCAAATCCCACCCTGCCTCTGAGAAAGAGTGAGAGGAGACTCCTGGACTTGCTCAGCTCATCTTCACTGTGTGACTGGGCTCTAAACCACGTCAGACCCAAGGGCAGACCTGCAGTGATTGCATGTTGTCTGGCAACACTGGCTGGTGATGATTTCTCAGCAGAGCTTTCACTTGGAAAACCTCATTCCTTCTTAAAATGCTCTCAAGACGCTGTATGTGAAGATGAGCTTCAGCAGCATTCACAGCAAATGCACTTCTGGATCTGGCTCTCCCATCCCTGTACACTGGGATGTGCCTGGAGTACACTGTGCAAGCTTCTGCCCATTCTCCCGCTGTATAAATACATGCTGCCTCTATGAAACATAAATGGGGAGAGCCTGAACAAAATTGTTCTGCCTACAATGCATGTGGTGCCCTCTCTCAACACTGCTCTGTATTCACTTCTGCTCTCTGCCTCAGGGGCAGGCTTACAGTCTCTGAAAAATTCTGTTTTCTCCTTCCTAGATCCCAAGCCCTTTGAGTTAAACCATTACAAGGGAAGATACAGAGATAGCAAAGGAACAAGGGATTTTCTTGTAATTTTAGCATTTATTTCCTTCTTAAAGATGCAATTGTTTAAAATAAGTGATGTCCTGGCAGAAGCTAGCAGTGCACCGTGCCAGACAATTTTTATCATCCCAGCCCATGAAGGCTCTAGCGTACACAACATAAAGCAGCTTTGCTTTCTGGCATGCCAGCTCTTCAATGCCAGACCCTTCCCCTCCACCCCCCCTCCCCCCGTTCCTCAC
>JAHREE010000259.1:9253176-9341632 GCA_033628505.1 Tringa tobata | reverse complement strand
CCCCCTCCCCACCTTCTCCACCATCCTCCTGCCCTCCTGCAAGTACCATCGGCTCGGCTCGGCCCATCTCGGCTCCCGCTCGGCCCATCTCGGCTCGGCTCGGCTCGGCTTCGGCTCGGCTTCGACTCGGCGACAGGAGGGGGAGCTCGCAGCCCGCCCGGCTTTAATAGGGGACTTAATTTAGCAACGCTGCAAAATCACGGCTGCAGCTGGGGTGCCCGTAAATGCCGTCCTCAAGTCCCGTCCCCACCCCCACGCCCCCGCAAAAGGAAAAGAGGGTGGGGTTTTTTTTGGCTTTTTTTTTGTTTTTTTTCATTTTGGGGTTGAGGTTAGGAGGACGGAGAATTAAACTAAATTAAAGGGGAGTTGAGAGGCCACAGGGCTGCTGGGAAGTGATGGAGCGGGTGGATCTTAATATGTATTTACGGCTCTAGCAGCGATGAATAAGATGCTTCCAGTAATAAATAAGACCTTCGCTCTGATGGACCGGGGCAGGTTCACTGCTGGTGGAGCCTCCTCAACCCAGCTGAGGGCTGAAGGGTAGTGCCAGCTTACACTGGCGCTGAATTTAGCTGTATATCTGCTACGAGACCCAGGCAGGGAGCAATGCCATGCCAGAGGAAAAGTCTTTGTTTCCAAAAGTGAGACAGAAAAACATCAGCTACCAGTCTCATCACAGAAAGAGATGGTCGGAAGGAACTTTAAAGTCCATCTAGTCTAGTCCAACTAGACCAGGCTGCTCAAAACCCCATATAGCCTGGTCTTGAACACCTCCATAAAATCACAAGACCAAAGGATTGAACTCTCTTCTTCAGTATAAGCTCAGGAGAAGGATATTGAAGTCTGTGCTCTTACACAGAGCGATAGGGGTAGAATTCTGCCTCTTGCACAGAATTTCTGGCACACCTTTAGGCCTGACGCAAGGCTCAGCCCAAATTAATATCAAGCTTCACAAAGTTAGGATGCCTTTCTGAAAAATTCCTCTTGTGAACTTGGAGGCACCACACTTTATTTTTTCCTTTTCCTTTTTTTTTTTTCTTTTTTTCCCATTTTACTCTTTTCTCTGCTAAGTCAACGGAGGGCAGAATCTGGGAAAAATTCCCAACCTGTCAAAGCACCTTCCTGAAGTCATTTCTCCCTGAGGATGCAAGGGAAATCGTAGCTTTCAGAATGCTTTTGTCCAGACAAAACTAACATCAGTTTTTATGGAGCCAAGCCACCAGGAAAAGTTGTATTAGTTTCACAGCGGTAGTGAGAGCAGGTTTTCATGACAGAATGATAAGACCAAGTCCTGTCTGCCCTCGCGCAGGGCGCAGTGCACTGCTGCAGCTGAGCTAGGCTTCAAAATGGACATTATTTTCCCTACTGCAGACAGCCCTGTAGAAAGCTAATCTCCTCCTACTATAGTGATCCATTTGGAAGAGATTTATTTTACAGTCCCCTAAGCACTTGCATAATTCTTCTGTATAAATTCCATGAAAATTCCCAGATTTGAAATCAAGCAATCTCGCACAAGGTAGCTTTCTAGGATAAAATATCCCCCTCCTTACGCATAAGCTTGTGAGCATTATTGTTAATGCAAGCTGGGCCTACGAGCCTTTTTTTTTTTCTAAAAAGATCCTACCACTTGAGCTGGAGAAGAAAGAATCTAGATTGGATTCAGAATATTTAGTGCTGAATTAAAGAATTTCCTGAGGAGCTCTCCCAGATAGAGGGTTGTGTCTCCCCTTGCCACGGAATAGGAGCAGGGTTCTCTGCAGGCACAGAAAGCTTTCTACAGATACAGCCCTGTGATACATTTAAACAGAATGAACCTCATTCTTAAACCTATCTAAAAATGTTAGCGGAACCATGAACACTGACCTTAAAATGAAAAATGATTTGCAACCTTTGCAGTGGTGTCTTTATCATAGTGCCATAATTTAAAGTATTTTATCCACTCAGCTACACAATCTTACCATTCATTTGCAGTTGTCATTTTACCTACAAAAGGGTTCACCTAATATCCCCCAAAGCAAGAGAAACCTACCGAGTATTACGAGGGGGGAAATTATTACTAGTATATTATATAGAAAGGCTGTAAAGTTCAAACAGAGGCAGTTGTGTGTGCACACCACGTTTCATGCAAATTATGTTTAATAGTTTGACACTGCATTATATTTTGCCTCCTGAATGAAAATGCTTCTTTAGTTATTTTTCTAATAATCTGTGTAACTTTGGGGAACTAATTAAGGCAAACCATTTCCAATGTGCCTGTTTAGCTGCCTAAATCCAGTGGCTTGATTTCCAAAAGTGCTGATACTTAACATCTCTTACTACCTGGTAATTTTTATGCGGTCAGTATTAATTAAGGAGTCCTATGTGAGCTACCTATATGGTATTTTTGGTTTAATTATTTTAAATGTAAGTCCATTGCTCACAGTAAGAAAATTAAACCTAAGAAAAATTTCTAGGAAGTTTATTTCTTCTCTCCCTTTCCCCCACCTTTCCAACTTAGCTGTAGGAAAAGATGCCCACCTACAAGACAGTTTCAATGTGAAGGTGTTTCTGTAGCTGCAGGAAAGTGCTGATGTTACTTTCTTGATTGCAAAAGGAGCATGTGATGCATAATTAATCCACATATGGATAAGGACATCTTCCAAAACTGGAAATGGAAAACTAATCAAGAGTGCATAGGACACGCTGGATCCAATACACATGCTTCACTGGGACTTCTTGGCTGCCTCACATCTGGCTGGCTTGGAGCAAGGCAGAGCAGCACATGACTGTCTGCCCTCTTTCATGGAGACAAACACTGAGCAGAAGCCTGGCTGTGCCTGCAATGCTTCAGTTTCATCAGCTTTGTGAGGGCTAAAGTATGGTTTGTCTTGCCTGGACTAGAGTTTTGAATATATTAATTTGTTTCCAGCAAACTAACACCATCCGATAGGAATATTCTGAATCCTAAACCTTTGGCTTGGTCGATACACAGATTTTGTACTGATGTAGCTAACAAAAGTGCTGCTAGCATGATTTATTTTTTTATCCAGGGAGGTTTCCCACAGAAAAAAATCCCTGCTAGCAACTGACTTGAAAGCCACATACTGATACCTTATTTTGAAGGGCCAAACTGGCTGCCGATGCAGATGCCAAATTCTCATTGATTTTAGCAGGGGATCTGCCTCGGAAAGGATGGAGGTGTCATGTTTTATATTACTGTGTTGGCTACTGGAACCAGCTGTGCTTTCCAGTCATATGGAGAATTACTGAGGTCTCAAACAGGGTGCTGAGGTTCCCATGGCTGAGCACCACCAGAAAGGCTTAGACTTGGTCCCTTGGATACCTCTTGCTTTCCTCAAAACAGAGATGAACATGTTGACAAATTAATTCTTCAGTGCTGGATGTTATATCTTATAGAAAGATTTACAGAGCTATGTGTAGCAGGTGCTTTGGCTGTGCTGTTTACTGCTCAATGAGAGATCAAGTAAGATTTTTATATTCCTCTCCCATAATATTTAATGAGCAATATTTATGCTTATGTCGGACATATGCTTTGAGCTGTGATTATTGACTGCATTTTGCAGTCTAATGCAATGCCCAACTTCAATACTCACTGTTACGAGGTACCGTTATGAGGCAGTGGTCCTTGTCATCTGATCTTAAAAAACAGAGAGCAGTTATAGTTTGGGAGGCTGGAAAGGTCTGTGAATCTTAATAGTGAATTATGAAACTGTTTATTTTTTTGTGTCCTGAATTTGAGGAGCAGCCAACCAGAGCAATGTGCCTGCTATATATATATACACACATAAATAAATACACACGCTCATACACGTATAAACAATACAGGTATGGAGACAAAATTTAACTCTGTAACCGTGCCCTCAATCAAATACTCTAAAATAAATCTCCACTGCGTTGTCTCAAAAGTGCCCCGTAAACAGTAAAGTGCTCAGACACGTTTGACCCCACTAGCAAGGTGCCGTGCATCAGCTGCTCTGCAATACCTCACTTGAAGTATCTGACTCATCAGCCATGCTATCTCCCTTTTACAATGGGCCAAGGGATGGGCACAGCCTCCCATTTCATGGGTGGCTATTTGCTGCGCCTCATAATGCAGGCGGGAGTCTGAGCTCTGTTTCCGAGGGAGAGCGCTGACACGAGGCTAATTCAAAGAAAACATAAAGGACAAGACCCTGGTGGGGCCAAATCGCTGTAAGTATATACATCAGCTCAAGAGGAGGGCTGATGTACTTTGAGAACCCAGAGCCTTAGTGAGACAGGAGGGGTCTTTTCTCTTTAAATATGTGTTACCTGTTACAGGTCAGATTCAATGAGCCCTTCAAAATGCATCTGAGGCACAAAGATTGCAAAAGTACTTCATGCGTCCCCTGAATATTCATCTAGTAGGACTGTGTTTGAGGTACAAAGCTTCCAGAGAGATCTTTGCACAGAGGATTTTAATTCTTCCCATGGAAAGACAGTGAAAGGAAAGTAGAGCGTGAGTGAGGGTGAAGGAGGGGGTCTTATGCCAAGGAAGTTGTCAAATCTGGAAAAAACTGTCAAAAAGGGCTTTCACGGTAGCTTTCTTTGGGAAAACTGTTCTTCAAGTAAGGTCTCTTGGGGCTGTATCACACAATTCATTAGAGAGAACTGGTGGGTAAAGTAGCGGCAAAGATCTTTGAAAAAAAAGTCGTATTTCCACTTTCCATTTTGTCATGAGCTGTCAGGAAGTGTTACACAGTGCTATTAAACAGCTGTTGCCTTTCTCCTTAAAGACGGATGAAGTAGAGCTGGTAGAGAGCCTCACTCTCAGCTGATCTGTGAAGTGTGATGGAAATTCCCCTAAACCCCACCTCACAATACTTTGAAATCTTAGTTGCCCTGGGTGGTTTTTCTTCCTGAATTCAAGAAATTTCCAGTTTTGTTCTCTGGGATGTTCCTGGGCTGGATTTTAATTTTTTTTTCTTGCAGAGGTGGATGCTGTCACCAACAACTGTCACTTTGGATGGCTCCAGGTCTGGGTGAGGAGGCAGTGGAGAAACAGTGAGGAAGATGGTGGGAGAGGAGATAGGCCTTGGAGTAATGGAAGCAGTTATTTAATAGCTGGTCCTAGCAACAACTCCCAGCATGGTTTTGTTTGGCTGCTGACAGGCAACTGTTCTGCAGTGGCATCTACACTCTGTTAGGAGACTTGGAAAGCAATTAAGGCTGTACTTTAAACTAGACCTCACTGGCTCTTGTTGACATCCTTCTGATTGACGCCAGCATAGATGAGAAGAGGATCTGACCTTAGGGCTTATATAAAGCCCCCACAATTCTAAACAAATTTTTGCACATAATTAAAGCTGGCAGAGTGTTGGTGCTACCTCAGAGAGAACTGAATCAGCAACGTAGTCACTTGGCTCCACGATCCTGCTTCTCCTGAGGCAGCCAAATGACAGTGAGAGGGGGAAGGAGGAGCTGTGATGAACGTGTTGCAAGAGCACCAGAGTGCAAGAAGATGGGGGACGAGACAAGCAGTTCCCTGCTTCAAAGCACTACCCAGGGAAGGCTTCTAGCTCGCACAAAGTGGTGCAGCTGAGGCTGTCAGCCCATATCTGAAGGAGATGGTTTGGATGGCTCCGCCGAGTTGCTCAGTGCTCACCCCACTAGGTGCACCCAGTTAATGTTGTGAGGCTTGTATACCTCAGGCAGCATTAGTGCTGTCATCCCACTGACGAGCGGTCACAGCCAGCAAAACAGTCTTCCCACGCCAGCTGTCCTCCCTGCAGGAGCTGAAGGATGTCTTCTGTTGTCAGGCATCACTAGGTACGTGTGGGGTGAGTGCCTCTCACTGAACACGGCTCTTGGGGTGGTAAACCATGGTGGACACCGGCATTCTTGAACACACTCGGCATCTCCTGGGTTCGTGCACCGTGAGGGCACTTTAATGCCTGAATGCAAATACGTTGTATTATTATTATTATTATTAGAGTTTATATTTAAAAGTCCCAAAGTCATTAGTTTATATAGACTACCAATTCTGCATTTCAGGTGCCTCCTGCATAGGAGCAATTATGGGGACACCTCCACTGCTGATGCACAACGAAGATGGTCCAGCAGAGCAGCAGACCACGCAAGCTGAGCCTCTTCAGAGGAAAGAGCCAGGCTCACGCTGCCATTGAGGACGACCTCTGTTTGCACAGAGCAAGGCACCAAATGCCAGTGGGAAGAATGAAGTATTTTCAGGCTTCTCAGAGGAATATTATAAACAAAGCAGAGTAAAAGGAGAGGTGTATAAAATGTCTTGACAGTGCCTTTTAAGTGAGTCACCATGTGTTATTTTAGCCAAGTCTTTATTCATTTCTACTTAATGCTGTGTGCTAAAGGTCTCAAAGCTGCTGGCAATACTCAGTGGAATAATTTTAGAGCAAGTTTAATAGAATGAGCAGAATAAAGGACTGTTCAAATACATTGTAGCAAGATAGCTTTTTAATAGAACAAGTTATCCAAAACACTGATGGCTGGGGCTTGTGGATGGAAAAAATCTCCCCTGTGTTTAATTACCCCAGCCTGTCTTCATTTCCTTCTTATAATTCTAAACACTACTCACTTGCGCTGGACATCATCCAGTTGGAAAGTTGGTGTTTGATCAACGACGTGTCCTATTCGCAGGCTGGAGGTCCAAACAGGATGAGTACAGCCAGCCATCCCCTCTGACCTCCTGCACAATGTAGGTTGTGGCATTCCAGCCTGCGAGGCCCACAGTGGAAGGAATTACTCTTCGCTGCTATTCCGGATTCAGGAAAGCATTTCTATTTAGAGCAGTACTTAAGCACACACTTAACTTTAATAATATGCTTAATTCCCATTTAAACATGTGGTTAAGTGCAACTTGGAATTTGAACCTTTGTGAGCAAACACTATGGGGTCCAGTAACTCAGTCATACCGAAAAGCATACTTTATGACTCCCAGTGCAAAGTGAAATCTTAAGAGTTTATTTTAAAAAGTCAGATGGCTTGCTAATGTGTCTCCAGTCAGCAGTGACCCCCAGAGAGGTCTGATTTGCCTGGGGATTTCCAGGCCTATGGGGGTTCAGTGGTGTCGCCAGTTGCAGTGTGAAACTGCTGCAGGAAACACAAGTGATATCCCCTTCCATTTCACTTATTAGAAAGGATACATGAATCAATAGTATTTCATTAATTCGGTAACAACCTCTGCTAAACCTCTCAAAAGACAAGAAAGAAAAGAAGCTGATTTTGTCTTCATTTCCAAGGTTTTTTTCACTTGCTTGGGGAATGGAGGAAATCTCTGCTGCACCATAATACCTTACCTAATTGAGCTCTTAGATTAATGTTTAAACTTCATTTGCAAGTCCATTACCAAATCTAATCAGTTACAAAGGTACTATTAAGGACGGGATTTTTTTTTTTTTCAAATCCACTTTCAATTCACATTTCCCCCCACAACTGTCCAAGGCCCTGGCAGTGGCTGCAAGTCCTACGTTATAGATATTGTACTTATACCAGGAGGAAAAAAGAAACCACAGAATATTTTCAGGGGAGATAATAATATACAAAATTACATGGAGTTCATAAGCTGGTATGCGCCAAAAAGGGGTCAGTTAAATCTTGAATCTACTGAAACTTTCAATTATCAAAGGAAACCAATACAAAGGAAAACTGTTCAGCCTCTTTTAAAGTGTTGACACCACCTTTGAGAAAGTGCTGGATTGATTGCAATGAAGGCTTTTCCCTACCTCCATTACCTGCAAGAGGTGTGCAGCATGGGCAGCATTATCCACAGCATCTTCCAGTGTTCTGAAATCCTGCTACAGCCCAGAAGTTTCAGGTCTGCTTAATTTTCCCTGCTCGTGTACTCCTCAGCTTTGCTGCTAATAAATCCTCTTCACGTTGCAGTAAAATGTTCCTTTTGAGCTACACATCAGAATAAGACCACCAACTTCTCAGTCCATGGGATAGAGGACAATATAAATGCTAACACACGGCTGACCTGACCACAGTTGAATGGGTGACTTCAAGCCAAAGACTTTCTCTCCCATTACCTAATCCCTGAGACATCCAGACTCCCATCCTCATCAGCACTTAAAAAAAAAAAAAAAAATCTGGATTTTATTTTTATAGCAGTTCTCGGAAGATAAACAAAGCTGAAATTGAGATATAAAAATCAGCAGTGTGATATTATGCAGACACCACTACTTTCAGGGAAATCAAAATTTTGCTGCTCTGTGTGTGTGTGTGCCCAGGGAAAGCTCTGCCTACCCAGGGGGGCTGCCCCTGGCTCTGGGAGGGAGGGGTGTTTAGAGGTGGTTGATAATAATCAGGTGTTTAGTCACCTCTTCTAGGTCTCCTGATGCAGATTGTCGTTTCCTGATCCCTGTGCACCCTTTGCAGCCAGCTCACCCAGCCAGCCCAGCAATCCCTATGGGAAACAGTGGTTGGGGAGGAGTTTTGCAGAGTCCCGAGATGAAAGTTACTCTATTGCTACAGTGCAGAGAATATTGCCCTGCGCTGCCTTGTCCACTAGAACGTGGATGTTCAACAGAATTGCTGTTTAAAAAGGATGTCTTCTGCTGCCCAAAATGTCTCTGATTAAGGACAGGAGAGGCCTTTCCAGCAGGCTACTTGGCTTAAGAAGCACATAGCATAAAACCTAACATGCTGTATGGAAGCTGTACGATCTCTTTCACCCTGTACCACTGGCCTGCTGTGTGCCCTTGGGTTTCTCTCTTAGCCTCGCTTCTTTAATTTGACAAACGGGGATGATAATTGCTATATTAGCACTTACCTTTGTAGAGCACTTCGAGAGCTGTGGATAAAAAAAAGTGCTGTGTAAGTACTTCTGCTATGATACACTACTGTCTTTCTGTCTCCCTGTCTCCCTATACAGAAAAGAACGAGAGGAAAGAACAAAAAGAGAAGCAGGTAAGAATGATTAATAAATATGCAGCCTACCATGGCCCCTCTCCCAAGATAGATGTAAGAGTGACAATGAATGCAGAGGAGGAGAGGGGCCGGCGTACGGCAGAAATGAAAGTGTAGACAATGGCTGTGTTATATCCACAGATCCTTGTCTCCACGGACTTCAGTCACCGCGGTGTGCTTGAAGCCGGTCAGAAGAATCCCCAGCAGAGGCATCTGACTACGCGCCCTTAACACAGGATCGCTCTGCCTGCTTTAAACATGAAGGAAAAGGAGGGAGGGAGAGCCCCAGGGTTCAACGTCAACAAGATCTAAACTGCTTGACATTCTCGTTCTGAAATGCCAGCTCTTAAATTATCAAGGCATCTCTTTTTGTCTTTTTTTTATTATTTCCCCCCCCCGCCCCCGAGTGCTCTGTATTTCCCCATGTAACAGTGTGCAAACATTTTATCAGCAAATACCCGGGGGGGGGAAGGGAAGGTGGGGTGGTGGAAATCATCTATCTAAAACAGATAAAGCAATTTGGCACGGAGGCAGCAGCTATCACTTCTAAATGGGTATGAGCTTTCTGAGCTTTAACAAGCGGCAGGGATAAAATTCTGGGGATTGCCTGCTCCGGGGGTGAAGGGGAAGCTGTGCTCTCTCGCTCCGTGACATTCCTACCTGCTCCACTGCCCGTGTTCCTGGGACTGTGCCCTCGTGAAGGGAGTTACACTGCTCTGCTCTATAGCAACAGTCCGTGACGCTGTGCTAACAGTATGTTTGGGGCCATTACTTAAGTGATAATCTCACTGCTCCTTTGTTTTATGAGGCAATAATCTGATTCCCATGTGCATAAAATGAGGCCAAAGGGTAAATAGTTTGTTATAATGAGGGAACAACATTAAGACTGATGAAAACTAGAGGTCAGTGTTATTATTTCTGTTATGACACCCATTCATTTAATAATCCTTGTGTTCATATTCTAATGGCAGGGATCCATGTCCTGGCTTTTCAAGACAGTATCTGTCCCCTAATAAAAGCAGATATTATCCTGCTGCCTCTCGTATCTAACTCAGCTCGCTCTCGATATGGTTCCTCATTACAATCAGATCTGAGAGACTCACAACATGGCTGTGTGGTGAGGAACTACTGGAGGGGGACCAGAGACACTAGAAAGACTTTCTCGTTGTGGCCTCGAGGCACAGAGGTATCAGTGGCAGGACAGGGAACTCCTCACAGGTTTTCTAATTCACGATGAGCTTCCCACTTTGTGGACTCTCCTTCCTTTCTCCTGCTTCTTTTTGTATTTTTTTTTTTCCTCAGGGTACCTACTGTCTGCTGATGGTTTGTCATTCCCAGCTGAGAAAACATCCCCAGTAGGAGTTTAGTGCATCAGTGATGCACTTCTATAGGTTTTTCTTTTTTTGAGAGAGAGAACAAAAGCACAGCTGGTTTGCTTAGAATGGACACAAACGTGGCAACATGATGAGGTTTTCTTAATCGCAAAATAAAATGTGTCATGCATTCAGTACGGGCAAGGTCTCCATGTGTATTAAATGCATATAGGCATGTACAGTTTCATAAAACAGTTAAATAAATAAAAATTTTTTATCTAGAGACCTTATTATAATATACAGTCTCCAAGTGTCCTGTATCCACCTGTTCCTATCCTATTCTCTTGTCTTGTCACCCAGTTAGTCTCCTGTTAGGTCTTCTAAAATATTGTCCCTTGCTTTTGGGGGAAACAGGGACGTTCAAACCCCAAATTATTTGGCACAGTTATAGTGAAAACGAACCTTTTTATGGAAGTCGATACTCTCCTCATTGTGGAATTACTTGAATCTTAGCAAAATATAATTTGCTCCAGAAATGGGTAACAGAATCATATATGTCATTTTAAGAAGCTTCTGGATGGTTAATTAAAAAAAAAAGCCCACAAAGTGTAAAGTTTGAATCAATGCAGATGGACTTCCCAGGTGGGCATCCAGACCTACGCCACTGTAGTTGATGTCTGTTCTACTGAATGGATGTGGATACCAGAAAACTACATAATGATTCTCTGAATGTCAGTGAACTTGATAAAAATTCCTCTGGAAAAAATCTTTCATTTCAGTGCTCTTTGGACTGGGCTAAGTATTAACTATTAATTGCAGACAATAATCAGAACCTCCAGATGATTTGCCTCATTTGCTTAGGAAATGAAGACATTCATTTGCTTAAATGAATGTATCGAATACATAAATTTAGAGGGAAAGAAATAAAGAAATTTTGTTTTCCAAGCCTGCTGATAGGAAAGAATTTAGCAATGGGAATCCCTGCAAAAATAAATCAATTTCTTGCCCTCTAACATTAGTACTAAAGAGTAAAGTTAGAACTAAAGTTAAAAGCTTCCAGTTGTTAAAAGTACCTTCTACTCCTGTCTGGATTCTGAAAACATCAGTTCATCCTTTCCTAGTTGGCAACATCTCTCCATAGTGCCAGAATTCATTCCTATTATTCATTGATGCACAGAGGTTAAGGTGAAAAGGGATCGTTAGCTCATCTGGTATAGCCTCCCGTGCATCACAGGCCATTAAATTCCTTGCAGTTATGTCTGTAATGAAGCCAATAATTTGCATTTGGCTAAGGCACAACCCGATTTGATGATGCCATGAGATGGAGAATGGCTTGTTCCTTTGGTTATGTGTTCCAGCGGTTGATCACCTTCAATACAAAAAAAAAAATAAAAAAAAATCTTCAGTTTTCTAATTTGAATTTGCCTGGCCTTAGTTTCCAGCCACTAGTCCTTACTACAGTTTTCTCCACTAGGCTGGGGAACCCTTCTATTTTCTGCCTACAACAGAAGTACTTCTGTGCTATAACTCAGTCCCTTCAATATGTTTTTCGATAAGCTAAAGCACTAAGCTCTTGCATCTCCTGCTTTCTCTCATCTTGGAAGCTCTCTCCTGTTTCAAATATCCTTTAAACACGTGGACACCAAAACCAGATGTCGTATTCTGATATAACTTGCCCCAGTGTTCTACCCAGTAAAATCACTTCCTTAGTCCTACTCACTAATCATCAGTTTAGAAGTCCCCGGGTAAGACTGCTCATGTTTTATCACAGAATTGCCTTTGGAGTCCATGTTGAACTGCTTTTCTGCTATAATCTTTTTCAGATCTGTTCTTCAACAGGATGAAGTCTGTAACTTTGGCTTGATTCCATGCTGCTAAATGAATTACTTTACATTTTACTGCATAAAACCACATTTTGTTAGAATGATCCAGGATTGCTAAGCTCCTGGTCAGTTTGTACAAGTGCTCTGTCCTCATCGCTGTCTTTATGTCATCTGCCAATTTTATTACCAGTGATTTTATATTCATTTCCAGGGCATTCATTTGAGACGTTGAATGTCCTCGATCCTACTGTTGATAATTACAGGAACCCGATAGAAGCCCCCCAGTACCCGGTCGTACAGTCATTACTACTTTTCGAAAGCTTAGTAGTGCATTTCCCAGGCCACTGTAAGTGTACTCTGTGGAAATTGTATAGTGCTAAATCTAAACAAAATGGCATGAAGTATTATGTCAAACATATCAGCTGGCAAAAACAGCTATATAGATGTAATACATTCAGTTTGTTTGACCTGTTTTTTACAACATCTGTTGACTGGCAGTAATTGTATTTTGGTCCTCCAATTCATTATTAATTGAGTCTTGTGTCATCATTTTCTTTTTCTCTTTTCTCTTTTTCCCTTTTCTCTTTTTCCCCTGGGATTGAAATCAGCCCAACCAATCTGTACATCATGTGGAACCCTGAAACCTCAGGGAGACATCTGCTAATGACCAGCACTGATATATGTGCAAATGTAATACAGGGCAAATCTCATTTTTAAAATGTATTCATACAACTTCTGTAAAATTCAGCTGTGTGGCAATTGAACTTAGATGTGCTCCTGAAGATCAGGCATAGCTTACCATAAAATACCTGAGGACACAAGGTATTGGCACAAGCACTGGGGGAGCCAGCCAGGACCATGGCTTATATGGTGTTGGGATGCGTGCAGTAGCTAGCACAGGTCCATGCTGCGGCTGAGATGGACTCTCCTGTGTTGCACTAGGACAGGACCCTCTCCAGCATCCGGAGCAGGGAAGAGCAGGGCAGCATTCAGGTAGCTCTCTCTTCCCATAGGCAAGAAGTCTTGTGCAGCTCCTCTCAGTACACCTTGGGTGGGCTTCTCTGCCCCTGTGCTGCTTGACACGGAGCTGTATTAAGTACTTATTTTCAGGACTGTCAGTCTGGCACTTTTCACAGCGACTAATATGATGTTTGCTCTCTCTCCTTCATCCCAAAAACAAGTGACACAAAAAGTTAGCATTAAAAATGACAAGGTGCCCCAAGACATTAATGCCTTTATATAACTTTATACACATCATAAGACATACAAGCAGTACTCAGAGGCAACTGACACTGTCTTTTGCCCTGTCCTGTCTATAAGTGATTGCAATTTTATTTCCGAGTTTCAATTTCCTCACTTTCTATGTTCCCGATAAAAATCCACTAGCATCTGGGGTATTTTTATTCTGCGCTTGAGAACAGAACAGTAATGATAAAAATAGAAAATCCACACTAGAAAATAAACACCAACGTTATTTAGTATATTGATAAAATCAGAACTCTTGGAGACCTATAAAATATGGATAGCTGAGGCACTTGTGAGCTGAGGTTTACAAGTTCACTGTGAGCCTTCCTGAGCTCAGTCAGAGTTTTCCTGGTCTAGTTGGAAAGAGCAAGGCTTTCTTTTTTCTTATTACTTATCTTTATTCCCATGAGTATCTGACTAAAATTGCTTGGATCAGGACTCTGGTTTGTTTGTGGTGCCATTGATGGAGAAGCTCTAACTTGCAATTAGGCCTGAAGCACGGTGGTAGGGAACCACCAAAGTACTGTATGTAGCTCCACAGATGAAGTAAAAGAAAACACTGATTCAGGCTGGGGGATTAGAAAACTGTGCGGCTAATGATAAAGGGCCATATTTTGCAGTCAAATGCCATAGATAGTATGTGCTCCAGATGATGATGGACACAACAGGAAGACAAGAGGAGATCTGTGGTTGAAAGCTGTGGCTCTAGTCATCAGCCTTGCTACCTGAGGTGCTGTGAGCTTGTTTCTCCACCACCAGCCTCATTTGCATTAGGCAATACAGCTTCTTTGTACGTTTAAAGAAAATACAAGTAGCAATAAGGTATCACAAGGTCAGCTGCAATCATATACGTTATCGGTGGTTATCTGGAAACCACATGAAACAACAATCTCTTTCCTCACACCAGCTCTGTGCTGCCTTCTTGTGTAGCAACAGCTTGCAGTTGAGGACCTGAGAGTGGTTTTATTTTTCTTCCCCTCCATGCAACTCTTTCATGACTTGCACAGCCTTGTGTCTTGGAAAGTATCTGCAAAGTTGGTCCATCCTCATGAACATTTCTGAAGGCAATGGGAGCAGACGTGCTGCTGCAGGAAGCCCAGGCATCCCTGCACCTTCTGCAGGCTTTAAAGAAGATGTTGGACCAATGGTTGTGTAGTGGGCAGAGAAAGGAGTGGTGGTGGCCTTCCCCAGCAATTTGTTGACTGCTCCAAGACCCACAGCAGGGATGACAGCAGGAGCACCTACCAGGCAAGACGTGGGCCAGGTCTACCTAAATGTCGGTCCAAGGTTGTCTCCAAACTGCAGAAATACCCTCCTGCCTCAGTTTCCCTGCTTCAGTGTGGAGACGAATCAATTCCTCGTGACAGTTTAAAGAAGAAAAAAAAAAGATGTAAGGCAGGCCAGTCACCCTCTTTCAGCGGGCGGCACGGGGAGCCCTGCAGGTGTAGGAGCCCCAGCTTCTGCTGACCCACGGCTGTCCCCAGAGGTGAGGTGGGTGGCGGTGCTGCTGGGGTGGGCAGCCCGTGGTGGTTTCTGTAGGTGTGCAGTCTGTGCCGGGACCGCCGCAGCAAATTCTTTTCATGGGAGGGGCAGGAAATGGTGTTTCGGTAGCGCAGTGGAAAGCAAGCCCTTCACAGCCATCAGGGTTTCATCTCCTCACAAATGAGATCTTTGTTTAGAAACGCGGCTTTGTAGTTCTGTGAGAACCAGTAGAGTTCCACTTTCAGGAAAGCATTAATGATTAACCATGAATAAGTAAAGGAGGATGAGACCTTTGCGGTATCTGCTGAGAGATAGCAGTATTTGCCACAGCTGACAAAAACCCAAGCCCACCACCTGTGGAGGCTTACTCCAAACTTCCACTTCCAACAAACAAGGCACACGCCACATAGTTCCTCTCCAAACTTACCCAGAAAATCTCTTCCTTCCCCCAGCACATAAGCCTGGGGACTTTTCACCCAAACCTCCCTCGTCCCCTGGGCAGACCAAGGGGCAAGGACTCAGAGATGTGCCCAGTTACAGTGAAACTGTACATTAAACTTTAGTAGTCTTTCCAAGGCAGGAATTAGTATCTGTTCTTCTTCTTCCTTCTTCTTCTTCTGTCAGCACCAGCTGCTACAAGGCTATTGCCCTATAAAACACTTTCCATTCGATTCTGGTGCCCTCAGGTGCCCTTCTCCTCCCCCCTCCTCCCAGATGAACACCTGTGAGAGGCAGATGGTACAGATAATCCAGAATATATTTCTTGAGTCCATGTAGAGGAGCTGCCAAGCTGCTGATTTTTTGGCACCGTGCCTCGTGGCATCCATGGCTGGTGAGAGACGCAGATGCTGCCTGAAAATAGCTGAAGAGGAAATTCTCCCAGTGTCTCCGGAGGTCCGGGTAAGGCGGCTGCTGCCACCGGGTTTGTGGGCAGGCGTCCCGCCGGCCCCCCTGCCGGGAATACCTCACCAGCAGAGCTTCCTCGCTCACATCTTAATCAACCCTTCCTCCGGCTTCCCTTCAGTGGGCTCCCTGGGCACTGCCTTGCCTTCTCCTAGTTGGAGGGGGAGAGGCTGTTTTCGGTCGGACGTGGCCTGGCGAAGGGAGGAAACGCAGCAGGGAGCTGGGAGCTGTTGTTTCTACCCGCGGCCTTCACCTCCGTCAGGCTCAGGGGCTGCAGCAACAGATATTTCTGAGCATTCGTTTTCATAAAAGATAAGCACTGGCACATAATCATGTCTGCCAGAGGTATAACATGCAGCCTCCTAACCGCTGGGCTTCGTCGGAGCGGTCGCACGGGGGGGTTTTGCAGGTGCCCAGCCACGCAGGTGGGAGAGGGCTCCCAGCACAACCCCACGCCACTTCAGCTGCAGCGAAGGGGTCCCCGGCACAAACCACCATCATCGGTGGCTCAGCTCCTTCCTGACAAGAGAAGTGGTTTGCTGACATGTGACCGTGCCTGGGAAATTAGCTGATTCACACATGAAAAAATTAACTCATGCCCAGGCATAGCCACAGCAGACCCCCCTGAAATTCAGATATTCGTCAGGGCCTACCAGAACTGAAGCTGGATTATTTCCCAGCAGTCGTAAGGAAAAGTGGCTGAGACCAGCTTACCAGAGCATAAGCCCAACAATAAAAAAATACCAAAGAGTCAACACACTGTGCTCTTCCCATTGTGTGAGGCTTCAGGGCAGCGTAAATTCTTGCACTGCCTGGCCAGTTTTGAAAGGCACGTTCTTATTGCCCAGGGTCTGCCAAACACTTTCCGGACACACAGGAGACCAGAGTCCTTGCCTGAAGGGGCTGATGGTCAGTGGCAGGCTAGTAGTGAGGAAAAGGAACAAATGAGAGAGAAGAAAAAGGCATGAGTGTTGGAATCCAGAGTCTAACATCCTTCAATTCCAGTATTCCAATTATGCAGTTTTGAAGAAAAATGTCTCTTGTTTCTTGCCTCCTCTTCCTCCTCCCCCCAAACTAGGACACTACACCCAGCTCCCTAAAAACACAGGGGTACCTAACCCCACTGGGATCAAACAGGCTTAACCAGATTTAGGTGCCTAAATACCTTTGAGGATCTAGGCTTTAATCAGCTCATTTAATGACCTCCTGTAGTCAAAATGCACAAACAAGGTCTTAAAGCCAATGGCTCTGAGATCCAGTGCAGAACAGGCCCTTAAAATGCAGGCACCAAGGCAAAAGGTCAGGGAAAGTCCCAGAAAGCAGCGCTGAGATGATAGAGGTATCGTGCTCCCCAGGCACCAATGCTGTGTCTGCATCAGGTAGTAGCGATCAAAAAAGAGCCATGAGCAATTTGCAGAAGACCTGCTTTCTGAATTCCCTGTAAGACAGTCTCTCCTGCTCCTGTTTTCTGAAGGAACCTGATCTCTCACTGACGGCCAGGTGATCCAAAAGCAAGAAAGCACCATGGAGAATTTCAGCCATGCCAACACAGTTTCGGTGAAAATACTTCTTCCCATTAAAGGGCACAAGTAACAGATGAACTAACTTCAGTCACAAGCAACTTAGCCTAGAGACATGGAGGAGCTTGTAGCTGTGGATGTTCTTACCACTGAATGAAGCAGCAGCTTCTTCTAAAAAATAATAATGCTACTCTCATTACCACAGAGATGGTACACCAGTCTCACTCTACTACAGAACAGAGCTCTGTTAGGTAATGTATGAACAGAAAACAAAAGAAAAAAGAAGAAGAAAAGGGTGCCTTTTGGCTAAAGAAGTTTAACAGAAGAATAGATGGTGTCACAAGAAGCAAGGGGCAGTATTGACGCTGCAACAGCTCAACCATAAACTAGTTTCGGTTGTGGTTTTTGGGAAAGAGACCTTTCAGGGAGAAATTTAGGAGGAAAATAACAGGATTGTTTTTCAGTAGCTTGTGGGCAGCCTGTGCCTAAGAAGATGTAGATGATGAGGGCTAAACCGTGCTACATTGTGAATTGTGGCAGTGCCAGCCCCAGAGCCCACTGAGGGCTCTGCTGTCCTGAACAGATGGCAGCTGAACACGAGGACACAGCCACGCGTGGCAGCACCCAGCCTCTCCAGGAAGGCACTTCTCTGCTACCTTGCTCAGGAGGTCTGACACAACCCTACACACATGATGTGTGCTTGGGTGCTGTGTTGAAATGCAACAGGTGTTACGAAAGCATGAGATAGTCCTCTCTGCCTCTCACAGAGGATGTGGGCTTTAACCATATAAGAAATTAAGATTTTATATTATTCAGAATGTTTCACCACCTCTGGATTGGCTGATGGATCTCAGGAACCTTTTTTAACAGTGGTGTAGGTTTGGGAAGCTGTGGGGCTATGCCTTAAAATAGTCCTGGACTGTGATGAAAATTTTCTCTGTGAGGTTACTTAGGAAAAGCCATTTCTCAGTATTATTACATAGGAGGGACCACTGATACTGAGTTACGTGTGTGAGCTTGGAAAACAAAGAGGTGAATTAACAATGTCTAATGCAGGAGCTGATTTCCACAATAATCAAGAAGGTCACCTACATGATTAAGCATGACCATGTTGAATCAAACTCATGGATTAACCTTCTCAAAGCAGCGTCCAACAAGCTGGAGATATGAATGGAGGCAAAGAGTCAGGTCCGCAGTTGGCAGAGAGGTTTGGTACATCTCCACGCTCCTCAGACAAGTCTGGAGTGTAGAAACTGTTTAGATAAGGACTGCAGCATTACACGATGCAAGAAAGAGTCCTTCTTCTGACTACTATATGGCCCTTTATCATTGCTTGCTGCACCTGAACACGCTTCACTTCAACTCACTATGGGGCATAGTTCTTCTGTTTTGATGTTAATCCCATAGCAACGGGCCTTGCTATTATAGCAGCGTCTGCAGTATAGATTAGAAAGGGGGAGAGGGAGTTGGGGGAATGATTGTTCTACTAATGGTAGTTCTTGGAGGAGCTGCCATTTCTGTTTTATTCAAGTATCAGTCCTAGGGCTGTACTGTGTTTCAGCAGCAGGCCTCCTTCAAGGCAGCTGTTTCAGAAACCCTTGCAGATTTCTCCATT
The DNA here is from genome assembly GCA_033628505.1 of Tringa tobata. Classification (NCBI taxonomy): domain Eukaryota; kingdom Metazoa; phylum Chordata; class Aves; order Charadriiformes; family Scolopacidae; genus Tringa; species Tringa tobata. Next base: position 9,322,827 of record JAHREE010000259.1, on the reverse strand, counting down.
CAGGTCAGCTCATCAGTACCCACTCCAGCTCTTCTCTTGCTCTAAATGATGCAGAGATGCTCAGACCAACAGAGATGGAAAAGAGTAAATGGCAGCGAGCACCTTTTCCTGTGCTCTTGTGGAAGTACCACTACACCCGACGGCACTCTCAGCTACCACTCTCTGTCAAGGACCTGCTCATTTCCATCCTTCTAGCTCAATCCTCAACCCTCCTGATGCAGTAGCCTTTGACAAGAGCCACCTGTTTCTTAGGATGCAGCCAAATCCTGTGGGATGGCCCAATTCCCTGCTTACCAGGGAGGCAGGATTTCTCAAGTTACCTGAAGACCAGTTAGGCACTTCTACAAATTCTGCACAGTGTCAGTGCAGGAGCAATGCTGAACTCTTGATGAAATCAAGGACAGCTGAGGGCTTAGCCTGAAGAGACATTTTTAGAGTGGAGATATCTTAAAAATATGTCCTGGCTGCATTTTCAGGAAACTAACTGCCTTTCAAGATCTGCCTCCATCGTCTCTTTATCGTTCGGGCAGTGCTCAGGGTGTTAGGTAAATGTCACAGCATTTCCAGTGAAAAGAGGCATTAGTGCAAATCATAATCAGGCCTGAGGATTCAAGTCCTCCCACCAGGTACGTCGGTGTGACCCTGGCTCCAAGGGGGCACCACTCCAAGAGTAATATGGGGAGTTCTCTGACCTGTCAGGGTCAAGATGGATTAGAAATTCAACTCAAGCCCCGCATAGCTGCACTGTAACCAACAGAGGAATCCCTGCATATGTGTTCAGCTTTTAGGTTAGCTTTCAGTGTTATTAATTTTTTTTTATAATCTCCATTTCATGTTTAGCAACCCAGCACCAGATTCTCAGCTGATGTAAATCAGCAGTGATCCATTGCTGTTAAGTGAGCGGCATTATTTTACAGCAGTTGAGGGGATGGCCCCTAGCTATTAATTTTGCTTTGCTCCTCTCTCTTGACAGGAATAATCTCTTTTAGAATTCAAGACCAAATAAAAAATCACCCCTTGGATAGCTGAATCCTGTAATTCCCTCCTGCCCGCCACTCTCCTTGCTGCCAATGGAAATGAAGAGCACTGTGCACCTGGCAGGATCAGGCCCTCAGGCGGCTCAGTGGCTGTGCCAGCCCTCTAATTCTGGGGTAATGATAATAATCAGGCTTGCACCGAGTGTTGACACATATTTATTAATTGCAAGGTGCGGCTGGCCCTGCACTTTGCTAAGACAAACACTTGCAGAACAATGTGCAGGGAGGAGGCTGGAAACCACCCAGCCATGTGTCAGCAGCACTGAAAGGGGAGGAAATTGCTAACTGTCCCGCGCAAGGAGGCAGAGCGCTGAAAATCCGGCTGGAGAAGGAAGAGACCTACTTTTCTTGGGCTCAGTTTTCCTTTCGGGAAAACCTTTCCTGTTTCATCAGAAAGTCCCCGACCTTGCCACGGCCCCAGTGGCTCGTGACACAAGACCAAGATGACACAATCGGAGCCAGGCTTTGCGCCAGGGCTGGCAGTGATTTAGTGACATTCCTAGAGAGCAGGGGGAGGCAGGCCCTGGCCCACGAGCTGAAGGTTATTTGTGCAGAGTCATATATTTAAGGCAGCAATCATGCGAGTCCCAGAGGGGTAGGAAGGGAAGGGGAGCCTGCCTGCCTGGAAGGTAGCTGGCCCTGCAGAGGTGAACTGCTGGATGCTCAAGGGAGGAACCAGCAATGAGACTGGGACAGAGAAGAGCTTTCATTCTTACTTTTGATGCTAAAAAAATTAGTAACAAGTGACTAGACTGTATTTATTTACTGCTCTGTAAACGGTGCCTAGTGACTCACTTCTTTCAGTGCTTTCCTTTATCAGTGATGAAATTACTCTCTCTTGTGAGCAGCTTCTTTCCTTCCTTTTCCTTCAGCCTGGGGATTTACATATGGCGATACCAGATAAGCGAAGACAGTGCAAGACAGCTCACTGAGTTCATACCTCAGCTTCGGCTGAGTTATGCCTGGCAAAACTGCAGCTACCTTGAATGTGTCTGTGGGCTCTTCTTCACTGTGCTTCTGCTTGCTTTCCTGCACAGATGAGAGCACTCCGGAGCTGCGCTAACTCATGTCACTTAGAGCGATTTTCAAAGCCCACTTAACTTATCTACCCTGTCATAGCCGTGACCAGCCTGGCACTAATCAGGGTGTTCAAGAAATATCAGCCAGTTACACACAGTCCTCTGAATCAGTGACGAGGAGAAACTTCCTTTCTCATTTTAAGTAGTTTTTATATGTCTAGAGATGTCTTACAGAAACCGAAACTATACCTGATAAAGTGCCAGCATTAATCCATTTGATGTATTTAAGTGCGGCTGTTTAACAGCAACATATCAAGTTAATGCAATACTGATGGAATAAGAAATGGCATCAGAGGGTTTCAAAAGATTTCTTATCACAAGGAAAAAAAAGGATTTTGACTTCACGTTTCATTTCTCTGTGAATGAGAACACCTCTGCTATTTACATTATTTACTGTTTACTGTAGTAGAGTCACTACTAAAAATCAAAGTGATTTGCAGAGCCCTGCCAGTTCTTTTTATATCTCCTTTGCTGACTCAATAAACGTCTGACACTCCAGTATTGTAACTAAATACTGTACTGATTCTGCCCTCATTGAAAACATCTTTCTAAGAGAAATGAATTGTTCTGCTTCTGCTAAAAATGTGATTTGTCTGGTGAAGCATTTGTAAAAGCTTTTTTTCCCCCAATGTTGCTGTGGCAATTGGAAGCAGTTAGGCATGTACTTGAGAAGCTATGTGAAATCTTCTGATATGCAAATATACTGCTATATACATGGCAAAGAGGAGCTCTGGGCATGCTTACATGAAACAGAGTTGCGTTAACAAACAATTCCCGTATATGCTATTTTGAAATAAAACTTTGTCCTGAAAAATGATGTGAAGCAAATATTCCAAAAAAGCCTGTGCTGGTAGAGGATTGTTCCTGAATTCAGACCAGTTCTGCCCCAGGCTAGTTCTGTTTCTCCCAGTACAGTCACCTTTAAATAAAACAGAGCAGGATTGAAGCCAAGGAGCCTCAGCAAGGTGCAGCAGGGGAAGACACACTGCTAGCAGGTGACAAGGACAGGACATTCCACTTCTCGACCATCACCAGAATCAAACTGGAGACATGTCCCTATGGGAAAGGGTGGCCTTCCAGTCTGAAGAGGACACGTTGGATCTGGCCTGTATCTGCTCTTGGATCCAAATTCAGGCAGGGAAGAGACAATGGGAAACTAGAAAGAGCAGCCTAACACAACTCCGCTACGGTGTTCTTGGATGCCAGCCACAGGCGAGTCTTCCAGGTAAGCACAGAACACAAAGGCATTTATGAGCGCATAAATCACAGGAGCTGAAGACGGGAAAGGCCACTGGAGGACTAGTCAATGCAAGCCTGTTTTCTAGAGGGGATTTCCCAGTTGACAGTTTTAACAATTTCAAACAATAGGGCTTTAACTTTCCTCTGGAAGCGATTCAAGGTGGTTAGGCACCTACCTGAACCTTTCAGCATCTCCGTGCATTTCACAGACCCGGCTCTATGCAGATTCCTACCAGCTCTTGCTGCAGGTCATTACATTCAGATTTCTTTCTGCTGTTTATTCCAGGCTTATTCTGTAATGAAGCAAATACAGAAGTGGAGGTAGTCACTTCAGACTTGCCTACACTGTGGGTTTCCCCAGACTTCCTCCCAGGGAAACCAAGTCAACAGGAAGAGTAGCTGTGAAAGGCTCCCTGGGTGGTCAGTCTGGGTTTGGGTTACAGTGTGCTGGGAAAATGCATTAAAATCATGGAACAAGGAAGCCTGCATGCAGTGTTGTTGTGGGATAGCTGCAGTTACACTCTACCACACAGCAGAATGTCCTCTGCGCAGTCAGGTCCCTAAGATTTGACATGCTTCCACAAATTGCTCCTAGAAACTAGGCTGAGTTTCAACAACGCAGATGACATCTTCAAATGGCTTTGCTGGTTTGCACAAGGGCAGGCTGTGCATCAGCAGCTCCTCCACAACAGATTCCCAAAGAAGATGTAAGAAAGAAAGGGCACATAGAAAGATCGAGGAAACTTCCTCTGCCCATAACATCTGAGAGTAAAGCTGCTAGAGCAAGAACAGAGACCTACTTGTGCTTAAATTCCACTTTATATTCTCTGTAGAGATGAACAGAGTCTGTTGGCATTTTGCAACGATTGCAAGGAACTTTAGTGGTTAATTATATCCTCTGTTTCTTGCCTCGCTATCTCTGTGCACATTCACATGAGTCCTGAAAGGAGTTTACTGTTCAAATGCTTAGGCTCTGGGCCAGGAGCAGCGCCTAGATAGAACACTGTGAAACATCTCCTCACGTGCTGTGATAAAATGCTTGGGGACATACTATATGAGTACGTCCGCAGTGTCATGAAGCGTTACGTCATCAGTGGTATGAGCACTGCAAGGTTGTAATCTCAGAGCAGTCTATCGGCCAATGTAGGAGAGTAACAAATCTAAATGGCACCCAGCATTCAAGGACCGTGTCACCATTACATGGTGGGACTTTTCAACCCGGTGTGCCAAGAGAGGTAAGGAGGTGGTTGGCCAAAATATGCAGGTCACCGCAGTGGGAGACGTGGGGGAGTAACATAAGGGGCACAAAGGAAGGGATGGGTGAAAAGCAGGTGAGAGAAGTGGTAGCAGGGCGTTTGCAGGCCAACAGAAGGCTCCCAAGGCACTGATGTGCTTAACCATTTCCTCTTGCACTGGGTTGGTCACTCGTGTTCAGCATGTGTGAAAGGGGAAGACGGTGGTGTGCCACTGTGGTGTGCCAGGTTAGACCAGGAAGAGGAGAGCAGAGGGAGCTGGGGGTGGGTGATGGTTTAGCCACAGCTAGAGGAAGATGGTTTGCATTAGCCTATGGCTTGTTTGAATTGATCACCACCCTTCACATCCCTTTCATGTCGGTCTCACCACCATTTAAATTATAATACTAATAAAATGTAAATAAGGAGAGATACTTTCTACCGAGGTCCCTTGCCCTGGAGTGTCAGTCTGTGCACCCATGCTTATGGACTGCTGTGTGTCTTTCCCTCCTGTGCTACAGAGGGATCCTTGCTTATAAACAGAGATGCCCTTGGGACCCAGCTGCTGTGTCAGCTCCTTGGGACACTGTGCAATATACTTAGCTAAGATAGAAAGCAGTAAACACATCCAATGCTGAAATGAAAGACAAAAGGTGCTTACCTCCCAGCTTCCTCCTGGCATACATATGGTTAGGTCTTCCTTACCAGATACCTCGCCAGTCCCAAAAGTATTCAACAGTCTTGACTAACCTGAGGCAATCATAATAAAACATAGTTTAGTAGGAATGACCCATGACAAAACCCCCTGTCACCCATCAGAATTTGGCTGGTAGCACAAACCCTGCCAGAGTTTGACTTCTTTCCTTACCAAAGCCCTTCAGCTCCAAGCTCTTGATGGAGAGCTACAAGGTGTCCTGACGCGTTCCTGCTCCAACAATTCCTGAGCTGTGGCTTTTTGCAATGATTGCCGTATTGCAGTATTTCTTCAGGGCCTCCTGGCTCTCCCCAGGAGATGCAGGATCAGCGGTGGGGCGGTGCATCGGGCAGTGCAGTCATGTCCACCGTGGAGCTTTGCCGCTGATTCCAGCAGTTGCAGTTGTGAGTGAGCTGCACCGGGGTGCCAGCCGCCGCCGAAACGCAGCCTTGGCCACCTGGCCAACCTGATTGCAAGTGGATGGAGGACGTGCAGGTACTGATCAGTTTCAGCACGACACGGAGCGGGAGGGTGACCGGAGACCAGCCAAACCAGCGGAGAAGCACTAATCCTGGCTCACTGTGGGGCTGTTAGTGAGCAGAACGCAGATCATCTCCAGCCTTAATGCCTGCTGGAAGTCGTGCTGTGTGGGCTCAGGGTGGCTCAGCGAGGATACAGCTGGGCTTGCTGGGAGGCTTGTGCCAACAGGCTCTGAGAGCAGCAGCAGGCATGGGAGTCGGGAGGCGTGGGTTTGGTTTCTGTGGGGCTCCCGGGGCAAGGTCCTTCCTCTTGGCCTTTGGCCCTCCTCCCTGGCACTGGGAAATGGTGAGTCCTTTGGAGCAGGGGCTGTCCCTTCAGACAGGTGTGGACACAGCGGGCAGAGGATCTGGTTTGGGTACCTTCCTCTGCACACAAGTACAGTTCAAATAATCGAAGTGAGGTCCTTCCTTGCTTAGTTGTCTACCTTTACTAAACCCTCTGCCTGTGTATCTGTGTCACAGTGGCAGGGAAAAGTGTGGCAGGAAAGGGTTAATTTGCTGGGGAGGCAGGGGAGGTTTGCAGGCAGAAGGGAGGAGCAGGAGAGTATTTCTGTATTAACATGCAGCTGGTTAATGCAGCTGAATAGCCCTGGCTCAGCTGTTACCTTTCTCAAAGCCAATGGCAAATGATGAAAAACCGTGGTAATATCTATTAAAAGTTTGTGGAAGGGGCCTGCTCAGTGGGAGCTTTTCCATCTCACATACAAGTGATGATTTAGAACAGAGAAAGATCCCCTCGAGGGGATTTTGTGAACCATGCAATGCTAATTAACTCCATTGTTGTATTTTGTTTTGAACATAAGAGTCCCTCTGGGATTGCAGCACTCTTTCCTCCTGCAATAGATTTCCATTTTGCACCACTGTATAAAATCTCCTCCACATCCCATCAGCAAAAGGGATTAACAATAGGGAGAAGCATATGTGCATAGTTTTATGGGGTTCTAGGGAGGAATGTCTCTCCCTTCACCCCCCAGATGCATTCTCAATAGAGGCCATTCTGTACATCCTTGCTCTCGCTGTTTCTTTAACCTTGAATTAAAAACAAGTGTACATCAAACACAGGGAGCATCTCCCTTTGATCTTCAGCATATTCAAACCACTTCCGAACATGCTGTGCTGGAGTTTGTTTTGGTGGTTGGGTTCTTTGGGCACAAATGCAAAACCAAAAAAAAAACAAAAAAGAAAAAAAAACAACTAGCACCCCCCAGAAAATCAACAAAACATGTCAACACCAGGATTGGAAGCACTGGTGAAAGACTGATTTGCTCATCTCCCATTCATCCCAAAAGGAAAGCAAGGGAATGAAAGCTCCCTTCTGTTTGAAGCCCTTACTGTCTTGAGCCAACTATGTTAGGAAGAAAGTTGACTCCCTCAGTGCTGGATCTGCTCTTCATTTTCTGGACTTCTGGTGTCCTGTTTCAGCTTGCACGGACACTCTTCTCTCTGCTCACTCCTTTTGTGTTGAACAAAGTGGATCCTGACTCATCCTGGTGCCCTGGCTATTGCAAAGTAGCATCAACTTCAGCCAAGTCAGAACAAGGACAAGAGCAAGGAGCGTCAGGTCTTTCAGGTGAATCAAATGGTTTCTTCTTAATTCATCAACTGCAGTCTCTGGCCTCCATCAATTCTGAGAAAGCCCAGATCTCCATGTGGTGTCTTGGACATTCTCTTTTTTCCTCTGCTTTAAGGTTCAGCTCTGCACAGGCCAATATTTACAGAGTGTTGGTGTCCATCTTCCTGCTTTAGGCAATTTGGTTGTTTCATAGTAAGAAATATTCAGCAACCTGTCCCAAGGGAGCGGCTTGTGTACTGGCGTCAGATTGATGATTTCTGGATGGAACTGGAACTGCACTGGGAGGTACCAGGAGCTACTTGCCACCAGCTGTAATGGGGATTCTGCCTGAACTCAACCAATAGGAGCAGGGATTTGCAAATAAGAGACTTTCTTGTGTACTTTATAACACTGTAAATTCTTAAGTCTTGTTTCTAAATTCATGCTGGAATACATTTAGTTATAACCCGTGCAATTTTTGTGTTCTCTAAATGACCAACAGGAAAGACATTTAACAACATCTTCAGGAGTATAAATAACGCAAGTCATAGAGGAGCCCAAGCAATGCTGCCTTTGCACTCAGGCCCCTGGGGGCACCACGATGCCACCTCCAGACCCAGGCAGAGCCATGGCCCATCTGAGACACTGCAGCCCATCAGAGACCCTATCTGCCCTGTCTTCAGTCAGCTAAGTGGAATACCGGGTATATTAAACAGATTTGTCAGGGATCTGGTGGGGATGCTCATTGAAGCAACAGCCTCTGTGGCACTACTACCAGTCTGAGGAAGGAAAATTTGTCACTTAAAGCTTCCCATTCTCCTCACAACATGCCTTGCTTACTGCAAGCTCCTCTTTGCCTTTCCAAAAGGAGGGGAATTAAGTCCAAAATATTTATACTGCCTCTACCCAAAACCTTCCTGCACCACTGTGGCTGGATGGTTTTTCCCTTGGAGTAGGGCATTCACTGATCCCATCAGGAGGTTATCCTGAGACCTCTCATGTTCAAATGCCGTGACATTTTCTTATGCTGTAGGGTCTTCAGGGCTATTACTGCAGCAGTTGAAGTTGTAGCTGTCACCCCAGTGGCTACAGAGCATGCTGGTGTATATAAACCACCATACTGCAAGGACATTCAGAGTCATTCTTCCTGAAAATGCTGCTAAGTCTTTTCTGCTTGAGTGTTACAGGTCCACATAAATACATAATTTTCTTCTTTTCATCCCAATTCCTTTATAGCAAATGACAGAATTAAAAAGGTAAAACTGAAAGGAAAGGACTGTCTATTCTAAGGTCCTCAGCTGACTTCAAAGACACACAGTGATGTAGTGATCTCAAAACCCTCTCTCTCACATCTGTATAAAATAACCAAAGCAACTCCATAGGCTTATCCCACTCAACATTCAGAGTGGGAAGCCCACTTTTGAGAAGCATTTCCAGTGCAGTGTTCTCAGCAGGAGAGCATTTGCCAAATCCTACTGCTTTTTTCACCCTTTAACATATATAGCTACAAGGGAAGATCTCTGTGAACAGAACAAGCCCACAAGTCATTTTTTCCAGTCCACTCTGTGAGCTTGTCTTCCTTTCGCACTTGCTGACCACTGGCTTGTGAACGTGTGGACATAGAGACTCAGCAAAGGTGCTGTCAGTGTGGTCCTCATCATGCCAGCCAGGACCACCCTCTCCACTCTCACATAGCTCAAAATGATAGTCCCTTAGCAAGCTGCTCCAGACAGCTATTGCCCTGAGCAGCTCAGGTTCACGCCCAAGAGCTGATGAACAGCTTCCTGATGAGCGTGAGACAGGGCCACCAAAAGCCACATGAGAAACCAAGCCTCATTATAGCTACTGAGATCACAGCAAACCAAAGCGCAGCGAAGGTTTTCTGCAAATACTGAGACCTGATTTTCCTTAAAGCCACTCGTGCTCCTGGCACCACGGCAGCATCACTCCCCTCTCCCCCTCTCTTCTGGGCTAAGTATAGAAGACACTTGGACTCCCAGAAGTTTCATTCCCACTCCGAGTTTTGCAGCGCAACTCTCACCAAGCAATGTCATCTGCACACTCTGCCCAAAGAGGTCCCCACAAACTCCAGCTGGGCCTGCCCATCTCTGGCTTCCTTGCTTCAGAAGCAACGTGGAGATATTTTTGTAGATTCCATGATAGAGATGCTTAATGCCAACATCTGTTTGTCCTCTGTGACCTATGAACTTCCACACCCTGCTAGAACGAGTGAGAAGTAACTCCTCTGCCATTTGGGCAGCTTTCACGGACTGTTTGGAAGGGGATGGATATGGGGAAAGGGGGGCACAAGGAATGGAAACCAGCTTCCTCAGCCAGCTGGTTTCTGAGCTTTGCATCACTGTGTGAACATTTTTCCCTCCATCAGAGAGAAGTGAGTAGAAGGATACTGAGCCCTGCTCACCACAGAGAGCACATACTACTTACAAATATTATTTTACCATGTCCCTGCTCTTCTCTGTCTTGGCCTAATATTTGCAGTGGATAATTTCTAAAGCCTAAATAACATAAGCTCATGATTGAACACACTTTTCTTGAGCTAAACTCCACCCCGTTCCAAAGTAATTGCTTCCTCTCGGTGCTAAATCCTCAGGGGAACAGGACAGAGACTCAACCTCTGAGTCTTGCAGCCAAACCACAGAGCCCAGCGGCTGCTCCCACGTGCCTGTGTTGCATACACACGCACCCCCCCTCAATCCATCCCTCTTTCTTCCTCCATCCCTCTCCGCTCCACTGTTATGGGTCGATCCCAGCCCTTTTCCTGGAGAATAGGGGTGCCCTGCCTGGGGCTGGCAGCCACCCAGAGCTCCTCCGGGTCGGGTCCCTGAACTGCCCGAAATCTCCGCTCAGCTGCCAGCCGCGTGACAGGAGGCAGAGGCGGGTGTCACGCCGGGATGCATTTCAAAGCCAAAGAACCCTTGTTTTAAGTCCCTCGCAAGCTTTGTGCAATAACCTTTCTCCCAGAAGATTGGCGATAAAGCTTTTAAAATTAATTTGCATAATTGGATCTTTAATTCTTTTAAAATGGAAACCAAAATGGCACTGTTCTCAACAAAAAAAGACTTTCACAAAAGCCAGAGGATTGGTTGCAAGGTGGAGATGTGTCACTGAGCTGAAACTAAGCCCAGACAAGAGATAATTAGGCAGACTGAACCAAATTCCGGACAGAGCGGGGAAAAGTCTGAGGTAACAGCACAGACTTCAGTAAAATTTCTTCACACTCGTGTTAGCATAACTGAGAATCGGTCTCCAGTAACTACTTTTACTTTTCAGGTCTGTGGTTAATTAGGAACCTTTTTATTAGGTTAATAAACACTGGAGATATTTTTATAACAGCAGGGCAAATACTCCATTTGTGTGAAGGACCAAGACATCATTTGAGTCAATCTGACTGCAACCATTTAATTCAGAGGAAATTTTGGCCCGCTGAGATATCCTTGGGAGAATTATGCACAGAAAACCAGACCGAGTTCAGCTAGTGAAACACCGTTCTCATGTGCTTGTAAATGTAAATGTGCAATGCATTTTACCTCCCACCCTTCCCTGAATTACATGTGTAGGTTTATATAGCGCTTTTGCCTTAAAATAATAATAAAAGAAAAATTTTAGTATATACAGTTCACCACACTCATTTCTAAAGAGCTGTTTTTCATTGTTAAAAATATCCACATGGCAAGGTATGAACCTGTTCTACAAGAGAGCTTGGTTTTCTCCCCTTGCTTGCAACAAATCATTCTTTAATCAAATATAAAGAAGCTCCATCCGTGTCCTCTAGTTGCCAGCACTGCTGGTTACCCAAAGCAGCCTGAATACCAGCTAGAGGCTTATGGCCATAACCTCCTTAGCCTTTACTTTAAAATAGCAGTGAAATAGAAACACTGGAGCCGGGGTGAGCTGGCAGAATACAAAGAGAAGATTTCTTGTCCTCTTGGGTGCCCCATCACTGCTCACGCCACAGAAACACAGCCCGGGTGGCGGGAGCACACAGGTAGCCCACAGCTGAATTCTGCTTATGGCTACCCTGGTGTAAATCCAGAACAACGCCACTGGAGCCACTGGGCAATCCCCATTAACTGGGATTTTCACCTGGGCAACCAAAACACCTGAAGAAGTAAGGCAAAGCTGAGCTGCTGCAGACACTGCCAGGAATAAAGTCCAGCGGTCAAGGTTAGTTGCAAGTACCACTGCTCGGATCAATTTTACGTAGCTTATAGCTTTCACAGATATCAGTATTGCCCATATTTTATATATTCTAGTCAATTTTTCAAGAATCCTTGTAAGAATAAAAACTGTGTTGCTGTAAATTGAAAAACCCTCGTGAAATACAGCGAGAGCAACACATACCACACCGTGGCACCAGGGATGTAATCTGTTTTAAGAAACACATGGCTTTACATTTAATGAAGGGAGCCTGTTGAAGGATTGCAGACCAGGAGGGCACACTAGATTTGTTGTTTTATTAGGCTCTGGGTTATGTACTTCTCTTTGTGCTGGGTATCTGACAACATATGCCATTCCACTTGCAACCAAATGAGCTGGGGGGAGGAGGGCAGAAACAAAGCATTTAATTTCTACCTTTTGAGAAAAGTGTTAAGGAAAAAAAAATATCATTTTGTCTAAACTAGAAACAGACGGAAAGAGAAATGGAATTTAAGTAGATGGAGAATAATTGTTCTCCACAAGCACACGGAAGGAATGGTTAGAAATACATAAAATACACTCACCAACATCCAGTTCATTGAAATCATGCGCTTAAGATGCAGCAAACCTCCTCCAGTATATCAGGGCCAGATCTTGAAAATACTTCACTGCCTACAAGATGAATTGGAGGCACTTGCCATCACACATGAGATAATTTGCACTTTATGGGGTCAGGAACTACGTGGCGATGATCAGACTGTGCTTGCAGGTACAGCTGTCCATGCTCCATCTTTGGAATTGCTTGAAAGTAGTGGGTGAAGGGCACTGCTGAGGCTGGCGTTTGCTGTCTCTCCTCATCCAGCATCACTGTAGGCCACTGCTAGAACGGTCCATCCCGAATTCCTCTCTAACCCTGCCTGTGTGCAGCAAGGTGTCCCCACCACTTTATTTTGAATGTTGTGATCCTGCAAACAGAACTGCTCCATTTCAAGTCCACCTAAGTTCATTTCTCAGAAAACTGCTCTTTCTTGACATCAGGTTAGCAAGCTGTGCCAGCTTGCCTACAGCTGTACGAGAAGATGTGGGGCAAAAAGAGATGAGCTGGATTCTGTGGCCAAGGCAGAGGGAAAGGCTGAATCACCTCTTCCAGCAGCAACCTACATTGGTGTAACATGAGGCCACACATCTAAAATGTGATACAAAACACCCCTCAAGAAAACCAGGCCTCCTGCCAGTACACCATGAAGCTGCCAGAATGATCCCACAGAAAATACAAGCAACAGAGGTGGTCTCCAAAATCCTTCCCCACTGCCAACCTTTAGCAGTGGACAAGGTCTACAGGAAGGTTCACTTCTGCTTTCCTTGAGTTTCACAGCCCCAGACCAGTCCCTGAAGAATGAAAAAACCCTCCTGCAGCCTTTAACATGGTAGCTTTCCATTTAAGACATTGATCCAAGGCATGTGGAGACTTTGCCTCCACTTCCTTTTAACTCAGAAAGCAGTTAGACCCATGCCTTCTAGGAATTTAAGGAATAGGTGGGAGAGAGGACAGGGAATCTGCTTCATGACGGTCTAGTGGTGTGTGGCAACAAATGCAATACTCACAGGGCTGGGACTAAGCAGAAGGGAGCACGAATCCCCCTCTTCTTTTCTAGGTCTCTGGTTAGGGCAGTGAGTATGAGTGTAACTCTGCTCTTCAGCTCTTTTCACAACCAAGATCAACACCTGGATCTGCTCACCTCTTCACAGTATAACAGATTTCATACATTTGGTACTTTGGTGCTAGCAAAGCACTTAACACTGGCACAATTTCACCTAGCAATGACTTCCTTAGAGTACTGTAAGCTTGTTGCACCATGAAATCATCAATATGGTACTTTGGTTCCACAACACCACCCTCTCAGGTGGCAACCCTGTACACTTTCCACTCTCTCCTCAAGCCCCTTGGAACCTGCTTTTTGAACAGTATGGTATAAGTATTTTGCATGGGCTCTGGGATATTAACAGCTGGAATTTTCTAACTCCCACTCAACACAAATATCCTTTTATTAGATACTAGAGCTACTGGATACTCCAGTGACAGTGTCTAACAAAGCCCCGGTGTTAGTTCAGTTAATGGACCCCATATTTACAGTCTTCAGTCTTGGATGTATAAATAGGCTAAGGCTCTGGGAATAGGAGATTCCCCCACTCCCTGTTGCTGGCAAAGAGACATTGGTGAAGAAGTTGGCCAGGCAGAAGTGCTGGGTGTGATGGTCCCCTCTCTGGCACCTTCCTGCTTGAGAGCTCCCCGCGGCAGCTCCTGCAGAGATGGGTGTCCATCCCATGGGGTCACCCCCAGGGGGAACATTAATGGTAGAGGGAGATTTCAGTTTTAATTCCCTGGCCACTTTTTCTTCACCAGCTCAGAATAATGAGCTGTGACTCTTCAGTGAGAAAACCAACGCATTTTAACTTTTCTCTGAAAACATTCGGGGAAAGTCCCAAACCCATGGGGTTTTGTTTATAATTGCTGCCAGGCTGATAAATCCTGGAGACAGAGGAGTCTATATAAACAAAAAGATTTCCAGTAGCACAGGAAAACTGCAATAGCAAGCTATCATCACCTTCTGATAGACAATACATTTATAGTTTATTGTCAGGAGGACTCTGGCTGAAAAGCACTTGCCTGAGCCAGAACAGACTGACCTTTTGCAGTAGGCACAATAAGGCAGCAAACACCGCTGAGCTGTCAGAACTTCTGCAATAAACCCAAATCCCTTTTGATAAGGGGAATCAAAAGCACACAGCTCCCCACCACCTCCTAATAATGCTCGTGACCTGAACGGTGCCTTACACAATCTGCTACATAGCTTGAGAACTAGATGCAACACCTGCTTCCCGGCAGCAGCCTTTTGTTTTCCTCTGGATAGGTGCTTAGCAATTTCAAATCTAGGTCCCCAAGCTCCAGCTTTGGAGCCGTAAGAGAGTTTTCATTTCCTATTGCGCTGTCCTAACGTGACCTGTCCAAGAATCCTCATCAATATTACAGCTCGACAACTTCCTTGTAAATAACACGCTCCCGCTCTTTGTGCTCTCTGTTTAGTACCATACTGGATGTTTCAGAAATACCAGCAATCTTATGAAAGCATAAGATAAATGTTTTGCCCATCAAGAGTCAAAGTGCAGGTTGCTTACTCCTAGCACCTTGTGAGTCACTGCCTAACAAAGAAACAGAGAAGGCTCCAAACCTGAAATGGGTACAATCGCTCTTCCCTTTGTATCGTGTGTATATATATATATTAAACAAAACAAACACTGTGTCACATTATGGAGTTTAATAACTTGGTCCTTGCATATACCTAGCCTACTGTAGCATCAAAAGCAGCAATCCATCCAAATCCCTTGCTTGATTTGCATTAAAAGGAAACAATTATGTTTATTTCATAAAGGTTCACCAGAAGGGAGAGGATAAAAAAAAAAAAAGAGAACATAAGGTAAAAATGAAACCAAGCCACATGATGCCAACCCAAGTGGGAAGTCACCAGCCTAGGGTGGTGGACTTAAAATGTAAGTCCATATTCAGAACCAAGGTCTCAGTGCCTACGCCACAGCACACGTGTTCAGGTGTCAGCTCTAGGGGAGTTTAAAATAAAGAGGAGCTTTAAGACTTTTGGGTTTAACTGCTATTTTAATTGCTTTAAATAGTTATTTAAACATTAGAGTTCCACAGGCCCTGAAAAGCCCCTCAGAGCTCACTACGCCAGGTGGCTCAGAGTCTTCCCCCTCCCTCTGCTTCAGTCATTCCTCCACCTACGTGGGGGTCCTTTGCAAAAAGTCACAGTGAGCCTAAATCACTCCATTGAATAACTGGTATGACAAAACAAATACAAACTCTGAATCCAAAGAGGAGGGGGGCTCTTCCATGTGTCTTTGATTCAGGCAGCAAAACCCTAAGTAGAAGGCAGGCCTCCCTGTTTCACATTTTTTGCTGGCAAAGTAGAAAATTTTCCACTTGGGACGCAGATTTGCTGCAGTTTGCTTAGACACCAAGCCTCCATCTGCTCTGTTAGAGTTGCAAACCTCTTGCCTTGGGTCTGGGTCCTGCTAGTCCTCTGCCCCCCTTGCCTCCTTTCCTTATATGAGGATAAGAAATGAAGTGAGGATAATAGCATTTTATTGCTGCACATCAAGGCTGCGAAGGTAATTAAAGATTCTGAGGCTGGCGTAAAGGGAGATGTATATGTTCCCTAGACAGATGCATTTATTTTCCTTTAAAAATATAAAGCCCCAAAATGACTCTAATAGTACATTTTTCCCTCCTCCACCCTGAACTACTGAATCCATTTACCTGGAGTTTGATGAAGTTAGAGCACAGCAAATCCTGTTTAAAAACACGGCCCGCCTCTCTCCCTTTTCACTCGCATCTTAACGCTTTACAAAGCAAAAGCCCAGACACTTTGTGAGTCACATATCACTACCAAATAAGTAGCAGTCATTGAATGGTGCCTCATAAAGGAGGCAGGAAACAGGAAAAGCTCAAAATAAAGCTGTTAGTAAATTAAAGAACTTAGGGGAAGAATGGATAGGAAATGAGCCCCTTATTTTTTTTCTTCAAAATTATTCTGATTAATGAGGAGAAAGATCAATAGCCTATCTGCAGCTGCCATGGGGAAGACAGGGTGAAGAGTGAATCCAGACCCAAGTATCCCTGTGGTGCCAACACATTACATTCTGCACAAGCTCCATATAATGAGCTGCAGGGTGAGATTTCACGCGACCGCACTACTTACCTGGCTGTCCATTCGGTTCCTCATTACAGCTTGATGTGATCAGTTACAGGGTACCAGAAGGAGAAGTATATGGCATGTACTTGAGAGCAGTCAGAAAAAGGATTGCTTTCATTCCTGCAATGCTGCTTTCCCTCCTGCTGTAACGAGAGCCCCAAATACTCCCCTCTACCCTGGGCACTGCTGCTGCATGCAGCTCTGAAGTCATGTCCATCATTTCCACAACACACGGCAACACCAGGGCCCATGGCTTGATGCAGAGCATGCTGAAAGCAGTAAAACATTCCCACTGACATTTTTAGATTTTGATTTTTAATCAGCCCCTAAACGAAGTGCCTCAGATACTGCTGCTTCCTTTATCAACGTTTGGTTTGGGGACTTCAAAATTACGTTTAGCAGCTTTTGTGGGCCAGCAGATTCCTAGGCAAAATGACCCGACAGGCTGCTAAGGCCATTTCCACTGGTTTTGGAGCACTGTGTGAGGAGAGAATGGATGTTATTTGGATGGAGACCCTGGATGAAACAAGACCAAGCATCGTGCTCCCATCCTCTTTGGCTTTCGATGGCGAGGGAGAGAAAGTACCCAGCGCTATTTCATTAAGGTCTTGGCATGTTCCTTAATGGCACTTGTGGTAGTTACAGGCACAAAGGAAGCACTTATCCTCCCCTCGCTTTTCCCATCTGCGGCCATTCATGTGCAGATCTGCCCAGAGATCAATCCACGCTGGCGTGAGAGATAAGAGGGGACCCTGATGCTGGGCTTCAGAGATTACAGCAGCCAGGCGTGCTCCAAGGGCCGGTGCGGAGCCACAGAAGGGCGCTGTATCTTTGAGCATCCCCCGGTACAGGCAGCCCAGAGACCTTATCACAGTCGACCTGCTCCAGGCTCTGCCGAGAGCTGAGGGACACCAGCGCTCAGATGCGGTTAGGGAGCAATCCCTCCTTTCTGCAGCAGCGGGGAACATACAAAGCAACACACAGAGCAAGGCTAGTGCCAAAACACATTACTGACACACATTTCTAAAAGAAAACTCTGCTTCCATTGCCAGCTCTCCAGAAGACACCCTCTCCTTTCTGGCATTACCCTGCTCCAAACGGGGAGGCAATCAATGGGCTTTTAGCAGAAGCCTCTCTTAGCAAGAGGCATGGCTGCTGCAGCCACAGGAGTGACTAGCAGATAATGGGATACAGTTCTTAAAGAGCTGTCTCCTTACTATAAATACATACAACATTTAAAAATTCTTCACATGAGTATTTGTGAAATCAAGAAAAACAGCTACACAATGCTCATATTCAGACTTACTGAGGAAAACGCTTTCATTTGGTAGAACGCTTAACTGTATCCTTACACTTGGGCTTAAGCCGCCCCTAAAATTGGCTCAGGCTGCCACAAAACAACAGCTTAAACCAATTTAATTGCTGTCTGCTGCGATCGCACCCGCTTTCCCACCCCTGGTTGCATGTTCCCCGTCTCCTTCCTTACGCCAGCTCTCGTGCTCCTCTAACCATGCTCTAAGCCATTTGGGAATGCAAACCAGACACACACCCTCAACACCCAAAGCCCCATCCATTTCCTACCAATTTAGCTTGCTGGAGCGACGCGTCGCCAGGTCAGACGCACACTAGAGCCAGTGTAAAGAAAGGGGTGGAAGTGCTCAGTTGGGGCAGGGTGGGACCACGAGGTTCAGACACGAGTTCAGAAATCTGGCAGCCCATTGCTGTGGTCCCACTCCCTCCACCTCTGCCCATGCCACTTAATCCCATCCCTTGCTGAATTATCCAAAGCCTGACCTGACCCCCCTCCCTCCACACACACACACTTGTGGTTTACACAAGGTCAGTAAATTGAATCAGCTCAGCAAGAGTCCTCACCCGCATGGAAATGCATGATTGGAGGTGAGAAGGGCTGCCCCCTTTCAGCACCGGGGAGCCATTAGATCAGCTAACTGGTGCTGTCAAGCTGTACCCTGGGGCTTCTGCACTCACTTGAGTCCCTCTTACCCTCAGGCCTGGGCTACAGAACTGGAGACAAAGCTTTACACCAAAGAGAGCAAGGCACCATCAGCTGCAGCCAGGAGCTGAGCAATAACCGCGCTCCCCTGCCCAGGCTCCAGCAACCCTGGCTGCTCCCCCTCCTAGCAGCCATGCTGCCTGGTCATTCTAACAGCCCTGTCCTAAAATGAGGATAC
Source organism: Tringa tobata (assembly GCA_033628505.1). NCBI lineage: Eukaryota > Metazoa > Chordata > Aves > Charadriiformes > Scolopacidae > Tringa > Tringa tobata. The sequence continues at coordinate 9,304,339 of JAHREE010000259.1, read as the reverse complement.
CAAAGATTAAGTCAGGTCTTTCAGGGAGAGATGTAGGTAAATCTAAAGGAAATTCAAAGACACTGAAGTAGTGAGAACCAAATAAAAATGGAAGGGAGGGGGGAGGAAAAAAAAAAAAAAGCAAAGCCCTACAGCAGGAAGACTATTGAGATTTCTGACAGGACACCATTCCCCCAGCGTGGATTTACTGCTATTTTGTGACATAGACTAACTCTTAAATACGAGGATAATTGCTCATCTGTAATGAAGTTTCCTGCATACATTATATAGTGCTGCCTTGTCCACACTTCATATATAGCTGTGTCTGTACCTATAAATAGAAGAAATTATGCCTCATGTGCATTATCATATATTACAGCCTCTGGTAAAGGAGAGGAAATGAGCAAAGGAAGTGGTGTGCTCCACCAGAACACAGAAACTTTGTATGGCCCTGGTAAGTCAGCTTTGGGCAAAGCAGTACTGTGAACATCCAAAAACATGTGGAAAAGCCAAATGATGATTGAAGAGACAGTAAACTGATGGGTTTGTTGCGTGACAGAATAAAAGCACTCTTGTGGAGAGGGTACGAGACCAAAAAGAATCCTTGCATGCTTAAAAAAAAGAGTATTGCCCAAAGTGACATGGAAAAAGTAGGGAGAAGCAGAATCAACAGGCCGGAGCAGGTCTGCTGGGAAATGCTGGGAGGAAGATGACCAACAGGGGATTCTGCAGTGCTCAGGCCAAAGCCAGAGTCAAACCCCAACTCTACAAGAGATGGGAGGTTGGGGCTAGAACTGCTGGTCTCTTTCCTTTTTAAGAATGTCTCACTTTTGCATTTTGGTTTTTTTCCCCTGTTTCTTTTTTTCTTCAATAACAAAGAAAATTCTTCTTCATCCTCACACATTGTATGAACTGATGAAATATCTTCACAACTTGTTCTCATCAGTTTTTTTCTTGTTTAGTATTTCAGCCTGACCATCGTGCCTACAGGGCTAATGAGCTGTGACTGGCAATACAATTAAAGATAGATTTGATGGCATCCTAGCAGACAAAAAGTGTTTTAATTAAACTGAGAGAAAATTATTTATCAGAGAGTAAGCCAGGAGCCCATACTGAACAGACGAAAGCAAGCCTTTCGATAAGAAAAATAAGTGTCATGTCTAAGGGATGGGGAAATTAAGGTTTAATTCTTGGCTCTAGCAGATTTCCCACAGAGCCTGTTACTTTGGGCCAAGAGTGTCTTTTGACTTGCCTTTTGGAAGATGCAGACAGTTTGGTCTCAGCCTCCCTGGACCTTTGTTGATGTTCTCACTCATGAGGGCTGAGCAGTCCAGAGCCCAAAGGAGGCTCAGCACTGGTTAGCACCAGGGCCACTTCATAGTTCTCCCCACAACTTCATTTAACAGTAAAACTCAGAGGCCAGTCATGAAAAAGCCAAGCTAGGTCTGAGCTAGCCAGGGTTACATTGAAAATCACACGATTTATAAAAAACAGTTCCCTCTCTCTAACTCTGTTAAGGCTCAAGCAAATAGCAAAACCGGCTTTGAATTTACCAAGAGTAAAGTTAAAGCCTCCAAGTTTGCTATTTTAATCAACTTCAGTTAATTCCCATCAGCTTTGAAAGTAGCATACTTTTGAGCAGTTCATTGTGAAAGTGGCATATGGAGAGAGAAAGAATGGTAATGAATCAGTTCCTCCAAGATGGAAATATCACATACAGGCATTTCAAGGCCAGCTGGGTAGCATCCCCTGTTGAAGTTGCGCAACACTTTTCACTTTAGTACTATACTGTCATTCATGTTATCAGCTTTTATTGCTTGGTCTGAAATTTCTCACTGGATGCCACAAGTTTAAGAAGTTTTTTTTCTGGTTTTATCCAAAGTTTTTAATTTTTTTTAGCCTTGTCAGGAAAAAAATTTAAAATATCTTTAACATTAGCAATGTATATATCTCCACAGCTGTGATGGTATACTTTATTTTTGGAGTCAAAAACAATCAAGTATGACCTATATGAAAGATCAGAAAACTGAAGTTGTTACAGGCCAGACAGTGTAGCCCATCTGTCAGTGAATTCACTGTAAGTGAATGACACCTGTGGAGGCAGAGGGTCATTTAAACAAGAACTAAAGTTGATTCAAGGCCACCATTATCTCCCACTGGTCATCTCTCTTTTAATTCAGATTTACAAGCTATGGTGCTTTACAGGCCTCTCCCACTTTCTGGGGGTGTCCTTTAAACTGTACTAAATCCCTCCCATTTACAATCAGCTTTCACCTGAAACAGAAAATACATCCTACGGTTTTATCAACTGTCATCTAAGAGCAGAGGCACCTCTGAGGCTTCTGTTCCTGGAACAAACCAGCTTTTTATTTTGCAAAAAGGCTCAGACACAAAAAGATTCATATCCTTTCTCTTTTTTCCCCTTCCCCCACATGAGAGGTCAGAAGTGTTGGCACCCATAGTAAGTCGCCTCCCAGACAAGTGTAGGTGGAAGCCAAGAGTGGGGCCAAGCTGGCTGCCCCTCCTGCAGCCATCTCTCAGAAGGAAGGCATCTCCCAGCAGCTGGCCAGCTGCAGGCATCTCCCGAGTGGCAAAAGGCACCCCTCCTTCAGCACGTACCCTCTAAGGCAGCCCAAGGCACACAAGCCAACAACCTCTGTTAGCTGTCACCTAAATACACATTTAAGCTCAGAGAACCAATCTAAAGAAAGAAAAGTAATTTTTAAAAGGAGCTTCTTACAGCCAATTTCCAATAAACAGAAAGGGAATCATGCCAGTAGGCAGCTCTCTTCAGGCTCAAGTAATAGCCCTACTTACCCTGGCTCTAACTGTTGCTCCAACACCCAACTTCTTTGGTAGTCTCCTACACCTGACCCAGTCAGCACATGATGCCTTCACCCCCTACCCACTCCTCCTCCAGCTCCCACCTCGGAGCTGCCTGTGGTGGCCATTGGCCCTCGAGGACAGGCCACTGAAAATCTCCGGGGCTCCCTCCTCCGCTGCCAGCTTCCTTCCTCCTGGCAGAGCAGAGCTGCTCAGAGCACCAGAGCCAGGCTGAGCACAGCACACAGTAAATCAAAACCTCTCTGCTTACGCTACTAATGACACCTCAGATTACTAGCACTTAATTGAATTTACTTTTCAGTATGCTTTTTACATTTTGCTTTTCACATTTTGCTTTTCTGTCAGCCAAGACAATAAAAATCAATTCCTGTAGGGCAATTTCATTTAAGTTTATACTGTGTTTTATATTCAGATTTTCAATGTGGCAATGTTTGAATGGCAAATCCGTGGAGGACTATTTTTTAAGTACTTCTATGAAATTAAAGCAGACCCATACTGAGGGTAGGCACTTTAACAAGCAAAATACTTTAAAAAGAAATAAGTATAAAGAAAAAACAATATCCTGGAGAAAAGTTATGCGGGCACCTGAAGCAGATTCATTAGAGAGATCTCATATACGTGCAAGAAATACAATCGCACATATAGATATTTGGAGGACTGGTGACACAGATAAATACCATTTATTTAACCATTATTTTTTTTCTGCTGAATTTGATACAAAATACTGCTGAAATCTTCCCCCCTGGGCAAAAATACCTACCCTGTAAAAGGTCTTGATTCTGAAAAACATCCTCATATACTCAAGTTCTGTGGATCAAGGGCAGCTGTGCAAATCTACAAACTGTGTACAACTCGCAGCACATGAATTTAACCATGGAACAGGTCGGTTGAGACTCTGCATGGATCTTGTGGACTATCCCTCCTGCTCAGGCACAGTGGAGCAGTGAGAGCCTCTGTAGGGAGTAAAGAAGATATCTCAACTACGAGCTAGCACTTTACCGCCTCCCTGGAGAATTATTGACTTTAATATATTTTACTTTTCCCAAAGGATTTAATAAAGAACCAGAGATATTTTCTTTCCCTTGCTGATGGGCTTTGCTGCTTTCTGGGAGCAGAAATACTAATTTGGAGTAACAGGCCTTTAAAAGACAAGTATTTCGTGTTAAGGAGATCAGCATGGGGGGTGATTTTACTTTAGCAACTTTAAATATTTCTAATAATGTTAATAATTCTAATAAGGCTGTGTAATAACCTGTGTGAATTAGTTGTCCATAGGCAACTAACATTTTAATAGGTCTCTACTCTCACCCCACCCCAGGCTGGAACAAGGCAAGTCCATACATTTCAGGGCTATGTACTACACGCCTAGTGGAAGTGGCTTGGTCCTGTTTTACCAAGGTGTAGTGCAACGCTAGACAGGGAAAAGCTGTTCTCTACTTTGAGATATTTATTTATGACCGCATGGTGACATTTTGATCCTAAATTCACTCATTTGGATAATTTTACCTCTGGTAGATCTACAGCAGGTTTCTGCTAATATTCCTCTCCCTTTTTCTTTCATTCCTAAGGGCCTCACCATCAGTTCCTGATAACATGATTTTCTTTATTTTACCTTCTATAGTGCTGGAACCACCTTTATGGATGGCACCACAGGCAGTCGTGCTTGTACCCACCACCATGTTGTTGGTGACACCTTGGGGCTGAACCCTGTTTGGAGCCAGCATGTGTATATGTATATGAAACATGCATCAATACACATATATACACGCAGATATTTATACTCTCTGATGGCTGGGGAAGCACCAGGCTGTTGCCTGATTTTAAGCTGGGTCTCACAATTGTGTTTTTTCTGCTCTCCCCTGGCCCTGTGTTGCTCTCCATACAAGTCCTGGAGGCAGCAGTGGGATGAAGAACGGCCTGAGGGTCACAGGGCTGCAGCTACCAGCTGTCCCCTCTCATGCCACCCCAAGCCTGGCTTAAAATAATATAAGAGAAGGATTTATAAATAAGAACGCATGCAGTGTTACTCTTTAAAATACATTCATCCATTGGCTTGATATATCCTAAGAAAAGGCAGGGTATGTCCTCTGCAAATAAGGTTCAGCCCTCCAGGTAAGCATTGCATTGCCTCAGCTCTGCCCACATTGGGCAGGCTCCAGAGGGGAGAAAATTCCTGCTTGCCAATATTTTCCTTGCTACTGGTTACATCTTTCCCCACTTCTCAAAAAAACCAAAACCAACCAAACAAAAAAATCCCTTCTAGATCCACACATGGGCTCCCAGGCTCAGCCCACCAGGCTCCTAGGGGCATGGCAAGGGGAAGGCAGAGGGGTGGGAAGAGGAGAGGAAACCATGGGGTTTTTTTTAAAGACAAAGAAACGCCTTTGCATCAAAAAAGCCCCCAAACACAAAGAGTTTCCTAACATTGCATCCTGAGGCCTGTAATTGCAAAGCTGCGCCATGAGCATTAAGCAGTGCTGCTGGGGCAGAGGGGTGATAGGCCTGCCCTTGCATGAAGGTCTGTACAGGATGGCATTACCTGCTGGCAGTTCTGGCCTACGTGTGGCTTCTGACTCCAGGAAGAATCCTTTCGCTTCTGCATTAGGTTGAATTTGAACACGCCAGAGGCATGGCAATACCTCCTGAGGGTCCGGGCCGCGGCAGAGGGGCTGGATGCAACAGGCAGGAGAGCTGGTCCCCTCAGCCCCTGGGAGCAGGAGTTTCTGCAGGAGGGACAAGCCAGGGGCTCTGCCCTGAGTGAGCTGCATTTAAAGCAGGTGCTGAGGGAGAGTGGCATCACCTGGCCAGGCACAACCATGTGTCCTCCTTCGGCTAGTTTTGCATCATTGCAGAGTCATCAGAACCATTGCCAAGTTTCACCTGGCAGGCGCAGGCCCAGCAGCACCTGATGAGCGGGATTAGCAGGAGGAGAGGGAAGCCCCCCTGTGAGTGGGTTGGCCCTGGTGGGACCAGGAGTGAGGAAGAAGGCACAACTCCCTCAGCGTTGCCATCTAATGTGCTGACTTCCCAGGGTTACCTCTTCCCATGCTCAACCAGGAGCCGGGTACCCAGCGAGAGCAGCGTGAAGCTGTTGGATCTGGATGAGGTGCAGAAGGATGTTTGCCCAAACCACTCAGCATCCTGCCACTGGCAGAGTTCATTTTGACCTAAGGGGGATGCTGGAGCATGTATACATCACTGGAGGAAATCTGTAGCGTGTGGATGCAGTGGTTATTTCTGTAATGATTTTTCTTTCCATTTCTTCTTGGGGTTTGACTGCATCTCTTGTCCTTCTGCCTCCAGAGTTTCAGTGTCACTCTTTGGAAATTAGACAGAGTTATTACACCTAACAGTTCCTGCCAGCACATTCACAGGACTCAACTGACTGCTGTCATTTTTCATTTGCAGACTTTTCTCTGTCTTTTATAAAATTCCAAAGGAAAATGTTACAAATAGGATTATGTTTTTTAAGATAAGTAAGTCCACACAGTACTATACTACACAAGTAACAGTCATCTTCTTCCACCGGAAAACTATTGATTAAAGTTATTCAAATCTGTATTTATTTTAAATAGATAAGATGGCAAGTTTACACAGTAATGAAATATAGTATTTCATGATGTATATTATGAAATAGAAGAGAATGAAATTATTCGTTTAAGCCTATCAATTATTAAATTATCATAAAAATGTATGTGTATAAATAATTCCATGAGCCTCTCTGATTAGATTACCTTGATATGACAGAGCATGTTTTGATTATTCTTTGCTGCTTTGCAATAAGGATTTAAATTCTAAGAAGATTTCAGGAAGTTTTTCTTTTAAAACTGCAGCAAGAGGTAGTGGGTGGACAAGACATAATGAAGCAGAACAGGAAACAGGGGAGACTTTTTAATTCACATAATTATTTTCTGGTATAAAAGATGATGAAGTTCCCACTACACTGAGGGTTTTTTTTCTTTTTTTTAAGTTTTATTCTGTTAATTAGATAAGTAACATTCAGGGCATTTATACAAACCATTTTGCTACTGCTCACAGTACCCCTCCTAAGAGACCAACAGAGAGTGCTGTTGTGGACTCTGAGACCAGGAGATCTGCAGAGAGTATTTGTGCCTCGGTGTAAGTGCTGAGCAGGGGGAGCATTACCTGTTCTTTCTCACGAAAGCAAGTTTTTTGTGAGGATGGCAGCAATTTCAGGTGCTGGGGTGGGCTTTCCCTTCCTCAGTGAGATGTTGGCACACCGTGGTGAGAGAGCAATGGGCTGTGAGGAGCCTGGAGCAGAGGCGACTGGTGTTTGGTGTGTCGGTGGGTTTAGCAAGGGGGTTGGGTCACTGAAGCCTGAGAGAAGAAGCAGATTTAGGAAGTGGGGAGCAGCGGAGAAGGACCAGGGATGAAGGCTGCATGTGGTCCAAAGGAAGAAGGAAGAAGGATTTCTGCAAGTCCTTGGTGTCAAGGAGTGATTGCTAGAGAAAGGCCCTTGTAATTGAGAGGTCTCTGAGAAATGTAAATGCAAGAGTTTGAAGATGGGCAAGAGCATACAGTCAAGTTTTGCTACCAGCAAGGTGTTTCCAAAGCGCAAAGGGCAAAAGCACTTTCTTTGCACCATCTCTGACAAGTGGAGAAAGGAGCAGGCTGTATTGAAATCTGTGTGGTAGGAGCTCCACTGAAGAGACTCCATTCAGGGCCTTACAAAGGGTATGAGTCAACTGCAAAGAAAGGAGGCATTTCACAGAAACTGAAGTGTGACCCTTTGTTTTTCCTGACCCCGAGGTCCCCAGCGACACAAAAGGGGACCTCAGCACCGATTCTGCAGCAACAAATGCCTGTTGTGAGTGAGTGTATTTGAGGAGCGGTGACAATAAGGAATGACCCGAGGTGCTTGTTTCCAGCCCTTGTTTCCCAAGGGACTGCCAAGGGGGGAGTCCCGAGTGCAGCCCAATAGAGGTGCGGGAGATGAAGGTAGCAGGAAGCTCTTCCTAGTGGAGGCATTTCCCTACAAAACCTCCCCTGAAACACATGATGTGACCATCCACCTTGGGACACTTGGATAGTGGGTTTTTTTAACTCAGTTCCACAAAATCTATAAAAGTAGATAGAGCTTTTATTTCACTGTGATGTGAAGTGGGATTTTTCTAATTTAGGACTGGCAAGGGATTAGGATGGTTTAGCAGCCCTTGTCTTTATTTCAGCCTTCCACTAGCCCAAGACTACTTTCTTTTGCAATCAAAGTAGACATGAAAGGGATGTTTTGCTTTGCCCTTTTCATTATCCCAAAGTGCTGCAGGTCCCTATTAAAGTGCATGATGGAATTAGGGTGCAGAATGATGGATTTAAAGGTATCATAAAAGTCTTCCTGGTAAATAGTAGTCCCCAAATATATTCCAGTTGTGACCCGAGAGAGGCTGCTGGAGCTGTCCCAAGCATCCATGCATTGGCTCTGCAGATCGTTTGAGCTGCGGAAATGCATTTGCATATGGATGTCATGCTAAGGAGGCAGGGCAGCCCGGATTTCATTACTGCTAATGACGTGTGTGGGAGAAGTGATTTAGTTTATAGCCAGTGCCAGGCGTGGCACAATGAGGAAGTACTTAATTCATACAAAGCTCTTTCTTGCTTCTAAGAACTAAAAATCAGGGGATTTCAAGCAGCTCCGGGAGGCCCAGTGTTACGTGACATGGTGTCGTTAGCACAGGGGGGAAGAACAGAGCTGTGACTGAGGTGAGGAAAGGGCGGGGGAAAGAAAGCGGCAAGATTTAATATTGATGTCATGAGGGAAATGATAGGAGGAGAAACGAAAGCGGATGAAAAGGAGAAGAGAAGAAAGAGCAACTGAGGATGGAAAACCAGCAGGCAGAGCTGGCTCTGCAGGAATCGCAGTTGCCAAGGCTGGACAATCGGACTTCGGAGGTGCCAGAATTTTTACTCCGAGTTCTTGCTTTAGTCTGCCCAACTCAAAATGCAGGCAAACGCATTGAGCCTGGGTCAAGATGTCCAACTGCAGCAACAAGAGAAGTTTGGAGAACTGGAAAGGAGAAACGGGATCCCAGGATAAACACTGGGGTTGGAGTAACTGGGACCTGCTGTCTGAATCATCTCATGACATCTTTGTACTTCAGCGGATCCACCTCTGCTTTTGCTGCTGCAGTAGGCACTGCCTCAGGCAAAGGGGAGCAGAGAAGTACCTGGGGGCACTTTCTGGGCATATACTTTTGGGGGACAAAGAGATTACTATGCTCAGGCAACTTCAGGAAGCACTATTTGAACTGGGATCGGTGTCTTGGGTGGCCTCTCAGCCGTGAGCAATGAATCAGTCAAGCAGAAGAAAGCAGCCAGAGAGAAGGAAAGGGTGAAATGAGAAGTAAGTCAGAGGGATTACTGCTGGAGATAAGACAGCCAGCAAGAGGGAGCATGCTGCAACAGAGCCTGCGTCCAGCCAGAATTTAAAAGGCTGAGAGGGCCTTGAAGAGGGGCCCAATTATGGGATTTATGGTGCATGGGACCTCTGGTGTTCTACGCTTACACAGCACCATTGCACAGGGTAGGAGGGAAGAGGGCTGTGAGCTGCTGCCCATTCTTTGGGCATGGGGTCTGAATGTGTATCCATCTGCAGCTCACAATATGAAAATCTGAAGAAAGAGCTTTCAAGAGGAATTACTCCTGCCCTATTCATGTCACAGCAGCTGGTTTTAATGGATTTTAACTGTTTGGCTGCAATCACCCACCATGCATGCGATCAAAAGGGTTATGAGCTGCTAAAACTTACTCCTGGAGCAGTCTGGAAATGCTGCCTCTGGAAATACAGGACGGTTTTGGGTACCTTAATTTAAGCTATGTTCTGCAATTTTCTGATGAGGGAAATCAGCTGCTCAGTTAGACAGGAAGATGTGAAGACCACTTCAATAATCTGTGAATGGTTAAATACAGTTTTGAGGGTTCCCTGATTTCTACTTCAGAGTGGAATTCAAAGGTTATGGGACATTTAGCTGGGGTTACTGGAAATTGAGTATGGTTTGCTTGCTACTGCAATTGAGTTCAGAAAAAGCTGTAAGATGTCTTAAAAGAACAAAACCCAGTTTTAGCATTTGTGCATATCTGAGCAAATACTGAAATTTGCTGAAGCGATGGCCTTTATATGCTGTTTTAGGACAACTGTATGCTATTGATGTTTTACTACGTGCAAGTCATTTAATCATCTTCATACCTTAGGAGGGCAGCATGTAGACGTCACCATCTAGGAGTTAGAAAGATGATTTGTCATGAAAGAGGAAGCAGGAATCATCTAAATATACAGAGGATGTGAAGGGCAAAGGTGGGACAGAATAACGTGCAATATTTTCTGGATGTAAGAAAAAGAAAAGGAGAAAAAGAGATAATGCCAATACATTATTGTTCAGTGGGGCTCTGCTGGCAGGCTGAATTCTGTTGGGGATGGCTCATTTCTTCTCAGCGACAACAGCAGGTTTCAAATAATGCTTCATATTTCCCAGGTTTAGCAGATGAAGAAAAAGAATTACTTGGGAGGCAAACAGAGCAGATTTGCAAATAGAGGAGAATGTTTTATGGCCAGACTTGCAAACATTTGGCTCCTGCAGACGCCAGAAGACTCTGCATCTGCTTTAATCAACGTGGGTTGATCCTTTCTGATTATTTCTTTGAGATCTCTGTGGTTCTTAAGGCAGTAGTTTTATATTATCTAGGACAAGGCGACTGCTCAGCTTCACACAGAGGGCAACTTACCTGCAAATTTAAACTGCGCAGCTTTTGTTTGGGAAGAAAGGCAAGTGAGAGCTGATGAACTGAGAATAGACATCTATTAAGAATTCTGTGATTCCTCCTCTAAGGTATCTTAGTTGTCTTTCAAAAATTATGTCTTCATTAGAGATAGCATAGTCTCTTCTGTTTATAATGTCCTCTTTATAGGTTGGCCAAAAAAAAAGATGATAGTAGGAATTAAAGACTTCTTTTTCAAGCAGGTTTAAAATGTACCTGGAAAATTACTGCATTATGCTCAGCTGAGTGTAAATAAAGGCTGCAAAGTGGCAGACAGTTAAAATAATTCATAAGAAATCTGAAATTGCCCATTAATTGCTGTCTGAGGGGATACAAGTCCTTTATGGTAGGAATCTCTTCAGCAGATGGGATAAGAAGTAATCCAGTTACTGTACTGGGCAATATGCAGTTGTAATTTTTAATCCTTTTACCCCTTTGTTGTATTTTTACAGCAGGAAGGTTCCCTTCAGCTCATGGAGGTACTTCATGGCAAGGTGTATGGTGGAAGCAGATATCAGTTGTCCTGAGAAGATGTTCTGGCTCCAAGAAGTCTGGTTTTGGGGTTCCATGTTATTTTTGAACTGTTATTATTCTTTCCTATCTGTATTTAGGATCTGTTGGCTTCAAAACGTTGTATGGCTGGGCTTGTAAACAATTGGCTGCTACAGACACCAGAAGACTCTCCATTTGCTTTGATCAAAAGAGACTGATTACTTCTTTGAGATTCCTGTGGTTCTTAGGGTGGTGGTTAACCAAAGTCACTGATAGTGACATACTACCTACAACAAAGTCAACGTTCAGCCTCTCTTCACATAGAGGACAACTCACCAGTAGATCCAAGCTGTACGTCTGTTCAGTTATTAGCAAATGACTCAGAGAAAAACAAATCAGCCTGGAAATGCTGAGCAGCACAGCGGCTGGCGTAGAGGCCCCACGGTGTCACCTTGACCGCTTTAGTTTTCAGGATGGTTGGATTGGGTTGGAGTGTAATGGGATTGGGTCTCCCTGTATCTTTATATTGTCTCTATTGTAATGTATCTTCTTTAAGATAGGGATCGCCTTTAAACATAAGAGGCAAGGAGAGAGGGGAGAGGGCAGGCAAGCACTGTATATAGCATCTGTAACGTTTAATTATATGAGACAGGGATTTTCCAATATGCCTTGCAACACAAAGAACATTTAGATATCAGCATCACAGTATATATTTTCTAAATCATAACACCCACACATTTCCTTAGCCAAGTAGAAGTTTTCCTTCTATGGCTGCATATCTAAAATTAGCCTGAAGGTCAAATCTGAATAGAAACACCCTTGCCATCGAACGTGCTGGGAATGATTGGTGCAATGGGCTCAATTTTCCCATCGAAAACCTTCATTTATTTTTTTAAATAACAGTTGCTTTTACAATTAAAGAGCTTGGAGAAAGGCAAAATGAGGCCTGCTGTATAAAATCATCATCAATATTCTGCTTTCACTGCAAGGCTATTTTTATAGCCAACTATTTTAAATGGATATAAGATGGATATAGCAAAGCCATAGTATAAAAGATGCAGCAAGAGGTTTCCGAATAGTTGAACTGAGCACTGCCAAGTGAAAGAAAAGCCTTAACATTTGGAAGATGTTTGTATATTAAAGACATACACAATGAAGAATTCTAAGTTAAGAAATGCATTGTTGAGAAGAATTGAATAGTTCAGGTCTAAAAATAACCTGCAGTTGTATTATGTGAGGACTATGCAACCTATACAGCACAAACGAAAAGCACCGTCTTGCAAGAAGTGCATTTATCAGCCACAGTGTTTTATTGAGTGCTTTAATAATACAAGTGTACATCAACTGATCCACAGTCAAAAGTGGCAGGTCCCTAAGAAATTTACAAGCACTTTTTTTTTAAGTAAATCAAAATACATATTAATTTGTTCAACGCAATAGCCTTTTGTGTGGGAAACAGAAGGCTAGTGATAAACACAGTCTTAGTAATGCACAGTGATTCTTGATTTTAAGCTTTTATACAAAACTTGTTCCCAGTAGCATGCACCCACCATTAAAGACTTCAGTACAAAAAAATAACCCTAAACACTACATTTAAGTAGAAACGAGATATAATTCTGAATTTGTTTGTTTTCCCAAAAACCACATGAAAGAAAAAAAAAAACCCAAACCACACATTAATACAAAGCTTTGTGACAAAGCTCTATACTATTACAGATCCAACATTCTTTGCACTGATAACCAAAATTCCCTGTCTACATTTGAGGGAAACGACTTTCAAGTTAACAGAACAAAAAACCCCCAAACAAATAAAAATAAAAATAAACCCCCAAAAGAAAGTAAGGACAACCTTTTGTCACAAAATGGTTCAAAATTTAATAAAAAATAAGAATGAAGGGAAGGGCTATTGATGCACTTAGTGAATGTGCTTGCACAGGTCCAGCAAATCCTAGAGCAGGTTCCTATGTGGCGTATCTCTTGGTCCACTGTCTGGCCATTCTGTCGTGCTCTGCTCTGTTAGTCATATACTGAGTGGCAATACTTCCAACCAGGGGGTCAGCTGAAAGGGAAACACAAACCATGAAAAACCTGTCAGCCTTGGAAGGATGCAAAAGCTGTTCTTAGATCCAGATTCATTCAGTTCTCTTAGGTTTAACTGTAAGAACAACGTGCCTACATACACTTGGGCCATTTTGAAAGGACTCATGCGTACAGGAAGAAAGGAAGAAGATGGGGAGGAGCTGGCTGGCAATTAGCTACCATTTCTGGCAAATATATAATTAAGATCATTGTCTAAAATTCTGCCTCACAAACAAATGTTCCAATAATTTTATTTTGAGCTAAAAGTCTCTTTCAGGTGATAAGAATAAACACTAATATGGTATTAGACTCCCACAAATATCTATACTATCACCTAAGAAGAGGATGGGCTCTATTTCAATTATCAGGTTCAATGCTTTTAAAAATACTTTTAGTTGTGAAGCATAAAAAAAGATCAGGATTCAGGGCAGTAAGTATTATTTTCAAAGCAGCAAAAGTTAATTCCAAACTTTGGGAACTGGTATTTAATCTATGGGATCTTTCTGAGCACCTATATGGCCAGAATGCTGCATGATTTTGTTTTTTCAAGCTATTTCTGTATTTACAAAATGAAGAAACAACCTGAAAAAGTATTCTACATTAATCTGGATCTACAAATTACTTCACAAATAATTAAATGAAAACATTCAGCTCTCCAAAAAAACCAAACCCAAAATTCCCAGAAGTGACTGTATGTTGTCATCATTTTTCTTTTCTCATTTTAAAGCAGACAAAATGAATAGGGATTCTCCTTTTTTTTTGGGAGACCACACTCTTTATAATTCTGCTGCAATAGTAAATTTCCTGAGGTTGTAGCAACACACCATGCAAGTTTAGAAGCACTGATCTCATGTTTTTTCCTGACTTAGGGCAGATGAAGATGGCTTCTTAAAGCCAACTAATAATCAGCTTTGTAGTTGACTGAAGATGGTGCCATTGAACAATATGACTCTCAGCTTCCCCATTAACCACTGAAATAACTGGGACTAGATGTCAGGCCTTCTGCAAAGCAGAGTAATAGGAGAAATGTGTTGGTTTAACCAAAAATCAATTGGTTGGCTTACTGCCAACATCACTGGATATTATGGAACAATATCTAAAGAAAAAAAATATCTTTTGTTACTTTCAGGAAAAGCCCGTGATTGGGATCTTAAGTTTGCACCTACTAAATTAGTAAGGCAAGTTATCACTGTCACTGTGGTGTGCTAAGTCCCTGTAGTCTCAGTCCTGCATATGCTTACCTTTAATATCTTAATATATCCAGAGGAGGTCACTGAGGCCTGGACTTTGCTATTTTTACATGCATGAGTGTCAAAGCAGCATATCTGATCTGAGATCCATTTTAAAAGTTTCAGACTAGAAAGTATATCACCTTTAACTCCTCAGCCAAGGAGAAGAACTACACAGGAGATTACTGGAAGGTTTTTTTTTCTGTGCAAATAGGAGGCTATTAATCCACAGGTATTTAAGGAGTGCAAAGTTGTCGATGGCTGGAATGGGCACTGTGGGGTAAAGAGGGCAATGGGAAAGGGCAAAATTTCTCTCAGAAAAAAAAATGGAGGGAGTAGCCACAGAGAAACCTTGTCATAATGTAACATAGCTTGGGGATGAGCCTGACAGCACTCCTGTGAATTCCCACACCCTCCTCAGATGCAACACCACTGTGAGAAGAAACCCTTTCAAAGATCCATGGAGAAATGGAGCCTAAGGGTTGAACTTGGAAGGAATCCTTGGAGCAAAACTCAATGCATATGCTGGTTTTCATGCTGTTGGGGAAGGTGGGGTTTGCCCTCTGAGGCATCTGGCTGTGATGGGTTGCAAGAATATCATGGCATTATCATCTGGAATGTAGCAAGTGCTTAATAAGGTTTAGTGCATATTTAAAGTGCTGGTGCTAAGACCTTTATAAAACCTTACGTGAGTCAGTGAGAAGTGACGTGCTGTAGTAAAGGTTTACCCATCTCAAATCTGAAAGTCTTTTATGTGCGGGATGAATGTATATATGAAAGTTTTTCACACTGTGAGCTGTGAATCAATTTCCTTGATATATGGAAAGGGTAATAAGGATCACATCGTCATCCCCAATCCTGGATGATAGATTACAATGTTTGGTTTCCTAGTGTGGGTTTCCATCCGTATCTCCTTTTGGGAGCTAGGAAATGTTTCAACAACTTCTAGCTTTGGAAGGATTTGGGAGGTACAGGTTCTTCGTCTCACCTCTTTCCAGCATGGGAGGGTGTCTACTTTCTTTTGGGGTGGGGCAATCTGTAAGAGCGGTTCTTGATAAGAAAGTGGGGAAATCTGTTGAAGCCCAGTACTGTAGGGAACCGGGCTGTTTATTTATCCGTGTGTTCAAGCCTTTGTCTTTGCAGCGTTTTGCTTGGCCACTGGGGAAAAGGCGGAGGTGACTGGCCTGCAAGATGTCTGAGGTCTACAGAGCTTTTGCTGTAGGAATGTAAATTCCCACCGAGGGAGTGACCTGTGAATCAGCTATCATCTTGGATGCTTCCTCGAGTCAGTGCCTCCCTCCATCCCTGTCTGTCTGTGAGAAGCAGGACTACTGAAGCAAAAGAGAGGTCCTTGCCTGCTGTAGCATCAGCAGGAGTAGCTACGCCCACCACCAGCTGCTGAGCGGATGCTACTGAAAGGTGCTCTCGGTAATAACAGTAATAACATTGTTCTTCACAGTTTGGCTGCACATTTTATTGGTTATAACAATACCGAATAAAAACACAAACACACAGTTTGGCAAAGTGATTTGCTTGTTTGAGACCCCAAATTGAAGAAACAGAAAAGTGGTTCTTGCTGGAGAGGTTCAGCTATTTCACATCCCTGTCAGAGGGTCTGGAGGTGTGTTGTCATTATACATAGTTATTTATGAGGACTTTAATAAGGACTCTTCAACAGGTGTTTGAAGAGCTAGCTTATTTCAGCAGTTCCTGTGAAGTTATAAAACCATCAGGAGGCACAACAGCTTTCTTTGGGAAGTTGGAACAGCTGGTGAGGAGGGCAATTTTAACTTCAGATCAGAGCCACCCAACCAGTGGCACACTGGCCAATTTGATGCAGCCCACTATGTTTGTGCTGGCGGACATAAGGATGGCGTGTGACCTCCAGAAATGTGAATGGTCTCTTTCTGCACCTTCATGAAGTCAGGCAGCCTCAGGCCCAAGCCACATTGTCCCTGGTGGAGGAGTGAGCGGGCCAGCAGGCCCAAGGAGACAGACCTCTCGGCACTTAATGAGTCATGAGTCACCATTGCTATGCAGTTCATGAGGAGGGGCCATAAAATGGAGATTACAAGACAAATTGAAGCACCTTAATTAAAGCAATTAAAAACTTTAATTCCCAACATGTATGAGCCTCGGTTACAGTGTCCAAGTACCACCAAACAGGAGGAAAAAACAATAGTACCCATTTACCCCCTAAACTAAGTACCACATGGCTGAGCACCACCTGGTTCTCAGCTGGCCTGCACTATTTCAGGAGCATTGTGACATCTCTGTAAGAAGGGCCAGATATGTATTTATAAAACAACTGCTGTGTAAACTGTCTAATTAAGAGATAAAAAAGAATACTGGATCTCAAAATTCATAACAGTACTTTTCCCACTTTTCCATTTCTCATTACCATAAAACTGTTTCTTATTTTACATTTGTATATATCTGTGGTTTTATTCTCAATGTTAGAAATTTGTTTCCGTAGCTAGTAAACTGCTCTAGCTTTTTCATTTATTTTTGTTTTAGAAGTAGTGTGATTCATCAGTGAAGCCGGGTTCATTTCAGAAATTCACTCCAAGTGGGACTGTGTCCAAATGACAATGAAAACCAAGGGATCGGAATATAAAGCTAAGCCAGAAATGTGTTATCAGAACAACCCAGTGAAAGAAATTAAAATAAATCCACAATAAGTTAATAACAACAAAACTCTGCAATCCTGGCCTGGCAGGACATGTGTACTTTGGGACCTCTTGGATCACCAGATGCATGGTTTCTGGCTTGAGAGCCATGGGTACTCCATCCCTCATGGCTCCAGTGGCCGATGGTGCTGGCAGCGACAGCCATGTGTGGGCAGTCGTGCCGTGGCGCCCACCATCAGCTCACCTGAGAAGCTGCTGCAACTCTGTGAGCCTTCAAGGTCTCATAACTTACTATTTCTTCTGGTTTCTGACTCTCGCTTAGAGAAATCTGCCCCAGGACATTTCTATAACCTTTAGCTCGTTTAAAGAAAAAAATGTGATCCAACACTCGGATTAGTTCCATGAAAAACTGAAGGACACCAGGAGTTACAGCATCAAATTTCGTGTTAAAGGACAGCAGAAGAGTCACAAAAACATATTAAAAAAGCACCAAATAAAACAAGCATGGACAGAAGTGAAGGATCAGCAATGTAGCTTACATGGAAAATGTCAATCAAGAGAACTAAAGTATGATGAAAAGCTTATGGATGATTTATAAGAGGACTGCAGCTGCTAAATCCCCCCTCACCTCACCATATGTAATCCTCATGTTATACCAGAATTCATGAAATTACCCTGCATTTAAATGTAGTTTTGAAGGCTGGGTGAGCTGGAGCTTCTGTCTCGCTTACAAAGGTTGGATGCGCTGCTCTACAATGACTTGTCATCTTCTTTTGCAGCCACTTAATATGACTGCATAAGGAAGAACATTTGTGTCTCATGTCTGTTGTAAGGCTAATCAAATTTACAGCCCAATTCGAGGGAGTTAATGCTATTGGGGATTTGGATGAGCTGAGGTTTGGTCATTACAAAATTTCAGCTGTGTTTAATGCTAGTTATACTGCTTTATCATTCAGGAGACAGACTATAATTCTTCTTTAAAACTACTTTTCCCCCAAATAAATGAAAATATATTGCTATACTGTATTTTTCTCCGCTTGTATTTTTACAGCTATTTCTATGTCAGCAAATAGCAATTTCAGAGCAGAATTCATCTCCTGGGCTTTTCAATGCTCTTTTAAAAATACAGCAAACATACTCTAGCGAAATAAAAAACGGAGATGGTGTATTTAACAGCTTGATTTCAATGTGCCTTCTCCATCAGCCACATGATATGCAATGAAATTCCAACTGGTAGTGCCAACATGGTTACAGAGACACACATTTAGACTTAAAATGTACATTACGGGTGGTTGTATGCATATATATATTATGAGCATTTATAAAGTAGAATTATATTTATATTGCAGTATTTTATAGTTTTCATAGAGAACAGCTGATGGAGCCAGTTATTACACCATCACAAATGGGTTCTCAGAAAGATTTCTGGAGCACCTTAAAAACTAAAAAAACCCACAGGTCTATAAAAATCTCACAGTTTCTTCAGCCAAATATTTACAATGTACTTTTTTTTGGTCCAAGTTTAGATTCAGCTCTGTATCAGGGGGAATTCAGAAGAGCTGACCTCTAACTGAAGAAGCAGAATTAAACTGGAGGAATTTCCAAAGGTGAGTTGGAACTTGAAAGTTCTTATTCCATCTCCTGAGCTATAAATGACTCTTTTTTCATAGCTGTGAGAGGCATCCCATTGACAGGCTCTATGGAACTACCTTTTCTGAAACACCAGTCACAAAAAATTAAATCTGCTTTCCTTTCTTTGGACAGGTCGTGTGAAACGCAGAAGAAAACCACCAAGTAATTTTTCAGTTATTTGGACTTCAGTTACGCATTTAGAAGAGCTTTTGGTTTATGTAATACTATTTGTTTGGGGTTTTTTTTAGGCCCGCCTCTCTTTCCAAATATTCTGCTGTATTGCATTTTGCAAAAAAAAAATAATTGGGAGTGCTTGTTTTTTTTGAGCTCTTTTTTTTTTTTTTTTTTCAGGAAAAGTCTGTATGTTGTCTAGCTGCCTTGGAATCATCTTTATACAGCCATACAGGCAGGATTGGTTATCCCAATATTAAAGCTCCCCAAAATAAAAGTTCATATTTTCAATAACTACATTTTGTTCGGTGATTTCAGTGCAAATAGCAGCGCAGGACAGAATATATTCCCATATCGGCTTGCAGTGAAAGCCAAGTTTTCTGAATCCAATTTTTCTGGGTTTTAATATTGTACCAACCTTTAAGAAATAGGTCCCAAAAGGCAAACAAAAAAAAATTAAGATTGGGGAAAAAGCAGAAACTAATAATTCACTGAACCACTGGTTTTCTTAAAATCAAATGCTGATAGCTTGATGCACACCAAAAACATTCTTAAACTTAATTAAAAAAAAATAAATTGAATATCTAATTATATTTTCTTATATTACTTTCAGTGGTGTCCAGGCTAGTGTTACAAGAAGACCGCTCAGTGAAAACTGCAGACAAGAGCAGTGTCAGATATGTTATACCAAATACGTCATAGAAAAATTTAATACTCCAAGAGGAAAGGATTAAGAAAAGATGAATTGTTTGTGAGTAATTTTATTTATAGTGTCACATTGCCTCAGGAAGTTTCAAAGTTTGCCACATGTCACCCGTTTTAAACTTCATGAACTCCTAGAAGACCATGTCAAGGATACTGTGAGTCTTGATGTGGAAAATGAGGTATGTGCAATGCATCATAGTATCCTTCAGTGATGTTACAGCAGAAGTGCTGCTCTCTTTTGCTATCATTAATAATAATGCACAGACTAAGCAGTTCTTTGTAGGCAGAGGCAGGTGAAGTGGCACACTGAATTACTCTACTAACCTTTCACCTTTGAAAAGAGTGCTCGAAACCAGGGCACAAGTGAAAACGAGTGCAGCAGAGCACTAATCCCTGTTTGTGCGGCAATAAAACTAGCCTCGCGGTTGGAAGCCTGATCAACACACGCGTGCGAACTGGAACAACAGAGGGATTCAAGCCAGAACAAAGGGCGGTAGCAGAGCTCTGAATTGCTTTACACACCCTACAAGCTGAACTACAATGTATTTCTGGCTTTCATAAAATCACGGTTCCAGCTATCCATATAGAATGTATTTAGCCATCTATGAGACGCTTTGGAAACAGTACAGGAGAATGTTAGAAGTGATCAATAAACACTGTATAGAAAAAGGAGAACAAATAAAATGAATTGTCTTAGTAAAGAAGAAAGGTAATTCTTAGAGGAGAAAGGCCCAAATTCTAGAGAGGTCTACTGTTTACTACGAAAGAAGTCAGTGAAGTTAATATCTATTTTAGCAATTACAGGTTACGGCAGAAATCATATGATATGGAATATAATGAACTCTCTCCTGAACTTGTTTCAGGAACCAGTTTTGCAGATTTGGTTGGTCACATCTTAATACTCAATAGAAAAATTCTAATATATATTGGCTACACCAGTGTGCTAAAACATCAAAATATACCTGCTGAAATTGCCTTAGAGCTCATGTACCTCATTAGGCTGGCTATTATGGTTGACATGGATTGGACAAAGTGGGCAACCATATGACCTCAAAGCGTTGTTCCTACCAAAGCAAAATAACAAGGGATGCAGTAAGAAATCCTTTGACATGGCATGCTTAGATACAAGGTGATCGAACGTATTGGAGTCAGAAGAAACAAAGGCTGACTCTGTTACGTCACTTCTCAGTTTCAGATATAAACCAGGATTGTCTTTCCAGTTATAGCATGGGAAAGAAGGAAATACAGGGTAGATGCATAAGAACTTAGGACACAATCTTTGCAAAGGCATCTGAATGTTTACACTAACCACCTCTGCATCTGGAGAACCAAGCGAAAACTGTGATGGATGCTGTAGTTTGGAGACTGTGTAATTTTAAAGCCAAAAGCTTGCCTAAATTTTTTGTCCCCACATAGGAAAGCCAACCTAGTGGTCACTGTGCTAATGCAGGGCTAAAGGAGACTTATTGCACCAGGCTTCCTATGAAGTTGTGTTTGCAAGTAGTCATGATGACTCCGAGAAAGTTAAGTGGTCTTACAGTGGTGCCTGATGCTTCTCCATGACCCAGGATATTCTGAGAATAAATATGCTAAAAATTGTGAGGTATCTGGATACTGTGGTAAATGTGGCTGTATAGATGTGTATTGTAAAAAGACTGATATCCATGACACAACTCTAAATTTTGTGCTCTGTAGAATAGTCAGAAACACACTTGACTTCTGTTAGTTCATACAATGATTGAAGTTACACAAATATTAAGGCATGTGTGACTTGATTCCAATGTCCAAACTTGTCTGGAGAAAAATGTTACCTATCTTCAAAAATAAAAGAGCTCTGCAGATCCGGTTTAGAAAACATTAGTTTACTAAAATACCCATTGTGGATACATGGAAGGAGAAATTCATTCCTCTCTCTAGACTTGCATTTGATTGCTGCCCGACTACCTACCACAGATCTGTGTGAAATATGAGGCTGCCTAAGAAGAAGATGTTTCAGAAATAAGGAGTACTATCTGGCCCAGTTTTATTAACATGGCTCTTAAAGGGAAGCGTCGGCAGTGATTCATCTCTGTATCCTGCCAAGGGAAATCATTCTTGTTTAAAGAGCAAGTTTTTTTTAGCCTTCAGTTTTTAGCAGGATTTCTATAAACTTTGCTGGCTGACTGGGAGTTAGCTGAGGCAATCATGGATCAGCTAGGCACAGTGTACTGATCTTGAAGAGTTGTCTTTAATTAAGAAAGAACATGCACCTATTAGAAGTGCCAGCATGCTGAAACAATTAAAGTTCTGAAATAACACACTTCACTTTGATGCTTGGATGCGTCTCAAAATTAAAAGCACAGATACATTAGCAATGTATCAGTTCATAATAATGAACTCAATTGAGAAACAGCCATTGTTATTAGAAAAAAATTAATAAAAAGGTGTTAGTAAACAAGAACTTGTTATGAAAGACATTACATGGCATGTGGCCTGATAAAATTTGGAGAAAAAGTTACAGCAATATGCATTTACCTTGTGGAAGATGACTGTGAGCGGATAATAAGCAAATCACAAGCACTTGAACCTCAAAATGCTGTCAAGCTACCAAATTCCTAAGATCCATAATGTAACTGGCATGTATCCACAAGGTCATAACCATATTTTCAGAAAACACTTTTTTTGCGTCTGAAGATTTAGCTATTCTATAGGAATTCAAGTGTATTTATTAGTTATTTCATTTAAAGGAAAAACAAAACAGTTTTCTTCTGGATTTGTCTCTTCTCACTTCCCACTCATCACCATCTCCAGGCAAAGGAGTGACCTGTGCGTCTTACACATCCCGAATGAACAGTCCAATCCCCAAGCAACTGGGTGTAAAGGCATTCTCTATGGCCATGCTTCGTGCAGCGCTAACCATCCTGTAATCACACGTACCAAAGGTAGATTACTATGCAAGAAAACCAGGAGGTTCAATAGGATCCACTTACCATGTGGATTCCCAGGGGACAGGGAGGGGAGGAAGTGTTACTGCACGGTCTGGTCTTTGGTGGCACTTAGACACTGAGAGGAAAATGAGTCCTAAAGCCATCTTCACTTTTCAGAGAAGGGTTTGAATGTGAGCAATACCAAAATCTCCAACTTAAACGCATCAGGATCATTTTAGGTCAGATGCAGGAGTCATCTGAATCCTGCTCTTGAGTCTATCCCTTTGTTCCTTTATTGCAATTAATCCTTGGAGTAACTAGAAAAGCCTACATATGTTATGAATGCTGCTTATTTTGGTTTAATCTGATTTTCTCCTTCTTGTCCAATTAAATCTCATTATTAATTTGACGCACTAAAATCCCAAACCATTATTACGAATCCCACACAACATGTCAAAAGAATACAAGAGGCTTTTATTTACAAAAGGGGGACAAGAGAAGCTGGTGAAGAATTTTATCCCTACTAAAGGCCAACAGGACCCTTTTTCATACTCCAGGGCCTGAAATACCTTGGCAAGTTGAAAATCCCTTGGAACAGGAATAGGAACTTAGGTGTGCCTTGTGTTAACACACCTCTTACTGCTACTCAATAATAACTTAAAATATAGTCAGGCCTCTCTGTTCCCTCTCTATAGATCCATTTCTCCCAGGGAACATGTGCAAGGAATTTCAGGCTGTTTCTGGCTCAGACATGTCTAACTTTATACAGCATCAAGAAGCAGTGGAAAGAAAATGGCTGCAAACTAATTTGTTTGGGATTTTTGTTGGTATGGCCCAGATGCCCTCTTTGGTCGGCTGGCTTCTTGGGGCTTTTCTGGACTGCAGGCAGGGTGCGAGACTTGCTCTTGCAATGACTAAAGAATCAGCAGGTGAGGGAGAAAATAACCTCATTTCAGTAACCAAATGGACTATGCACTTCTAAATTAACTTCAGAACATGAATATAATTAGGCTTAATTACGAACAGGTTCTAATAGGACTAGAAGGAAAACAGGTTAAACAAAATAATTAGCATTCATCATGTAGGCAGGTTTAGCTCCTGGATTAGTTGCAATGAAGTTACATGGCAACACTGAAAAAAGATTGAATTTATGATATTTGCAGCAATAATTTCATATTTAGTACCAGGTAAAACCACTTTATTTGGAAATCTTGTCTTTCCTGTGTGAGGGGTCATATTGACTCCATTGTCATGCCCGGCCAAATGATAATCACTTTGTCAAATGATTTTGGGCATTGACGTAAGAAGTCCTAAGACTGAGCCCTAGAAAAAAGCTATACAAGGTAGAAGCGGAAAAGCCATGGAAGGTCATGAAGGCATTCTGCTGGTATAATATTGTGTCTCACAGTAACTTTTACTTTCATGCCACTTTATCTAATTGGTATTATAAAGACCCAAGTGATTATAAAGACTCAAGTGATGAGGATTCCATCCCTTGAGAATTTTCTGAAATTGATTCATCTTGAAGTTGCAAATGCTCCATTCCATAGAAAGGCCTTTTTTCTAAGCCTTGTACAGATGGAAAATACTACAAACAATTTACTAATGAGAGCTCTATTTCTGTACCCCATATGAATGTGAAATCTTACAGTACAGCCCATCCTTAAATTTGGGACAATTACACCATACACTTTGCTACTTAAGTAACTGTCTGCTACTCCAGTTAATGCACCTGAACTTAATTTGCTGTGAAAATAGGGTTTCTGAAATACACACTGCATATAATTTGTTTTATTTGTTGCCTTTGATAGATCTGCAAAATTGTAAAAAACAAACAACCGTTTCCTCCTCCCCTGCTGAATAATGTTGAAGATTAGCCATGCAAAATAAAAGAGACATGTTTTGCAGTAGTGTAAATCATCTCTGAAGGTAGAATCTGAACAACTCAGGAATACTGATTTCTGAAATCTTGCTCAAAAAAGTGAGAGACTAAATGATTTAATAGATAACATACTTATACCCAGGGTTATAAATTTTGCTTTTCAGGACTAACTCTACATTCTTGCTGTGAATTTGCTAGAGAGCCAAATGTAGCAAGTTTCTTTGCAGGAACTTAAAGAATGTAGAGCAGTGTGAAGTCTACACTGAAACAAGAATAAAAGTATTTTAAGAACAGGAAGAAGCAGCCTTAAAAATAGTTGTGCTAATCAGTCCTGAAGGTGGTTCCTAGGCAGTTACATACATATGGCAAGAAATTTCAAAATCTGTCCTTGCTTTCATGTTAAAAAAGGTAGAGAGGGAAAAGAAAAAAAACAAAACCCAAATCACAACCCCCCACTTAGTAAAATGGAACTAAGTCTAAATGAAAAATCTGAGGTACAAAAATTTAACAGGACTGATGTTGGTTTATTCTATCTTAGATCTGAGCTATCTATACAAATTGTGAATATTAAATTATTATGAGTTTAGAGAATTAAGTATAGGAATGCAGGTAAATGTGATGTCTAAATTTATTGATTTTCTACTTTTAATTATTTTTCCCTTTGATATATACAGTTATATTAGTGATAAAATATATCCAGCAGAATTGGTTAAGCCCAGAAGTGTTGTATCTGCTTTGTTTAAAAGATTCCAATGTAATTAAGGACAAGTCTACATTGGCTAGACGAATCCTGCATGAAACAAAGGAAATACATGTAATGACTGTAAATCATTTGATTGTATTTTGAAAGTAAAAGGCAGCTTACTTTGTATTTTGGAATTAATTCAAAGTAAGATAGGATTCTATATATTATATATGAGAAATAGCTAATAACTTTATTTAAATACTTCACATTGTTAAACATTTAACATTGATGACTTATTTTGGTCTCGATTCACACAAAGATTTATTATGTGTATGCACTAAATTACCTGTCTTCTCTCTGAGGTAATGGGCATAGGAAACCTCCACTGGTACTATTTTAAACTACACATGTTTATTGGAAGGAAAATGGATTGTAACCTTTTCTATTTGTAGCATCCATCATTCATGCCTTTTCTCAATTACTTTTAATTTAATGATGGTTAAGGTAAAGCTCATAGAAACCCTGTGTTTCTTGAGTAGAAGTGTGCAAACTTCTAAAAACCTTGTATTATCATATAGCTTTTATAGGCTTTATTTTTAAAAAAATCAAAATGCCAGGTGTATTTTTTTCCACCTTTATTTCCATTCTGTGACAAGACTGATTTTTTTATGTTCTAGAAGCCCCTTTTGAGGAATAATAAAAGATAGGAAAAGTTAAGGGTAGTGACAAGACTCTTTTCTCTCAAGTGCAAATTACATCCCTTTACATTTATTTCTTGACACAAATGTACAAAGCATCTTTACTGATTTGGATTTTACTCAATCTCTGACTTCATCAGATGCCATTTAATAAACTATATGGTTGGTTATTATTATGTCTGAAGTTCAATGTTTATCACCTTGTCTTAAATAAAAACAAAATGGGAGTAGAAAACTTATTGAAAAGGACATGAAATCATTAGCAGAACAGTCAGACCTTTCCCATTTAATGAATGGTTGAAATCTATGCTTATTTATTCTGAAAAAAAAAAGACAGAATAAGATGTGACAGGTAATTTTGTAAAGACGATTATAAAAATAGTGGTCTTGCTTATCTTCTCCACAGTAAGAAAAGAACACAAACAAAACCCCAATGCATTTAGCGAAAATTGAAAGGAAAGAGATGCTTCATACACCAAATGGCTAAACACATCTACAAATATAGTGTAGGAATATTAGAAGGTAATTTAAGAAAATTAAAAAAGAATTAGAAAACATACTAGTCATTGCATAACCTAAGTTACCATTGCAAAGGCTATTACTGCTCCTGCTTCAACATATAATCTGGTCATTAGCTGTGGGTAGGAGGGAATTTCCTCCCCAGTATATTACTGTATGAGTAAAGTGCTTTGAGGGAATTCTACACTTTTTATTGAACCACTGAGCAGTGAGCAGTTACAGGCAATGTACCTGACTGAACCAAGTAGTACTGGTTTTCTGCTAGAGAAGGACTATACTCCTTCTTCTGGTGATTATTCTTTGTAGAGTTAAAGATACATCAGGTAGAAAAAGAATAGGGTAAGTGCCTGTGTGACTGGTACTACGGCTAATGGAGCTACAGCTAATGACCGCTTTATGTCTTGGATACCACAAAATCCAGAGTGCACATTCTATTTTTAAAAAGTAATCTCTGCCATTCACTTTCTAAATTGCATAAACCTACCAATATTCTTATGTAAATAGCTACAGACACTTTCAGAGAAAAAAAAAATTAAACAGACTGTACACTTCTGAAACAATAATGGGGCTTTAAAACTAAGAATTTCTAAACAACTTTACTTCTACAGTTGCATTAATCTTTTTAATGATGCCTTGTGAGCTTTGAATAGCCTAAATGTAAAGACACGAAATGCCTCTGTGCTCGTGAACAACCCATATGTACTGGCTTTGCATGGCAAGGTTTTGGTAGCGGGGGGTACAGGGGTGGCTTCTGTGAGAAGATGTCAGAAGCTTGCTCCATGTCTGATAGAGCCAATACCAGCCGGCTCCAAGATGGACCTGCCACTGGCCAAGGCTGAGCCCATCAGGGATGGTGCTAGCACCTCTGTGTTTACATATTTAAGAAGGGAGCGGGGAGGGGGGAAACCCCAACTGTGCAACAGCAGCCAGGTGAGAGGAGTGAGAATGTGTGAGAGAAACAACTCTGCAGACACCAAGGTCAGTGAAGAAGGAGGGGGAGGAGGTGCTCCAGGTGCTGGAGCAGAGATTCCCCTGCAGCCCATGGTGAAGACCATGGTGATCCAGGCTGTACCCCTCCAGCCCATGGAGGCCCATGGTGGACCAGATATCCACCTGCAGCCCATGGAGGACCCCACACTGGAGCAGGTGGATGCCCGAAGGTGGCGTTGACCCAGTGGGAAGCCTGTGCTGGAGCAGGCTCCTGGCAGAACCTGTGGAGTAGAGGAGCCCAGGCTGGAGCAGGTTTGTGGGAGGAGGTAGAGAAATGGGGAGTGAAGTTAAGCCCAGGACGAAGAAAGGGATGGGGGGAAGGTGTTTTTAAGATTTGGTTTTATTTCTCATTATCCTACTCTGATTTTTGATTGGTACTAAATTAAAATAATTTTCCCTAAGTTTAGTCTGTTTTGCCCGTGAAGGTACTGCTGAATGATCTCTCCTTGTCCTTATCTTGACTCAGGAGCCTTTCCTTGTATTTTCTCTCCCCTGTCCAGTTGAGGAGGGGAGAAACAGAGCGGCTTTGGTGGGCACCTGGCATCCAGCCAGGGTCAACCCACCACACCATAAGGTGTTGTCAATGTGCAACTGAAAAGAGCAAAGATTTAGGCCAACATAAACAGTAATGCTGATCCAAGCCTCCTCCCCCTGCACACATAATTAGGAAATATTCCAAGACATATTTTCCTGAGAACTACTAAAGGGATGACAGTTCACAAATGTTTTTCCTGCTGTTACAATAATCTCCACAGTCATGGGTTCATGTTGAGGGGACTTAGTCAGTTGATAAGAACAAAATCTTGTAACATTTTCATCAGCTCTTTACAGCAAAGCAAATTAATTCTCTTTCAATGCTTACCTATTCATAATTTTCATAACGTGCTGCTGCATTGCTTGTGTTTACATATGTTTAATTTCATGTTTATAAGTCACATCCACAGAGTTTAACACATAGAGGTGTATGTGTCTGCAAATATTTAAAGACCAGATGTACAGAAAGTCTCTTCCTGGCAGTGTAGAGACTCCTAGTGGGACTTTGGATGCCTAAATCCCACGGGAAGTACTGAAAACCCTGCTGGCTGGCTGACGGCATCTTTAGGTGCTTAAATGCCTTTAACGTATTGGTACTGTGTGTCTGCTCATAATATGAGAAACTGTAATTGATTCAAACTATAGAATAGTAATTAGTATTCCATAAATACTATAGTATAGATAGTATAGTACAGTATCTTTTAAAAGGAATTGAAAGAGAAACCACCGATAGACTATCAAGAATTTGTAAATATCAGCTATAGAATATACGATAGGATCAGTCCAAATATGTATACATCACTTCAATAAATATAGAGCAGGTTCTGCAGAACAGGCAGGGGAAGATACAGTATTTAAAGATAAATAGGTACTTTCTGGCAAAAAGGACTTGCAATTGATGAG
This sequence comes from Tringa tobata, assembly GCA_033628505.1. Classification (NCBI taxonomy): domain Eukaryota; kingdom Metazoa; phylum Chordata; class Aves; order Charadriiformes; family Scolopacidae; genus Tringa; species Tringa tobata. Next base: position 9,275,691 of record JAHREE010000259.1, on the reverse strand, counting down.
ATCGTTTGCTCATATGAATGAAGTTGATGGTGATGGGCTTCTCCCAAAGCAATCCCACCTTTGATGTCATTCTGCACTCACTGAGAGCAGAACAAACCCCATGAGTTTTATGCTCCATTTTCTCTTCATGCTGCTTTAGGGCAACTTATTACGATGGCCTTTATGTAAAACACCCATCCACTCTGCTCCCAGTCCAGCAGCACCAAGGCAGCAGAGCAACCACACACTACATTTTGTATTTGCTAAGCAAAAGCCTCCAGAGTGAGCTCATTTCATTTGGAGACGACCCAAGGCAGAGATTGAAAAAGGGACAGAAAGGTTATGTTGGAACTTAGAACAAATCAAAAAATCATTACTACATGAATTGATTGCTCGCCGCTCTAATTTTTGTTTACCATCTCTTCCTTGTTGCCATGCTTGAGTGACACAGCATAGAGTATTTTCCTGCTCCAGATACAAAGACAGCATTTTCCATTGTGCTTAAACAGCCAGAAACCTGCCTGTTTCCTGACAGAGCATGGTATACAAACTCTGAAGAAAGGGGGAAAACAGCTCCAAGCTAAAGAATATAAATAATCTCAGACAACAGAGCAATTTCATTGTTTACACGACCCTCTGTTGCTTACAAAAAGGATATATGGCAAAACGAGATTATTGTGTTGTATGTCTGATAGTACTGTGCTGTGACATTGCACCTGGTAGCCTGTGGGTGCCAGGGAAAAATAGAAGTAGCAGGGTTTAGCCAGCCTCATAAAATTGGACAAATTAAAAACTGGTTTGCCAACTTCTAAGTATTTCAGACATTTTCCAGAACATTCATCATATTTGACAAATCTACTCAAATATGTTCTGGATTATTACAGAAGGAGTATTTATGATTTTCCTCTGCTTTCTATATGTCTTGACAAAATGTTCTAAAAAGGAAACAAAATTGCACTACAAACCAGTACAGAATATATTAGGGCACAGGAAAGACTAGGAGTCCTTTTTGATAAACTGAACAAAGCTGTTAAACTCCTAAACGCGAAGGAAAAAAATCAGATTGGATTCTGAAGCAAATTTTTTTGATAGTAGCAAAACGTGCAGATTATGGCTTTAAGGAAAAAAATTACAAGAATGAGGAAAATGAGAAGTGGCTCATCCCTTGAACTTGCTGTCATCCAGAGTTTCTAAATTCACTTCACAACCAGGGGTGAGGGGAAAAGAAGGAATGATAATTGGGAAGTCTAAAAAATTGCAGAAGGAACATCTGACATGAACTGGCACTGACAGAAAGCAGCCTCTGCTATGGAGAAGCACCAGATGAGGAGAAACATTATACATGCTTCCTGTTAGATCGATATATATAGAAGAACAGAGAGAAAAGAAAGATACATCCAGTCCGCTGAGTGGCGAGGGGCACAGACCTGTTCTTCATTACCCGGGGCTGGGTAGCTATTTTAAAGTTCGAACCTGGAAGCCAAACAGAGCTGTGACCACAAGTCAGCCAAATCCCCACTTGGAGCCAAACACTCCAGTGTGGAACAGATTTTATTTTTACAGCTATGTTAAATTTTCCTTTATTAAGCTGCCTTAGATTTATTTTTAAACTTTTTTTTTTTTTTTTTTGGACAGGCTAGCGCTTTCAGGTCTCACAGTAATTCTGAAAACAGATCCTTTTTATTGATACAGTGGACATCTAATAGTGTATTAAAATGCATGTCGGTATGGCTGGAGCTTAGCGGCTGAAAAAAGAGAGCTATTCCTGTGGAACCTAACGTGTCGACACATGCTTGCTTTGCAAGTGGCCACAGCAATTTTGGACGTTAATGCCTCTGCATGAAAGATGATCGCTCCAATGCAGAGTCAGGAGGATGGAATGTGTCAGCAGCATCACATTGAAGGCTGGCAGCCTTGCTCCAACTCCCAGTGGGAGATGGGTCTCCCTGAGAGGGTTTAAATGAACCTACTTCCCTTTGCTTGAGGAATGCAGAAGACAATCCTTTGGGCAGTGCAGGAGGCAGGAGCTCCTGGCAGCACAGCTAGGGACTTCCCTAACTGGCCTATCTAGATTTACCTGTCAATACCTTACGCAAATTGGTAGAGATTAAGGAATTAATGGACTGAGAATGAAATAGAAATGGATTAAGAATGGATTGAGAGCAGCCCTGAGGAGAAGGACTTGGGGGTATGGGTTGATGAGAAGCTCAATGTGAGCCACCAACGTGTGCTTGCAGCCCAGAAGGCCAATGGGTTGCCCAGGCCCCAGAAGGCCGGGGCTACATCAAAAGAAGCATGGCCAGCAGGTCCAGAGAGATAGATGATTTTGTCTCTCTGCCCTGGTGAGACACCACCTGGAGTACTGTGTCCAGCAGGACATAAGCAGGACATGGACATAGGAAGGACATGGATCTGTTGGAGCGAGTCCAGAGGAGGGCCACAAGGATGACCAGAGGGCTAGAGCACCTCTCCTATGAAGACAGGCTGAGAAAGTTTGGTTTGTTCAGCCTGGAGAAGAGAAGGCTCCAGGGAGATCATATAGTGGCCTCCCAGTACCTAAAGGGGGCCTACAAGAAAGCTGGAAAGGGAATTTTTACAAGGGCATGTAATGATAGGATGAGAGGTAATGGCTTCAAACTAGAAGAGATAGATTAGATACCAAGATGAAATTCTTTACTCTGAGGGTGTTGAGACACTGGAACAGGTTGCCCAGAAATGTTGTGGATGCCCCATCCCTGGAGGTGTTCAAGGCCAGGCTGGATGGGGCTTTGAGCAACTTGGTCTAGTGGGAGATGTCCCTGCCCATGGCAGGGGGTTTGGAACTAGATGATCTGTAAGGTCCCTTCCAACACAAACCATTCTATGAATCTATGAATTGCTACAATTGGATAAAGCTTAAATTTCCCAAATATGAACACAAATTCAAAACGTGGAGGTGCTCAAAACTTTAGTCTAAACACCAGACTACCCACATTGCACTTGTGCCCATACTCTGGGGCTTCCTTCTTGGCACGCAGGTATGCACTCTGGCCAGAGCAATTCAAACAGTGAGCTTCAGGGAAGGCTGCTGAAGGCAAGCCTGTGAGGGATGGGGTGGTGGCATTGCAGCAGGACACCAGCTTCCCTCCGAAAGTGTACAGCGCTGGCTGAAAGGGAAACAGGCTGAGAAATCGAAATGGTACGCTAATTCAATTCTTCCCCTTGCATGTTTTCTGATTTAACTCTCCCCACCTACTCCTGTTTTGCAAAGGTCCTGGAAACAGACAGCAGCAATTCTAGCAGTGTTGTAACAGGGCAAATGCTGTTCAGGCTTTTAGGGCTTTTATGCTTATGTTGAAAAGTGACTCTCCAAAGTGCTGTTCAGATCCCATTGAGGATCAAAGATATGCACTAAATTACACTATTGAATCCTTTTCTGCAAAGGATGACAGAACTGGGATTTATACTCTCAGCAGTGAGAGTACAGAACATTACAAACCTTTAGGAAAATAACACGGGAAAAAAAAAAGAAAAAGGAAAAATAATATTGTAATAACTGCATCCCATCTCTAAAGTTTCCTAAATACCAGCACCCTCATGCAGGTGCAGGTGTTAATATTTTTTTGGCAGAAAATTAAGGCAAACCTAGATCATGTCAAACCACATGGATAACTTGTAATTGCAAGACAAAACAATATTATATTATTCAAAATTGCCAGTTATACCTACTCTGTGATAAAAACAATGAAGTTTCTGGGGAAAATAAAGGCAAAACATAAGGATGACTCACATAAAGAAAGCTTGAAAGCATGTCTTGTGTCCCTTAGTGAGACAAGTAAAGATCCCTATAATCTTAGGATCTTGTTTGACTTTGTTTATCTATGCTTAGATAAATGTAAGTCATTAAAATGCACAGCCACGTTACTTAATGTGGGTTAACAAAGTATGAAACCATCTAGTAAATTCATGATTCATGGTGGTACTTGTAAAACACCAGCACATATACTTCTAAACAAGGTACATTACATTTGAAAACCACAATGTGCATTTTTTAACATAAGTAGTCTACTTTTCAGATGTGCTGAGCAATTGCAGCTTCTATAAAAATTGATGGGGCTCACATCAAAGTAATGTAGCAGTGTCTGTCCAACTCATTTAGTCTTATAAGTACATTTACTGCAGGGACACATACGCTTCCATCTCAAACTACATTCACAGCAAACTTTACATGTAACACTGCACAAACTGTCTCACACTTTCTGGTGGGTTTAAAAGATAATGAGACAAGCAGCTTTACACTGCTAATACAATATGCCACTGAAGTATCTGAGAGCAGAATCAGACCAACTAACCTGGCCACTGCTGACCCAGGGGAAGAGGGTAGTCAGTTGCTGTGAGTTGTTTGTGCCTTGCCTTTGCCAGAGGTTAATGCCCTTTTCTAGGAAAAGCTTTTTCTTTCTTTTGCTCTCCCTTCCTTTTTACCCTTTTCCTTTTTTTCCTTTTCCTTTTTCCCCTTTTCCTTTTCCATTTCCTTTTCCTTTCTCCATCATTTCACTAAATTGGGTTAGAAAGCAGACAAACAGTGAAAATGACAGGGCTAAGAAAGAAATAACCTTTGACAGGTCTGCCTGTGAGATAGGGACATCCAGCGGGGAGCAGTAAATATTTCAACCCAGATGACGGTGATGATGAGCGGGTTAGTCTGTCTAGCCATGCCTCATGCCCTGGTGAACTCCACACAAGTCAGGCACGTTGAGAAAGGATGATTGCAGCACGATGGAGGGGCAGGAGGGGGCTGCGAGGACAAGCAGGGGAACAGAAAGCCACTGTTACGGCAGGAGATTAATAGACACAGGCCTGGTTAGTGTGCAGCAAATAAAGACCAGGAGGAAAGAGGATGCTTCTTCATTAGTACACAGGGAATGAAAACCAGGAAAATGGTCACTTAAGCTATAGGATAAGCTTTGCTTAAAAATAAGCAGTTCAGGCTAGAAATCAGGCAGAGGTTTCTAAAGAGCAAAGCAAGCGTGGCTCCCACAGAGCCCCTCTGCAGCTTTTGTGGTTACAGCAGCCAGCCAAGCCTGACCTGGCACCTCTGTGGGAAAGCTGCTCCCCGTCTCAGGTCGCCCCTCTCATCCTCTGTCTGCACCACCGTGCACATCCCCACGGCAGGAGCTCGCAGCCAGGCACGGCCTGACACACGGGGAACAGGGGCAGGAGCATTCCGTTCAGGAACATCAGTGGTACCACTGAGGGATAAAATCCCCACTGGCCGTGGAACTTGTGTGTGGGAAAAATGGAAAGGAGTTAGATGCGGATGATGACACCAGAAGTGAAGAGGTTGGTGTGAGGGAGATGTAGCAGGTTTTGTTCTGATGTCCTAATCAAGGCTTAGCTGTGTGTCGTTAAGCAAACACGATTCGACGTTAGAGTGTTCAGACATTGGGGATAACCAGGCCAGCCAAGTTCAGACTTCGAGGGTGTGAAGGAGAACACGTGGAGAGGAAAACTGCAGCACAGTCACATCTGTGTTTCAATTTTTCTCTGAAGCATTTGCAAATGAGAGTTCTCCTGGGGCTTGAGAACCTCTGGCAGGGCTGAGGTGGCAATGACCAACTGAGAACAGTAAGCATTTCAACCCAGATCAGCATCACCAGCTCTCTAAACATAAAAATAATTAATTTTTTTTTTTCATACTTGAAGCTCAGTAAAAATACAAAACTTTAGGGGCCATCCCCACTTGAAAGCTCCTTTGGATTAAGGCAGTGTGGGAATTTACACTCCCCGGGGTGTACTTGAATACTTAAAGTACAGTTGACTTATACTCCAAGTAAGACAGTTTTTCTTGACTTGATTTAATAAATTTTCAGAGGGGAGTGTCCACACATGGAGTTACTCTGAAATAACTAACTGCCCACGTAGGCAAGCCCTAGCAGCTAACACTGAAAGTAAATATTTTCAGTGCTCAGGCACTGAAATAGCCTCCAAGCATTTACTCACATACTGGGTTTCATGCAGATGAATGTATCTATCAGCTTTTGTAGGGTTGCTCATGTGCATGCCAAAATATTTACAGGATTGGGGGCCGGCTTTGTAGCAAAAGGTGTGTGCTGTGTCCCAGAGTACCACCTTAAAGAAAAATACGAATCCCCAGACTGAGTGCTAGTGTATCCCATCATCTCTCCCCTCTCTCTGACACCATTCCAGTTGGCTCTCTGACACTCCCAGATAATTCACACATGTTCGCTCATACACAAACCCTACGGCACCCCTTCCCCCCCATGAAAAAACTCAGCCAGCTGTTACAAAATTCAGACATTTCATTAACACAGTTTACTGGCTGATACTGCCAAGCAAAATAGAGACAATTAATAATAATCAGGACTGAAGGGTCTGAGACAGCTTATGAGTAAAGGATTGTATTAGTTGTTTAAAAAGGACAAACTCGCTCCTGCCTGGAGTGATAGGGAACAAAGGGCGGTGATGTATAACTGGGGAGGAAAGAGACTCTCTCCGTGGCTTTTGTAGATTACTGTGTGACTGACAGGAGCGGCAGGAGCAAATACCTCTTTTCATTTGCTCAGCCTGCTGGAGAAGAATAGCAGCGCTTGCCAGTGAAGCTGCAGCTGTGCTCCAGCTCCGTTTAATCACTGTGTATGACTGAGGGTTAATTAGCTGCCATTCTTACTGCTATTTGTTGTTCTAATGAAGATTTGCATAAATGTAAGGCTAGGGGGTAACTGATACTTGATTTTTCCCTTCAGAGAGGCTGGGGGTGGAAAACTTGCCCATCCCAAGTGTTTATGTTTGTGGGAGATTCAGTGTTGCCTTTCCATTTGACCTGATCTGCTTCTGGCTGATGAATGGTGAACAAAGAGTTCAAAGTTGCTTATCCAATCGAGACCCCTGTTGGGTTTCTGCCTTTAGAAAGGGGCAGAGTAGTTAGATGAAGAGAGGACTGAGGGATTAGAAAATTACTCCCAGCTGACAGAGAGGAAAATACATATATGTATGTTTTTGTATCTAGATATGTACATATATATGCAATATATCTCAGTGATATATATATCTCGGTAATTTATATCTCTATACATCCATCCATCCATCCTGTTCAATCTGGATGGCAAGGAACCAATCCTTTGGTTATGACATGATAAAATGTCATAAAAAACAACGGTACAGGCAGTACAACCAGAACAAGCTGTAGCATATTAGGCAATATGCTGAAAAGTAAGAACTTGTAAGTTTTTGCAAGCCCTCTGTTGTACATAACTAACATTCAAATTTCATTTTTTAATAAAAAAGTGTCTAACATGAAACAGGCACTCTCAAAGGCAGGCAAAAAATGACTCAGCAGTTCACAGCTATTTGCTATCAGTGCCTCACAAGAGGGGAATTCACAATACAAATTAAGAAATTTCCTAAAAAAATCATAGGAAAATTTTAACATGAAGTAGTAATAAAATCCAAAACTACTTTATAATTAAAGAGAATGTTTGAAAATGAAACGCCATAAAATTGTTTAATTTACTATTGTCATGAGAATGCTTATGGTTACTAACTGAAAGAAACCGAAGGAAAGAATAACCTCCCGTTTTTAGTATATTAACTTGTTGCATATGATAATATATTATGGGTAACTGTTTTCAGTGCTGCTCTTAGACACCTGGTCAGCTAAAACTCTTGTTTGTTAGCATCTGTAAAACAGACTAAGGGAAAGAAAAGGATTGAGAGGGCAGAGGTAGTAAGTTTCTAAATTTCAAATCTGGAAATCACTACTGGAAAGTGGCCAGCTTTCAAGTTGACTGTATCCCCACAAAGAGAAGTGAACACAAATGAGCACATACTTATTGCCAGTTTCTCAATCCCAACACAGCTTTGCAGCATCTCTAGCTCTTTACCTGGTCACTAAGACACATAAGCAAATAGTCATTTGCTTTTCTTTATACTTTTGTCATCCATCTGCCTGACTTCCTATAGGAACCTCTGCATATTTTGATATTTTGGGATAGATACTAGCAGAAGTCAATCTTTCAGAGATGTAAGAAGAGAGCACCCAACACACCTGAAATAAACGTGTCTGAAATGGTAACACAGGGCTCCTTTGTAACTCCAGCTCTTAGCTGGAAGGAATGCCACAAGTTTTAACGCTATACACAATAACAAACCCACATGAAAATAAAAACAGTCAGTTGAATTTTTTCCCACTTTCACCATATTTTGAGCTTGGAAATAATTTGGTCTTCTGTTACAACTTTTGACTCAGCCCGTGATTACACAAGAATCTTATATTCTGCCCTTTGCAAAGCAATTTATATCCCTTTGGTTGAGGAGAAAAGTTTCAAAACAAGAAACCTAAAGGTTTAAAAACTAGACGGCAAATTAAAAAAAATAGAGAAGTGTACAATAAAAAATAAACCAGCAACAACCTTCACATCACTTTTTCTTCAACCATTCTTTCATAATTTCTACTACAAGTTTTGAAGGCTACAGTGAGAACCATTCATTGGTAAATAAGGTAAGAGAGAGCTAAAATTACAGATCTAGTGGTCAATGGCAGAAAACAAATTTAAAAGAGCTGAGGGAAGAGGTTAAGTGCTATGCTAGTTAATAAGAATGACAGCTTGCTTTGAATACTCATACTGCCTGCCCAGGATATTGAATAAACCTCATTTAAATTAATTTTCATTATTTGTAGAGTCTGTGTTAGACATCTATCATTGTCATTACTATTAATATTCTTTTCAGAGACCACATTATCAGCATATTTAAATGAAAGCCTTCCTTTTCAATATTTATTAACTCATTAATATTTCTTGGTACTAATATCCTGGTTGTAATACCCAAATTAGTGCTTACTACAAGGTATTTTCTACTGATTAGACTATTTGAATTAAAAAAAATTATTCTCAAGTACTAAAAATGCACTTGAGCTCCTGAAATTGTGCTTTCTTTCTATGCCATGTCTTAAATTAAATGAATGGCATTTAAAATTCACCTTTTTGTCTTTTTTTAGGAGGTAGCAGTAAAACAGCACACGGACCACGTCCTGGTAGCTGACCAATATGAACTGTGATTGAATGCCAATGTGAAAGTTAATTCATCTTACCCGGGTTGCAGTCTGTGAGGAGGGAGCAGATGGAGAGGAGAACTTTAGAAATGGTTAACGCTGGGCTCCAGTTGTCTTTTAAAATGTCCAGGCAGATGACGCCTTGGCTGTTGATATTACAGTGGTAGATTCTTGTCCGAAATGTTACCTAGAAAAGACAGTGTGTCTAAGTACAAAGGTGTTCAAGCCAATAATTATACCACTATAAATCAATTTTAAAGATGAGTAATAACACTCTTGATTAATAACAAAATAACACTCTGCTTTCCTGGTTGAAATGACAGTACTCTGTTACTGTCAGTTAAAGACTGGGCAAGATAGGGATATTCATAAGAAAATAAAGAAAATGAAGTCTGCCTCTTCCACCTATGGCCAGCAGTGGATCTGCTTTGTGCAAGGTGAGAATGAGACACGTCTCCTGAACTTCCTCTTGCCTTGGTCTCACTGATCTCATTATTTTTGTGTGGGGCCAAAAAAAGCTATTCCAGCCACTGATCTGGACAACATTAATAATTCAGGCCCACAGCTACTTCATGCTTTAGGGGGAGGCAGAAGAAGATAGATTCTTCTGCTGTCTTCATCCATTTGATGCAACAGATAAAGCTGGAAAAAAAAAAGTGGAAGCATCACATCAGTGGCTCCCAGAAAAAGTAAAGTGAAATATCTTTGAGAAAGGCTGCTTAAATAATATGCTTTTATTTTCAAATTTTAAGTTACACTTGAATGAGCAGAACTGCTTACAAACACCTTTTGGGGGTTTTTTTATGTAGTTGATTTTGAGGATTTCTGTATCCATTTTAGGTTGTCTCCCAGGTGATCCTATATGTAACAAACCAAGGAGGAGACCACTTCTTTTAGCCTAGAATGATGTGCTTCTCCTTCAAGTTGAAGACATAGGCCTTTTATATCAAAAGAAGTCCAGCTATGAAAGTCCGCGTGGGGATAAGAAAGAACAATATAGAAAACTACCCCTTGGGCGTCTCCATCAAGAAGTAATTTCTCCATCAGTTTTACCCAAATGACAAGTCAAACCAGATGGTTTTAATGACATGTTCATAACATCTAAAATTAAGATGTGCCATTTCAGTTGTCCACCTCATCAGCAATAACCCTGCCAACAAAGGGGCTGATTAGGCAGGAGACAACAGCAGGCAAAGCACACCCTGATTTAAGAAAGCTGTTCTTTTCACCAGAATTGGACGCTACTAATAATGGGGAGTGCTGAAGCACCTATCCCTGCTCTACCACACAACCTGCTTCTGGAGAGAAATGGAAACTGATGACAGGACATGCTCCTGTTCTGATTTTATTCAAAATCAGAAATCTCAGTGATTTCAGTGGGACTGAGATCAAGCCACTTATCAGTAAGCAGAAGAGAAGATACAAGTAAAATAACATGGTAACTGGTTTACTTTTATTAAAAGAAAATATAATTCTCTGAAATGCCGAAAAATTCTGCCCCTTTGGATTAAATCAATAAGCTTTGATGAAATAATGAAAACACTACATTCAACAATAAATACTTTTTCTTGTAAGTACTTTACCGCATAAATCTGAGAAAACACTTTTGGGCCCAGTGTCATGCACCAGTGAGTTCTGTAACAAAGATCTCAACAAAGCAAGTTCATCGGTTTTTTAGTTTCATGTCTAACGGTATTGCCAATTCATAGGATAATTAAATAGTTTGCCACTCCATATCCTACATATTTGTAGGTTCCCTCTTTTTTTCCCATTACAGTTGTGGTTTTGCTTATTGTTTTCCAGCCTAAGTGCTTCACTTCCGGGACGTTTTTGAGAATTTAAAGTATTTCTGGCACAATGAGCTCAATTCATCCAAACACTACAGCCAGATGATCTATTTTTTTCCCCTTATTAGCAGTCCAAACACATTCTTTGTTCGGAGTGAAAGAAGTCTTCTGCAACATCAAGAAAAAAGCATTTAGTGATAAAATCAAATGTTTGTCTCCAAAGGGAAGCTATTTCGAATGAAGAAGGTTACAAATACACAGAAGTGGTAAACTACCTTACAAACTGCATGTCAAAAGTGTCCACAAAGGGAGCTGGTGTGGAGGAGCATCCTGTGAATTGCAGTTCAGTGTTCATGAAGTCCCCAGACAGATTAACTCCAGGCTGTCTTATGCTTGAGATAGAAGAGAATCAGGGAAGGCTTCCTAGCAGGATGCCCCATGACTCAGGCAAACTTTAGCACCTGCTTAATTTTAAGTATTGTATGCTTACTTCTCAGTACATTGTTGGAATAAAGTTTTCGTGTAATTATTTTTCCTGAACTAAGGTGCTTTTCTATACTCTGTGATGAAAAATTTGAGGACTTTATTCAGTACTGAGTAATGAGATACACGTGGTCTCACCAAATGCGGGGGAAACACACTGGATCCATCGCACAGATTAAACTATACCCTTTAAATTATTTATAGACAGGTGAGTCTGAGCTTGTAACCTGCTTAAGAGAAGGCCACCAATTTGAGCCCATATTTTAATATGTAGCTGTTTTGCCATCAGCTGGGAAGACAGACACCTTGCCACACGTTCACCTGCCTCAGTTGCTTTTGAAGCAGGGACACCAGGAATTTGGTAGGATTAGAGAGCCACTGGGATGAACGGAGGTAGTTTATGTCTTTTATAAACTGTTCAACCCTCCATTGCCATCTTAGGATATCTGGTGGATAAACGCATGTAGGACTACGCCCATTTGTAGTCGGAAGGCTACTTCTAGCAAATATTTAGGCCTTAAAATGTAGCATTTTTTCACTATGAGCACATCTTAAACCCGTGTCACTGAGGAAGGTGCCCACTCGCAGAATAAGGCGTGCTGCTTATCACTGACGAATATGTCACTGACTCGCCAAACATGCCAGTGCACTTTAAAATGCATGCCTAAGTATGCAGAGACATTTTAATGGAAAAAAAAAAATCAGTTTTTGAAATTTCAAAAGAAGCTGTATTAACAACAGCCTTATTACACTGGGAGTTGTGGACTGATGGTGGCAGGTAATGGTGCTCTTCTCCCAGAGCAGCACAGAGTACAACTGGGATGACATATTGCTCTCCTTATCCAGGTATTGCCTCAAATTGGAGCTAATGTGGGAAATGCTGACATGTAACTTTCTGAATGTTGTGTTTACCATACTCATATTTTAAAGACATGCAGGGTCATTCCTATTATATGTGTAGAGAGAAACCAAGTGATAATACCATTCCAGGGGAACTCCATTTTCTTTATTATGGTCATATTTTTACCTTTGATGCCACTTAAATGGTCCCTATAAACAGTGCACTCTAATTCTATTTATCCTCTAATGAAAACACCTAAACAATCCCATGCAGGGGCTCAAGGGAGTGTATGGGTGTATAGAAGTTATCCTCAGACAATAGAAGGGTAGGAGTAATTTATCTTTTTTTGAACGATAAGTGTCCTCTATGGATTTACTCTCTTCAATTCTGCAGTTTTAAGAGGGTATCTCATTTTTGTTGAATAAAAGTGCAGGTCAGAAAAATGCAAGAACAGGAAATAGTGAAAAATGTGACTATCTTCTGAAAAATGTAAGAATACTATAAACAAGCTTTTGAAAGGTAATAATAAGGAATTTATATTCAATCAGTTTTGGAAGTAAACAATAATAAACTCTTGTGTTTATCTACTGCTGAATGCCAAACCCTTCTGAATACTGTAAAACAGAATTAAACAAATAAAAAAATGCTTTATATACTAAGAAGAAAATGAGGTTATTTAGTCAAAAGGAGGAGAAAAAATTATCAGAGAGAAAAGAAGTATATGTAAAGCTATGGCTGGCTGTTCATCGAGTAAATTTTAGGACTGAAAAAAGACTGTTTAAAAAAACTGGATTGAGTGATTGGAGGCAACTGGTTGTAGGCAAGACAAATCACTCCTGGATCTCAGAGTGATTTTGAACACCAGGTTTCCAGAACGATGGAGTCCTAAAACCACTCTTTAGCTCTCTTTTGCATTTTATGTTCCTCTGTTAGGTCTAAACCTAAGCAGCCAGTGTGACATTAGCATCTATGTGTGTGACTTGTTTACCCTTCGCTGTGAGATTCAAGAGATGGGCACGTAAAGGCACCACAGCTCTGAAAGGGCTGGTCCCACAAAGACATCTCATGTACTTTTAGACTGCACTGAATTCAGTCATAATTATCTTCAAAAACTTATCTGGAGGAAGAAATGATTCTCCACTTGCATATTAGCACACGAGGGGTTACAGCGTGCACTTAGGAATTATTTTCTTCAGCCTGTTTGTGTTTAAACCCCCACCTCCTGTTCCTTATTCCTCCCACTGAAGCCTGGTGACTGTGCAGGGAGAAGTGAAAGATTCCCAGGGTCAACAGGAAAATAAATAAAACCAAGCCCCTTTTGCTCAGGCAACACTGGAAGCAGGGCTGAGATCCCAGGGCTCTCATTTCGGCAGTTTTGGAAAGTTCCTTTCAAGCTCATTCATTTCTTACAAGGGTGCAATTCTGCATGCCTGCCTGAGATGAAACTTCTGTCTTCCTCAAATATTCCCCTGGAGTTCTGTTTTAATAAAACTGCGGTGGCTCTACCTGAAGTGGAAGAAGTTGTACTGCATACAGAAAAGGTTATATATATATTAAAAAATATGATGCCCTTTATGATGATGTTCATGGAGCTCAGGAGGGAGTAAGTAGTTCCCATCTCAGTTTGTCAGACTTTATGAGCAATAGATTTGTCTGCTTGAATAGAGAGAATAATAAAAACAAGATCAGGTCTATACTCTTTAGTCATATTAGAAAAATACTATCAAACAACATAAACGAAAAATACCTGCAGTCCTGAGTGACACAAAGTTCATGCCATAGCCTTCACACTAATTAGCATCCTTAAATTTCTTACATGGGTGATCCATCTCTGGTTTGTAACTACGGATTTGTAGCATGCGCATGAACAATTTATGAGATACTTAATGGATTATCACAGCAAGTGCATAATAAATGACTGACCACATGATGCTCACTATTAAAGACCTCACTATTAAAGAGCACAATTTAAATATATGGCAAAAAATGAACTTCAGCCAGTTCTTAAAAAACTTGCTCACATCTAATTTTAGTTGGTAAGGAATAGCTATAGTTTATTTTATTGAAAGAAACTATACGTCATCTGCATTAGCAGGAAATAATAAATTGTAATTACTTTTGCTTGACCTACAGAAAAGTCTGATATGCAAACTACTCTGGGTTTCTCTGGCAAAATGCTCCATGCGAGACATAGCTAGCCAAAAGTGATAACAATTTAAAAGGGATATAATAGCATCCACATGAGTTAACCTTTAATATTACTGAAAATGAAACAGTATGCAATATGAGTAATTATTCATTATATTCATGGTAATTATGAAGCTGAGTAACTGCTCACACTGTCTCATTAACAGACTGTTGCAGGGAAAAAAAAATTGACTAAGCACAGCAATACTAAACGTCTATATTATATAAATGTACTCATTTTGCACAAGATCTAATAGCAAAAAAAGGAACCTTTATACTCTGTGATGTACCTGAGAGGGCAAATAAAAAATCATCCTGAACTGTACAAAGTTTTCTGAAAATAAAGGAAGGGCAGGAGAACAAGGGAAATAGATTACTGTTTGGGTTAGGGCCATTCACTATAGAAATAATATTGTAAGATGCACAGCACCAGAGCTTTCTCTGACAAAGTCAATACGAGCTTTTATAAAACGATTCTTGTTTAATCAGTGTAATCTTTCTTACGATTACTAATTCCATATGGAATTAGTCCTTCTATAGAGAGTAAATTTTTTTAAGATTTACTGGCCATTTATCTTTATAAAATAAATCCTCCCTTTTGTAGCTTAAAGCATGCAGGCTGTATTGTCCTGCACATGTGCCTCTCTGAGTTCCCCAAAGTGCTCCTTCACGTTTGCTTTAACACAATCCAGCTCTTCTCACCTAAATGTAAGCTACCCTTGCACATAGCAACATTTTTACTCTACATGAAAAAAATCGTATATCACCATGTGACAGACAGTAGCTGGCGTTTCACTGTTCTTCCTAATTCTGCTAGGCTTCTGTGAGGAGGGAGCCCGCGGGTGTGCCTAGGGGATGGAGGCCGGTGTGGCTGGCACAGGGCACCGGGCACAGGCCGCGCCAGGCACTTCAAGGCCTAAAATTTTATTCTAAGAAACCTGGGCGTTTTTTACTTGCCCAACGTTAACAGTCTGTGGGAGTGAGCCCAGAGGAGGTCCACGAAGATGGCCAGAGGGCTGGAGCACCTCTCCTATGGGGACAGGCTGAGCAAGTTGGGGTTGTTCAGCTCGGAGAAGAGAAGGCCCCAGGGAGACATTATAGCAGTCTTCCAGTACCTGAAGGGGGCCTACAGAAGAGTTGGGGAGGGACTCTTCATCAGGGAGTGTAGTGACCGGATGAGAAGTAACAGTTTTCAACTGAAAGAGTGTAGATTTTAGATTAGATATTAGGAAGAAATTCTTCATGCTGAGGGTGGTGAGGCACTGGAACAGGTTGCCCAGAGAAGTTGTGGATGCCCCATCCCTGGAAGTGTTCAAGACCAGGCTGGATGGGGCTTTGAGCAACCTGCTCTAGTGGGAGGTGTCCCTGCCCATGGCAGGGGGCTTGGAACTAGATGATCTGTAAGGTCCCTTCCAACCCAAACCATTCTATGATTCTATGATTTAGGTGCTCCCTACACAAGAAGTTCTAGGCAGATTGACCTTAAAATGGTGGGTCATAATTTCTTTTCTGTCCTAGTTGGTTCATCTGCTCTTATTCTATAGTGATAATGTACATAAAATTCTTTCTCTCACATGTGTATATATGTGTGTTTGTGTAAAAGAGGACAAGAAAGAACATTGACATATGATGTATCTTTAGGTCACGTGTGGGTTTTATGCAGTAGTGAAACGTGTGATACGTCAGTATTAGGTAGTTTCTGAAACATCCAATAGACATCACAAGTCCTCTTTTGAAAATATATTTGACAAACTGTATGCAAACCACTGCTGTGAAGCAGAAGGTATTCCCCATAAGATGCCTCTACAGGGCCTTTTGAGGAGCTTCACGTACTGGGTACTTATAGGAAACAAAGAAATTATGAACCACCCAAGTTTTAGGGATGGAAAACAGGAAGACTTTAGTTGGATAGGGACATTTTCATCAAGACTAAATAAATCAATACAAACTACCGATATGAATTAGTATATTAAAAACAGATTGAAAAAGAAATCTATTCATTAGAAGAAATGGCAATTCAATTTGGCAATTACTAGAGGAATTATCTGATAACTGAATTCAAAGGAAATCTCAGGGATTTACATGGTATTGCCCTATCAAAACTGACTTTTGCATTTATTTGCAACAAAATGTAGTTGTTGATCCTTTCCTCAGCCTGATGTATTTCTATTTGCATCTCTGTCCTCCACTTTACATCTCTGTGACTCTGACATTTTGAGAGACGTTAAAGTTTCTTAAGGAGCTGCCTAGATTTGACCTGTCCTGAGCTCTGTACCTCTGCCGTCTGCCCTATAGGTTCAGCCTTACCTGAAGATACACGACCAATGGAAGGAACAGAGTTTGGCTGCAGGTGGTGCAAGTGTGGGAACCACACGCTGTAGTTCAAGATCCTGGGAACAGCTGCTCCAGAAGAGCAGGCTGATACTGCGAGCTCTGACAATGGTCTGCTGGTGGTAGGTTGTCCATTTCTCCCTCTCAAAGACTCCCGTGCATCTGATTTCTGCCTGCAGCCACCCGAAGCCTTCACTCGCTGGGAAAGCCTGCCAACTCCATTTGTTGTCATGGATGAAGGATCCATGGGCTGCTCTCAGCAAGAAGATGTAAATAGCAAGGATGGGCGAAGAACAAGGGAGTGCAGAGGCACAGCGAAGGGGCTAGGGGAGGCAGTGGTGTGGGAATGAGCCAGGCGAGGGACCACCAAAACATCAGGAGGAGGAAGATGGGGAGGGCAGGAGGCTGCTGAGAAAAACTGAGCCACACCCATGGCATTGAGAGCTAATGTGATGTGGCAGAGGCCATAAGAGGAATATGACAAGGCAAATGAACGTAAGGGTTAACAGTGACAGGAGACTATCGCATTTGAAAGCTGGTCATAGAATGGCAACATCTGGGGGTGGGAAAGAAGGTAGATTGAAGCCCTGCCTACACCTGGGTTGCAGAGATGGTAAACAGCCATAATCAAATAGGCTGTACTTAAGGTTGTTTTGAGTTTGAGAACTTCAAATGTAAATTGTGTTAATAGTGACATATGTTAAGTCGAACTGTGGGTCTGCCTTGTAAGGTTAATTTAAAATTTGAGATTAGAAATACCAAGGAATGCTTATTTTTTCTCATCTGCTCTTGCAAACACTGTTTTTATATTAGACTGCAGATAGAAGTGTCCTTAATAGCCAATCACATATAAAATAAGTATGAAAGAGTAAAAGCCAAGGACAAAAAGAACTGCCCCTCATACATGAAGCTGAATTTATGAAATAGGTAGCAAGTTTGTGCCACAGAAGGATTCTAACTGATGCTATTTAGTGCATAGAGATTAGTGCTATATAACAATTGCATTAAAAAAATGAGAAGATGCTTAATATTACCATTAAGACCAGGTTCTGTAGACAGTGTGCATTATATTTACAAAGGAAAAAGACCCTCCTTGCAGCAGTGCAGTTGATTTAAAACAGCTAAGCTTTCAAATGCTGAGAACAATTTTTCAGTCAGTCGATAGACGTAGGAGATTTACAAGGAGGAAATGGAGTTTTCTGTTATTTTAATTTTGATTTAAAGGTGATTTAGCATATTGCAGCTTTCAAGTCCTGTGAACCATTTTTCAGTCAGCTGAGATTAAAGTCCCTAGCAAGATTAATTGTAGAGTTGGGATTAAGAGATTTTATAAATCACTCAAATTCAAAAATAAAGCTAGCAGAGTACTAGGATAATGATAGATATATCCATATTGTATCAGCTACAGTTAAATTGAATTGACACTGTAATAGACTGAAAGCAGTCAAATATGAGAGTAGAAGTTATTAATAAAGATTATTCTTGATGAAAATGCAGACACCACCACAGTGGCAATTCCTGGGGGGAGAGTTCTCTTGAAGAGTGTTCATTTTTCTACAAACACCTGTATGAAAGACCCTGGTACAGCTTCCTGATTTGTCAAGGCTTCCTGGTCTGCAGGGACAGCATACAGGATAATGAAATTACTGCCCTTCTTTCAATAACTATAGTGTATATAATGATGACGTGTTAATTTGTTGTAATGGCGGAACTTTAAAGGATCTCAGATCAAAAGTTTGCATACTTGGGGAATTCACTGATTTCTTATGTGGACCAAGGACAGTAATTTAGCTGAAATTCTTTCTCTCAGATCAGGCTGACAGAAAGATATGATAAGGCCTATTCATATACAGATACGTGTGTGTATATATATATCTATACAGACATACACCCACAGATACCTCCCCCCGCCATCTATGTGTAGCTGTATATCCCATTCAATATACCAAAGAAAGAGACAGAGCAAGAGAGAGCGCTTTCCTTTGTTAAAGCCAAGGGGCAAACTGTCTGAATCCATTAAGGATAAAAGGAAGATAGTTAGCAGGAAAAAGAAATCTCAAAGGTATTTCTAAAAAGGTTGAGGGGTCATTAAGGCACTGGAGAAATCTAAGGTTATTTCCTTGGCAGGCCATCTAAGTATTTTTATTCATTTCTTTAAGTGGCTGCTCTGAACAGGGCACAGCTTTCTCCAGTCTTCAGCCCACTCCACGACAAGAGAGACGTCGTATTTTGGGGCTGAAGCGAAACCTCACCTTGTGACCAACATTGAAACCTCAGCAGCACCTGGTCTTTAGTAGAAGGTCAGACCATGTCCACATCTCTGCCTCGCTTTGTCTGTTCCATACCTGCCTCCCGCCTTGCATCCCATAAAACCACCGTGATACTTGGGATGCAGCTGAAAAGAGAACGGCGATTCTGCAGGCTGCCTGCTTTCCTGCTGACTCAGCCAACTGGGTGCTCAGCTAATTTCCGCAGGGCTACAGAAGCTTCCTCACAGTGGAGGAGAGGAAATATTTTTAATTGATTAGAGCCTCCCAGAAAGCCAGAGCTAATTTGTCAGTTCTCAGATGAGCTGTTCTAAAAATCGTGTTCTCTGGTTGTAGAGATAAATGGGAGTTAGGCTGGGATAGCCCTCCCTCACTCCTATTCAGGTAGCATCAGTCACACACAGACAAACTTTTTGGAGAAGAACAACTCTCTCCTCTGCCTGAGTGTGCTGCAGTTGTGAGTGAAGCAAAATGCCACGTATTTAAAAGGAAAACAAAGCTGAAAGGGTGAGTGACCTCTGGCTCTGGAAATCTGGAGTCCAGTTTCAAGGCATGAGACAAAGTTGAAAGACTGAAACAGAATGACTCCAAAGGGGAAAAAAATGAATATCGTGAGAGCAAATTATACTCTTACTTACCACATGGTATATTCTATTTTGGGGAAGAATAACTTAATTTGATATTATGCTTATGGCTTAACTTTAGAGAGACACTAACAGGTAAGGACTGACCAAAAGGAACTATGGACCTGTAGGGGAAAGATTGGTTGGTGCAGACTGCAAGGGAAACCTGATGGCAGTGATGCTCGGCTATACAAAACTAGGAATGAGAACTGGATCCCACAGCATAATTAGAAGATGTAAAGAATAGAGACAAAACTTTAAAATCTTAAAAGGATGTGACGTTGAAGGCTACAAAGGTGTAAAAACTGAAGAAATACATAAAAATGAAAGTTCTGGATAGATACTTTGTTTAACAAAATCTGAATGACTGACTGATTCAGTTTCTTTTACGTGATAAAGATAAGGTGGGAAAGCAGGTGAACTAGAAGAACAAACGAAAATTACTATATATATTTGCTAAAGAACCTCAAAATATAGACCAAACATCTCTTCTTCAAGTGTATGTGCTCTCAGATGTTTAATTTTGCTTTGATTAATATTTTCCAATATGCAGCAGGTTGCGAAATGATCAGAATAGGCATAAACAGTGTTTATAAAAGGAATCTGTATCCTTCAGAAAATACTGAGAACTTTGCATAATACAAAACAAACAGTGGTTGTATCACAAATGCATATTAATGATAATAACAACAACGACAACAATAATGAAATATGTTTATCCAGAATCCACTTTCAATATATTTTTCTTATTTTAAAAATTATTTTACCCTTCCCAACATCCATGCACAACATCCATGTGCACAACGGAGTTCAGAACCTCTGAGAACAGATAAGGAAAAGGGATTGTGGAAATCTTTCTGCAGATTTCAATATTCTTTGGATTAGGCTCTTTAACAGTAACTATGTTATGTGACGTGGGCATTTGGCTTTGGAACTCCAGGCTGGGTCAAGTAATTGCATCTGGGAAATACAGTTTCTGTTTCTTCCCAGGTCTTTTGTGGTCACATTTTCAGAAGATCAATTTTGACAGTATTCATTTAAATGTTTCCTTACTTCCTAGTAAAAGAGGGATGAAAATGGCCCACAGAAATCTCAGGAGGAACGTATGAATTCAATCGTAGTGAGAAATGTGAATTAGACCCTTTCTGCTGTGTTCTTACAGGAAGGTAATCTTGCCAACACTCAGGAATACGTCTTTCTCAGTACATTCCACGGTCTTGTACTTTATCTCTAGATTTTTTAAGATGATAGAGCCATAAGGAGTGAGACTATACTTAGAAAAAAAATCTAAGATGATCTATTCCCATAACCCTACGGCCTGTGATTTTGAGAACAGCACCAAATATCACAAATCTTGTGGTGAAGTAGAAGAGATGCCAACACCCAGTGCCGCAGATAGCACCTTCCTGTGAGGCCGTATGTTACATTCCACGTACCCACTACCTTTCTTTTGCTAGAAATAGGCATGTGGAGAACATATTTAGCCATTATTTCCCAACAATACTGACTGGCAGCAGCTACCTTATGACAAGCAGTCTTTTTCCCACACTGCTTTATTCAAGGGATTTCTCAAACTATTTAATCTATGAATTAGTTTCATAGGGTCTGGAAAATAGGTGTAAGAAATAGCAACAGTTTGAGAGATCCTACAGCAGGACTGAAAATAGGGGTCATTTACACTAGTGGCTGAAGCGAATGGAATAAGAATCCACGTGTACAAAATATGCTAGCGACATATTAGTTATATTTGACATTAGTCCCCTGTGCACATGTACTCATTACTTTCTTACAGATAAAAATTTTCCTCATCATAAATACTGGCCTTTTAGTAATACAATATGGCATCATCAACTCTTTCATCCTTTATCCAGCTGTACATTTTCATATGATTTATATGCACACACTTCTTGCAATGACAATTGGCATCAAGATAAAGGCAGATAGAAAAATCTACTACAAAGCAGGACAAGAACCACCTCTTTGCTTGATATTTCATTAATAAGCAATGCATAGCTGCATTACTGATGTCTCAAAATTATACAGTCGCCAAACACAACTGTGAATTGAAAAAGCCTTTACCTTGTGCTGAAACAGCAAACTGGACCTTCTCCTCCTACTTAAAAAGAATGTCGATTGCATGTATTGCCTCAAGACTCAACAGATTCAACAGAGAGAATGACAAAAGATATCCCTCCAACTTATCTTTCAGATTAATTCTTCACATATTAGGTTTGGATCTCTGAGAGAACTTCAAGCTCCATTCTACATTCCATAAATCCATTTAATGTATATGCCAATATCCTCTAAATAATATAATTTTAATGTGCTGGGGGACTGAATGTAACCCTGGCATTATAACTACTACAAACTGACTAAGCCCAGCAAAGAAGCAAACAAAAGGAGCCTGTCAAGATGGACCTTGTATAGCATGTAAGAAGTCTGGACTGGCCTGGGCTGGGAGGGAGGCAGGAAGAACAGGGCATCACCCACGCCCAGCGTGCCCAAAGCTTTAATTAACTGAAGGAGAAGTTATAAAAAGTTTCAAATTCTTTCTTCACTGTGTAATCACAGTTACC
This sequence comes from Tringa tobata, assembly GCA_033628505.1. NCBI lineage: Eukaryota > Metazoa > Chordata > Aves > Charadriiformes > Scolopacidae > Tringa > Tringa tobata. The sequence goes on along the minus strand of JAHREE010000259.1, from coordinate 9,253,568 downwards.
GAAATCCAAAAATGTGCTGTTAGCAAGGTGTACAACCCCTGTAAGTTTTGTCAGTCACCTCAAAGCTTCCCTAAACTGGAACACCAAACTTGGGAAACAAAGTTAGACCACCTCTAGTACCGCTATACTGACCCATCTTTAGGTCACTGCCTGGGAAAGTCCTATTTATAGAATGACAAGTACTTTGAATTCACATCTCTCATTCCTTTTAAAAATTTTTCCAGATAATACCAATGTTAATTCCTATAAACATTACTACTGTGGCATTAAAATTCTGTTCATAAACAGTTCTTTTTCAATAGTGTACTCATGGTAATCAAACCGGAATCAGCTACTCTCTCTTTTAATGCAATACCCTTCAATTATAGACCAACGAGGCACACCAACCCTTT
>JAHREE010000259.1:9174514-9248271 GCA_033628505.1 Tringa tobata | reverse complement strand
CCGCTCTGCGTCTTTGGCTTTGGAATGGATACAGACAGTGCCAGCAGCACCTGCTATCTGTTGAATTTCTTGTGCTCTTCTCCCAGTTCTCTCTCCTCTCCATTCTGGAAGCCCACCTGATCCTCCACCTCCCAAGCTTTCACCCTTTCTCTTCCCTTGTTACTGACAATTCTTCTTGATGTAACCTGTATTTTCTATTTTCTGCTTGAAGTTGGTGTCTCTCCCACCCCTCAGGTACATGCAGATCCCCCCACCCTCCAAAATCCCCTTTCTTTTTCTTTCATCAACAGCCATCTACACATCCTGCTATTTTTCATCTTTCTCCAGAAAGGAGGAGGGGGTGGAAAGTGATGCAGGGAGATTTTATTACAGTACCGCAGTTACTCATTTGGTTTCTTTCCTTCCCTGTTGCCCTTCTTCTGAGATGCAGAAAACGAAGAGCAAGCAGAGCGGGTGCTGCAGCAACAGTGGCGTAGGGAAGGGAGTCACAGCTGCCTACCCAGATGCTACAGTGATATCAGTAGGTACTTTTATAAATGTATGTAATAAACAGTTGCCACAGCAGCCAAAGGAATACATTTCCACAAAACAAAAACAGAGAGATAGCAGCGAACACTGAGACTGCCTGTGGCAATGGGCACAGTTGTATAGTTAATAACACCTCTGCTATGAATAAAATTAGCAGGCTGGTCTCCAAGCAGTAAAATCAAAGAGCAATTAAAGAAATAAACCCCTTCAGAATTAGAGATAAGTGCTTAGTTCGGCTATAATATTGATGACTTAAAGTCTCGTCAAGAAATAAACCCTCCCCAAATTTGTATCTTCGGAATGCATAACCTTTTCTTAATTTCTTTTTTCCTGAAAATCTGCTGAAAAATCTTAAATCTTCTTTCCCTTTTTTTTTTGTTTGTTTATTTTTAAATTTATCCCAATCTCAATTCCTCCATCTAAATGGTGCAAAAATTGCCATTACCAAAATTCTGGAAGATGCTCATGGTTCTCACCAGTTATTATCTAGACCAAAGCTAGAATTTTTTCCACATTAAATTTGAAGCCCAAGAGATCTGAATTGCTCTAAGAAAATTAACAATATATATGAATTTTTAGAGACTTGTTCATTTTACTTTAACTAGACACTATACGTAGTGAAAAACCTTGGCTTTCCATGATCTAACACTCAAATTTGGGTCTATGCTAGATCCAGTATTTTTGGTCACCCTGCAATATTACTGGGAATTTATGTCTTACGTATGTTAGAATATGAACATAATTAGATGAGGTAAGCATGATTTTTGGGTAGGCATCTTTCATTAGACTTAATTGTTCATAATGGAAAACAAGAGTGAAGTGACTTGGCTATTTGTCACTCAGAAAGGCTTTGGCAGAAAGGGGAACTTTAGGCAAATCCCTTACACTACTTAGTTTCCATTACAGTGAGAGAATTCAGTTGAAAAATTTGGATCAGACTTTCTTCCAGTTTTCTGATTAAGACCATCTTTCCATAAGAAACTTTTTTTTTAAAAAAAGAAGTCCTTTTAGGCAAGCAGTAAGAGAAGGGGGATATTAAGACATTTTCCCAACCCATGCTACAACTCCTTCAAAGCGGTTATATCCTGCCTTTATCACGTGCTTTTTATTGAAGCCAGTTACCATTTTCATCTACGCTTTGGAACCAATATGTTTGTGGTAAATGCAATTGGATGATTCTCTAGGAAAACAGATCCCAATGAGCTGTCAAAGGAGCAGCAACACATTATGTGACAACACAAGATATTCCTTCTTATGCTTATGGAGTGACTGCATTCAGTACAGTACAGCACTTTTTCACTGTGAATCTTCTCTAGTTTTAGCAAGGTGTTTCTAGAGGTCCATTTATCACCCAAAGCGTTATGCAGCTTAACTCTGGGGCTTCTTCCACTTTCTTGCAGCAAACCTGCAGCACACCAGGTCAGTGTGCCAAAAGCCTGTATGAGCCAAATCCTTTCTTGTGATTAACTTTCTCTGCCCTCCTGTCACTGGAGCCATTAAAAATTATTTGCTGAAGCTGCTGAAGCTGTCTTGTGTTTAAAATTAGTAAGTTTTGGCCACAGTAAAAGTAACAAATAGATTAAGACCAAAGCGAATGTCACTTAGTTGATTTTATTATTCACTTCTAAATAATACCACTAAGAATTAAAAGTATTCTAGCACTTTAGCAGACTAGTATTGTTCAAAGAGTACTTTAATGCTTTTATTCTCTAAAGTCCTGTCTTTAGAGCATTCCTGAGATAGAATCCATCATGAAGAGAACTGCTTCTTAATGCACAAAACAGTTATTTATATTATACTATCTACAGCAATTTATTCATTGCAAACACCATTACACAGTGTATGATCACAGCATGCTGAGTATTCACAATGAGATTTTAAAAATGGCAATTTTGTTAAGTATTCTCCACTTTGTTCAGCTGAACAAAATTACATAAACCCCTTCACAGAAGGCTCTCCTTCTTTAGGGCCAGAAACAATCATTTGCCTCCTATTACACATGTATGGGCTCGACTCCCTTTTGCCACATCTTTCCTTTCTTTTTCTTCTAAAGTAATACTCTACTGGAACTGTAGTTCCAGCTCTTTTATACCACCAGAAATGGACTGCATAGTTTAAATAAGACAAAATATTTATCAGCCTTATTTGTCTCTAATGTAAAATATATCAAGCATGTTTTGTAGCCATGTTTTAGCAAAAGAGGAAAACACAATAATTTGGAATGAAAAATACTACAAAAAATTAATAGACTGTCCTGGGACCTTCTAATATGACTTCCAACCTTTCAACTTGCAAAGTGATACTATTTCCATGTTACTCCTAATTTGCTTTTCCTTGAAGTTTTTTCTTACTCAGAATTGCCATTTATTTTTCAAAACTTAACTACTTTTTAATATCACAACATTCCCCCTTACCCACAACAGCTGTAATTTACCATTCTATCTTTCTAAACAGAAAACCTGATATACCCAACAGTGGGGTGGCACCATCAGGCACTATATTTTTAAATTCTAAACCTAATTTAAAAGGATGAGGTGACTGAGTGCAGACAGCACAGAACCCCCACAGCAGCTGGGAGATTTAAGAGGTGTAGTAGGGAAGAAAGCATTCTTTAGAACAGCATCGACTTTTCAGTTTCTGTGGAAACCTTAGAGGCAAGGCAGGACAGTGAGGCAGATGAGGGTAAAGCAGACTAGCTCAAACAGAGTAGAAAGACTTACCATGAATGGCTGCAACATACTGAAAGCTTTGGATTTGAAATCCATTTGATATGATGATTTGATCACTTTTAAAAAAAATTATTTCAACCCTCTGCTTTTCATCAGAAATGATGAAAAAAAAATAATTGTGTGCAATGTATTAGCAATGAACGGAGCACCTGAAATTCAGCTAATGTGTCCTTAACTTTCTGATGATAGACTGATGATTTAATGTAAGAAATTTTTTTAAGTCTTATCCAAAAATATCTCTACAGTGTCTACTTTCAAGAAATATTAACGATATTCTGCAGTAGTCAGCCATTTCAGTAATTGGGAATGATTTATACAGGATCATTTCTAAGATATGTACACACAGATATTCTCATTATTATGAATACTATAAGCAAGGCAGTAATATTTTTCAATGACTGTATATTCTCTCTTCCTCAGAAAGCTGGTTCTGTAAAACCACTAGTCACTGTAGCTTTCCCCTACTTGGAAATGATTTATCCAACTGCATATAAAGAGGCTTGATTTGCTCAAGACTGTCATCTTTAATAATCCCATCTACAGGCAGTTGTCTAAAAAGGAACCTGGAATTTTTGAAACCTTATACAGCAAGAATAATTTTGTAGCTTTTTTTCTGAAGTGGCCTGATTCTGAGATTTCCTTTTGTAATGTTTTAGAGACTTTTGTTTCTTCATATAAGCAGCTCGAAAAACTGTCCCAAAATATTAATGAGGGAAAGCAATGAGAAGAAGAATTAAAGAAGTTAGTATTTACACACAGAGAGAGAGATCTCAACCATACAATACAGCTGCGTAACCAACAAGTCTGCTCCACTGTCCCTCCTGTAAACAGAAGAACAGGCTGGAATACAGACTCCCCTCATTGCAGTGAGAGATTCACACATGCTTACACGTGAAATGCTTGCTTACACAAGGAAACAGCTCTATATTATGGCATAGATTAACTAACATGATGTTAAACACATTATAAAACAAGTCATTTCCTCCTGAGTAAACAAGCCTATAAAGCCAACAGGCACAGAAAAAGGAAATTTGATTCTGAAATCCATATACTTCAAAAGCAGATTCCTTTTATTTAGTCAATTTAGTTAAGAGGCTGTCTTATTTCTCCAGATCTCTGGTAAACAGAAGAAAACACACTTGGAAATTGCTGGCAAACAGACACATTTTCACAACATTTGTTCTTCATTTGAAATTATTCTCTTACTTCAAATATGGAGACCAGTCATAGGTCCAAGGTGAAGGAAACCTAAAAATGTCTCAACTCTTTTTTTGAGACTGATCTCCCCTGTTGCAGGCCACATTCTGACTTTATCAGAAGAAAACATCATTTATAGGTAATTTTCTTTGTAGTGTCTATGAGGATGGAGCGATTTACACCACTCGACTGTCTAGCCAAATAAACGGGGATCTGGCAATTCTTGGGGATTGTTTACGTGAGACTGGGACCTGCAATGTCCCTTCTTCTACTTCAGTAGAATACTGTTAAGACATTTTAATATCATCTAATATAATCCTCTGGGGTCAGGGATTTATTTGGATATAAACCAAATAAACAGAAAATAAAATACACAGACATTTCTAATTTTTCTATCAGGATAATTTTCTCCTTGGATCTTTTGGTAGAGTCTGAGGTTAGGAAGGGGCATATGTAGGGCTGAGCTTTCTGTTCTGAGGTTGCTGGAAATCCTCTCAAAGATGTGGAGTTACCAAGTGAACTTGGTAAAACAGTCCTAGAAACTTCGGTTATGCCACAGACTTCATTATACAAACGGGGTCGTTCCAATGTATTTTTCAGTAAATGTGAGCTTATTTGGGACATCTGGAACAACTGAGGCTACATTTTAGTCAGTACACAGACCTTTGCTGTGCTCCCAAGATCAGGACTTCTGACTAGAAAACCTGTCCCTATAAATGGCTTAGTTTTGTCCCTTGCTTTATTCAAAAGCATTAGGATGGAAAGAAGGAAAGTGGTCCTGGGAAGGATGCTGGCAAAGTTGGTTCAAGAAAAGAATGCTTGCTTTTATTGAAAGAATTATTTGAAAGTAATAATGAAAGGCTATGGCTGGAAGGAGAAGTTCTCAGCCTTCATTCTCAGGATGGGGAGGCAAACAACTGGTGGGCAGGTACCTCTGCCTGTGAAAGCAGTCTTCACCTTAAAGCTGCAGATGGGGAACTTGGAGCTCCATAAAATCCCTCTCAAGGTTTGAAGTACCTTCTCAAGGTACTAACACTGCTGTAGGTTTCACACATGATCTACTCTAGAAATGATGCCTTGTCTAATGAAGAATCAAGGGAGTAAGGGAGAACTAGCATTTTAATCTGCAAGTCGTAATCAATAACTCGGTTGGAGAAGAATTCAACTTCACATATATAAGACCTCTTTTTTTAATAACCACAGCGTATGTTCCCTACATCAAGATATAATACCAACAACAGTTGAAATTGCCATTATAATTTCCTTGGCAAACAACAACTTGGAATGCTTACCCACACAGATGTTTTTTGCATGATAAAAATTACATTTGTGTTATTTTCTTTCCCATTTTCAGTTCCAGCTCATCTGCCTGGTTCAGCTGCCAGTGATACCTTCTCTCATCTTTGTTTATTCACTCGTAATATGACTGGTTGTGCGCATTAAGTGACAAACAACCAGTCGTTGAGTCAGAGCTACCACCACAAGAAGAACCACAGAAGACTACACTAGTCATGCTGAGATTCACAATGCAAAAATAACATGTAGCTTAACCTAGGAACACCAGAGCTAGATTACTTATCTTTATCGTGCGTTATTGCTTATCTTTATTATCCTATTCACAGTTGTTTAAGTCTTGTGTATTCAAAACAAACAGCTGGAGCAAATGGCTATGAGCTACAAAAATGTTCATCTTGTGGTGTCTGGTTCAGCGCTAGCCCAGATGGCTTCTGTCCAAACTGTTTGCACTTGGAGGCCCTTTGGTGGTCTGTGCCTAATGAATAGATTTTTAAAAAATCCATTTCTTAACGGACAAATGTCCCAAGTCATAAGAATATCGTTGCTGATTGCAGCCTTGCTGGCAACACTGACTGGATGGAGGAGGAAATACTCTTTGCCTGCATGTTCTAGCTCTTGGTGGAGGCACTGAGAATGCTGTGGGAACAGGTGCCAGACAGCTGCCTGTCTTTACCTGTTATTCACAGGTTAATTAGGAATGTATCTGTGCTAAGTGCTGTAAGGGTCAGTCGGGTACTCTTCACAAACACCGTATGTGGTGTAATATTTTTAACAGAAAAAGGTCTTGGTTTTTTCCTAACGCAGAGGGAAGGCATGGTGGAGATATTTCAAGCCATATTACCGTTTAATTATCTTGGATATGATCAAAATCAGCAATGGTTCACCTGTACTGCTTGTGATAATTTAGCAGAAATCTAGCTGCCTGAGAAAGATTTAAATATACCACTTTATGTACTAAGAGGAAAAACTGTTCCTCTGTCAGATCATATTGAATCACAACAGTGTGCATATGTATTCTTGTCACAGTTTCTGCACTTTTACTGGTTTTGATGCCTTCAAAATAATCTTTTTTAAAATTAATGTACTTGCCAATTGTATATTCTGGAAGGGAGAGCAGCTGTTTCCTCACAACTGTACGCATAGCCTTTTGAAGAAAATTTTGTTTATTAATAGTAATCTGTTTTTCATAGCTTTGCAATTTCTTAGATAATAGGGTAAAACACAATTTTCCTTTCATGTTCTCTGCATACTGAAGAGACAGATGCAATTGCAAAAGACTACTTATGCTGAGGGCAAAACTTAGTACTGCTTAATGTGACTTAATGACTAAAAAATGCGTATCATTTATAGATGACATCTAGTACTCAGCTAAGATATTATTATGGTCAATGAGTACTCTTCCCTGCTGGTTAGTAAAAGGATTTGGAATTAAATCTGTTTTTATTTTACTTGTTCAAGTAGACACACTGAAAGCAACTGAACTAACCACATAAGTAACACAAATGGGCTTTAGTCCTTGCTCTTAATCTTTTTCTTGACAGAAGCTCACATATTACCATATATATATTTACTTGAAACACAGAAGTGAGAGAAAGGGGGAAAAAACAGGATTGAAGAAAGGCTATTTTACAGTTACATAGACATGTAAACACCCCCAGGAACTTTGCTTAATAAGGCCAGCTACTTTCAGCTATCACTTGACGGCCCATGACAATCTTTCCATGAAAGCATTTCTTTCTCCCCCAGGCAACACTATCAAGTTAGTGCAGTTCCCTTGAAATACATAAATGCTGTATTTAAAGCTAAATGTATAGCATATGGAGGGCTGGAGCTGTGCTCTGGATAGCACACCCCCCCCACCACCCAAAGGCACTCAGGCACGCCAACAGGCGTCCCTACGAAACGTAGCAAATATGACAGGGAAAATGTCAGAACACAGACATTTCCTGTAGGTTTTAACTCCTGTCAAGAGACTCTTGTGTCATAGAGATACCACAGGGGTATCTCGAACTACCTCAAGACACAATGTGCACAATGAAGTAGTCAATTCAGCAGTGTTTAATACATGGGCAATATTTCCCTTATGGGATACATCATTACTTAGCTTTTCCTGAAGATACCAAAGTTATTTACTTATTTCTTTACCAAAGTAGGTGTATTCAACCCCAACGCAGAGAAGCTGGGAGTGACAGTCAACTTTCCTGGGAAGCAAAGGCTCAATCCAGTGCACTCAACAGCTGATCTGGTGTTCAGTGATGCCAGCAATGAAACTCCCACTGACTTCACTACATTGAAACGCACAAAAAAGAGCACTCAGAAGCTACTCGTAAACACACAACATGTGCATGCACGTTTTGTTCGCTCTTTGCAATTTTGTTTGCAATTTTAAAATCTATTTTTAGTGAGTCTTGTTAAAAAAACTTTGCGTGTGCAATTGTACATTCAAATTTATGTTGACCTACTTTAAATTGTTTTCTGTTTATCATGTTAGCATACGTATTCTAAAACTGTATCCCCAGATGACCAAAAAAACTCCACCCCAAACCTTCAAAATCAAAAAGCAGCAGATGGTGGTCTGGTCCCTGCAACCACCAAGCTTTGATCAATGTTCTTCTATTACAGCAATATTTCAGCATCATGCAAAAATATGAACCAAACTTGTCAGTTGACTTCCATTCCTATCACTTCTACAGGGGGCTGAGATTATGCAGAACAATTTAAAAACAATTCTCTGACATTCAGAACTGAAATGTCAGTTCCTGTGTGAAATAAGAGAACGCAGTAATTTGGGACGTCCATTAACTTGTTTGACAAAACTAGATTCATTACATTTTTGGCATATGTTCCTCCATGAGCCAATATTCTCTATTTAAAGAATAGTTCTATTTTCATTTTCATTTTTACACTTATTTTCAAGTAATTTTTTCACTAATAAGTATTATTGTTGGGTTAAGGACTCAAATCTTATTAAAATTTAAAAAAATTGGGACACTTTTGCATAAGTATTTCCTCTGCAGAGGTAATAAGTTAAACTGAGTAGCACTAGACTTGAGAAAATGAATTAGTAAACTGATTCAAAGATAATCAGCCTGGCTTCAAGGTTAACTTTCTGTTATTTATTGTAGGTTTTTGTTTTTTTTTTTTTTAAACTTGTAACAGTATGCCAGTCCAGTGCTCTGGGTTGCTGCACTACCACAGCAGAACTACACAAACAGAAACAATGGCTAAAAATCACGCCCCCTTTCAGAAACCCATCCCTGCTCCACAGCCACTCCCTCCTAAAAAATCCAGCGCAAAGAAATAGCCTTTTTGTTAAAAATCAGGAAGCTGAGGTCCTGGCAAACTGACAAGTGAGGTAAATTTACCTTCCTCAAAAACATGATTGTGTGAACGAGAGGTGTTCACAAATGTGAGTTGCCTACTCGGATGTGACTGTAAATACTGTGTTTAAACACAGAATCATAATATTTACAAATAGAAATTACACACAGGGTGCCTCTCAAATTCTGGCTGCCATTGTCCAGAGGCTTTTGAGGTAAACAAACCAGAATAAACAGTGGGAAGTAAAAGTGGTTTAAAAATAATTCTATTTTTTGCAAGTGAAGCAGTATTAGCAACATCAACAGCTGCTACTCTTACATTGACACTGCTGTCTTACTTTATTCCTCTTGTTTTAACTTTATAAAACCAATAAATATTTTTTACTTCACAAATTGAGGAAAGCCTGTAAACCCCAACTTTTTCTCCCTTTGCAAGTTTTGGAGAATTTATCTAAAATATTCTAATATTCAGAAGCTCATACTTCTTATTGTAGAAATAATGTTATGTCTGAACTTTCAAGTATTTCCAAAAAATGACAGGACGGATTTAGAGCAACTTAGATGGCATTACCACAAATAAAATTTCAGTTTATGGTTATCAATTTAGGGAAGTTACGATTTCCCAGCAATGTTAATGAAAAGTTGTATATTGACCTATCTCTTGTCCAAAAAATCAGATACTTTTTTCATCCCTTTTCATCTCTGTTTCCCTGTAATAGCCACAAGTATTTTTCATTTGTGGGCTATAAAACATTACAGTTATTCATTACATATGGCATTGGCATACTTGTTATAGCTACCTAGTGTACATTTCAATACCAAAATACATTTCTCAGTTTAATACACTACTAATGAATCAAATAAAAATCAAGCGGTTTGGGGCTTCAACTGACACTTTAACTTATTACCCCCATAATCACATCACGAGCAGAAGTTGCCTTGTAACTCTTACTCCATGTTCAGGCAGTTGTAGTGAAACTCACCATAATATTTTTGCTTTCCAGTTTATAATCACTTCCAAATTTCAGAAAATGTATTTACATGCCCATCAACATTACTTTTTTAGGGAATTTTCTGTTATGCTAGCCTCCACAGAGGCTCAAAAATAAACATCCAAAAATGAATATCCAAATATACATCAAAAAGTATTTTTTTAGCACTTTAAACAAAAGACTTTGCTTTGTTAAAGTACTTCATGCCAGAACTCCTCAGCAGAGACTGACCCAGAACCAGAAACTCCTGACTGGGGAGTGGGGGCGGGCAGCCCTTCCCTTGCCAAATAGATTTTCAAACCCTTTGACAACCCACGCTTAAGACGTTTTTCATTCGTTCAATAACATCACTTCTACAGGCACACGGAAGGAAAAAGAGTATGGCTAAGAGCAATACCCAGCCCTTTGCTGTAGGCTTCCCACCACCGCTAAGGAGAAGACCTGGACTCTTGAGTGTTAGGGAATAGTTAAGGAATAGTTTTATAAAGTCATAGTTTATAAAGTTATTTCTCCACAGACACACGTAGCACAGCTTGCAGCCATTACTCTACAGTATTTAAAACTTAATAACATGTTGCTGCAAATACTTTCTAGCAGGTGACGCCAATGAAAATATTCACAGTACTATAAAGAGGAGTCATTAATTATCTTCAGGTCTTACAAAATGTTAGGACCCAGTACCAAAAATACATATGGATGTGAACAACAATGTTTTGTGCACATAAAGCTATTTAAGGTCACAAGCTCTTCAGGACCCACACTTCCAAGCTGCAGCTTGCTGGTTTTGACAGCGAAATGAAAAGTGGCATTCCAGTGACCGAAATACATTTCTTTTGCAGCATTATTTTTCAGCCAGTACACTACCAGGAGGCACTAATAAGCAAGGCCTATTTAGTTCTGTTGGGCAATGAATAAAACTCAATTATTCAAGGATGGAATATTTCAGAACAAGTCCTAAGAGTTTCATGTTGGATTTTCAGGGGGTGTTGTTGTTGTTTGCAGGTGTACAGCATGAGATTAGTACCCACAGCAGGCACAGAATACAGGGCTTGTGATCAGCTCAGGGGAATGTTACAACCAGGTTTTCATCTGTTCAGCAGAAGTTCAAAACTGGGATGTCCTGTGTTGAACATCTGCATCTGCTGCACCACGGGAGAGTGGGAAACAGGTTGCAGAGCTCGAGCTGAAGGGACCTAACCTCCTCACCATAACACCTTGGTGTTGCTAGTGGCTGGCTGTCCCAATCGACTCTTTTAACTATAGAAACAGGTTTGGCCTCATTGTGATATATCCTGCAGGGAGAGGAATATGAGAAAACAGACTGTGGTACCTCTAATGAGTAGAACACTTCAGCCCATATTCAGTCAGATTCACTGATTATAAGGAATTTATTTACTCTAAGCTGGCCGAGCAAAATCTCTGTCAATGGGTAGAATAAACACTATTTAGAGTGGAATCGTTTGTAATATGCTTTAATTGGCAATTTTCCCTTAATGAATAATATAACATATTTCATACAAGGATTCCGCAGCTCTGTGATTTTTTTGTTCCTGTATTGAGATATGAAAACTGATGCACAGAATAAATTCTCTTAGAATAATACATCCATTATCACAGGGCTCACACTTATCTTCTATAACCACAGATGTGCAACCAGAGCAAGAAAGTAACACACAACACCCGCACACTTAAAATCAACATCTTTTCTTCAGAACAGATGGCAATATAAAATATGAATTAAGAGTAATTTCACAGAGATTAATGAAAAACCTTATTTTGAATAGTAGAAGATACCTGTCTGTTCAGGAACTGTGTTTACACTTGCAACGTCTCTTCTGCATAAAGGTATGAGCAGGAGGTTCAGGCAACAGAGAAAGAATTACATATGTTTTTAGTAGGCTACACAGAGGCTTGAAGACTAGACAGATTGACAATGCCAAAGTGTCACCGAGGCTCTCTTTCAAAGAGAGAGCTGAAGGAGTTCTGCACAAATTTAATCTACTCCAGGGAATTTTGCAGATGACACCAAGCTGAGTGGTGCGGTCGACACACCTGAGGGAGGGGATGGCATCCAGAGGGACCTGGACAAGCTTGAGAAGTGGGCCTGTGTGAACCTCATGAGTTTCAACAAGGTCAAATGCAACATCCTGCACCTTGTTTGGGGCAACCCAGAGTATCACTACAGGCTGGGGGATGAAGGCATTGAGAGGAGCCCTGCTTAGAAGAACTTGGGGGTGCCGGTGGATAAAAAGCTGGACACGAGCTGGCAACGTGCGCTCACAGTCCATAAGGCCAACAGTATCCTGGAGTGCATCAGAAGAAGTGTGGCCAGTAGGTTGAGGGAGGTGGTTCTGCCCCTCTGCTCTCTGGTGAGACTCCACCTGGAGTACTGCATCTACCTCTGGAGCCCTCAGCACAGGAAAGACATGGACCTGTTGGTGTTTGTCCAGAGGAGGGCCACAAAAATGATCGGAGGGTTGGAGCACCTCTCCTGTGAGGAAAGGCAGAGAGAGTTGGGGTTGTTCAGCCTGGAGAAGAGAAGGTTCCAGGGAGACCTTAGAGCATATTTCCACTAATTAAAGGGGGCCTACAGGAAAGATGGAGATATATTTTTTTACGAGGGCCTCTGGTGATAGGACAAAGGACAATAGTTTTAAACTGGAAGAGGGTAGATGTATATTAGATACAAGGAAGAATTTTATTTTTATGGGGATGGTGAGACACTGGAACAGGTTGCCCAGAGAAATTGTGGATGCCCCATCCCTGAAAGTGTTCAAGGTCAGGTTGGATGGGGCTTTGAGCAACCTGGCCTGGTGAAAGATGCCCCTGCCCATGTTCTCTAGTCCAAGGGTTGGACGAGAGGATCTTTAAAATTCCCTTCCAACCCAAACCATTCTGTGATTCTATGATTCTGTCATGTTGCTTTATATTAAAAAATAAACTGGACAATCCTAATACATCATATGCTATGAGGATATACACATTTCCAAGATTTCATTTTCACTAAAATAAACACCTACTTTTCTTTATGTTTCCCAGTGTGTTCTTATCAGAATATAAATGCTCTTTCAAGAGTCAACCAGTACCAACTAGAGTTGCTTGTAGCAGAATAAAAAAACCTGCTTCTAATACATGCATATGTAAAAAACTTATCATAAATTAAAGTAATGGACCAAACACTGTCATGATACAATTCACTGACTTCAGTGGAATTGTAGTAGCTTGCTTAAGGATTAAACTTGGCTCAGTAAGATCATTAGGAATATAAAAGACTACAGAAATAATTTTTTCAATCACGGAAGTGGATTGTGTAAGATCACAAAGCAGTAAAAAACTAAATAGCAGGATAAAGATAATTACACAAAACTCTGTATGGATACCAATACCAATATTGTCAGAATGTGAGCTGATGTAAAGAAACACATATACACTACCAGAAAAACAAGAATAATGTAATTTCTCACAGCTTCATTGCAAAAGACATTTTCCCCTTAAAGAAAACCTTATAAAAGGCTTCCTCTCTTCACAGAAGGCGACAGAATGGATGGAAATGAAAAGTGGCAGGTAAAACCTCTGCACCTCCAAATATTATTCAAGGTTAGAAAATGAAAATGTTTCATTACAAGATGAGGAAAAAGACATAGCTGATCAAAGTCAGTCAACTCGCTTATTTATATCTCAGCAAACACCTCAGGTCTGCACTTTGTCAATCTGCAGAAAGCAAAGGATTTTTCTGACCTCATAAATTGGCAAGAAATGGCTTGTGTACTGATCTATTCAGCTCAGATTCTTGGCACCGTTTATGGACTCTCATATAACTAAATCCACCTACCATAAGGGTGATTTCTATGGAGTTTCTCAAAGTCAAAAGGAAAAAGCCTCATTTAAGTAACTGGTATGTCACAGGGGTGTCACTTTGACCCTGGCGTAGCTGAAGATGGTGACCACTGAATGCTACTATCATCACTATTCTGCAGCTCACAAGAGCAGAGCCAAAGTATAGTGAGGCAGGACTTCTAAAAATTGTTGGGAATATCATATTAAAAAGTTTTGAGGAGATGACAACTTTTTTATAGCCTGAAGGTTTAATTCAGCGTCCCAAATCATATGCTATTCAGATACCACCACTAAAAAGTTGCAATATAGCACTGCATTGGCACAGAAGCATCTAAAGAGAACATCTCTAAATATACAGGAGCAGCTGAATTTGTCCTGGTAGCATATTTTCCTATTCCCATTCATCAAGAATAACTTCTGGCAGAAGATATGTAAATAGGAAGTAAGGTGTTTCTTCATGAGGCTAAACGAGATTTTGCATTCATTCCTTCTTATCTAAGAACACATATTGGCAAGATCCACGCATGGATTATATGCTCAGACTAGACAGAATTTACTATTTTTTAAATTATGTTAACTTTCTTAAAAATGTGTATGTCAAGGAAAACTTATTTAAAATTTTAATTCTAAACTTTAAAACTCTGGAGCCCCTCTCCCATTTGTACTGGGCATTTGAGAAATACAACCGTACTGTCTCCTGTTCTATCTTAGACCATCACGCACATCCACTGGTAGTGAGGCAAGCCTGTCAGACCTGTGTCTGTGGAGGGAGAACTTCTTCCATGTATTGTTTCTAAAATCAGCACAGCTATTTTATACCTTCTATACGCATTACCTCTTCAGAACAGATGCAACCTCAGATCAGGTAAGTTGGTTTTCTGTACCCTGATGGTTTTCTTTTAATAAATATCAGTGTGGCCAATTGGCTCCACTTCATTAATGCAACCTCCAGAGTGAGCAGGACTGGCCACCGAGCAGATGCTGCTACAGCTACCCTTTTAAGCAAAAATAAAAGGCTGTAAAAGACGATGCACCTGCTTTTATTTAAGATTTCACATTACCTCTTCAATGGTTTCTGCTTGATGACAAGCAAACACGACCCAGGCATCAGCAGCCAGAATTACCTATTTGCTGAAAGTGTGTTTTTGCTGACTTAACGTGTTTAGCATTTGTCACATACACAGCAGAGTTGACAAATACAATCTTCTTGTCCTTACTTAATAATTTTGCGGTCCAAGAAATGACTCGGTTCATTCTTCTTCCTTACTTTACTTGTTCCTAACTATGGTAGTGTGCCAAAAACCAGCTCACACCCATTTCCCTTCTCTAACATACGAAATCAAAGTAAATTTCCAGCTGGCAAATGAAATGCAATGTTGATTAGGAATGCAATGTATTTGAAACATTTGACCTTTAAAGCACAGAACACTTGCATCTGAAATATAGTAAGTTTGTCACATATCCACAAAGCCCTATCAAATCAGGAAATGCAGTTGTTAGACCTGATTAATGCTGACTTTGCAGTTTCACGATTTTTGTATGTATGTGTCATAGTCCTAACTCTGTGAAAGGAACACTGCCAAGTACTTGACTTCCCAAGTATGTTCTACTTTTAAAGCGCTATCCTCTTGTAGAATTATGTTAGATATATTCCAATTATATTATGTTTAACTAGGATCTCTGATTTTACCTTCAAACTGATGAAGCGTATCAAAGAAAACATCTGAGAGCTTGACACTGAAATACAGTCTAAATGTTACCAGATTCATGCTATTGATAGTTGCTCTGTCAAAAGTCATCAAACTGTGAACTTCCTTCACACTATTTGAAACTCATCCCCTGAAAAACAAGTTCAAGAAAAAGCTTGACATTTTTTTCCTGTGCTGATACAAACCGATTTGTGTGCTCAGACACTGTCTATCATGTATCTAACAACAGAAGGGCACACGACAAAAATGAAACACCTAATATGAGAAACCTTTAATTATATACTATTTGATCACTTAGATTCAGCTTATTTCCCCTGTTCTGTGTAACTGTGGACTCAAATTCCTGTGGAGAAAGGCTTAGTCCGACCTTGTGCTTCAGAGATTACTGCACCAGTTAGCTCTTCCCAGGACTTTCTGTCTGGATCTGATGGAAGAATAAAGGCAAGAAAAAGGGGAAAGAGTATGCAGAAGTTCTCCAGCTCTTATGTTACAGGCTGCAATATGAAACACAGGACTATGGTAATTAAACACAGTGGCAAAATTTCTCTTGAAAGGCCTATTATGCCAGTGATAGGTTGAATGTTATTCCTGTTGAGTACCGTCAAGTTGGCAGTACAGGCTCCTGCAAAACTGTATGACGTTTGGAACATTTTGTGGAAACCAGATTTCCTCTCGGGGATTAAAAACATCCATCATTTGTCTCAATCCTGCTTTCAACAAGACTGAAAAGAACTTTGTGCTGATTTTGATATAAATTAAGCTCTTCACAAATACAGTTTTATGTTTTGTTTAGTTGAATGCACATATGTGCTTGCCAGTAGAGGGGGCATAGCTCAACTCTTTCTCTTCCTAGAAGAGGCTGTCACAACTGAGGACAATATGAAGAAGAAGAGGTAAACAGGAAAGCTGTGCAAATTTACATGCCTTTAGAAAGAGGAGCTGCAAGGGGAGAAGGGTTTCTAGAATGCAAAAGAAAAAAGCAGCAGGAAAATAAATGTCAATTTCAAGCTTCTAGCGGTTTAATATAAGCCAAGCAAAAGACAGACGGAATCACAATACCTTCAATTGATTTCAGACCGAAACCTCTTCTGTTAAGTATTTTATCTCAACGGTGTACATGGCCTACTTGATTTTGAATATAGAAATTTTGCATGTTAAAAGTTCCAGGAATAAACCTAAGCATCATGTAATTCAATGAGTTTCTGCACCAGAGCAAAATAAGATGTTGATATATTCTCCTCGAGAAATGACGGGTAAAAAACTTAATACCATTATGTGAGTCCAATCTAGTTGAACTGGAACAGTTGTTTGACACTTTGCTATGTCCCCATGGGTAACAGCAAATTCTGGTGAAGAAAATTCCCTCTCAGAAAATGGAGTACACCTCAAGGACAGATAGAAGATGCGTTCTTATGTCACAGAATTCCTGGCTGTCATCAAACCAACAGCTACTAGCAAAAGGAAATTTTTCAGATTTCCAAAAATACACTTTAAGAATGTTGACAAATATACGAGCTGTCATTAACAAGCAAGTTCAGGCTCAAACTACCAAACTGATCTCTCATTTAAGAGGCCTGGGGTTTTGAGTAACTACATTACACGTTTTTATGTGAAGACCTCACAAATACCTTTGAGGTTGAGGTGTGGTTGCCCAGCACTTCCCAAATTAGACTATTAGGTCATGATTCAAGAGAGCACTTTAATAGCTGCTAATTACTAACCCAAATGCATACGTGTTATTCTGACCTTCAAAGCCAGACTCCGGAACCGGCGGCACCCAGTGCAGGAAACCCTTTTTGAGCTCGCTCCAGCCCAGTAAGTGAAGCAACGCCTTGCAGAGCGTGTCCAGAAGGACGCCTGGTCAGTTCTGAGTTCTGCAGAAGCTTTGTAACACTTCAGAGAAATACTTATACACTCTCAGACTCAAACTGTGGTGTAGTTTAAGATAAAAAAAAAGCACGCTTCAATATCTTAGAAAGCTAAAATGCTTTGTTGTAGACCAGAGCAATTCGTGTTTAAAAGGCGTAATAGCTTGATGCTGTATGTCAAGCTTTTCCTATACTGCAAAAGTGAAATAAATTCTAGTATTGAGCCTTACAACACATGTCTTCAAAAGGAGTTAAAGGGCTGTAATTCAGGACAGCATTACCTCAACTGTGGCCTCTCTATTTGTATAACTACAACCAGTATTAGATGGGCAACCATGTACACCTGTTCTATTCAAGTAAATGTGGGGGGTTTTATATTCATCAGGTTCATGCGTGTAATACAGGCATCTATCAGTTAAAGAAACAAAGTGTACCTGTGCTACCCAGTTCACCCTATCTCCATTAATGATGTTCAAGGTAATCCCAAGAGGTTGTTCCTCTTATGGGCCACACATGCACGGGACAATTCCCAACCACAGCAATCCAACATACTTAGAAATAATTTTGCCCATAGGAGGGAGTCTTTTCCCACTGCACAGCCATTACCCAGATAAAGGCTTAAAAAACTCAAGTCTACTTTATCCTCAGAGAAACCAGAGGAAGAAAGAGAGAAAGAAAGAAACAGGAGATGACACTGCAGTAAAGAAAAGAATTGTTTATTTTCCTGCGCTAGGCTGAACAGACACAAGTCCTGCCTGAGTGACTCTCTTAATCTCCCCAGTTGCTCCATTTTCCCTTTAATCTTTCGTAATTGCAGTACTCTCAGACAGACCTTCCAGCCTCTAGTAAACTGCACCTTGCAGCTCACATGCTACCCAGAAGGAGAGAACGAAAAACAAAGGCATAAGGCCCCACTTCGCCCACCAAAAGGTCACACGATTTTCTGGACCTAAAATGTATATCCATATTAAATTCTTTTCAAGTGCCAGGAGGCTAATTATATAATTAATGGAAGGCCTGACATTAAATGACTTAATTTTGCTCTCCTCACTGTGGGTAACATCTAAATTTGAAATTTCCTCTCAAATCGTTAATTAATTTTTCTAATGCAGACCGTAATTCTCCCAAGTGAGGCAAACTGTAGGAAGCATGTTTGGAGTGAACAGAGGAAGATCTATCTCTGCTGTAGCTAAAGCAATGGGGACAACCACGGCCAGTTCCCTGCAAAAAAGGGGTAATCTGTTCAAAGGATGTGTTCTGGCTTTAGGGTTCCTGGCTGTATTCACACCGGTCTGGACTGCAAGCTGAGAGATGTGGGTTCAATTCCAGACTGTCACAGGCTCCTCACCAAACAAGGTGTCAATTAATTGACAAGAGTCAGTTAATTTCATTATGCCTCATTTCCAGTTGTAAAATGAAAATATAAAGTAACTGAGTGACTGAAATCCTTCCCTAACATCAAGTTAATGCACTTTCAGGAAAAAAAAAAAAGCTCTTAATTCATTAAATTCATTAAAGGAAACAAAAAAAATCATTTTGCAGAAAAACTACCTAGTTTATTGAAAAAATATTTTTAGTTAAAAAAAAGAAAAGGATGGCAACTTTACCTAGTTCTGCTCACTCAGGATTACCCACAAATTCAAAGATTTGAAAAAATAAATCTGAATTCTTGATTTAGACTTCATCTCACACACAAGCTGCAGTTTTCATGAGTAACTTCACCATATTTACTGCTACCGAGAGCAGCAGTCCTGCCCTCCCCGTTGTCCGTGATTGTGTGCTCCAGCTCCCTTGTTTGTGCTGGCATCAGTGCTTGGGCAGCTGTGCAGCTGGACTGAAAATTAATCTGACCACAGGGAAAAAAAAGGTTTTTTTTTTTTTTCAGCTGAAGCAGCTCCCTGAACTGACAAGCCCTGTGCTAACACAGAGAGAGGCAGCAATGAATGGCTGAAGGATAAAGCAGAGGGAGGGACAACCTCTTTCGGTGACCCCAGGGATTTAAATAGGCTTAAATCCATCATGAAACCACTTCCTTAGCCTTATCCCCACTGGCCAGAGGATCCTTTTATATCTTTGGTGGGGGAGAGCATCTTCACAGAGACAGAAGGCTAACAGGTTACTTCCCACAGATACTGTCCGTGCGTCCATAGGAAATGCAAAGCTATTCAAGACAATTTGGCCCAGAATAAAACGGAGGTAAGTGACATTGCATTTACCACAGGACAGATTCTGGCCACGGCCAGACGCCACCCCCAGCATCACATGTGCTGGCCTTATGTCCCTTTTGGTAATATGCATTTTTACTTAGCAGAAGATACATGACAACTCAATATTTTAAGTCTCCAAATAATGTTAGGAAAAGATTTAGTTGACTCAAATTAATGCAGTAAAAGTGATCATAAAACTGATTTAATTAGAAAAAATAATTTTTTTTCAGTCCATAGAAAATAATTTGTCCAGGGAAATAAGGAAGCATTCTAAAAGTAACAATCCAAATATTCCTACAAGGAATCCCCAATATTATAATTACATTTTTCCCTTCTGTGTGTCTTTGACAGAATACTGATTTTAACACAAATACTAACATCATTAGAATAATCACATTACCCTAAATCCCTAAAACTTAATTCCTAAAATTCACTTTTGATAGTAAATGTTTGGTTCTAGATAAAACTTTCATTACTCAGACTCTGGTGAGAACTTAAAAAAGGGTCTCCAGTGATATTAGCTGCACATTCTTTGCAGATTTATAAAATATTTTGCAACAGAACGGTTGCAGAAAGTAGAGTGTAATTTCATTAAAAGTCAAAACATAATTCAGTAATAAAAAACTTTAATTTTTAATGATGTCAATACAACATTGATACTTCAATTCTTGTGTTGATTACATTTCTAATACTCTTTTATGAGCAGCTTAAAAATAACAGAGTAAGAATAATGTCTTCATGTGATTTAATAACACCAACAACTGAAATGAATCTTCTGTGTAGTCATGCTTAAATCAATTAAATAGATCCAGATCTTAGGAAAGTTCTCTAATTATACTTCAATTATTACCCAAGCTTGACAAAAATAGAGAAAGAGAAAGAAAAAAGCTTAAAGTTATCAGGTGCCTCATCTTCCTTGTTATTACTTTGAATATGCAATGTTAAAAGACATCATATGTTAAAAGACACCAATAATGAGTTCTTCATTTATGCCAAGTGAGCCGATCATTTTCTTATGATGAAAGTATTTCTCTGAGCAGTAACACTTACTTAAATAGAAATATTCACAATCTTCTTCTCCAGCTAATTAAAAGCACTTGGTCTGATTAAACATGAATCTGAACAATGTTTTCCATCCCTATCCCTCCCTATTCCATTATAAATCAGTGCTCTTGAGTGAGCCGAGGCTCTTGTTTTAAGTACTGTCCCTACACTAATTTTATTTTTATTATTTTAAGAGTTCTTAAAAAATATTATCTCAAGTGAAACATGAAGGCACAGGGTCTGTGCCAGAAGACCTAATAGATGTTTGCCACCTTATTGTTTCTAACAGTTTAATGAAAGCCCACTTCCACGAAATGAAATAGATAACGTTTTCTGCTGTTGCTGAATGGTCGCATGGGCCAGTCTGTAACTGGAAGATAATTAGCTGACTCTCTCCACAACACGTGCGCTCTTCTTAGACCTCACACAGCAACTCGCCCTATGGCTCAGGGACTTGGTGGGGCAAGTTTCCGAAGCTGGTATGGACAGACAGCAGACCCTCCATACATCACTTGCACACCCTCCACACTTCCCTTGCCGCTCCCGTGACCCCTAAACTGATGGTCTTCCAGCATCGACAGCTCTGTGACAACCATCTCAGCTGCCTGGCAACTTAAGGATGGATGTTAGTTTTCATCTGGTCCTTGTGACTTTCTCCCCAACACAACCCGGGGCCAGACGATGTTGGTGGCGGGGAAGCCGGCCTCCCCACCCCAGTAGCCCCGGGCTGGTGGCCGGTGACCAGGCAGCCGGCTCAGCTTTGCCTCCTCCGCTCTCTGCCTCTCTAACTGCTGTGCTCGGCAGCGGCCAGAAGGTTTTGGGAGCCTTTGAATGGCTCTTGTCAGGCAGCCGTTTCTATAAATCAGGCTGGTAATCTGGCAGAGCACAAGCAATTTTCTTGGAATTAAGGGTGACTGGAAGACCAAACTACGCTCTAAAACATAGAAAACTAAAGGAAATTAAAAAAAAAAGAGCTGCCTGAAACCTCTGAGTATCAGAGTAGGGCTGAAGTAAACATGGTTGAATTAACATACTACCTATACTTTTCTTATTTTTAATATATTAATCCACCTGGTTAACTTCCTTAGCCGAAAAAAAACCCACAAAAACAAATGAGCCCTGCCACAAAGACCAGTATTGCTATTTAAACTATCAATAAACCCAGCTTTTAAAACAGTTTTGTTTCAGCTAGTAGTGCCTGTAAACACCTCTGAGGGTAGCAATTCATTCTCCTAATGTAAAAATAAAAATGTTTTAATAAATATTCTTTTAATTTTTTTGAATGTTACCACTGTAAATACTTGAACGTGTTACTAAAAAAAAGCCAGAATAAGACTTTGGTGCACCTTTATTACTTACCATATCATTTGCTGTTAAATTTACAGTATGATGAAAAACTTTTTTGTTAAAAACCAAAGAATTAGGCACACGGTATATTTTCAAAGGAAGTCCTATTCCATGTGAACAAAACACTACGCTGCCAATTTAGCTCTCTGCCAAAGGAGATGTCTAAAGATCTTGGCCTGCTAATGAAATCTTTTTTTGCCTGTGGAGCTCCCATTCACGTTATGCAGCCTGAGAGGTGATTGAGACACACATCCAAGAAATATGATAATTATTACTTTTCATAAAAGACAGAAAGCATAGCTGTAAGATTACCTTCTACAGTGCCTCCAGCTATCTGAATTAGGAGTAGCACCTTTACAAGGGTAGAAGGTAACATCTCACAGTACCACAGGCTGGGAGGAATGTCAAGGAAAATAACAGCTCCTCTTTTTTGAATTTGCAGCCTAAAAAGTTTGAGGTGATTGTACAACCAACAGACCATGTTTAATCTCTGAAAGAACATTTGACAGATCAAACACAGAAGCTGTAAATTACCAGTAATGACAGTAATCTTTTCATTTAACTATCAGTATATCAAACCACAAACTCACTGAACACAATAATAACTTGAAGATAGGAATCTAAGGAGACTCGGCTTGTATATTTATTTGGTTCTCAGGTACACTGTTAAGCTGGAAGAGACAAATATGTTTGGTTTTCCCAGCAATAATAGAGATATAAAAAAAAGGTTTATGAAAGAGCCAAAACCCTGAGTGCCAAAAATTTTACATTTCCCAAACAGTGCAGGTAGAGGGCCAGGTGTAAAAGAGCATTTTGGGCTGGAACACCCACATGAAGGGAATGGCTCAGGGTTATTTCAGTGCAGCTACAGAAACAAGGGAGGGCAACCCAAAGGCTGATCTTGCTTGTTGCTCCAGTGTGCTCTGCCTGGCTGATGGCAACCCTGGGGGAGGTGGGACCACGTGAAACATTGAGGTGAGTAGCTCTGGGACACATGGCTACGTCTTCTGCATCACATGGACCCCTCTTGGTCTGTTACTGGTACTCGGAACTCGGGGTGTGAGCTCGGTATTTTTGAGAAAGTTTGCTGGGAGTCTGGCCTGGTTCTTCCTGAGAATTCTTCCCTTACAATGAATTCACTCATGTGTGCATTATTTTGATACCAAGACACTTCTACTTGGCAGAGGCTTACTGAGTGTGTAACTGCAGGGCTTTACTGATACCTCTAGCAGTGTAGTTATTTCCTTTGCCAAAGCAAAAAACCGCACATACATAAGGGACCTCTGTATCAGTGTGAATGTACTACACGATGGCAACTGCTTTAAATACATGTATGGATTTAATTAAAGTGATAACATTTTATAAAGTAAATAATGCAAAAACAATCAGTGATAACCAGCCATAATTTACGTTGTAACAAAAATAATAAAAAACAGGCAGTAAAACCATGTGCTATTTCAATTCTAACTGCTGCTGTTTTTCCTGACAGTGAAGCACTTCATACAAATATTGCACTTTCAGTGCTCAGTGTTAAAGTCTATGGTGGAGAATCAAGACACACAACAATCTGAGTTCATCCTTCCCTCCTTTTACTCTCCCAAGAAGTCTCTTTGTGAAAGCCATATTCTCCAAAATTGTTTCACATCAATCAGAGCCCACTGTTTGCAATCTATATATCACATCCTTTTAAAGGCATGACTACTGTAACTTCATTTACATCTTTAACACCACACATCTACAAAGCCTACAAGATCATCAAACGAACACCATAACCATTTCTAATAGATGGGCTAACACCTTTCTTGCCTGTTTTTCTTCTTAATGACATACCTAGTGCTGCATACAGCTTCTGCCCAGTTTATTACTGAGTGACTGGGGATGTTTTCTGCAGCAGCAGGAGATTAGCATGTGTTTGGCGTTAAATGCGCGAAGGGATTTGGGTCTGGCAATACTGAGGGTCATTACTTCTCATCCTAAATGCCTGGCATCCAGACTGATCTGTTTAGGTTAGGTGCCTGAGGTCCCTGCCTGTGGGAGAATGGGATGCCTCGGAAAGGAATTCAGAGCAGACAGTAAGGCTGAGCTGGGAGCTGTTGGAACTAGCCAAGAGAAACACTAAGGGAAGGGTGTGCCTCAAATTCTTCTCCTTTTGCAGCTTAGGTATCTTTTTTATGGCCTGCAAGGCAGTGCCTGTGTCAGCTAGGGTTTCAAAGCTCCAAATCCACCCTAACTTGTTCAGGTGCCTTGCTTCCTCCTTTCACAACCTCAATACGATGGGTGCCTATTCTTAAAATACTGTTGTAGGGTCAGAACACAGAGAACGTGGGGACCCTTGGTTGAATTCCTTCCTCAACCTGATGTGGCCCAACCCTACACTCCTCACTTCCCAGCAGAATGTTCCAACCTCATTGCTAGCGGAAAACTAGGGGTGGGAGAGAAGGGGTCACTGGCCCCTTTCTGCCTAAATTGTGCCAGTACTGCAATGAAGGCAATTTACCTAGTTGAAGCAAAAGGTAGTTTACAGTAGTCTAGTGCTTTTTTGGACAAAAGTCAAGTCTATTGCTTTTTAGATTATATTACCCATTACTCTCATACTCTTACTCCCTTGGTATGCAACAGTCTCTTGGGATTCTTCACACTTCTATTTAAATTCCAGGGACACGCCGCTTAGCAGTGACATTCAATTAGTTCTCCACTTAATAAATAACTGCATATAATTGAATATCTTTATAAGTATTAAACATAGAATATATTCATTGTTAAAATTTAAAATCTTTAGCTACATGCTTGGAGCCAGTGAATGGCATTGTTCACATTAAAATAAAATCAAGGGATTACAACACAGAATGCTTATGTTTAGAAATGGATCATTTGCAAATTCA
Organism: Tringa tobata; assembly: GCA_033628505.1. Taxonomy (NCBI): domain Eukaryota; kingdom Metazoa; phylum Chordata; class Aves; order Charadriiformes; family Scolopacidae; genus Tringa; species Tringa tobata. The sequence goes on along the minus strand of JAHREE010000259.1, from coordinate 9,223,315 downwards.
GAAAATAGATAATTTACAAAGTTTAAAATAAAATGCATGATTGCATTGTTCTAAGCATTGAGAGACTGAACAAAAGGCTTCCGCTTTCTTATCAGCATCAATTATGGCATGAGTATGAATAATATGAATTGTGATTGAATCATTACTAACCATTTTTGCATAAATTCCCAGTTTCCCTTCACCAATATAACATTTTTATAAAAGACTAAATTACAACTCTTCTAAAAGCCATAAAGAAAAAACACAGTGCTTGATCTGTGACAATTATTAATAAAAAGATAGAGATGATCTCTCTATCCCTAACAGTTATAGCCAGTAACACCCCTGGATTGGATTTCCCAGCCATCATCCCCCATGCAGACATGGGACCAAGTTTTAATTCTGCAGCCTCTCAAGGTAGTTCTTTTTACGCTTTCAAGATGGTCAGAATCTGGGGATCAGGTCTGCCACACAAACTGCCTGCCAACAGGATTTGTTTGCTCTTTCAAGAAACCACAGTACGTGCAGAAAGAGAAGCTGGCCTGTTTTCGGCATGTGTTACAGGGATATTCCCAGTTACCCGGAAAACTGAATAGGATCTGGCGGGAGGACAGAAATTGGGGTGTTATGTGCGTGTGAGACATACCAGGCTGGGCATCACAGCCTTTTAATATAGGCAACAGGGGAAGAGTGATCAATCCTGTGTTAATTACGGAGGCAGCAGATCGTTCAGCAGCTAATATTTTTTTTGTCTGGAAGGTGACTTGAAACGGTGACAGCAAAAAGATGATTACCATATAAACACTATACATTTCCATACCTTTCAAATGCAAGCCTTAATTTGGACCAGGAAAAAGAAGAGATTAAAAGAAACTTGCACTTAAAGCGTATGATAATCAATCATCCAAGAAAAAAAAAAAAGGTTGATTATATGTATTGTGTTACTTAAGTGCTCTTTGAAGGCAGATGAGATGAAACGTATGTTTAAATATGTCAAACATGTTCAAGGAATATTTTAAACAGCTATTGTACACTGAGATGTCTTAAAGGATGGGCTCATGGGACTGTAGAGTTGGGATTTCAAAGTTTCAAAGTGGGATACACTGAGAGGCTGGACTCCAGGTTCCATAAATCACTCCACACATGCGCATATGGGGAACAGGGACTGTAGCACAGCCATTTTGCTACATTTTCAAGTGAAAGCATTGTTTTTTCCAAAAGTTATTTAACACACTGAAAGAACCCACAGAATGCAGTACGAAGCAACGTAATACTGTGTTTGATAATGATTTCTCTCCATGGTCGTGCAGTTATCCCTCTAAGGATCATCTTTCGTGAGGTTTTCTTTAGGAACATCTTAACTGGTAAAAAGTCTTTTAGTTTTTCTGTTCTCTGATTTTTATAACTTTTGCCATGTATCAAAGGGACTACTGATGCATATAAATCATTAAACAAAATCTAATGAAGGACAATGCAGATATTTAACTGAAAACACCTGCTATAAATCTTTCAAGGAACCCTGGAAAGTAGGGGGCACTGAGATTTATCAAGGTCTTACTTGTGGAGGCATCCTCATTTGAATAAAACTATGTGAAGCATAAAGGAAAGATCTGTGAGACAAAAACCCTGTGTTATTATTACAAGGGGGGAGTTTTTTCTATCACGTAAAAAATGAGTGACAAGTGTAAGCCAGGTTTCCTGCTTTACCCAAATGAAAACAGAATGTTGCACGGTTACTTATTCACCTTCCAAAAGAAATTTTATATGAAGGCTCCAAATGTCTTTACGCCACATGAAAGGATAAAGCAGCCTCGGTGAACATTCAGACTTTGGGCACTCCCTGTAAAAATTAAGGTAACTGTGTGAAGATGACAACAGAGCCCTGCCCAGCAATAATGCCTGAAGATGCTGCACAGACAATTCCAAGCTACTGAAAGATAAAAAAAAAAATATCAGTGTCTAAGAAACTTGCAGAAGACAAGGAAGAAGCTGATTATGGAGAGGTGTTTTACAGCCCTGTTTTACAATCCAACAAGGACACTAGAAGGAACGTCTGATGACTGGAATAACCGCATAAACAAACACTCTGATAATCAGTCAAGTTTACAGATAAATTAGTGTGGCTTTCCTAGGGAATTCAGCTGTTTCAACAGCTCAAATTATGGCAGATGGCTGTAGGATGTTCTCCTTTACAGACCTGTGCTACCAAATGTGCAGTTAAAATACCTACTTACTCTACACCCTTCATTTAGGTGGATCTACCATGAGAGTTGGATCATTCCCCTGGAATATCCAGGGGTAGTGGCAGGATCTTACGCAGAGTGCTGTACCCGTGTATCTGGGGTCTATGCTATTATTCAAAATGAAACACGACTTGCTAAGCTTCCTCATGTTTAGCTATTCTGTACGACACTTGCCTTCTAAGCATTGCTCCCCCGTTGTCTTACCATGCTCGTGTGGTTTTATGCAGACTTGCTGATTTGCACTGCCGCCTGCTTGTAGGCTGTCTTTTGTAGGCTACTATGAATGGCTGCTGTGGGAATTGGGAGGCTCTTTATGGAGGACACCCTTTGTGCTTCTGCTTCCCACTACTTTCTGTGCACACTTACAAAATTACAGCCCAGCTGTGTAATTTTTTACCCAGAAGCTACGTGAAGAGCTTTTTCCAACTGCAAAGGTTCACTCCTTTCTGGAACTTGTAAGAGCATTAGCTTTTTAACAACACATTTTTCAAAACAATTATTTAAGAAAGCCATTTTAGATATTGCTATGGCCATTATCATCCCTTTGCATGAAGGTTCCGGCAGCCAGCTTCATCCTATAGCATATGGGGACCAGCCCCACTGGCTCGTGTGAGCACAAATACTTAAGTACACAAAGACACCTACAATCTCAGTAGTCTGTGAAGATCTCTCCCTCCTCGTGGTGCCAAGTATAGCCATGACCCTCAGAGGACCTGGGAAGGGGCGTATGCACCACGACCCTTCATCATCTGCATTGCCAAGCAGGTGGACCTGGTCCATGGGACGCTGGGGAGGCACCGCACTGTGTGAGTGGGTTAGTGCAGGGCCGTGTGTTAGTGTTAGGTCTCTTCTGCTTTCCTGGGATTTTTCACGGCTTCCACCATGATGTTCAGCTCGGTACTAACCAAGGATTGCAATGAGACCTTTGGTGGGAATTTGCGGACTTCATTTCTTAGTTGGAACACTCTTTCTTTTGTAAAGGTAGTGCAAACCCCATGCCATATATATGTAATGCTTTTTTGGAACAGTCTTTACTAATCTAAAAAACTGCATTGAACTTCCTCATTGCTGTTTTCATTATGGACACCATGCCATACCAAGATGTAATTTGTTGGGTTTTTTTTATACCCATTTTTTCCCGTAACTTTTTTACTGTAATGCTCAATAAATACTTAAGTGCCAGCATGAAGTGGATTATTGTTAACATGTTGCAAGAAAATTGCACAGTGCTAAAGCTTGCAATAAAAATAAGCAGAACGCCCACTGTTAATACACTGTAGTTAAGTGTATTAGCTGTTTTCAAAAGCATTAACTCCCACACAAATAGCAATGCTATTTTGTCCAATATATTATTATCAGACAGTGAAAATCAGTTGGGGGCTATCTAAAGCCTTTATGCCCATATGTATTAGAAGAAAATTGTTTCACAAAATTAGGAAATTGTGTGGGGACAGCACTTAAGATTTTACTAGGTGTAAACAAATAATAATAATAAAAAATTATGAAATTGCATACTAGTTGTACAAATGACTCTTCCCTGTTCCCCACCTGATATTCAAAATCATTGAAAAAAAATATCTTTTTTTCTCCACCTCTCACTCTTTATTGTATTTTCTGTCTCATTAGCTGGTTAGACTTCATAAATTTTGAGCTCTTGTACTTCTCCCTTCACCGGAGTGGGAAAACTAATATTGGATAAAAATGATACATAAGAAGAAGCAATTGTTAATGATCCTAATGCGGCAGTGGAAGCTCTTCACGAATCTACTGATGATCCTTTTGTTTCTACTTCCTGTTCATCTGTCTCAGCAGCGACATCATGAAAATAATAATAATTTGCACCCAGATTCTCAAAGTGGTTTGCAAATATTAATTAATCGCAAACCTAATTAAGCCTCTGAGACACATTTCATGCTCTTATTGTGCTCTAGAGACCTACGTGCATCTCTCCTTAAAGCATATTTCTTCTCCTTATGCGGCTATTCAAAACCCCTTGAAGTTAAGGCAGAAAAAAAAAAAAAAAGAAAATTAAGGAGCAGGAGAGAGGGAGGGAGGAAAGGAGGAGAGAACAAACCCCTATTATTTTACTAGGTGTTGTACTGGGCTCTAACTACCTGATATGGGAAAAATGCTGTGTTTTCACAGCATCTTCTGTTAGCAGTAATAGTAAAGATGACTATGTTTTGTCCTCAGGTACTGTTACGTGACAGAAAGTAAAAATATGACTACAGTGGTAAATAATGGCAAACTGTGTCTTAATTTTAGACGTTCTCAGATGACAACTGTCAGCTGGCACCCAGCAAGCTCCACTTCACCCGTGGCTGTGGTTTTGGGTTTGGACTGAGCTGCAGGGGTACGCTGTCACATAGCAGGTGTCAGCCCTGCCACATCCCCTTTCTGGTGTCAAACCGTCACAAGCTCATGTAACAACTTTTCAACAACAGCAACAGAAAAATGCTTTAAAATGCATCTTCTAGGGAAGCTTCTGAAGATTCTCCTTTCTTTTGGGGAAGCATACTTTGGTGTAAAGCCAGGATGTGTGTCCCTTGGAATAACTATTACCTCCTCTTTTTCTTAAGGTGCTCTTCTTTTTCAGAAAAACCCACATCACTCCGATGGATCAAAATATAGAAAATACCCCTGGTTACCTCTATTCTCACTTTAACATCATAGATAGGCAGGTAATTCTGCCCTGCTGGCACTATTCTTCTGACTTCAAAAATTAGGAAAGAATTATTTCGGTCCTAAAAAAGCTGCCATTTAATTCTCATCCTGTTACAAGAAGAGCCACTAGAAGAACAGGCCAATCAGAGCCAGCAGAACAATGAGCTTCCCTGATCACCACCAAAATATCTCTTTGTACTAATGGAAATACATATGCCCCCATAACATAGGTGGTTTACAAAGGGGAAAAAAAACTACACAGTCCTCCAGATGTCTTACCAAAACAAAATATACCTCCTGTAAACAGCACACAGGCTGAAGAAGAGCAATACAAGAACTAGAGCTCAAGTGATGTTTAGGACACTGCAAGGGTGCAGAAAATTCAAGTAAGGCAGGGACGACAAGATTAAGACATTTTCTTTAAAACGGAAAATATTAGAAATGTTTGAAATCACCTACCCTGACCAGTAGGATGCAAAAATGTGAATACTCATTGAAAACCTCAATCTTACTTTTAAAATTTGTATTTTTTAGCTTTCCTCACCTAATAGCCTTAAAGTGGACTGTGCAGCATCAAAAGGTTTTACAAACAATCCACTCAACTAATTCTACCAAAAGCACACTCTATAATGATTATCTGACTTTTAAAGTGAAAGCAACTTCTCTCATATTTTGGTCAAATTTAGTAATTTGCTTTATTCATTTTGTTTCCGAGAAGTTGAACAGATGACAGTGGTTTTGTTCCTCCAAGTGTTTCCACATTTTGGAATACAAACTATGGATAATGTTTTAGAGGTGAAATTGATATGAGATGAAATAGCTGAATACATTGAAGGATTTAATAAAATGATAAAAAGATAAAATAAAACAACTTGCAGCTTTTTCACCCAATCATTCCATAAATCTTTAAACCCATTTTTTTATTAAAAACCAACCTACAGGCTTACAAATCAGAACATAATTCTTTAAGAAACTGAAAGCCTGAGATTTGAAGCTCTATGAGAGTCTTGCAGAAAGGGAGTTGTAATATGCTGGCAATGATCTCTGGAGCAGCAGATGGCAGGACTAACTCTGTCTCTTACCTTTATTCACCATATGCCATTTTACTGATTAAACTGTATTTATGTAGCAAAAAATAATATAAAACAACACACATAACTATAGTTCTCCAATGCACATCATCCCACTAAATTTTTTTGTGTTCTGGTAATCCATCTGCAAACCTCATGTATTTTTATCCAGGTTTCCCCTCCCTGTTTGAACTTGCTTTATGTTTCTGCACCTCTGCAAAATAACACATACTCCAAACTGTTAAAGCTGTGATTTCAATATCTGGCTGAGTAAACACAGCTGATTCCAGAAGAGGAGGGAACACCTTTAGAAAGAATGGAGGCACTTCAGAAGGTCTTAGCAATTCAACAGGTGGCAACTTTCTTTTTTGGCAAGAATCCGTAGTGCTATGTGGTACGGGAAGAATATCACCTCATCTTTCATTTGAGAATGAGTTTTTTCTGTTTTGACTGATTTGATTACTGCAGGGACCAGCCAGGTGAGCACCAGATCAGCTCTCCATGCTCCTTACATATCCTTATGCAATGGCTTTTCCCTTTCTCCTCCAAATACCCAACACCTTCACTCCTCTTCCCCTTCTCCTCCAAACACCAGCCTTCGTTCCTCCCATCTCCTCTAGCAGCACTCCTGCTCACCTCCATGGCTATCCTGGCACCTCTGCAAGGCATGGTGATGCCCCACACCACCTGCCCCAGCCATCCACGGTACTACAGGAGTGAAGACAGAAGTGGACATGTGTCACTGCTTTGGGCCAAAACTGTCAGTGATGTGCTCTAACTTGCCTTAATGAGCATGCAGTCATCTATTTAGCTGAACCCTGCCGAGCCCAACAGGTAGTCCAGCGCATCCCTGTGGCTGCAGTTTTCGAGCTCAGTCCTGGCATGTGGGCTAGGCATGCTGTCCCCTGTGAACTTCTCCCTGGCTAGGCCTTTCATTTGTAAACATGGCAATACTCTATAAGAAAACTGTGAATGGCTTGGAGATCTGAGGTGAAGATAAATTTGCTTCACTCTGACCTGATTTTCTCATTCTCAGATTAGATATTAAGAATAAATTCTTTAACTCTGAAGTTAGTGAGACCCTGGAACAGGTTGCCCAGAGAAATTGTGGATGCCCCATCCCTGGAATTGTTGAAGGCCGGGATGGGGCTTTGAGCAACCTGGTGTAGTACAGGCAGGGGGGGTTGGAACTAGATGATCGTTAAGGTCTCTTCCAACCTAAACCATTCTATGATTTTATGGTTTCCCTGAGTGAGGTTCCCACCTCACTGATGAAGGTTCCACTGCTGCTAGTTATCCAACTGGGCCCAGACTGACGCAGCTTGGTAGTTAGGAGTGAATCCAGGAAGACTAAGAAAAACCACAGAGACGACCAGGACTAATGCTGGGGAAGGCGGCGGGCTGGAAAAAGTGTGGGAGAAAGACATCAGATACTCGCCCAGCCTGTTCTGTTTAAACCAGGGAAAACCTCACTCTCAAATAAGCGAGCTAAGACTTCTCTGCAAAACTGACAGAATCAGCAAACTGGGAACAACTGGTTCCAGTGATTGCACTGACAGAGAGCTCCTCAGTTTGACTTCAGCAGGGATTTACTGTCTGCATCAGTTGACAATTGTAGCCCATTGTTAAAAACTGCTTCTAATAGCTTTAGGCCATTATTCTTTGTCTTGATATCTTCCCAGACTGGGAATAATTCCTTCCTTCATCTACACAGTTACTCTGAAAGTATTTATAGATGATAATTGGGTCTCTTCCCTCCATCCTACTGAGTTTTCTCTAGGCTGTAGGACTGTCTTATCATTTGCTGTATTATCCTTTCTTTCAATCACATTGCTATTTAAAAAAAATGCAGCTTCAGATATAAAGGCAATCAGAACCACATAATACTTCTGATCTTGCAGGACCCGATAATGTGAAATACACGTTTATAAACTGTGAAAAATAAAGTCTAAAAAAAGAAAGTGAAACAAAATATATGTGTCTCTCCACATCCAAAAGCTTCTCTGGATGGGGTCTGTGAATATTCATTATACAGGCTGAAATTTCTGTTAGTTAATGCCAATAAAATAAACACAGGGAAATATAACAAAGATTTTAATATCATTCAGCAATCAACTCAGTGAAGCTTCTGCTAGTTATTAAATCAGTTGCAGGCTTTTTATAAAATATTCCAAATCACTTAAACATACAATTGAAATGGTGAATCAGAATGTCTTGCCAAAATGTCTTCAAGGATATAGATAATTTGAATGACACACATCTTGTTTTAATTCCAATATGTTATTAATTCTCCCTCCTCTATGACTATAAGTAATAAAACAGATTCTTATTTTAGCTAGCTCTGGATTAAATGTGAAGTATTCTCATTGAAAACTACAATTTTAAAAGATGTACATAAGTATCTTGATTAAAGAGAAAAAAAGTAGTATTATTTTGTGGCGGTTTTTTAGAGATTTGGACTCATAAAACTTTGACACCATATGTAAGGCTAATACAAATTGGAAAGAGGTGTACTAATCTGAAACAGGTATTTAAAGGCTGAATTAAAATTTCCCTGGTTATAAAGAAGCCAACACAAAGTAGCAAAGCTAATGTAACTGTCCCTATAAAAAATTTCCTCATTTCTATGTAACACTGCCAATTTTCAGGCTATTCATGAACTATTTTCAACACTCCCAAAGATGGTTTCATGTTGCCAAAGTTTTTTCGCTCTCCCCTTACCAAAAAATGAAATTAGATTCCTTTCCATGCTGACTGTCTACCAGTTTATTTGGTGATAGATTATTATTAACTATCTTCAAAAGAAGAAAACACTTTTTTATTTGCACACATCTGGTAATGATATTCCTGGGTCTAGACAAGTGAACCAGGAGTTAGAGAAGATTTGTGAGTGAACTTAGTTCTGTATTTCCAAAAGAATAATAAGGTAAAACTTTAGAAATGTAGTTCAGCACATTAAAAAAAAATAATATTAAAATGCTACTTGAATCTTTTATTCAAGCCATTGGAAATTGAAGTACAGATTCTTGCCATCTACAGTGATTCAGTAAAATAAAACAATTCATATAAAATTAAGCATTAAACTGAAGCAAAAACCCCGCTTTAGTTAAGTGAAGGAATAAATAATGACAAACCTGTTTTGTTATAAAAACATATGGAAAATATCTCTTTATCTTTTATTCATAGATTAGCAAATATAATATCCTGCATTCAAATTTGTTTCTCTGTCTCTACATTATGAGGCATGAGATTATCACTAAGATTTACCCTGTACAAATCTCGGGCAGATTCCCAATCCACTTAAACTATTAACTCCGTGGATTACGTGTCTTATGTGAAAAAAATTAATAAACAAAACTGAGTCCTCCTGAACATAAATATATTATATATTTTTTAAACATCCCTGACAGTTCTATCAAGTGGGAGAACAATTTGACTAAGAGCATATCAGTTTTGGAGATAAAGGTCTTTATCCCATATAATGACAAAAATCCTAGAGCAAGGTGGTATTTTTATGTGTTGTTCTCCCATTAAAAATTATCAACAGTCTATTTTTTTACGTCTTGCAAAACTATAATGATCTTACAACTATCTGAGAACTTGCTCTTAGATATCACAGTTTGGAATCTCCAATTATTTACTAGTTTTTAATGACCTGATTTCATTATTTTATATACATATGTTATATGGCTTTATCATACCATACCCTATTGAGTCTATTTACCTATATGACTTATTCCTGAATTTAAGAATAACTGTACTAGATCCAATGCAATTATAATACAAATTGCTAATTTGACAACAATTAAATTTATATAACATCCTGACTGCACTGATGTCAGGTAAATACAACTTATGTCCTCCCACCTGAGCCATGGCTCCAGTAACAGCTCAAACTGTGGAGAGACTCATCAGATGTAAGTCTATTCCCACCAGCTTCAAGTAGGTCACCTGCATAAACCCCGTTTCTTAGGATTTGCTAAGGCAGCAAGGATTTTATCATAATATTTAGAATTAAACTTATTATCTTCAGAAATCTCCCCAAATCCTTCCAGCTAGTTACATGAGACTGTTGTTACACTGTCTTTCCTCCATGGAGGACTGTGATATCTTGTCTCTGTTTTTTTCACAGTTTAGAAAAACCTACAGTGCTTTAGTTCATTTACTTTGCTCCTGCAATTTTAAATGAAACACTGCCTTGGGCTAAAGAACTTGTGGTAATGATAGCACAAGGTTACAAAAATTAGTCCAGATAGTAGAAACCAGATTAAAACTATGTTAATCTAAATAGCAGACCCCAGATTTCCACCATCACACATTTTTAGATGCATTTTTCTCAATCAAAACAAATTACTATCTTTTTTTATCACCTCCATTTTTCCTGGAGAACAGATGATATTCAGTGTAATCAACCCATACTTGCTATTCATACAAATCCTCTGAGAACAATGAAAACCCCGTGATTTAAAGTGTAACAGAAACAGTATTATTTGTGTGTCCTGAACTGAGTTATAACCACGAGGCAAGTACCGAGAATGTTCCTGAGGAGTCTGTATCACACCAGAGATGGGCTGCGAAGGCAGAAGAACATGGAGCTCTAGCTCACGTTAGGCTAAGTGGGTATCTGCAGGCATTGAATGGGGCCAGGACACAGGTATGGGAAGGGGAAGTTAAACCCTAAGAGGACAGTTAGTACCCTGAAAGAATCTTGCTGGTAACGTCTCAAACTTGTCTGTAATAGGGACCTTCTCTAGCCAAACACAGCACAGTGAGGAAAGCCTGCATCTTCCATCAGTGGGAACCAGCCTGTGTCCTCACCTACTGAGCTGTGTAACACCCATGAGGACATTACTGCAGCTTTTGGAAAATACAAAATGTCTTAGGGAGGCATATATGTATTTTTAATCATCTTTCAATGCATGTCAGTAGGGATCAAAGCCAACTGCTCATGAGTGGTGATGTCCATTTGGAACATTGCAAGCAGTTCATCATTAACAGTCTGGGGGCCTGCTTTCAATTTGGTGAAATTTTCTGGAGTTTATTCAGCATGACAATAATTTTAATAGACTCCTGTAACATTACATATACCAATTTCCAAAACTGGAAATAAGAAGATCTCAAAGTCAGGCCCTAAAAGTGATGTACCATGAGAGAGTATTGGGAGTGGGGGACAGAATTAGTTGCTTACTATTTTCTAACGACAGGGCATTGCATTCATGAATATGAATGATTATATTCTGTTTGGATCATACAAGGCTCAAACAAAATCTGCTGATAGCAGTTTATTTGTCTGTGAAATAGAAATTTCTAGACTCTTGAAACTGAAAAGTGTGTAAAATTAAATTCTAACATTCCTAAGCCCAAATCACTGATTTATAACAAATTATTTATGTTTTATATAACTTCTATATAAGATTTTGATATTAGCTTCTATATATTGATTCACTGTTTCTCCTGATTATATTAATATAGAATGATAATTCACTGCCTCTTTCAGTCTATTTGTTAAGCATTTTTTCTACCTTGTATCCTTTCTTTCTTACCAAAATATTTTTAAATGACTCAGGAATGAACAAACAAACAAAAGAAAACTACTTTGCCAAAAAGAAAGACATTTTTTAAATTTTTGACTCATCTTCAGCTAAGTTCTGGGGAATTCCAAGCATGCAACAAACAGTATGCAGCAAGAGGCCCATGGCTCAAGCTTGGCTGAAGACTGCTCTTAGTCATCAACCACTTGATCTATGTCTCTTTTTTTAAAATTTATTATTTCTTGTCTGAATAAACAAGCTTTTCAGGAATGAAATGATTTTTGCACAAAAGAAAACTGTACTCAAGATTTAAGTTATACAGTGGCACTTTCTTGAATGAATCAACTTTAGTTTCTTTATTCAATTAGCTTACCATAAAGCCCCCCCGCTTTTCTTATGTAGTACTATGGATATCAAACTAAATGAAATATTCTGCTGATAATCATCTATCCTTAAAGGATTAAATTATTTATTTTTATCTTCCATGATATCCTGCACTTTTTTTCCTAAATACTTTAAGGTCACTTCAAAACAGCAATAATTTAAAATTCTTGTGCTCCTTTTCATTTGTGGCACAAGCTTACAACTCTTTTAAAGGCAGCTATTTAAATTTCCTTTGTGGTTCTTTCAGTGGTATTACAAAAATAAAAAGCAGCTGAATTCTGTATTATTGTAACTGTGCTTTTCTTTGTTTCTTGTAATGCCAAGTTACCAAATCAGTTGTGGTTAGCCTTGAACTATTGACACCACCTCTGATGACTCTGTACTAGAACTTGTTATGAAATGTTTGTATTTTTTTCTCTTTTTCTCATTCTTAATTTATATAATTGAAAAGGCAACAACTGTAACTAAATTGATCATGGTGCCTTCACTATGTAAGCATAGAACTGGATTTTCAAGTAAATGGATATTACATATTTTCATTTGCCTATTTTTCCCAAATTATTATGAAATCACAATGCTGATATTAAAGTACAGCACTCATTGGTATCAACTGGAGGATCTCAACATTATTTAAGAAAATTCAGAACTGTCACTTTCATTAATAAAAGGTATCTATTAGGTATGGTAATTTTACATCCAGTCATAAAGTAAGAGTAGTACCTTAACATCTTTAATGATCATAAATCATTAAAATGTTTTGTAATCCAAAAAATGAAAGCAAGTTTTCTTAATGAAACATTAGGTTACATGAACTCCTATTTTTGCAAGTATATGGTTTATTAACTCATGGTATCAAGCCCCTGATAATACGGGTACTGTGAAGTGAAGATGTTCAGAGAGGTGCTAACTCTTTAATCTCACTTGCATATTGCTAAGCATATTTTAACAATTAAAGTATCATTTGTGAAGTAATACCAAGTATTGATTTGAATATGACCAAATTTGGCACCTGTAGACATTAACACAGTCATTATAATATTGTACAACCTCTTGTTTCCTTTAAAAATTCATAGAAACCCTACATTAGCAGAAGCTTGCTTTTCACTATAGCGGGGACTAAATGATCCAACACTCAAAAAGCCTTTCTTGGTGCATCATTCAGTAACTAAGTGTGCTTGATCCTTGGGCAGATCCTTGACTACATCTCCATCAGACAGAGTGAAAGAACTCAAAACATAAATAACAAAGCCTAATATTTAACCCATGCGATACTAAGCTAAACATGTTCTGTTTCCCCAAATGTTCTGTTTTCCCCCAAATATGCTCTTGAAAATATTAAATCAATGTAAATATTGACATATGTCAAAATTGTTGACAGCTAAAATCGAAGACATATTAACTTTTATTTTGTTTGCACTTAATTGGGCAGTAATTTTGAAGATTGGATTTTATTAAATATCTTGGGAAATGGTCTTTATCTTTCTCTGTAATGATGAGAAACATCAAACATAGTAAATAAATACATTTAAGAAATTTACATTTTTTTCTGTAATACCGGACTGCAACAATTGAGATACTTCTGGAGTGAGAAACCAAAGGAGTGACCAAAGAACAAAACAGACAGTTCTAGGTACAAGTTTCTGATTGCATTTAGCACTTATGGGTAAATACATTTGATTAAACAGGTCAGAAATTAAGAACTCAATATCAATTTATTCTCTGGTAAAATTATTTATTTCAGACATTCTCTACATATTTCCTGCTCGCTCCTGTAAACACATTATCTTTACTCTCCTGACACTCAGAAACTTCTTTACATAGTGATTCTCAAGAGTAAGTGTAAAAAGTTAAACTAAAGATTTTCCTAAGAAAAGGAGCTTTATTAAATGCATTTGCTTCAAAACACCATTTTGCCAGAAACTTACGCTCTGTTTTGTGAGATTTAGATAGTTCACATTCTGCTGATGAAGCCCATGGCTTCCTAAAGCTTTTAATAGTAGTTGCAATTGAAGCCGAGCCTGCAGAGCTCAGTTTTCAGGCCACAAAAGCACCAGGGCACTTCAGTATGGATTTTTAAAGATATTCAGGCATTGATGGCCAAGATAATTCCAGTAACAAAGTTCTGTTTTCAAAAATGACACGTGCAGAAATGAAAAAGATGTAAAAAAAGAGACAAGTCTAATCTCATTGAACGTTACAAACCTTCACTGCTAAAATTCTGTATAAAAAGTTAGCAAGGCTACAAAAGAGCGAGACCAAATACTTTTAAAACATGACAGCTTACTTCAGGGAAGGGATTACGCTGTCCAAACAAAACAGTTCAGACGATATAGCAAAGAAATTGTCTGTCCACAACAAAACAAGACACAGAAGAAAACTCCTGCATGCACACACATTGAAGAAAATAATTGCAATGAAGATGCCTTCATTTAGTGTCTATGCTTCCCTGTCCCCTTGATAATTTTTTTTTTTTTTAATACTTCCTAGTAAACACAGATGTTACAGAAGTAGTAACTGCTCTTTGGTTACGCATTCTATTTGTGCACTGTAGGCAAGCACACGAAGCTACAGAGACAGGCCATGTCTTTAGTCACTGGGTACCCAGAAGCTTACTTCCCCTCAGTGTCCAAAATCTGTGCTACTGAGAATGTTTTTTTTTTTTTCCTTAAGCATCCTAATAAGTGGACTTGACTGACATCTTTGCAATTCTAACTCTAAATATTTAGATGACATACATCCTTTTGCTAACACCGATTTATCACAGGATAGTCAAATAGGTTTAGTACCTCTTCTGTCCAGTAACTAGGGCTAAACACACTGATCTCACCAAATCCACAAGAGCTGCTTATTATTTTTTATATAGCAATGACAAGAGGTCCAAATCAAAGGTCAAGGTCCCTTTAGGTAATACAGTAATTGCATTTAATGAAAACATGGTCCCAGTCCAAAAAGATAATACAGTATTTTTCTAAACAAACGAGTAGTGAATCATACTAATCTGAATAAATCTTAATGTAAACTAATTCAAAGGAGCCAGAGTACACATAGGCAAACACAATTTCAATGAAGAGAGAATGTCTTTCATTAGAGCAACAGACGCAAGTGAAGAGAAAGGGTATGCTTTTAGACAGACTTGCTCTTCTTTCATCACAGACACACACACACACACACACACACACACTTACCACGGGAAAAGCAACTGTGATTTATCAGGGATCTGCTCTACAGACACTGGACAGATGGAGCAGGGCAGTGCAGGAGGTCAGCCAGTGGAGAAAGTGGGTGACCATGAGAGCTCAGAGCTCTCCCTCTGGGCAGGGCTGCCATTCGGTTGCTCACGGCAGAGCACGTTTCAGGCAAATGAAGTTGTTTTTTGATTACAGAAACTATATCAGATGCATTTCAAGCGCTATCTTACACGTGCCCATTGAACTGAAAGAGGTGGCACATGAAGAGGTTATAGGACTGCTCTGACAATCTTTGAAAGGTCTAATCCACTACACACGACATCTGCAGAGGAAACACAGTGATACACATATGAAAGGGACCAGTTTATTCTGACCATATTGTATTCCTCATAAACAATAGTTACTCCGGTGCCTCTAAGGTTCTCGTTATGGTAATTTCTTTCCTTGGGTAAAGAGGCGACAGATCTTGGCAAACAGATGAAACATCAGTCTCCTTATTTGTTACTTTAATTGAAACTATCACATTTGACACAATTATGATTTCCTTTTCCTAATATATAACTGAGATTCAGGATCATAGGCATCAGCCTTTTCTTTCCCAAATTTTAAAGGAACTGGATTTTTTGTGGTTTCTCTTGACCACGCTGGTGGAATTTGATTAGACGCAAAGAGCTACCGCAAGTCATATTTTTACAAAACTACAAAGCTATGAAAATATTTCTCAACCTGCTTAATGAAGAAACTGTTAACCAGCAGAAAGGAAGAGAGCTGTTCAGATATGATTGTGGTTGGAAAAATGACTAAGTAAAAACAACAATATTTTTTCCCAGCAGTTTTACTCTCTGAATGAGTTGACAATCTCTTGAGTCTTGCAGCAAAACTACAATCTTTTTACTGCATTTTCTTCGTTGGTGCCACAGCATCAGCACAGGCGTGAGAGGCAGCGAGCAGTAACTATTATCACCTCACGTTTTAACAAGTAGGTGGCAACCATCCCCCAATATGTCTTTGAACTAGGAAACATGAAGGTGAGGAGAGTGCTTTTAAGTGTTATTATCTTCTCTGCTACATCCCACAGCAACACTTAAGGTGAAATGAGAATCTCCACAGGAAGGGTGTAGTAAATATAAGAATAGCTTTTTTTTTTTATCAACTGACTATGCTATTTCCTAAATAAGTAAAAGTTGGCCATTCTGAATTTTCAGAACACTGCTTTTTTACATTTACAACCACCAAACCACCACTGCAAGACTGGCATACTCATAGAATGTCACAGCTTTTTTTGGTGGTGTTTTCACACTATTAATAAATGTTTTGTGGAAAGAGATCATTAAGCTTTTTTGGTAGTCCGTTTCAAAATATGCCACTTTTATTAAATTGACCATGAGTAATTCAGAGCAGCCTAAACAATACTAAACCACTTCCATTCATGTTCATTCATTTTTCAAAGGTATCTTAAGTTTAATTTGTAGTATTTTTCATCAGTTTTTCTCCTCCTTGGACTCCCAATCTAATTTGCTGACAGGTCCGTGATCTTCTTTTAAATGCGAACTAGAATGACAATACACATACACTCCCCCTTTCCTGCCTTTTCAAACTTTATTTTATTAGGCTATCTTCAGATGTCTTTCTCTCTCTTTTGGCCGCCAGAGACAGACTGGTAGTGTGAATCTGGCAAATGTTCAGGCTGCATGTTAAGCTTTTAAAGCTGAAGTTCTATAAATAACATAGGAACATTCAATTTAATGAGAAACGACAACATAAAAAATGGTAGATAAATGACACATTATTTTTTTTAAACAAGAATTAACTTACAGAGCTCAGTTTTTCAGAGATCAAGGAAGTCAAATGTTTCACAAGCTTAAAAAAGTAGATGCATAGAGATGAAGGGAAACCTGATTTGTCTGTTTTTAGTCTTCTTGTGCCTTTTTTCATGCATTTTTCAATGCAAAGAGCTGGCCTCTCAGTATGGCTGCTTGTATGCTTTCTAAATATGCAGCAGGATTAGATAGCCAGAATAAGTGCCCTTAAAGATTTTAAATACTACTGTGATAGCGAGGGGCTCACCAATTTCACGAATCTGAATTATTTTCACTCAGTTTTCTACTATGTGATAATATCTGCAGATTGACATGGAAATCCACTCTGGCAGATGCTATGCACACAGACAGGATGAATTGCTTCCTCTTCCAGGGAGTTTATGGTTGCAATCTGACATTAATGGATGTTCTTTCTGGTCCTTATGAAAAAAGTAGCAGCTCAAATGAAATAGGCATTAAAATTTCAGCAGCTATGAAAATGAAAACATTCCTCCATAATATTTACTGTCATTGCTATATTATTTAAACATTTTGTTTAGTACTTGATTGGACTTTTAAGGCTTTACCTTATTTCCTCAGGGTTAAGAACTACACACATTTTCTCCTAACAGTTTGGGTACAAAGCATTAATGTTCCCCTAGTCCTTATGAATATTACATATCCACATGTGATTTTCTTTCCCTTACTTATATTTCCCCGTGTCCCTTGTGGCAGATAATCTTAAATAAATTTGGATAGAAAGCTGGGAATGAATAATAATACTTTTGTTGTGTAGAGTAAGACTTCCTTTAAAAAAAGCAAAACAAACCACCCCCTGTTGCTGTACAGCGTGATTTGGACAAGGTCACTGTGGGATTTCTCCCTCTGCAAAGTGACAGCAATAAGGAAATGACAGGAATAAGGAAAATGTCAGTAAAGCAGCCACCCAGCTTTTTGGTTTTTAGATGATCTGCCTTGCCTGACAGGATGGATCTTTCTCTTTGCTTTCCTGCAGCAGCACCAATCAAAAACAAGTATATGAGGCATATGCCTGCATATGAAAAGGGCAATTTCTGTATATAGTTGTAAAAAAAAAGTTAGCCAAATACCTGTGAAAACGTCAGCTGAACTCAATGGACTTAAAGATGCTATAATAACTGCCATTTACAGCATCCTATAATCCAGTTCCTAATCTATGAAATATTAGGCTACTAAGAAGTTCTCAAGGCCATAGTTATCTATTAATTAATCCACTTTAATATGTTGATTTGTGAGGTAAGAAAAAAACCCCATTGTTTGCTTGTGTGATATGATACCAGAAGCTTAATTAAAGCTCTTTAAAAATAAAATCCATTGGACGCCATAAAAGTGCCAGGTGTACAAGGCATTATCTCAGGAGAGAAAAAGACACATTTTACTGGCCATAAAAGTTAAATTTGTACAATACTAGCACCAATAAACTTCTCAGTTAATCTGAAAATGCACGGTGCTTGTTCAAGGTAAGCACAATGAAAGTATTATCTAGGACAATTTTTCTTGTAATGAACAAAAAATGTAAAATTAACTGCAAGAGAGCTCACAGTATCGACTAAACATAAACAACTGGAGACTGTGGGTACTGTGTAAGTACATACATTGTGGAACAGTCAGTTTAAATAACCCACCAGTTTATCAGTTCTTCTAAAGCAATCTTACATACTTAACAAGTATTATGGGAAAAAAAAATAATCCTGGGTGGTATCCCAGCCCTTTTAGTAAAAGGCAACTTGGGATACTGAGTGAAGAATGATGGTGAGAACTCAAAGTCTGTTAGTATAGGTAATAAGTCTAAAGCAATTACTACCTGCTACGGAAACACTCTATTGATTTGGCCACTTAAGTTTGATAAATGAGTGTCATACAGCAGAAACCATAAGAAGGAAGAAGCTCATAATCCTGGCACTGAATCTTAATTTATTGCAAGGATGTCAAAGTCAATATTTTTAAAAAATACTTGTACTTGTATTAATGCAGGCTGCTTTCAAATGACACCCTCCTCCCCTCAGCATGGTAAAATGTCACAAGCATTAATATTTCATTATAAACTGCTTCTTCCATTAGAGAAGTTGCAACATGCACCACGCAACTGACTGCAATCTAGACCACAGAAATAGTACTTGTTCTACTTATCAATAAAGATGATTTTAGAATTTTTCATGTCATCCGCTGGCAACAACATTCATCTGCCATTAGTATTTTCACATCTTCAGCTTACTTCTCCCTCTGTGATTTAGTATATACAATTTACACACCCAAAGCACTGCACCACAGAAGTGATAAGGACAATGGCCTGCATGTACTAGAAACTTGTTCCAAACTCTAACAGCCTATTGAAATACTAAGCCTTGGTTTTGGTTTAAGTAGTTAATACCTGTAAGAACCACTAAAAATATATATATACACAAGCCGCTATTGGATACAGTTGCATGCTTTATGAATTGGTAGAAATTCTGTGGAGAACTTCAGGGACAGCAGTCTGCAAAACCAGAGTAAATAATTAATTCATAAACCTTTATGAGAAAAGGAGATATACTCCTCCAGAAGGCACTAGATAGTTTTGAGATCATCAGTAGACAAGCTTGGGACAGAATGATGGGAAAGTGCACCGAAACAGAACACTGGAATAAATTACCTAAAGGTAGAGTCCTACGTCTGTGTAAACTTCTGGTTCAGCTGTTAATTTAACTACATCCCAAAACATCCACTAAAGGTTTTGCATTCACATAATGGCCATGAATGAGGAATAGCTCATTATTAAATAGGTGTTTCTAGTACCTTTTTCCAGGAATCAGTACTAGATTCAACACTATTCAGTCATTTTTATTAGTGACCTTAATGACATTTTCAATAAAGCAGAGAATTGCACCAAGATTGGTGAAACACTAAGAGGACACTGCAGTCATGCAGGGCTTGTCCAAAAGGTGCAGTGATAGTGATAGAGAAACCCAAAGCTCGAGAAAACCTAAGGGGAATTGCTAAGTATGCCTAGCACATTGCTCTGGGGTGAGGACTGAACAGCTCAGATTTTGGGGCGGCACAGTACGCTGATGCTGACTCAGCAATACTGCTTTTAGATTGAGGTGGCTCACGGGGACTCCAGCTTGGGGCTGTCTAATGCAGACACAGCTGAAGAGTATCTGGATCTCTGATGTAGAAATGACTGCAGACCAATCTGGTCATAAACCAAGCCCTATCAGACAGAGTGTATTTTAAAACACTGAAAACATTTAGGGACTCATTATTGCAGGCTGGGTCTTCAAAACAGGGGACTGTAAAAATGTGGTTCTAAAAAATTACACTGGATAAGCAATGTCGCCCCAATATTCAGTGTTGTGCAGTGGCAAAAAGGACATACGGTCAATAGAGAAATAACTTTGCCTATACAGAAGGTGTTGGAATACCACATAGCATTCTGGTGCTCATCTTTTCAAGAGATACTGGAAAATCTGGAGAGCGTAAGGAAAAGAAACATAGAATCAAGCTCTGGAAAAAATGCCTTGTTGTAAAAGATATAAACCGCTGAATACTGGACTCTAAAGAAAGCTTATTTAGCAAAATGAAGTGCAATACGTATGTGAAAACTGAAGCCAGATTAATTTTAATTGGAAATAAAACACGAATTTTTAGTAGTGAAAATTACAAGTCACTGGAATAAACTGCCAAGGGAAACAGCAAATTCTTTTGATGTCTTCCAACCATGAGAAGATCTCTTTCTGAAGGACCGACTGTGAGATCAGCCCTGAGGTAAAGGTAAATGTTTTTTTTTGCCATTTTTTTTTTATATTATCTGTCTTCATTGTGATAAACAGGAGGTTAACTCAGCTCTTAGTCTCTTGTGTCCTAAACCCTGTGAATCCAAAAAAATCCCACGAAAAGCAGGTAACAACAGCAAAAATTCTCCTGTATCCTTTCATTTAATAGTTATTGTTTAAGGTATCAATCCCATTTTCCTCTGGAGAGAAATGGATCAATAGAACAGGCTCACAAAAAGAGAATGAAGTTTGGCTCTAAAATCGGTAACTACATCTTCTAAAAGTAACAACCTGGCTTCTGTGTTTTCACTGAGAATACATTCTACAAACAATTGTAAAGTTTGGTAAAATGGGAAGAGATATGAAACTTAGGGCTGACATTTTTAGGTAACTGGAGGCAAACTCAGAGGATTTTGAGACCTATCACTGATGCAGTGAAACTACTGTACACAGGAAAAATAACATGACTTCAAACTGGTCATTGAGCCAGGGAACTATTTCAGAGTGGTGCATAACACTGTGAAGGTTGCCTAAGAACTGGTAAACAAGTACTCAAAATGAGAGAGAGGAAGAATGGGCAGATACAGCAGTGAGATATTTTTTCCACTGATAGCCAGAGGTCAGTAATTACACGGAAAATCTGTAAGCAATGTCACACAGGAGGTGAGAGAGGAAATGAAATATGATTAAGAGTTCTCTTTAGGCATGCTGTGTGAAAGGCCTGTCTGTTTGCCACCTCAGATAAAGTTGTTGAGGATATCACATTATAGAAACGTCTTTTTAGAAAAATATTCTTCTGATTAGTATTTAATGACTAGTGTTCCATATGCCTGTACTGAGCAAATGATCATTAGAAATTCGGTCACGTTAATGAGTCTTGTAAGGCCATAATCTTATGCATGTCTTTTTTGACCATCAATCCTACCACTGTTCTTCCATACAGATTAGCAGGAGAGACATCACTACACAGCAGTCTTCAGATGCAGAATGCCTTTTTGACTGAGCCAGTGGAAGGTACTGGGGCTGCCACCGCTCCGTGACACCACCAGCCAGCCAAAGGAGTAGGTGGAACTCAAAGCTTTGCCCAAACAACGGTTCCATTGCTTCCCACAAGGACATTAAGCTCTGTACTGAGCTACTGGAACAGCCGTTATAATTATATATTCACAGTGAGATGACCAATGCATGTACCTCACTCTAAAGGTATGCACTCTGATTTGGGTATCAGAAGTGTTGATGTTCTCCTAAACGCACTTTATCTGTAACTGAAGGCAGCAGATTAACACGCCAAAATTTAGATGTGACTTTTATATTGAGAGGGGGATGGAAAGGATTTGATAATTCCTTTTTATTTTCTTCCTTAATTTTGGGGGTATTTTTGTCCTAAAACATTCTTTAATCAGAACACAATGCATTGTTTAATTGTCATTTAGATTATATTGATGATCACACTCTACCTGTTCTATTCAATATACTCTGGTACTTGGTGTAACTGATGCAGTCCATGATATTCAAGGCATAGTTTATTGGATGATATCCTGATTCAGGTGGTTTACCTAGTATTTTTCTCTTTCTACAGTACAAAGTTGATCATATCCTCACAGGAATTCCTTTACTTCCATTCCATAATACGTCAGCAGTGGCTTTTAAAAATTATTTTTACATGACTGCAGCTTCTCTTTTTTAAACATATGATTTTCACTGTCAAATGGGAAAAGTGACTGAAATAGCGCAGACTTACTCTCATAGCTGTTATGCTATTTCTTCATGCTTGGAAGTATTGTAATGTTCAAGGGAGCAATTAAAATTGTTCCACTGTGCAGTAGTAAAGAATATGATTCTCAAGTCAAGTTCCAACCCAGATGGTTTTTTCATAAACTAAGACAACACTGAATTTCTGGATGTTATAATATACTATGTAGATATTTACTCTGAAAATAATAAACTTCATTATAATTTCAAAATTTTAACAAAAAAGTGAGAAAAGAATTTAAACAGTGTCCACAGTTAAACAGTGCACACCAATGCAATGGACCACTTAGAAGGCAAAACATTTGAGCAATAAGATTAAAAATATCTAAATATAAATAATATTGTTTTATAACTGACAAACATTTTACTTCAGGAATGTTTTAATTTTATATCATGTACCATAAAATATATTTGTTTTTAGTGGCTTTACCAACCTCTTCAACGTTGCATTTTTCTACTTAGACAAATTTAATCCTATTTCTCTTTCTATTATATATTAATGTTTACAAAAATATTGTACCCCTGAGAGTTGTATTTCTAGGATTCAATTTGAGCACTTGAAATAGCACTGATTCAGAGGCTTTTATAGAAATAATATGTGAAAGCATTTCAATGAAACATAACTGCTTTAGGATTTCCCTTCAGTCCCTTCATGACACGCTTAACTGTATTTCTCACACCTTCAAAGAGTTCTGGTCTCTTAAGGAAAATACAGACAAAAACTATAAAAATAAGGAATTTTGACAGGTATCAAACGTAAAGCAAAGTGCAGTAACATTAACACATGGCAAATCATACCTCTTTACTACCCACAAATCCTTTTGCAAGAAAAACTCTCCAGCTTGGCATTACATGCACACATGAGACCAGGTATTTCAGGTAACTTCTCTGAGCAGAGCAGGCAGGGCTGCAGAAGACCATAATTCCCAACCATGCAACCTGCACACATTGAAACCAAAAGATTTTCTAACCGTGCAATTTCAGTGGGATGAAAGATATCAGTGGACACGGATAACAGGGGAGTTAAGGATATATCAAAAGCTCCAGTGCCATTCACTGGTGTGGTGTGTCTAGTGGTGGTGGTGGCATGG
The DNA here is from genome assembly GCA_033628505.1 of Tringa tobata. Classification (NCBI taxonomy): domain Eukaryota; kingdom Metazoa; phylum Chordata; class Aves; order Charadriiformes; family Scolopacidae; genus Tringa; species Tringa tobata. The sequence continues at coordinate 9,199,823 of JAHREE010000259.1, read as the reverse complement.
TCTAGTTGCATCGTATTTCTTCAGCAATGCTCTTTCCGTCTCCTTTTTTATGTATTTGTTGCAACCATCTGCAAGTTACAGTTTCTTATCCATAAAACTAGCAATGGTTTTTCCTACGTGGGTTCTTTTGGTTGTCATTTTATATATATGCTTATGATGGACATACTAAGTACACTGCGGGTGTAAGTCAGACTCCATGTAAGATCTAGCTTGGCTGCCCTGGAACCACAGAGCCAAGTAACTGGCCAGTTACATTTTGCAGTGAAGAGACGAAGCAGCACTGTTCAGAGTTATCTCATTCCAATAAATGCTCCACGATCCTAGTTTTGTAAATTTTGTAGAAGAAATTCTGTTCTTACATGTAACTGTGTCTCAGAACAAGCAGACTGGGCACGGGGCTCACTCACACTGGGATTGTGGATGGTTTAACTTAGAGTAGGTGTCCCCTCAGCAAGGTATTTGGAACATACGCTCGTAGATAAGCAAGTCCTCAACCATATGTTGAACAACTATAGACTTAATTTATACATCAGGCTCAAGACTCCCCCTGCCTGGGGGTGGCAGAGAGATCCAAATTTCAGGTATCTCCACAGACACTGCACGTACTTGTACTGCTTGCTCCCACTTTGGCAATGGAAGCCTGAGGAACACAACAGGTTGCTCTGCTCTGATGTCTTTAACATTGTGGAGCAAGAATCCCTTGCAGTGAGCGTGAGGATGGGCACTGAAGTGTGCACAGGGATGGAGAAGTATGATACAGTGAAGGAAAAACTTAAGGATATTTTCTTTCTGGTATTTTAGTAGTAGTATATTTTGAAATACTAGTACATAAATGCTAGTTTTGGAGGATTATCTTTCCATATAAATAAAGGGTATTCCCTGAAGAGATTAATTTCTATTTAAAAATTTAAAAAGAAAGATGAGGGTATCAACAGAAGGGTCTAAAGACAGCCACAGTATAGCCATACTATAAATATATATAAATTACTACTACCGAGTCAGCACACTGCACTGTAGTTTGGCAGAGAGCTCAGAATTCCTGAACCTTGCCCCAGGGGATCAAAAGGTGAAGATCTGAACATCTGGCTGATGGTGGGAGAGAAGAGAGTTAAAGTTTCCGTTCTCTTCAAGCTGGCTAATATGTCAAGCTGCATTTTCAGCACAGTAATTGATATCTTGATTAAAACAAATTGTTCCAGATTTCAAGGAAAAAAACCCCGATACCCCCACATATAAAATAGAGTATTTTCTTAAAGTTTGGAATTCCCAAAGCGTACAAATCTTTTGTGTCTAATCAAGTTCAACTTGAAGATTAAAATCAACCTTCCTATGAAACTGACTTTTTTTTTTTATTAAACATTTGAGGTAAATCTAATAGGTATCCTTTGCTTGAAAAAACATTCAAGAATAGCAATTAGTATTTTTGCATACTAAAGTAGCTTTGTTTAGTTTTTGTAAATGGCACAGAGAAAACTCAAACTGAATGTACATTAGGGCGATTTCACACCATATTTTTATCAATTTTACAGTGGCTCGATTTAAACAGTGGGTGAGCAAGTAACACCTACAGTGAAAAAATCCAATGGTAATGAAATAACCAGTCTTTTATCTTTTCCTTTATAATATGCTTGTGTGTCTACACAGAAGGTGCTACTCTGTGATTTGAGCAATGACTGCAAGACAGAGGTGTCAAAATAGTCACTGCCTAAACCAAAATAATATCTAATTTTTCTTCAAACAAAACCAACAAGAGTTGCATGAAATATACAGTGCTGTGGACAATGGATAAAATGGGATGGGAAAACTCCAGGCATTTAAAAACCTTTAAAGATGTCTTAAGAATTAAAAATAGAATCCAGTTGGCATACAAATAAAATTTGAATGCTGACTAATCAGTAAGAGTGGAGCTGGAACAGCAAGGACAACAAAGATCTGAGTCTCTACCATTCTTCATCAAGTTCCATGTTTTTTTAACCAGAGATCCCATGCTTTTTGAGAGATGCCTCACCCTTATATGCAGGGAACAACCAAAGCAGTACAAGGTCCTCTGCCTCCTCTAGGGTCACGTAACCAACCAGTTCAAGAAAAGAGAAATCCATCCCATATCTCTTTTTGCCTACTCCCATGCTCTCAGGTGGTGTGCTAGTCCAGCCCACCTTCCAACACACATTCCAGATTGCTTAAACTCACCTGCAAGGGCAACTATAACACACCCTTTTGACTATGCTGCTACAGAAAGTGAGCTTCATAGCCATGAATATATTTGAGCAATTAAAGACAGTGTAAGTAACACTGAAAACCGAGGACAACAAAATAAATTCTAAATAATGGGCTAGGTTAGGTTTCGGTGCTGGAATTTTTTGAATCTTGTTGGACTCTTTCCTCACTGGCTGTTTCAGAGTAGATGGAGCTCTACCAAAGCCTGCATTAATTTACTACACCTACCAAAGTCAGGGAAACACAGTGATAAAAAGAAAATTATATCCTTTTTAAGACTGTGGTACTCAAATGGCATAGCACAGGCACAGAGGCTTCTCAGGCTTACTCAGGCTGGCAGAAAGGAGAGGTTCAAACTGGGGATCAAAGGGACAATTTCATCTGAGATGCGACAAAATGTAGAGAAGGGTGCACCTGCTGAAAGAAATGGTTTTGTTTTGTGTGTGCTATTTTGTTTTTGAAGAAAGTGAAGGTCTCACTCAAAGAGAAGCTTTCTTAATAAAAATATTTTTTATTAGGGATAACTGTGATAAGAGGGCTTTCCACTTTCTAGATGTAACTAAGATCTCTGAGTTTGATTTATTCATCTCCTTTATTCTAACCTTCAAATGACTCCTGCAGGCTTTTTTTTCAGAGTCTGAATACAAGAAATGGAAAGCTTCACAAATAAGAATAAACTGTTGTAGGATGAAACTGGAAATTTGGAACTGAAATTCCTCAGACTGTAAATGGCACAAAAACTCAGCCTCCTTTATGCTTGGAGACTCATTTGTGTAGCTACAAATCACAGGAAAAATCTTTCAAGATGAAATACGAAAAATGATAAGAGAAAATAATTGCTTAACACATGCATAAAAGTATGACCTGAGCAGTAATGCTGTGATTACATTTACTACCTGAAGAAATGCTTGGCTTTGAGGAAAAGAGATTCTCTCAAAAGGCATATCTATAATTACCACTCTTTTGAAATGAATGTTGTACTAGTCCTTAGAAAACATTACACACAACTAAACAATTTCTGCAGCTAATATACAGCAGAGTCTGAGAGCCCCCTGGTACATCCTGCATCAAACCATCAAGCCTGTCTCTTCATGAATTCCTGTAAAAATTTTGTACCTCTCTGGGAATGATTCTCTCTTTACTTTGTTCTTTTTATGTGCATAAATACTACTGGAGAGGAGAAGGTGAGGGGATACTTTTGGAGTATGTGAACACTAACTATCCATAACTTTGATTAAACTTCTGTAATAAACAACTGCAGCTATGTGAAGAAATTTGCATCACTTTATGCTGCCTGTGCAAATACATCTTGGTAACTGATCTTTTACTATAAACTAGTTTGTTCTTGTTATTTTTAGTTAACTCTGAGCAGGATGCCCTTGGGAGCCACAAACTCCAGTTATAATTGCAGCTACCGTTTCGAATCTATTTCCTCACGTGTACGGTGCCTTACACTGAGCATCAGACAGAAGCTATATACAGAGATTTCTCATATGCTTCAACAGAGCAGGGTGACCTCAGCATGGCAATTAACATAATTCCATCTTTATTGTAGGCTCTGCTCGCCTTTTTCTTTGTTTAGTACTGTCGGGCTGGCTGGAAGATGCACGCCAGCACCTAATCCTTGTCCACCTTTGGGCAGTCCACCACCTCCTCTGACCTTCTCCACTGAGCACCTACCTACTTCTTCAACAGAAAGCTGCACACTTATTGATTCTCGGCAAATATAGAAAGAATTTGTTTCTAAGTTATATAATGATCTAAAAATATATCATACTGGTTGCTTCAAGTCACCCAATATTTCACAAAATAAATTGTGTGGGATGTGCTCTGGGGAGTCTGGAAGAAAAGAGCAGCAACGCCTGAGAAATGCAGAGAAAAGTTGCAATACTTAATTTTTTTTAAGTACTTTTGGGGATTTTCAGTCTTTTCTTCCATTATGCAACTTTTTCATGAACTTGTAAGTATTTTCTCAGTTCTTAAAAATGGATCACATTAAGTATATGCATCAAAGCACATACTTCTATTTTACGCATATGTAAAAATCTCTGATATATTTTTATTTTTACTAGTGTAAGTGATTCTTAACAAGATCAGAATCATGAGACTACCTGCTTCCAGAGCTGTCCTCCTGAAGCACAAAGAATGGAAATGAGTACAAACCATTACTTTTGTGGGATTTGGGAAAATAAAACTGAATAAAGAAATCAAGAAAGATCAACTATTCAAAAATCAGTTTGATGCATGTGTGAATATATAGAAGTAGCTGGGTCAAAAAAATCTTCCAGAAGTGAAGTTGGTTTTAGGTGACATTTTTTGATCCTTTACAAAGAAGTTGACTTAATAGCATAGAAAGTAGCTGATATTTAAAGTAGCTGTTACTTAAAGTAATAATACTAATACAGATGCTCTTAAGAAATATAAGTATCTTTTTATGTGCATTGCATTCATGCCCAATACCTCTGTAGGGAGAAGTAACTGGTTCCCAACAGTAAAAGTTCAAAAATCACAAATGAGTTTAAGAGATTATTAAAAAAAAAAAAAAAAAAAAAAAGGATTCGTGTTTCTTATCTTTGGACTGTGCTTTTCCAGAAGTTTTCTCAAAATGTGTCTGTTTGACACAGGGTTTCAACTAGACCCAGACCAGATGACAAGCTCATTGAATGAGACACTATGAACACACTTAAAGTGATAGTGTTTGCCAGAAGTAATACACAGGTTAGCAGCAATACAACGATGGTTTTGTGAAGTCAGAAGTGCACGGGGATTAGGCTCATCTTGTACACAGGCTGCAAAAAACTGGTCTGGACAAGAGTCAGACTGATGCCTTGATGCTCCGAGGCTGAGTAGGTCATTAGCAGTGTTTTATGGTCCCCAGCCCGTTGCAAACACTACCTGAGAGGAGAGGTGGGGCTTTGTGAAAAGACACAGGGGTCTAACACGGCTGAACCCTTCTGACACTTAGACAAAATCTCCCACATGCTTCTTTCAGCCTGGCTCGTACTCGTAAAGAAACCACTCCCATTAATCATAAAATGCAGAAGTAAAGCATATACCAAGTATTAAATACAAAGCCCCTTCAGGTAAAATACTCCCAAATCTAAAACCAATCCTACGATCTTTCCAAGCTCTTTACAACAACTCCGCACACTCCACACTCTTTTTTTCACCTTTCATGTGGACCATCCAGAGTACTTCAAGCAGAAAGTTCCTATCCGAAACACATACCCCTTTCTCTACAAATCTGGGAAAAATCAAGCCTTAGTTACACCTTCAGAGGTGGCATTCCTCACCCTCTACAGCCCCTGGTTCAGTAGTCTCCTTATCTACGCTGGCGTAGCTGCCTGATACAGCTATACGATGAGCTGATACAGCTACAAAACAGTAAGTAATACTAATGGCAATGAGGACATTAAAGGCAAACTTAGAGGCTGGAGCTGCTGTTGAAGATAGACCTGGGTGAGTATGGTCGTAGTGGGAGAACATCTGCAGCAGCGCCTTGTGCACCAGCCAAGGCAGATGAATCACAGGCTCCGGGTGGACACAAGTATTTGGGAGAGAGCAGCATACAAAGGTACCTAATGGATTGGCTTGTAAACTTCATGATTCTGAGTATAACCCCATAACAAGGTCCGACTACATTAAAGTCAAAATCAGAAGGATCTCTGACCTCTGAAATGTTACACAGGCAATATTGGCTGAATTTGGACTCAAATCTCCATGAGTTGGATACATACATGTAGTGCAACAGATATGTTTTACAACTGATACGTTACTTAAAACACATGCGGTATAAATTTATGGTTAAGTATTTCAGTAAAACTCAAATAACAACCACAAAGCACCAGAAAAATGCTGTAAAATAACCATAAGGGCTTGGTTCAAATAACAGAAAATAAGAAATGAGGGGGTTAAGGCTTGGAACTATCAGAAGATCCCTTAAAACCACATGCATTTCAGGGAATTAAAAGATGGTTCCAGGCTATACTTTGAATTTGAGGGCATCTATCACTATGAAGCAGGTCATTAACGATATTTAAAATTAATCTTCATGTGAACATGTTGATGTTTTTAGTCGCACAACATTACATAAACAAAAACAACCAAGGGCAAATTTGATGTTTTAATTTACGAAGTGGCAACTGGAAATCCTGCTTTGCTCATGCACCTGACCTTGCTACGCTCACGGTGCCTCTCTGCAAAACTGCTGAATACTAATTTTTTAAGCACGTCGTCCTTCAAGCGCCGTTTTAAGCACCCCCCACCACCCGAACAGATGAAGCAAACTGCCGACAAGCTGCAGTGCGTGTACTACACACAGTGTGGTTAACAAACAGCGTTCTGTAAAACCACAAAGGCCAGCTAAGTCTCTGATTAACTCAAGTGAAATCAGTATTGTTACGCCAGGATTACGTTTATATCTAACTTTCTAAGTTTTAGGCTTCTCTCCCCATTTCAACTGAGATGTCTTGAAAAATTTCTTATCCCCTCCATCAAAACATCAGAAAAAACTAAGCCTGACCTTGGAGAAAATCTGCAGAAGGGGAACAAAGCAGCAATTAACCCCTAAGAAGTGCACGTCCATTTTCTACCCTCCTACTGCTGACTTTGTCATTCCTTTAATAAGAGAAAGATTTTCAGAATTTCTACTCCATTAACCAACAGCTTGTGGACACCAAGAAGCAGACGGGAGAAGGCACAGTAAAATTAGGTTTTGTTCAGGAAGGAAAAAATAGAAAATGCTTCACATAACTGTACAGAAAGGAAGACAATATCAGACCAGCTCATAACCTGAAGCTTTTAAAAATATTTAAGGATGTTTCTACAGGATTCAGGCTTTGGAGTCCTGTTGTTAACCAAGACTTTCTGCAGAATTTCTACCTTTTTTACCATTAAGAGAGAAAACATAGTATTTAAAATATTTGAAAAATAATATAGAATCATTCTTAATATTTGATACTTTAAAGCTAATAAATGTACTGAATTTTATAATTTAAATGTTACTTTAATACTTTATTGATTCACTGTGCAACGTGATGATATTAAATTATTAAGTATAGATATTAAATTTTACTATCAAATGCAGTAGAATAATTAATTTGTAAAAAAGCTGCCCATTTTCATGGCTTTAGTTTATATATTTAATTGAGCTTTCTACATTGTAAATTACATTCTTAAGGGACAACGTCTTACATTTCATCAGATTAATACTCTGCCAATTTAATAAGCTCACTAAGAGTAGTAGTTTTTGCAACAATCAACTAGCTCTCCTGAATCCTTTTTTGAATGTTAAAAAGACATTATTTCTATTCGTAAGATCTTTGCTATTGCTCTCTCCAGACATAGCCTTGCTCATAATACTATCTATCAGGAGATTAACATAATATGTTAAACGGCTAATGACATCTTTTATATGTTTTGTATTTATTATTTGAGAATTGTTACTTTCCCTCTTAATCAACACAGCACTGTGACAAAGATTTGGATATTGACTCTATGAACTGGCATAAGTTTGTGATGAAACATTAACCGAGGCCTGCATTCAGGTTATAATATGACTCCACAGAATTGTCTTCTTGAGTTTCCTGTATAGAAATTGGAATAAAGAAATTGAAATTCCTCAGAGATTATAAAGTTTCTGGTGTCTGATACAGGAAACAGGGGAAGAAGAACACACACACAAAATTAAAGAAATGCCCAAACTCCGTTTCTTGCTCCTGTCAAGATGTGATTATTTTAACAAATCCAAGCAGCAACCTGGGGATACAGCAAGAGTACACCTCCCTGGAATATGCCACAGCACAGGATTTCCCCAAACATCTTCACATGAAAAGGAAAGTGCAGACACAATTCTACTCAGGCCATAAGGGAAACTGTGTGAGGCCTTCCTGTATCTGGACACATTTCTCCCTCTTAAGGGATGGAAATAACATCCCTTTCTCTTTCTTCCACTTTTATACATATACTCCTTCATTTTTTTCTTTTTCTTACAATTTCATAAGGGCAATTTTGAAAATATTTTATTTTTTTAAAAGAAAAAATGAAAGGAAATAAAAAGAAAACTGAAAGAATCTAATTTTAATTTCAAGTTGCTCCCTCTCTACCTTCCCAAACTCTCTTCTCCCACTCGTATTTTGGTTCATGTGTGAAACTGCAGAATCACGATATTTCCCACTGCATTAACTTTTACATCAAACATGTTTGAGTGGCTGCATTCCCCGCATGTCAGAGCAGAGCACATACACCTTAAGTCTCATCCAAAGGCTTGTGACCCTCGAGTTCAAGTTTAGAACTTTATTTTTCATTTATAATGACCAAATATGTTTTTGGCTCTCATTTACAAGGAAGCTGCATTTCATGAATTTACATTTACACAAATCTACAAAAAGACCAAGATGACAGCTTTGTAAATTTAATTCCAAAGACCAATTTTCTAGGGAATCCTGCTAGAGCACAAGAAGAGGGCCGTACATGTGCCAGGAGATTAAGTACAAAACCCCTACTACCTACAGCTGGGGACACGTTTGAACTACCAAGCTAGCATTCAGGGGTTTCCCTTGCAGATGTACCTGCTTAACAAACTCTGCATTTTCCAAGGAGACCAGACTATTGCTCTATCAGATGCAAAGACATCCCTTGTCTGCCCCTGCCTTCGACATGGAGAATCTCACAGCAGCTCTTGCACGATTAACAGAGCCACGAAGCAACGGCTGGTCTTAAGGCTGCCTTAATTAACCCTCATTCCCCTCACCGCTTCTTTTGCCTTTGTGATCCAAAGATCTAAGAAAGCTCTTCCAATCCCCTTCCACACCTTCAGAAGTCTCTTTAAAAGGTGGCAGCTGGTAGTGTCACTCTCCTCAAATTAATCTAAGTAGCTTCATGGGGATATCCGTCGCTCGGTCTCGTGATGCCAGTGGTCTCATTATTGCCAGGCTGAAATTCCCACAGCAAAGCGGAATTTTAGGAGGAACCACTCGCAACCTCTGAAGCATCTCTCTCTGTCACAAGGACACAAAGCTGCACAACACTGCGAGAATTGCCTTCCCCCCGCCCTGAGTCTCTGCAATAGTTGCTCAAATAGGAAAAAGCTCACAGACCTCTTCCCCTTTTCCTTATCAAAGCAGAAGGGAGTAGGATACGTCTTCTGCTCTTTGCACATAGCCGAATGGAGAAAAGTCATCAGCTGCATCCACGCAGCTCAAACCCACTGCTGACAGCAAGAACGCTGCTGTTTTTCTCAACATGAGACAACATGAGGCAGATTAATATTCAGCCGATATTTAACCAGTGAAGCTACAGACCAAGCGGCACTTACCTAACTACTTATCCTCTGTATCAATAAATATCAGAGGTTATACATCCCCACACAAGACAGACTTTTCTGTGAAAAAGATTCATGTTACTGGTTTAGTCACGCATTTCTTCAACTTGTTAAATTCTATGAGGTACTTACACAGATGCATACAAATATGCCATTTATATATCAACAAAGCACTAAAGCAATTACAGAGTGATTTTAAATGTTATAGCACATACTGTATTATGCAAGTGAGAAACAATATATCAATCTCACTCTTCTCCTGGTTGAATAATTGTAGCATCTGTATAATCCAACCATTCATATTTGAGGCAAATATTGCAATTACTTACTTTGTCAATTTTGCTCTGCAATATCTTACAGCAGAGTGGTGTCACATACAACGAATGGTATTGTATAGGCATTTATAAACACCACCCTTGGAATATGTACGTATGGCATGGTTTGGGGAACCATTCTTAACATCAACTGCAGGACATGTATGGGAACATCACCTGCCAGATTATCCCAGGGGAAAGAAGCTGGAGTACTGCAGATCATTAGATATGGCATACTCATCACCATAATGGCTGAGAAGAAAATGAGGGAAGAGGAACGGTCACAAGAGACACTACAGAAAGAACTCAGTAATTGAGTATCACATATAGGCAAAAGTAAAAGAACCATCCAGTGTTCAAAGTATCCTAATTAAGTTAAAAAATCAAGTGCTTGAGAGTTTGGGAATGTCAGATTTATGGTTGTATGTGCATTTTTTTTTTCTACACATTGTGCAGTTGTCTTCTGTACTACACAAAATACAGCCTACTCATCTTGCCACTTTGTTTACACAAACACACAGAATTATCTCAAGCACTTCTTTGTTCACAAGTTCAACGTATGTTTATCAGTTCCACCGAATTTACTCTGCATTTACTAGTAACTGACATGACTGTCTCATATTCACCAATTTAATGATAATCTAAGGACTTACAGAGATAAAATAGGAAAGAAACAAACGTAAAAAATACATGCACAATCTCGGAAGCATTTCTCTCACTTTCTATTTTCTTTTCTCTCTCAAGTGGATTGGAACTGAAGTAGAGTAAGGATTTAGTAAAGACACTCACTGTTCTGCTAAGATGAATCATTTCACCTCACTCTCAAACCTAATTAGCAATATGTTAGCGGGTGGAGAGAACAGATAACAGGCATCTAATCTGCCAAATGCTGCATCCACAGAGGCCCATTTATCTAACCTGTGTGGTGTTTGGTGAAAATCTGGACAGATTGCTACGCCCTTAGAGAAGACCGCCTTTATATTCAGACGTGACCTTGCAATTTCTGAAACACCAGGTTTAAGTTTCAAGTACTGAATATTAGGGTATAAAATACTGAACTCTGAGGTAACATGAAAAACTAGTTCACAGTGATGGCTAATACATTAAAGAAAATAATCTCATTGGTCATTTAGGAGCCATTATTATCATTACCTCATGAAGGTAATTAACCTCTTCCAAAAATAGTGGCTTTGTGGTTTGGGACCCATTTTATTTCATATTTTAGTTAATGATCTTGGGATGAAAATAAAGATGCGCTAATGCAGTTTGTTGAGGAAACAAAGTCAGGAGACAGAGTCTTCCTAGACGAGGAGAATTTGAATGTCCTGTGGGGGGGAAATGCATGATCTTGAAGACCCCAGAAGCAGAACTGGGTTGAATGTAATAGTCCAAAGGTCACATGGGACTAATAAAAGGAATTCCTGATATATACTGGGAGCTTATTAGTTGGAAATAGCAGCCTATTTTAGTCAGTCACAGGATGACTATGAGCCACTTAATTGAATCTGACCATGAGAAGGGCAAGGCAAGGTATTTTCATAAATAAGGGGGATTATTCATACCATTGTATAGCCTGTACCGAGATCTCATCTGAAGTATTCTGTATAATTCCAGCTATACATGTTAAAGAAAAAAAAAAAAGATTAATTCAAATTTGAACAGATGCTGAACAGGACAATTACAGAGATCGAACATAAACCTATCTTACGGGAGGAGACTGAAGGGACTTGGGGTTTTTTTATGCTGAAAAATGAAGTTCAGGAAGAAAGATGTTTGCTTGCAGCAAATGCACTGGGGGCAAAAGATTTGTTAAATCGATGGGAGGATGCTGGTGTTAGAACAAACAGGTAGAAACTGGTAATGATTAAATTAAGGACAGAAACTGGAAGGTTTGTAAAGGTCAGCAACCTTCCAAAATGAGAGACTGTGGAATGAAAATCTAATTGGTGGAACCTAGCCAGTCTGTGAAAAAGACTGTACAAGGTTGCATGCCATGGCAGAGGACTACCCAATGTTTATATTGGCTTAGCTGAAAACCCTCAGATCTCTAAAGAGCCGTTTACAGATACAAGCACCATGGCCACCACAGCCCATACAGTGGTTAAATTTATTTTAAACAGCCTTTTTCATTCTGAACTATATTTATACTTCAAAACAGCCATTTGTAAAACCTTAATGAGGCACAATTGCTTGGTCATACTTTTAGGACCCACCGCAGCATTATGGTCATGCAGTTCAAGATCAGATTCAGTGTCACAAGCTATCCACATCTAAAGTGTACAAGTTGGAAGAGCTCTGCTTCTAGATAGCATGTTTGGCTTTTAAATCTGGTATCTTGTTTGAAACAGCCAGGCCTTTTCAGGAAAAATTATGACCATAAAAGAGAAGTCATCCTAACCTGCAATAGGGAGAATGTTAATAGCTAGGACAATGACCTCTGAGTATTAATATAGTTTACTAAATAAAGCCTCTAAATAAACCAAAGTGAGAGAAAAAAGAAACTCTTCCAAGCATGATATATGATTAACAATAATTCCATAGTAAATCATTATCATCAATCTCCTCTTGCTTAACCAATTACAGCAGGTGCACTCACAGACTCTCATAGTCCAAGCTAAGCAGTCTATATATAACTAAAATTTGATGGATGCCAATTTCCAGTACTATTCCTTTTTTGTCTCGCTAGCATGTCATTTTCTATGTTGGTGCCTTATAAAAGTTTTTCCAGACAAAATATGATATCCCAAGATAGAAAGTTTCACACGACTGTTAAATGGAGTCATTTGCTCAGTTATGAGTTATAATACGGGAGAAAGAAATCTCATGACCTCCTGTAATATTAAGATTTCTAAATGAGCATTTCCATAATGTTGACTGAACGTTCTAAGTATTTAAAGATGGGATCAGTTAATATCACAATGTTTAAAAGGCATTAGTTAGTCAACGTTCAAATCCAGAGACCATCAGAGAAGTGCCTCCACATGTAGCAGAAAATTCACAGCAGCCTAAGTAATTTCTCAAGACACATGGCTCTACTAAAGAGTTGTTTGAACTGTTGTGCTGTCTGTACAACACTTATACAAACATGATGAGAGAAGATAAGCACTCAATAATTTAGTTCAACAACAATATAATTCCTTCTAAAATAGCTTGTTGGAAACATTCTGATTTTAACTCGTGTAAAGAGCTTGTCATCCCATTATTAAGGCCTGCCAGAGTAAATTAAATAATGACACAAAAGCTGGAGTTCTTAGTATTAATCCAAATGTAAATTTTCAGCAAAAGTTATTTTCTACTCTAAGAGTAATTCTTCTTTGTTAGAAGAAGATACAGCATTTTTCATCCAGCAAAACCCACTTTGATTCCTGTTCTAAGTGTAAAGTAAAGCTATTCAGTCAAAGCCAGTTGGTACCACCAGAATGCAATGTCATGTCACACAGCTTCAGAATTTGCTTTGAAGGCACATTTGGAGTTTTACCTAAACCAGAACTGCCTTTACACATCCTGTGGCTCTTTTACTGGGGCTAATGTTTTCATTCACCATAACCCAGTAAAACATTTAAAAATACTAAATTACTGAAAACATATTCAAAATCTAGCTAAATATTATCTTATTTCTTGACAGACCAAGCCTTCAAGGAGTATCTGAACTAAGGAGACATGTCTCTCAAAAAAGGAGACAAATCGTATCAGCTGTATTCTGTATCCATATGTCCAATCTGTATATCTGCATTCTGTATCCAGTGTCCAATATGAATATTTTTGTATATTAAAAAAAACTGTATATGTGGTGAAACTTCATAATACACATAGGGATGTGTAGATGGCTGTGATTCTGAAGAAACAGGTTTACTTTTACATAACAAGATCAAATTGTTACATTGGAAAAAACATGATTAACTTTGCTAGATCTGCTCAACTAAGGAAACTGTGGGATCACATCAAATACATGCCTGTCTATATAAAATTAAACTGTGAGCTGACAGTACCAGAACTCCAAATTACTTTGCAATTGCAAGGGTTGAGTGCTACCCCTATAATCATTGCAGTTTTGCCAAACTGCCTTGGCAACTTACTAATAAAGACATAAAATACATTCAATTGACAGTGACTGATGAAAATACTAATAGTATTCTGCTTATTTATATAAAAAAATTACTCTAGTTCTTCAGGCAAGTTGAATTTTATGAAACTGAATTATCACAATGTTATTTTACAGCTGGCAATTTACATTAAGGGATCCCTTTCTATTTAACTACAAAACCCCCGAGTTCTTTTGTGAACAGAGGACATAAAGAAAACTTGCCCCTTCCTGATATCTTTTATACCCTCCAAAACTGTTGCCACAATAAGCTAACGTCCTGCCAGATGTCCTCCACAACTGCTCTCAGCTTCAATGCAATACTGTCAGCATTTCCTCACTCCTCCTCAACACACCTAGCTACACCTGTCAGCTTTTTTCCACTTTGTTCCAAATAAATTCATGCGGGAACGTGTGCAGAGACTGGATCGATATTGAACGTGGACCAAATTAACTTGAATTTCTCAAGTTTATGCGGTGGACCTTCCCCAAGCAGAAGAGGCGGGGGGAGAAGTGGTGAGAAACGCTCATCAGCAGCTCTGCTGAACTATTGCTTTTGACGAAACTTGTAAAACTGACTAATGAACGTACAGAGAGGCAGCAAAATAGTGTACATCTCATTTAACGAGAAAAATAGACTGTACAGTTTAAAATTGCCCAGACCAACTCAAAGAAGCAGAAGAATTTCTAAGAATGGTATGCTGTATTTATATTGCCATTTGTGGTCAAAATTACTTAACCTCCATAGCTTAATTTACATTTATTTCTTATCTCTGCTCATTTTTTTTTCTTCTCATGCTTGAGCTTTTTTTCCCTGTTTTAATTTTAAGGCACAGCAGGGTTCCTGCTCTGTTCCTAATAGCTTTCACTGACAAAAGAACACTTGCCCATAACACAATAGTGAAAAAATTATAAGCAGAAAGCAACCAAACCAAAGCAAACCAGCACCCAAACACTTATCAGCTGGGGAATTCTCATCGACTTCAGCTGCTGCTAGCTTTTTCTTTGGCAGCTTTCTCTTCCCCTGAAAAGCTCCAACCCCATTTAAAACCTGGCTGAGTATGTTCAGCAGCAATTCCACTTTCTGTTCGTTTTAAGTGGCTAATAACAGGATGTTTCCATACAGATGTCTGGCATCTCTGCAGTGGCTCGAGGCACGACTTTTGATTCACTTGAGGCATGGGTGCCGGAAGAGTAAAGTTCAAGTCCCTAAGACAGTAGTGCCCCAAAGAAATTAAGAGAGGCCAAGGGATACTCCCCTATTATACCACAGCCAAACAGGCCCCTAAAAGAGCTCAGCTGCACCCCAGAAGATTCTAGAAGATTTTCTATAAAGAATCTCCACTGACTCCTCTAGAAACTTTAAGTCCCACTGTTGTGTTGATGCAGTACAATATGGCTACAGTAGATGAAATCATCTAGTTCCTATATTCTGCCACTATATACATCTACTACACATATATCTGCTATACATCTACAGCACACAAAGTTTACACTACAGCATTACAGACTGACAAACAAAACACAAATACATGTTTCCATGTGAAATGCATCTATTCCAGTAACAAATTTTATGGTGCATCGTCTACATCAGCCGTTTCTCAGTCAGCCATTATAAAAGCAAAAATGTAGATCAACTTGAAACACCTGCACTTGAAATTCCGTCAGCAGCAAGCTGATAACGTAAGAGGAAAGGAGTCTTTCGTGTTAATAAACAATGTAATGGAACTGATACAATGTGTGGCTATTGTCCTTTCAAGTTGCTTTGAGAACATCTACATAAATTAAATGCTCCTTTTTTCATTATCAAATCTCTGAGGTTATGATATGCTGTATTTTATTAGTTCAGCAGTCTCATTCAAATAGTAGCTATCTAACACGATCCTTGCAATTAGTACCTTATGTACATTCTTGAACCAAATTCCTCCTCTGGGATTTAAAGAAAACCCAGGGTCTCATTTGAGTCTCTCTTGTAATTCAGCTACACGCTACACTTTTACAGCTATGCAAATTAGCTTCAAGGAAAACTGTGATGTACAGCAAAGGAAGAGATCTGAAAATTAAAATCCTGCAGGAGAGAAAATATTTAAAATTTCCTTTACATTTTTTCTTTTGTTTAGCTAATCCCTAAAGGCATTAGGGCAGCATGTTCCATCTTGAAAGTCCCTGTAGAATCATGTACTATTGAGCATAACTACAAATGCGATGCTTTGAGCAGTCAGATAATGGTTTTTAATTGGCTCATCATTGCAGCTTCAGCCCAAAAGCACAAAAATGAATTTAGAACCAATATTAACAGGTGATAATTAAATTATGGGGTCTGCATGCTTAATATATTGGAATAAGGCAGATGAGGCAAATAAGACCATTAACTTTAATAATGGAAATCGGTATCTACCTTAAGTAGTATTTTATAGCACATTATCAATGGTTGATTAGTGTTAAATCATAAAGTAAATTTTGTTTCCTTACTGAAGCTTTTTTTTTCACTTCTACTCTGTACCCATGTTATTTAGTGTGCTCACTAAGGATGTCCATTTAAAGCATTGGGCAAATAAGCTAAAACCACAAAAAAACCAGCTAATTAATTCATTGTTGTGACATGAGTACTTTATTTGTTACTTGAGTAAGTTAGTTATTATCTGTGAATATTAAAGCATATGTAGATTGAAAAATGAGTACAGTGGAAAACTGTTCTGAATCAAATAGTTTTAGTAAAAGTATCCATCATTAATTCAGCACGGTCCATCACCCAAATTTCCCATTCTCCTCTGGTGAAGCAGAACTACCTGAAAGTCCCGTTCTTACCGCTGTAAGAAATGATCTTATGTACAGATTAATTCTACACTTCCTTAGAGCAGCAAAACCAAACTCTGATGATGTCTCAGCATCACTTGAACTCAACAAAACAAAGTGCTGTTTTCTTATTTTTCATGTTTCTTTTCCATGCCTTTACATCTGAAGAAAGAGGCCGGCTTTGAATTTTCCCATCTTCTTTAGACGGGCACTCCACCATACATCTTTTTCTCCACCTCCACCCTCTTCTCTATTCAATTTACCTTATCTGATGCAGCACTATCTTCTCAATCTTGCAAAACTCTGTATCATCACCTATTCTGAGTCTCTCATGACTGCTGTCTCCAAATTAAAGCCTTCATTCTGCTTGCCTTCCTGCTGCTGTCTATCTACACTCTTTTGTCTTTTCTGCAGTCTATCCTGTCAACTCGTTCTCTGCTTTTACACCAGAGTGCTAGGGTTCCTTTCTCTACTCCTATGTCTGCCTCTTTAGCATCAGCTCAGCCACCAGGTTCCTCTATTTCCACTCCAACTTACAAAGCGTGAGCTTTAGGAAATATAGGTTTTTTGTGAGACTTCTCTCCGTTTGTGAAGTCTTTCATTTCTGCTTCTCTTTTCCTCCTTGAGCTTAGTTTTGAGCAGCACTTGTACCTTCCACGCTATTAAGGATTTTCCATATTCAACCTCCGCGTGAAATAACCTTCTTCAAAATTTAGCCATTCATTCTCTGTTACCTTCTTTTCTCACCTTTTAACTTTTTCTAACATCTTTAATCTAAATGGACATACATGAATCCCCTTCCTTCCTGTAGATGGCCCATGAATCTCTAGAGTGAAGCAGCCATAAAGTTACTACAAAGCTACCCATTCCCACTAGTGGATTCAGGAACATATATAAATTAGGCCATGGAGGAGACATATAGAGGTGCAACCACTTGTTTAGGCAGCCATGTATGAATTCAGAAGCCTGGTACCTAACTCTTTGAATGAAAGCACCTGTTAAGCTTGAGGGATTTAAATAATCTGTGGACCATGAAGCACAAGGTTATCACTGGCCCTCAGGGAATATATTCCATAACTCTTTTCAAAGGTGCATGGTTTATTAATACGTACTCTTAATATTCTAAGCACTAAAGTCAGACTTTATGTAAAATGCAGAAGCCAGAGGTATGGAGGTGGAAATAGCACTTCAGAATATGAAAATCAAAATCTTCAAGCAATTACCTAGAAGTCAAATGTGATCCAACACAAGTTTCTTATGACATCATTGCCACCCTGTTGTTAATGTCACATTCCTTTAAGTGCCTTTAAGCAATTGACCAAAGGTTGAGCAAAGATTAAACAATTGAACTAAAAAGACACAACAATTCTTTGAAAAACAATAACTCATTTCAAACTGGAAGTCAAATGTTATATACAACCAACATGAAATTGTTGCAAAAACTGTGATTTTCCCCGAAAATAAAGTAAAACAAATGCTTAATATGCTTGATGCAGCTGTGGTGAAGGCTAACGACAGAACAGATCTTGAATCAAAATGAAGTTTGTCAGTTACACACCAAAAATTAGATGCACGTATGTGACTGTAACACACCCTCGTGCCTATAAATTGTTACACTCATCCCAATGAATCATACAGCTAAGATTTTGCCATCTCTGCGCCCAGAGATACTGCCTTATTTTAATGTAGATCATCCTAAGGGAGAGCTCATAATAGCTCTGTTTTGCACCACCATTCATCATATTTATAACACATATTTTGCAGACAATCTATTTTAGATCTGTGTTAGAGAAATTTACTTTTTTATTGATAATATTTCTTATATATCTACATGTAAAGCCACTTGATTTTATTATCATGAGTTCAACTTTATAGGCCTTAAAGGGAGAATAAAATGATAATGAATATATTTCAATAATCTATGAAAATTATTAAAATATATTCCCTGTAAGTCATGATACTTCAGTTTTAACATCCAATAACTCAGAACCTACCATGAATTGAAAATAATGTCTTGCAATACCAGAAAACAGAATTTTCAGCTCTATTGATTAAGCTTTTAATGGCTCACAAAATATTGGCTCTTAGACCACTGAGTAAGGCAAAATAAAACAAAAGGATTTTAGATATCTCTTTTTTTTTTTTTTTTTTCAAAAGGTATATGGTGCAGGGTAAAGTATATGTTTCTGTTTTACAGGGTGATACCTTCACATAACACTGAGCCCAAATCAAAATGAACAGTGATGAGAATGAAGGTGAGGCAGTCAAACATGCATTGTAAATGAAATTTATCTCATGGTTCTATGGCCTGTCACAAAAACCCTACTGTGAAACACACAATGTATGCACAAGGCATATCCCATGTGCTAAGTATCCTTCAGAAACACCACAAAACTCGACACTGAGCTGGCATTCGCATCCAACACGCAGAGAAACTCAGCAGACAGCATTAATTCTAAAGAAGTATTTACGTATCTTTCAAAATGAACCAGTGAAATCTTGGAAACAATGTTCATTGAAGAACCTCCAGCTACTGCTAAAGAAATTCCTTTGAACTTCCAGCAGCAGGATTGAAAGGTCTTTCAATGAAACTACTCTGTAGGCATTGTACCATTCATACGCAGAGTATCTTACACGCTACCACGGTCTTTTGTGACCTGGTAAGAAATAACAGCATTATGGGGCTAGTAATACTTATGTGAAGTGACAGCAACACAGAACTCGCTGAATTCTTCTGCAGTTTTCATTGATTTTGACAGCAGTGCCATCTATGCTACTGTGAGAAAGACATAGCTAGTTGTTCCATTTTTTTAAAAATACACACTTATTCTCACTTTGTAGAAGTTTAAACACACAATGTTCAGCCCAGCGTTGCCAACTCCAAGTTGGCAAAAATCATAAAATAATAACATTTATTCAAAATTTCATTTACTTAACTTCATTACACTACTTTAAGCCACACATTCTTTTGTTTTTCTCCACAACCATATGAATTGGGTATCTTATTCTTCTTAACGAAGGTTGAGTTTTTAACGTGCCTACATATCTCCTAAAGCTCTGCACTTGCACACACGCACACAAGAAGTAGGACAGTCCCAATGAAACAGAAAGATTTGTCAACATTGTGTATACATGCATACAATTTCTCCAGAGGGAAAAGATACAATGAAGCTAAATAATAGCAGAGCTTAAAAAGAAAGTTAAACAACAACAAAAAAAAAAGGTCAGGAGTTGCAGCAAACAAGATCAGATCAATAACAATATAAGTGTCAAATAACGTGGAGAGAAATGCTGTCACTTTTGAGGTCTAGCAAACTGTGCTTCCTCTCAAACGCCGTGGCAACAGAGTCTCAGGTTGTTCACAAATTCATCTAATTGAATAGATTCTTTGGACTTGCTGTTCAGAAAATATGTTTTTACTTCAGAGTCAGCTCTGGTGAAACATCACATTCAGAATTCCTGTTTCAGCCACGCTTGGAGCTGACACAAACGGGGGGAGCCCAGGCAGAGCTCTGTTTGCATGGAAGTGCCTGTGAGCAGAGGGAAGATTTGGCCACTCCTGAAAACAGAAGGTGGGATACTCCATTTGCCTTTTCAGGGGAACAAGGAGTGCTACTCATCAGCTCCAAAAGCCCCCTTTATTTTTTACCTCTTTATTGCAGATTACTCTTCACGGGATCTTCCATGCAACACCACAAGGAATCCAGAGAGATCCCAAGCCTGCACAGCCCCGGGACAGCAGATGCTGGAGCAAAGGAAAGTGAGCAGGAAAAGCGAGCAGCTACAAGGAGCTCAGAGCAGCAAAGAGAAGAAGAGGTAAAGGATGTATTTAGATAAATGGTTCACAGATAAAGTATCACAGAAGGGATTCAAAGCTACGTGTCTCACTGGCTTTGGTTGAATCAATGGATCTCGCTGTACACAGCAAATGATTTCCTCTGTGCAGCTTTTTCCTTCATCTCTTCATAAACTGAGACTCATATTCCTCTTCTATTATTACCTAATATTACTATTATTGATTTATATAACTGCCAGACAGAGAATTTAACAGATGGAGCTGATTTCAATAAAAGCTTTTATTAAAATGACAATATATAATTATAAAATAAAATTGAAGTTTTAATTTTAAAACATTAAATGAATGGAAAAATGAAGAATTCATATTTATGAAAAAAAGAAGATTGCAGTTAATACGCAAAACCTTTACAAATCATTACACTCAGAAGTTTAGAAATGGAGAATCCCTGGCAGCAAAATGTGTGAAGACAGAATGTTTATTTATTAGTGTTATTTTTAAAAGGATGTTCCAAGTCAAACGCGACAGCTTGTTTACAGTGGGGTCCTGCCCAAGGGTGGCTTAAAAGATATTAAACAGGCATACAACCAGAATATCATGTTACTGTACAAGATACAAGTTTGCCCGTGGCTTGATTTTACCATGACTGCTTTAGCAATTTCTTATTTATTTTTCAGGAAGCACTAGTCTGTTCTAGCTTCCCCTCCCTCCAAAAAGAAAAAGAAAAGGGAAAGGAAAAGGAAAAGAAATGCAAGACAAAACTCTTGACATGTATATATGTGTGTGTAGATAGATAGACAGATCTACAATCAATAGAACATATATACACTTAAATTTCTGTATGAATGAACTAAGGGGATGACGCATACAATCTATGCCAAGTGTTGCTACTGTTTCCAGGTGTTGGGTTTCTTCACAGAACATTAGCATTTTCCTATGTAGTAATTTTAGGGAAAACCAAAACTTTTAGTATCTTTCCTGATTTTCAAAATGGGTCTTAAAAGGATGGTAATTTCATTTTAAAATAGTAAGTGCTTGGTAGCCCCTTCCACCACACAGGTTTGGAAGAAATATCTTTGAGAAGAGATGAATTTCCAGCAGGAAATACTCTTTGTAACATCATATAGGTGAGAGTTATTTTAGAAATACTGCAACTCTCTTATTTCTGAAGCTGGCAACATCAAGTTGGAAACCAAAAGTGTGCTAATGGGAAACTACCATGCCAAACCTGACAGAATTACTTTATTTTAGAAAAGCTTGTCTTTAAGGAATATTTAAGTCATCATAGAAATATTTTCCTTATTTTACCAAGAGATGGTTTTCTTAAAAGCTCCAACACTGTTAAGATTCTCAACAGGAAAAAGAAAAATGAATTTGTAGAAGACACCTCCCTGCCCAAGAACCTCCAATCTAAACTGGTCTCAACTTTAAATTACTTTAAAGCTGCAGCTTCTGAGCAAGTGTTTGAGCAGGGCTTACTAGATGCTGATTATTAAAATCCCACAATATTTCCCCAGCAGTGTGAATGCTTCATCCCAACAACATGCCACGTGCTGCTTGCTGAACCTTCAGAAAAGACACAGGTAAAATATTATGGCACACTGGGTAAGTTTAATATTAGTACTTCCTAATCTTTTGATGCAAAATCAAGATTCACTTCATCTATATGATGTTACATGAATTGTAACACGTGCCGGGTAATTTTTGTATGCACATATGCTGCACACAACATTCACTATGATGTTCAAAATGGGCTGGTCTACAGAAGCCCATTTCTCCTCTACAGATGAGAAAAAGGGAAAAGGAAATCATGTATCAGACCTTCTAAACCACCACATCAGGATTTCCTCTTTGACTATGCATATGTCTATGCAAATTTTGGATGTGATGATGCAGAACACAAATCCCTACAGGGCTTGAAAATAAAGTACATATACGAAGCCATAGATGATATAGATTATGTAACAAGATAGGCAATAATGAATGCTTTTTATATAAGGACTAAAAAAACTTTTCAGACAAAATTTTGCCCTAAATTCCTTTTTAATCAGCATCACTGAAGTAGATGGGAATATATAGGTATAACTGAGGCATAATCTAGCCCCTCGTAGCTATGTTTAGATTTTTCATTTGAAGCAGAATCTAATTTGCAGCATTAAAATAGCATTATCAGTCATTTATGAAATATAAAAATAATTTACTACCCCCCCAATCCCAAACTAATGTTTACTGAAGAATTAGACAATCCAAGTTTAAAAAATGGGGTTTGCATTCTAGATCAATTTGTCAAGATGGCAATTTCTACTTTGACAGTAACAAACAACTTTCCTGAATTACCATTTAATGTTGATATTTAGATGGCACAATCTTTTACACCGCACTGGAAGTTTACATTGAAAGCATGGCCTGACATGTTTCCATTTCAATGGTATGCTGGCACTCATTCTCATTTTTTCTCTCCCTTTGTGTTGCTGCCTCCACTTTGCCAGTACAGGGAGCTGATCTAGCCCAAAAAT
Organism: Tringa tobata; assembly: GCA_033628505.1. Taxonomy (NCBI): domain Eukaryota; kingdom Metazoa; phylum Chordata; class Aves; order Charadriiformes; family Scolopacidae; genus Tringa; species Tringa tobata. The sequence goes on along the minus strand of JAHREE010000259.1, from coordinate 9,176,782 downwards.
AACCTTTTTTTTTTTTTCTTTCTCCCCCCCCCCGCCCCGTAACTTGGCTCGGGTCCCTGATCTGGTTCACTGCATGGCTGCACAAATACTTCTACCAACACAACCAAGGAGCTACAAGGGCTGTATAAGCCTGAACTGCAGCCAAAAACAATTACGTGTCAAACTATGGTCTATGTTTGAGCAGACAATTTTAATGTACTAGATGTAAAGGATGTTGAGCTGTAAATGTTATGATTACATAGCTAGCTGATAATACTGATTTATGTTTCTGCTGTCACAAGTGTGTAAGGGGTTAATTCAAGTGCATTACTTAAAAGGGGTGGGCACAACAGCTTCATATGGGCCAATTTGAGAAAGCAGATGTCACTGAGTTTTAAAGTTTTACAACTGCAAATGTTTCATACATATGGACTTCTCAAGTCTGGTTGAGTTCTAATATAGACCATGCCAGAAGAACCCCAGCAGCAAGGACTTGTACAAAGACTTTAAGAATGAATAAATTGACCAGCATTGGCAGTGAGCAGGATAGTGTTGGAGAAGAGTAACACCTCTCCCAATATTTTTTGCCTTTTTTACCCAGTCACAGCTCTAAATTGCTCTCCTAAATATTTTGTGAGCAAGAAGTGGGGGTAGAAAAGTGACCCTTTAGTAAACTAACTCAAAAAAAAGCCCAAAAGCAAGCTCATGCCTTACTGACAGTTACTAGAATCCACACAAAGAAGAGAGTTGTTTAACATTGCTACCTACTGTCTTTCTGTCACTCATTTCTCTGACATCAAATTCTCTTTTGGAAATACAGAACACAAAGGGAATTATTTGCTCTTCTCCATGCTTGTTCCTCACTAATTCTTCTGGTGTGCACCTACTGTAGGGTGTAAACCGCATTATGGAGGAGTTTCATAAAGGTTAACTTCAGCCTATGGAGACTAGTTTCCCTTTTCAATTAGTGGTTAAGATCCTCAAGAGAATAATTAATTTAGGCACCATCTCTCTCAAATTGCCTTTTGGATATATCTCTTTGCTTGCTCCAGAGAAAGACCAAAGGCTAACCTAGCCGAGGAAGGCTATCCACTAGTTCTACCCATCACCATGTCACCACGTACTCTGTTGTGGAGCAAGAGTAGTCAGAAGTCCCAGCAGCTTAGCAGTCACAGCACTTAAAAATAATCTTGGGGCCCAAACTAAAGGAATCAGAGGCTCCTACCCCTTCAAATAGAGAACAGCCTCGCCCAAAAAACCACGGAACAGGGGCAAGGTGTATCATCCCTCCAACACCGCCGGCTCCGGCAGCGTCACACAGCACCTGGCACTATTGGCTCAGGTCACAGCTGACGGTTTCAGAGCCCAGATATTGTTCACTGCGATTGCTGCACGTGACAGCAATGGATGGGAACACAGATTTTTCCCTTTATAAATTCTATCTGTAGTGTGCTTTTGAAAGATGGTATTTCCTTAATCTAAAATCATCACAGGTAGTACATCTCTGTTAGTTTCAAACGCGAGAGCCAAGATTCATGACACCACAGTTTAATGCTGCTCTTATCAGAAACCTGCAGAGATTAGAAACTGTAAGAAAAGCATTGATGGACGTTTTCAGGCTTTCTGGATTAGTTTGGAATTAACCATCGGTGGCTCGCTTTCTTTGACAACTCTTTTATAATTGGGCACAGATGGATGAAAATACACTACAAACACAGTGAGATTTTCTTTAATCATTAATTTTCACTTAATTTGCCAGATGGCTTTGGTTTCTAGCTTATTTGCTATTGTGTCACTTGCAGGGTAAGTTTTACTTTTTTTGGTTAAAGTTTTATGTCTCCTGAAACTCTTGTTTTATTATTGTCTTCTGGTCTGTTTCTAAAGCCTAAAGAAGATGAATTTGTGTATTATTTTATTTTACTGTTAATGTCTTGGAAGTACTTCGGTTTTCCCTCTCAGAAACAGAAGAATTTTACACTACCAATAAAGTTTTACTATTGAAAGTTAAAATGTAGTATGTTACATTTCTAAGCTCGTGTATAAAATGTGACCCTAAAAGTAGCCTGATTTTTGAAGTGTACATGCCTTTTCTAATCCTATACGTGTACTGTTCATGAAAACAGGGCATTTTCATTTACACACTTGCACTTTTCTTCCTAGGCACTCTGCCCTGCCTCAGAGTGTAACTGATGAATTCACACCCCCTTGTGAAAGTCTTTGAATAGAAAAATTAAATATTCTGTTCAGAAAAAGGTGCTTCTTAACCGTGCACTTATTCCATATTTCAAA
>JAHREE010000259.1:9159672-9174236 GCA_033628505.1 Tringa tobata | reverse complement strand
GGAGCAGTCTGCCTGCTTACAAATACAGACAGCTCTCAAAGTGAAGATGAAATCTGAACAATATCAAAATACAGAGTGTGCATTTCCATTGAGATTTCTAATGCTTTCACTGGAAATTTCCTTTTGATATACACTCATATTTATAACAAGAAAACTCTCTTCTGAGTTAGAATTATAACTATGAATGCAAGTTTCTACTGATTTTCACACAACTATTTTTTCCAGGTTTTGACAAAAAATAAAATCACACCAAGACAACACCCCCTAATGTAATGACTAACCAGTGATATAATTCAAATTAATGCTTCTGTAAAATTTAAATAATACATCAGAAGTTTCTCAATGCTCTAAAGAAAAAAAAAAAGAAAAGTACTTATACGCAGAATCCAAACAGTACAGCTTTATCAGCTGTACTCGTCAAATCATGTCCTGCAGAAAACATGCTGGATCCTATTGACATCAATGGAAGCTCCACACACAGAACTGAGAAGAGGCTTTGGCATGGCACTGCACTTGATGGCAAATGCTTACGTCATTTTAGTCACATCTGATACATTCATGGCTGATATGGGTTTCAAGGTACGTATAAATCAAGAATAATGAGCACTGGGTGTGACACTTCAAAGAAGGGGATTAATAAATGTAAGAAATGCATAACTGCATTTAGTAGTTTGGCCTTTCTTTTTAATGAAGAGAGAAAATTTAAGGCTCAACAAACTAACAGATTTTTTATTTGACTAATATTAACTTTAAATAGAATGTGTTGTTAGCAATGGCATTTAAGAAAAGGGAAAAAACAGAGTTAGTGAGGCTTAAAAACAGCAAGGGAGTAGAATATGTTCCAGTAAGAAAGCATATGAATCACAGAGAACTGCTTTCTGTTATAGCAACAAGATCAATTAGATCTGCAACAGCTGAAAACCATTAACTGCTGTTGGCTGCTGTTAGCGTAATGGGTTTTTTTCTGCTCAGTATTCTGGTGTCAGTTTATCACTTTACTACCCAAACAGTTCTGCCTGAAGCCCTGGTAATCTTAAATATAGAATTGTTAGGAACAAAAGAAAATCTCACAGCATACAAATTGAAGTATTAAATATTACTAACCTGTTCATAGATTAAACACAGCTTCAGCTGCCAGAATTGTTCAGTACGTTGTCAGAGATGTCTTTGTTTTATGTTTTCACTTTTTATTTTGTGAGAGGCAGAGACGGTCGCCTAATGTTAGTCATGTTAATTAATTTCTAACTAGACATATAAGGGGGGAAAAAATGGGGCAGGAAAAGCTTCCCTAGAAAAGCCAGCAACAGCACTTCTTTCTTCTCCCACTTTATGGGAAAGAATAAAAATTAAGTTTGTGATACTGCCATTCTTCTCGCTGTCCCAGGGTTCCTGTGCTGTTCCCAAAGTTCTGTATCAACTGTGCTTGGTCATTCTCTCTTTCAATCAGCAACACGTCACCTTCTCTAAAACCATGGCATCTTTTTACATAGTTTATCTACAGCACAGTTTATTAGTTTCTGATTTTCAGAAGAGAAAAATGGTACGTCTTTTTATATGTTTTCATTTAAATATTCATAGCATAACATTCAAAGTGACAGGCGGTCTTCTTCTAGACGAGGTTTGTTTTCTTTTGCTCATTAATGGCTCAACCTCAGGCAGCATTATTTCTGTAACTTGTCAACTCGGTTTTCTCAGTTCAGTGCTACTCCCTTTCTTCATCATCTTGGTGGCTGCTTTTACAGCCTTTCAAATTGTTGGGTGGGAAGTATCAGGAACACCACTGCTCACCCTGGGCTAAATTAATTCCTCCCATGTGAGGAGCCATCTAAGCAAATGTGGTTTGTTGGTGGTTGTTTGGGGTTTTTTTTTTGCAGTAGGGGGTAGGGGAAATGAAATGCCAACACTGATTTATGTTCCCAGGGTTCAATTGAGAGATAAGCCTGTCTGCTTCAAACAATGAGGTGTGGTGAAGAGATCCACCAGATAGTACTAAACACACGAGAAATGTTTGCACTGAACATTCAGACACTCCACTGACCTAGTGAGAGTCCACCAAGTACAACAGACCCCAACTTTGATTAAAAGGCAGCACAGGTAACATGAACTCGGTGCCACGCTGCAGCTAACAGGCGGCGGCTCTTAGGGCTGGGCAGTTTAGGTACCTGCACTGCCAGCAGCTTTGGAATAAGTCACCAGGAGTTTGTGCAGACCTCTGGTGCCCCACATAGGGTGTGCTCAGGTCCTAGTCCCCGCAGAAGGGATGTGCTTGACACTCCTATCTCTGTCCTGGGTAGCATTACATTATGACCCCCTCTGACTTAAGCGAGGCAATAAAAACCTGTTTTCTATATTATCATCGTTACAATTCTCTTCACCCTACCCTTGTGCCTCAGACAGAGTGCTCTGTGGTTAGGATGGGACTGACAAGTACAAGCACCTGAGATCTGCTTGCAAGCCCTTAATACATATATATTTAAAGGAATATGCCGCAGCCTCCCCTTCACTGCATCATTTGGCTGTTCGGCATCATCAGACTATCTGGGTACCTATAACTCAGCAGAAATTGTATGAAATTATAGGAAATCATGTTGTCAAGTGCCACCTGTAAACACAAAGAGGAAATTGGCAGCGAAAGTCTCCACGCCAGCCTTTTGAGTACAAATAATGACACATGAATAATAAAAAAAGAAAAAATCACAGTATTTCACAATAATTGATATAGCAGCTAACCCACATTTCTTTAGTTGTCCTAACTTACGTTCAAGCTCATAATGCTATAGATTCACTTCACTTCAATGCCACTTAGTATTTGCCCGTGTCTTTAAAAAGAAAACAATTAAGGAAAGTCCTTGTGTGGCTGAGGCAAGGAGCTGGAGAGGAGACAGGGTGGAGACAGAGAATAATGCAACTATCTATCTAAGGCTCAGTTAAATAGCAATTTTGTTTTCACCTGGCATGTATAGCAATGCTAATTAGTGAAGCGTGCATTTACAATAGCCAGCCAGGGGTGCAAGCAATGTTTCATTTTGTTTTTCTGCAGACCTGGATTTTTAACGAAAAAGGGAAAGTACTTCCACAGCTTGTGAGTAGCTCACAATCCAGTGATGCAAGAAGGGACCTGTGCTTGGTCCGGTACCAGAAGCAGCAGGTATGACAACACGGATTGAGGCTTGAGCTCCGGCATGAAACGCAGGAACATTCTGCTACCTACAAGGTCCCCATTATCACAGCTCTCATGCCTGAAACTAGACGACTAAATAAATGTTTAATAACCCCCTGAAGTATCCCGGCTTCAAAATGCAGCTCGGGAGCTTGATAAACGTGCATCCCAGGGGCATTTGGAATTGCCCCAAATGGATGATTTTCATCTTTTCTGAACAAGGGCTTTTGTTGATTTTATGTTGCAGAGTTTTAAAGTAACAGCATTTGTATGTATAAAAATATCATAGATAATTTCATAGATTCTTAGGTGTCATTATTTCAGAGAACTCCTGCCACTGAATTCTGCAAAGAAAATGGACAATACTAGAGAGAAAAAAAATACTAAGCTTTTTTTTTTTTTTTTTTTAAACCACTATTAATTGTATATATTGCAAAGAAGATAAGCAAGTAACTATCTGAGAAGTCACAATCGTCTCCCCTCCCTCCCTTCCTAGTTTAGGAAAAGCTCTTAAAATCAGCTGGTGTGCTGTTAACAGGGACTTGAACAACTGCCTACAATCCTGTTAAAGAAAGGAATCCTTCAGTGGGGACAGAAGAGTAAATGTATAAGCTCTATTTCCCAGCAGTGATGTAATATAAAACATTGCATTTTTGCTGTAAAAAAATAATGTCTCTGTCTTGTTTAACACTGAAGGCTAAAAGGAAGAAACAATTTCAGGAAGCAATTACAACCCTTCATGCACAGGTTTAAATAAACTTCAATCCATGATTAAAAACAAACCCAAAAGACTTCTTAACGCAGATGTTACACAAATGGTCTAATGCCTTATTTCCTTAACTGAATCTAGTCTATTCTAAATTAACCTTGCTTTTTTTTTTTTTTTATGTGAATCTGAAATCTAGGAGGCATTCCTTAAAATTCTGATGGTGGGCAGGCCTTTGAACAACACCAACTACTGTGAAAGGACTGACAAATGTATGCTTATAAATTGCCATGAAACAGCAGAGAAATCACTCTGTTAGCTAATGCATATTGAGACATTCCTCTATTTTGTATCTGTTAATCAGATAGATACTTGAATGGCAAGCATAAAACCAGAGAAGATATTGCCCATATAAATTGGCTCATGATGGCCTGTTTTTATACATCAAAAATTAAATCTATATTGACAGAACAGTTACCGATAAAAATACAAATCCCTGGCATGCTTACACAAAATGGTGTGTCTCAGTGAAATAATGGGGTCATTTTTATTCTAGTTAGCAAGAAAATACCAGTTTACTTTAGGAAACATATGATCATGGTGCAGAAGTATCCTGCTGTAAGTAGTACAAATTCAACTCTGTATAAGAAGAACAAAGCAACTGTTCGAATACCAGACTAATATGTTATATCACATTTAAAATTTTAAAGTGTTGGCTTATTTTAAACCTAGGCAGAACGTTTTAAATGAAAATGAGAGAAAAATGGCTTTTAATAGGACCAACATAATTTTCACGTGCAGAATTCTAGCTAGCTCTCAGTATCTTCTGGTGTAACACTCTATTAGCCATTCAGTTAAATATTGCAGTAGTGCTTGAAAATTTTCAGAAATCCTTACGCTTTCCTGTCATTATTAATACCTTGAATACTGACTTTTGTTTGCTATAATAAGATAATTCATCTATTAAAACAAACATACATCTAGTAAAACAAATAATTGAATCTATTAAAACTATCACAAGCAGAGGCAAAGCATATGCCTGTGTTTATTTCTGAAAACATTCAGTGAACGTTGAATACGTGACCTCAGGAAAATTACTAGGCTAGACTTTGGCATTGGAAGGTTTGCAACCCTTATGAAACTTAGATACGAGATGAAAAAAAGTGGTTTGCTGTTTTCAATCCCAGGAAATATACCGCATTTTCCACATTTCATCTAAAGAATAGAGTAGGAATCTAGAGCCAAGCTGGAAAAAGCCAACAAAACAGCCTAGAGATAGACAGGTGGATAGACACACACATACATAATTAAGTGTTCTGCTAAACAATTAGGCCTGAATTAATTCTGTTTTAATAGACACATGATAACTGAATTTTTCTTGTAACCCTTCTTTTTCCCAAATACATAAATACTGGGAAATGCTGTCTCATCACAAGTGATACCAAAGAACAAACATTCTCTTCCCTACTATTACCAGGAACCGAATAAAAGGAATAATTTCATTTGGTAAAAGCTATTTTAAAATTTGAACGCCTCTTAGCTAAATACATCTTCAGTCAAATACTTCTATTGTGAAAGCACCTTGTTTGTGAAGCGAAGTGCAAGAAATACAGCGAGTGCAAACAAGCACCTTTTCTCAGGAGAGACTGTTCAAATGTTAGTCCTGGTCCCCTGGCAGCTCACAGGCTAATGCTGCCCAAGTTTGAGAGTGGAGACGACTCTCGACTGCTCTCAGTACCAAGACAGAGGGATTACAATGCTTCCATGGACTTTTTACCATCCTTCCTGCCTCAAAGGATATCCACTGACTGACTAATCTGGTAAACTATACAACTTGATGAGCTGTTTTATATGATCGCTAGGGTAGATAAAAATGAGAACTGCTTTGGAACTTGCAGAGCTGGCATCCTTCCGCCTATAGCATTTCAAGGGCTGAAATAATTCGTGCTGCCAAGATAACAACAGAGAAGACTGAATAATAAGAAAGTATTTCAGACATGAATTTAATTTTCAGTTCATAATTAAGCTGCAATGAAAGTTAGTCTTTGGGGAGAAAGCCAAGCTTCAGGCCGCTACAATGCTGCCCTGCCTGTACAGGAAGTTTCGTATGACTGTGTATTTAGTTTATATTATTGGTACAGGGTTTGATGATAACCTGTACTGTATGCAAAAGAAAGAAATCGCATTAAGGTCTTTGTTATCTGCCAATGTAATTAGTAGTTTCTGTTACAGATTTGTATGTGATGTCATTAAGGGAAAATTATCTTATGTTTGCCACTTTAAAAGATCTTCTATCTTAGCCCAAAGCAGACAGTTGTGACTCTGAATAACATGTCAAATTCTACATTCCCATCACAAAGAACATATTAAGAGGGCAGTAAAATCAACTGTGCTAAACATACTAAAAGTAATTTTTAAAAGGAAGGGTGCATTAGTTCATTTAATAAAAGGCAGCACATGGGCTTAGGGAGATGGTACTTGAATTCACCTCTCTATAGCAACGGTTGTTTTGCCATCCTATCTAGAATAGCAGAGCTCAGGATCAGCACAACAATTTTAGATCTCTCTCCTTGTACCCAAGAGATTATATGAAGAAGAGACAAGCTTGTTGAAGAAGGGAAAAATTATAACTTAACAAAGAGACAGCCTACAGCTGTCACTCAGGAACCAGACGGGAAAATGTTCTGGTATATTACCATTTTCTGCAAGGTTTATTTTTGTAAAACTGAGGGTAATCTCAATGTCTACAATACCAGATACAGATACTAGGAATGAAGCACTAAACAACAGTTAAGGTATAGCACCTAAATAAATACCATTTTCAGAAGTACACTCACTGTGTTCCATTCACCTACTTCTATTTTTGATATCTATGCTTCAAATTTAAACATTAATGGATTAAGGACAATGCCAAAGCCCTCCTAAGTGTATATAAAAAGAAATACTAATCTTGGTTATCAGTTTGTTTATAGGATTTGAAAAATCACCTGTAATCATAAAAGATTTTCTAAGCCCTATTCTGCGAAATATCTTGTGAAATATCTTCATTCATAATGATGGAATTTTTATTTGGAAACTTGATGGTATTACTTAGATTTAGTATCAGACTTCATAAAGTACTTCGTGTTAAAACTCCTTAGTGGACTTCACAAAACTTCACATTTCCCTCCTTTTGTAACAGAAATACCACGCCAAGAGTGTTCTTATGCATTCCCTCCTTTGCCTGTTAGACAGGCAGGAGGATTTCTAATGGATAAGGGTCTGGGGTGCAGGGGACCCCTGTTAAGAACACTGCCTTTTCTGTGAGATGAAGCTATTTTGAAGAGAAAGTTTCATAAGGCTGTTTAGACTCTGGCTTCATGTAATTACTCAGGCATGTTTATTTAGCATGGAAACTGTGTTGGTGGGGGGTCTTTATCCTGACTCCATGCACGCTTTGGCTTGGGTATTGTCCAAGTAAAGACTAATCATTGCACTGTTCATCACTTCAATAAAGTCACCATCTGAAATAAAGTATATCCATGCTTGAGAGACTGCAGCTTTAAGGAGAGAAAGGCAAGTGTTTCCTTGCCCTGGAGCTTACACCAGTGTCTTGGATGGGATACAGCATTTCATTGCAGAGGGAGCTGCTTTCACACAGTCTTAACTGCATCTCAACCAAGACATTTTGCCACTGGAGCTAGGCCTGCTGGTGGCACAGTATTTTCCACCTTATGACTGAAATGCTCGCAATGGCAGAACTTGAAAGCATAAACCAGACTGAGTCCCGCGAATGAGATCAAAGCTATGGCTTTTTTTTTTTTTCTCCCCCCGTTTTTTCTTTTTTTTTTTTTTTGGCTTGAAGGCTTTGTTCTAATAGTAACAGTCAGCAGAAAAACAGAATAGCCTGATGATTACTCTGTTTTTAACAGATGACTCATCCTTTGATGAATCTTGAGGGAAAAGAGCACTGGGTTTGCTTATGTCTTTCTTGGAGTAGCTTCAGGCCTTGGTGAGTCAGGCCTCATGCGCTCAGAAGCACAAGTCCACAGCATTTACCACCGTGTTAGGAATGAGCATGTTTTGCATCAGCTAGCATACCTTCCTTCTTGAGGCATCTATTTAAGCCATATTACTTCAGCAAACATTAGATAATTGACACTTCTTAATTCTAGTTTCATTTCATACCTTTTCCTTAAAGTTTTAAAATGCCATCAGAAATAAAAGCTGTTTCAGTGCTTCAGGTTTGTTCCATGTTGCATTATTCCACCAAATGCATCTGTCAAGAACCCAGTGAAAATGCTCTGCAAGTTCCTCACTGGGCTACAAAAGGGTTAAATAACCAATGACTTTAATAAAATTTCACAATAAAGCAGGGTATTTACAGATTTTCTGTGCACTAGGAACACAAGATAAAGTTGGGCCAGACAAAAAGTATGGTTTAACCTTAGAGTTCGGCCTGTTTAGCTCTGAACTGTATGTGGGCACACAGCATACAGTTATACTGCTGCTCTCTTGACAAAGTCTACGTCAGCTCAGATATGGTTATTAAGTACATGTGGTTTAAATGGGGAACACAGCTTTCTACAGTGAGGAGTTGCTTGTACTAATTAGGCTCTCATATGTTCAAGCCACTTTTGTGATTCAGTTACATAATATGAATGTTCCTTTTCAGATGTGTCCTACACACAAGATCACAGCAAAACAGATGCACAAGAAGAAAAGTGAGGAAATGAAGGGTAAAAAAAAAAAAAAAAAAAAAGGGCTTTCTCGGTCATTTTGAGTTCCTACCATTGCATTTGATTTTTCAGACCCAATATCTTCAAGATTTCAAAATCCCTTTTCTATATTTTGCATTCATCAGTCTATTATTAGATTTAAATTGAAATTGAATAATATTGAGTGCATATTTCAGCTGCAGTGGAATTTTTCTGCACATTTGCATGTCATAGTGACAGCTAAAGTCTGCTGTTAAGTATTCTTGTTGAATATTTCAGTTATTGTTTTGTTTGCTTGCCAACTCTCTTCTTAAAGATGGCAAATAAAAAAAAAACAAAAACAAATTTGTAAGGGTCTAATTGTTATCTAGGCTTTACAAAGCAGATAGGGAAGTATTTGAAAATGGCTTTTATATGAAATATATTATTGGAAGATAATGTATTGATATGGCTTTCGCTGTTCTAGCATCACTGCATATGAAAAATTTCAGGATATTTATCTTTACAACCACCCTGCAAGATAGGAAAACTCATTATTCCCATTTTATACACAGGCAATTAAAACAAACCAAGACTAAGAAACCATGCCATATTATGAAGGAATGTGGAACTGAACTTTTGTCTTCCAAATCACACACTAGCACTCACATCATACAAACCTAATTGCTTATTTTTCTAGACATAAATAGCAACCAGCCTTACTGAAGGAGTACATTAGAAGGTTCAACTGCAGAAATCATCTCTCACACAGAATGTATTCCTGATGTATTTTTGAGATATAACAATTCTTCAACTATCTTTCCCTATCAACTTAACCCGTCCCCAGCAATTACCTACAAATAAGGCCAATCAAAACTACCTCGACTATGAATCAAAATTACAAACCGAGCATTTAACAACTTGGAATGAGGATGTTAGCCTTTCCAAATGATTGAACTGGGAGTTCGAGTTCAGAAGACATCCGTTGCTTGCTCTCTCAAAAATTATGCACTGCATGTAAATATTTCACTTGCTCACATCAAGTTTATCAGTTATCTAAGTTGTTCTATAAGAATAACCCATGTTGTTCATTACCACTCCCCCAATCACTTGTGTGAAGCAAACAGTGCAGGAAATTTTATTTCTACCAGCCTATTGACTAAAATGTTACTCAACACAGAAGGAAGAAAACTGATTCCAACGAGATCCCAATAAAAAATGTGCCTTGTTTACAGGTGTATTGACAGCCCTTCATTTGCCAATTTCTAATCCAGCTAGAATGCCAGATTGATCTTGTATAATTATTTTTAAATAAAAATGTTATGCAGTACTTATAGAATTCTGTATATCTTATAGTAACAATATTAGCTTTCATCATCTGAAGTTTTAATCTAATAAAGATGGATGTACAGTTAAACAAATATTGACTGGTGTATGTTACACCTCTCTGCTTTACTTCTGTATCAATGGGGACCTACATCAGCCTTTCCATTACTTCACCTAGGAATGACGTCAAGGACAGGCTATAATGACATCAATAATTTTTGTTAAAGTTAAATACTTGCTTACGGACAGGATTAAAATATTGAATTTCAACTAAATTAAGAAGAGGGGACTTTTTCCTAAATAAGAGTTTGCTAGACTAAAGACTTCTGAACGTTGGCTTTTAATTCTGAATTAGTTTCCCCATTTCTTCAGGAGCTTACGACATGCCTCGCACAAGGAAGACAGAGCAAGATTTTGGTCATTGTTATCAAAGTCATTTTTGATGCCTCATTTGCCAAAATGGTGCAGGGAATTGTCTGAAAAGGGAGGACAGAAAGAAGAAAGAGAAGGAGTAAAGGGGAAAGAGGGAGAATAACAACTTCCCATGGAAGGAGAAACACCTCTAAGGTCAGGTTTCAAGAGTTTCAGTTGTAGGCTGACTGATCTCCCTGTCTCTGAACTTGTAGGACACTCCATGGCATCAACATTAAAAGTTTGGTAAAGGGGAGCAATTTCAAATGACCAAAACTCATATGTGCAGTTACTCATTTAAATGAACACCATGCATTTTCTTTGCCAACACTGTTAATGCTCAGTCCTGAATCTTATTTCCCTAACTTCAAAATCAAGATTCATTTAGGAAGAAACCCAAGGCAATTACTGTATCTACACTGTATTTTAATTCTCCACATTCTAAAATGTACAATTCCCAGTAATGCCTTGGTTGCACCCAGGACATGGAAGAGAGGACCCGGGTGAAGGTTCATGAACAAGGCTGTAGAATAATAAAGTAACACCTTGAAGAAACTTAGGACTGCCTTCAAATCAGCCATGTATGCAAAACACACAATATCTAGAAACTCCTCGGCACAGAAAAAATAATTAGGCCTAGTTGTGTTAAACAGAACACAAAGAAAATACCTACAAGGATATGATTATAAGGAATGTGAGCAGATTGTCCTCTTTCATTCAGAGTCTTATCATGGAAAAGAGGATATACTTGATGTAAAGCTATATTTGGCTAGACTTAGACTGGCTAAATGAATCTAAGCCACCATTTCAGTTTATTTAATTTAAAAAGCAGGTCAAAGTGCTGCTTTCAGCTACCTATTAATATTGAAAGGATCTTCTGGTTATTACAGTTATGCTCCAAAATGTCTTCAAAGCATTACAACTTCACTAAATTGTATGTCTTGCTGAACAAAAAGAATGATGACTAAACATTTTTTTTAAGACTTAGGAGTGGAAAAAGATCATTAATAACACTAGACTAAAAAAGAATCAGCTTATAATTGCTTGATGTTTTCAACCAAATGTATCTGAAAACACCACTTCAAACTAATGGGAAAGAAATGTTTCCATTAAAAATAAATTCTCCCAGCTCCTCTCTTCCTTCCTACCCTGGTTGCCATATATTTGCTTTGAGAGCATCTCTTTCCTCCATACAGAAAGTCTTAATAAAATTATTAACCAAAGAGTAAAAAACTCTGGAAAGACTATTTAAAATTATGCTCTAAGAAAAATAACAGCAGCATTATATTTAACTTTATCCAATTTTTTAATTTGAGGGATCAGAGATCAAAACAGAGAACAAAAGATGAATTTTAGCAAAATTACGTCACCCCTATTACACCATTTATCCTGCAATACCTTGAGTTCCTGCTACTCAACTTAACTATGTTCTTCAGCTGTTCATTCATATTTTACTCATAGCGATGTTAAAATGAGTATGAAGAGTTGGAATACTTAGTACCATAGTAGAGCTTGGTACACACTGTGATGCGAATGGGTTAAGGACTGAAAGAAGATACTCTTTGCACTACAAGTTGGTATTAGACCCTGGTTTTGAAAACTTGTATACACTATGAAAGCAGAAGAGGACTAAGTAAAGTGGGTAAATTTAACCAGGTGCCCAAGTTTTTGTAGGACCACAACCTTACTACTACATTAAGTGCTTATTTTTAAGGACTAGAGGTTTACCACAAGCTCAGTTTTGGCCTTCTCCAGATCAGATTCACTAGAATGTGATGTGCTCTTCTTAATCACACCATAAACATGAGAAATTTTTTTTGTAAAGACAGAGATAGAGAGAGAATTGAGTATTATTTCAGCTAATCATTATTAGCTCCTCAAAATGGAAATTCCCAGGCTCTTTACCATTAACAGTATAAGCGGATTGCTTTGTGGAGAGAAAAACTGACAATCATTCAATATTCTTGTAATAATACTGTAAGTTCCTGTTTGATAACAGCAATAGTCTCATTTGTTCAATTTATAACTAATCAACAGCAATCATTTAATATTTTGAAGTGAAGAATTCTATTACGAAAATGCCGTTGTGTGCAGGATGATAAAGGCTATCTGTTCACAAATTAATGCTTTGCTTCAGAATTAAACATCAAGGGTTGTCCTCCAAACAAGGGCAGATTTGATGGGGAGGCTGAGGGGAGTACAGTACAGCCCGTGTGCTCTAGGCGATTTCCCATCTGTATCGTAGATGCATCCAGACCTGTCAAACCCCAAACCCTCTCTAAGTCTGAAAAAAAATAAGAGACTTGGCTAAGTGACTTTGAACCTGTTTGCTTTACAGAGTTGCAACAAAACATCGCCTATTTCTACTGTAAAGAAAATGATGTGGTTTTGCACAAACTGTTCCACCTATTAGTAAAAAAATATGTAAAAAAAAAATAATAAGAGCCACATCAAAATTAGTACAAATCTGAAATCAGTATTTTACTGGCAAATACAGAAACAAAGGCTAATCCAGATGTGCTTTCATGTATCTCTGGTTTGCCTGGGCACAATCTGAGATGCCCAAGCAGCGCTGGAGTTCCTGTATGAAACTCAAGTGTGACTACGCCCGACTGAAAGCAAACCAGTCCATTTTTTTTAAAAAAAAAAGGTTAGTTGGAAGAAAATAAAATGTTAGAGCTTTAATTTGATACTGTAAATCTTTCAACCTTATTTTGTCCTAAGTTGTCTCTGCTTCCATTAAGAAGGACAAACAAGTATAAACTGTTTACATGAAAAAAAGGGTTTGTGGAAGCAATCTCTAAACTATGTAACTAAATTCTTCTCAGACAACAGAATGAGTATTAAACAGGTTGCTGAACAGCACTGGAATAAAATCTATTGAATTTAAAAACTACAGATTTGTGAGAACTTAGAAGGGGCCTCTAAGAAAAACTACAGATTTGTGAGAACTTAGAAGGGGCCTCTAAGTATACATTCACATTTTCATCAGTCTTAAAGGCTTGGCTGTTTTTACATTGCTGCTTATAGTAATAATTTTCAATATATCATCACAGCATCTAACAAACACATAGAAAAATTGTTTCCTTCATATATTTGAACTGACAAAACACTGAAACATTAAATACATTATCTGAAGCAAGTTGTTACTTAAGCGTTAAGCTAATAAGACAGTTAAAATACTGGAAAATTATAATCTCATCACAAATCAGATCACAATGTATCTTGGCTAATTAGCAGCAGAAAACCAGTAATAAATTACTTGTATTTCTTGTTGTCCACTAAATCGGCTTTCAACATATTTTAAACAGTTCTAAATATGAAACCACAGCTTCTCACTAATAAAGAGTTGTTAAAATACCAAATTTCTATTGTTTTAAAGTGTTTAGTCTTGGAAAGCTCTAAACCCTAGGTTTTTTTCTGAGAGGGGGAGCAATGGATGTTTTCAGAACATATGGTAATAACAGCTTTTATCCAACACAGCTAAAATCTGTGTTGGTATCTAATAACTAATGGCACAAGGACACTACAGATAACGCTGTCCAAGCACTTCCAGCCCAAACTCAAGTGCAGGTCCCCACTGCAGCATGAACATTCACTCAAAGTTCAGGTGTAGCATAAGGCTGATAGCCCAGAGAAGGCACGATGATTCCCATACCTCCCCAAACTGGGGCTTCTCAAAACAAATTGCAACTAAACTTCTGGTCAGTTCAACATCTGGGGGCAATTCAGGGGGCTCATATTCACCAGCTGTCCTTTGTTTCATCACACGGCTGCAGATTGGTGTGATGACCTGATCATCTCCTTGTTATTCCATAATCCTCAATTTCAGACATCCATGTTCATTTACTGTTTTTTACATGATGGTACAGAAAACGAGGCAGTAGTCTCTCAAGAGTTAAAAAATCAGAGCAGAAGGACTGTTGCCTTCTGTGACATTCACCCACTGAAGAGCTGCGCTGCTACAGATGAAAGCACTAAGCAACACTTTTTGGTGAATTTGGGGGGAGTGAATGAGTAACAGATGATGCTGATCCTGACACCAGGGAAAAGAAGTACCTAGGGATTATATTCAGACCCTACAGAGTAAATAAGCAGATGAGTGACACATACTTCTTACACAGACAAAATGTCATTTAGTGGAGGACAGGAATGTACAGAGAAGACGAATTAGCGTTAAAGAGCCTAGTGAAAGTGGTTGTGGGAGACAAACAGTGAGAGAAAGTGTTTTCACCCTGTACCACATTTCACTTCTTTTACTGTTCAGCCTCACGTCCTTTTTCAC
>JAHREE010000259.1:9083532-9159272 GCA_033628505.1 Tringa tobata | reverse complement strand
ACCTACCACCTCTGCCTGTGTGTAGACCTCTGCAACACAGCTACGGTGCAACAGCTCCCAAGCTTCTGGAATCTGAAGTTCCTTGCTTCTCCAACCATCAGGAGGACCCAGTTCCCAACTGGAACTGTTCAGTCCCCTATGATCTCATTTCACACATGGGAGCTGAAGCAAAGGACAAATGGGTTTCATACCACATCAAAAGTTTTGAAAATCAGAAATCCTCTACCTCCCAAATTCTTACCAGGGAGCCATAAAAATAATTTATTAAAAAAAAACCAAAACCAAAAACCAAACAGAAAAAGAGTGAGACGTCCTCATTCCTTAGGAACTACATTCATCCATTTCAGAGGTGTCTAAACATTCTGAAAATCATTTAACTGGTTTTGTTTTGGAAAAGGGCAAAGAATGGCAGGCAAAATAGAGAGACAAATGCTCCCTGTCTCCTCTCCTCTCGTCTCATCTCCTCTTCCCTTTCCCAGAAAATGCGATTTCCTTTAAATATCTGGGACAATCTACAAAACTGGACACGACTCCCTCAGAAAGAGAAGCTTATCTCTAACGAACCCAAGTTGAAATAGCCGTATTTACAGATAAATAAGCAACTGCCTATCAATGTCCCATCCCTGAAATCAAAAGAAACATTCCTAATGTCAATACTGAAATATCTAACATATTCAGAAAAACTTCATAAGAGACCGTTGTTTGAGAAAGAGAACTCATAAAATCATTGAGAAATCTTTCCTGTGCTGGGAAAAATATTTCTTCAGCTTTGACAATCTGGGAAAACTTTAGCTGTTATAGTAAGCACAAGATGAAATTGAAAAAAATAACCCTGAAACAAACAATCTCACTTTTAGCCTTTCACACATTCTCAGTGCTTGAATTTCTCCTACCAAGAGTAGAACAGCCTTGAGAGGATGAGCAGCAGTGTCTGAAACCATGGAAACTGTAGTTTGCCTGTTTTTCTTAAGAATTGGGCAACAGGCCCTGTCTGAAATCTTGTTTCCACAAGGTTTTGCAATTAGAGAAGTCAAGTATGAATGCAGCAAGTTAGGGAACAAAAATAAACAGCATCTCATACTTAATCCTAAGAGTTTCTGGTTATTATGAAAGCCTTTTCAGAACCACCCTTTGAGACCGAAATTACTGGGTTATCTGATTTTCTGACCAAGAGCACTTGCAATTTAAAGAAAGGTAGGGTAAAGATCTCTTCCGGTGTGACACAGGTAATTTGCAAAACAGAAAAAATATATCTTATTTTTTGGTATTTGATGTCTATTTTGAAATAAAATTTTCATTGGGAGACTATAGAGCAAGAATCCAGTTCTGCAATTTACCCAGAGAAAGACACATGCAGACTGATGGAAATGAGGAGCTATGGACAAAGCCTTTCAAGACAAAATCCTTCATAAATGTTGACTAGAATCTCCCCCTGCCACCCATGCAGAAACTGGTTAGATGTTCAGAACAAGGTACCACAGAAAAGACATCAACTACCAGACAGCTGCTGGGGTAGCAGCAACCTACATTTTTAGTTCTCAAAATTGCAAATTAACCTTTCATTCCCTTTTGCCCTGTCCTTCAATTCCCTACTTTGAATTATACAGAAGAGAAGACCAAGAGGATAGAAGAGATGAGTTGTGACCCTCAGAGTACTACAATTTGTTGCACAGATTCTTCTGCCTTCTCTTTGTACCCTCTGCGACACAGCAGCTGCTGGGCAAGATTCAGCTACAGAAACCAGAGAAGGATTTCCAGTTTCCACTGCATCCACAGACCTAGAGTTCCTTCCCCAGAGACACAAAGAGTTTGTCATGATACGTATATGAGGCTCACCAGTGCAAGTGCGCTGACATTGTCAGACTGAACAATTTCATCTCTTTGCCTCACACTTTAAAGGTTTTTAACACAAGGACTGTTCTTTTGCTTCTAATCATACCTGAGACTTATTAGTCCATCACGGTCCCACTAAGGACTCCACTGTAACAAGAATGGACAGCAGGGCAAAAAGATCATAAGTAAATTTATAGCAAAAGAGGGAAACTATATTTGAGGTTTATGAATATGAAGCTATTGCTTCACTAAAGAGAAAAGCCAAAATAACAAAGCTGGCATTTTGCTGAAGAACAAATGAATAAAGACGACTTTTTAAGAAGCTCTGCATGAGCGGGATTTACTTTGAACAGAAAAAGCAACAGAAAGCAGATCTATTGAAGAGAAAAAAGTGCACAAGCCAAACACAATCACCACACTTATTCCCAAGACCACTTATTTTCATAACAAATTCAGGGTGGTTGTGCTTATCTCTAAATGTGCTTATACATAACATTTTTGCAAAACATATTTCTGCATCAGTGCTGGATCAAGGAATTCTTGGATTCTGTAACTTCATGAGAGAGGTGCATCTTATCTCTGCTAGACCAGGGGCAATAGCCATCAGTTTGTAGCACACACTGTCCCTCGTCCCCCTTCTCAGGTAGAAACATACTGGAAAAATACTCAGTTGAAGACAAGGAAAACCACCTTTGAAGTAATGTATGAGAAACCGAGTTTCAGACTAGAGCAAGTGAACCCAACAATGGACACAGCACCTCCTCTCCTCCAGCATTTTCACTGTTTCCCCTTCCCTCATAATATTTACAAAATGCAATAATGGTAGAGGACATCTCTTTTCATATATATATATATACATACACCTAGTGTCAGCTTAACAGACCTTTTGGTCTGTTGGGATAAGCAGGTTGCAATTTAGTAAAGGTATTGATTGAAATTCACAGCTCGCTTACACTCCTTAGCTGACCAGCCCTTGAGGACAAAGCTTTGGAGTTTTCACTTTTACTCCCCAAAAGCCTAACAGACAAGGTGAAAAACATGCTTGGTTTCCCTTTTAAATAAAGCAACATCTTCAGGAGGAAAACTGTTCACAGACTCAAAATATCAGCAAAGATCCAGGAACAACGAGGGAGACTTGCATTCAAACACTGACCTACTTCCTATTATAGCTTTCCTCCTAGCTGAAGAACACACAGTGCTTCTTTAGTAAAACTGAAATGCTGTGGCATATGCTTCTGTAGACAAATAAAATGCTGACAGGCAATGCAGCAAACTGAGCCACGCCACTTTTTCCTCCTGTGAAAGCCCTTTAAACATCGGTATTACATTATTCACTCAGATAATGACTGAATACTTTATAAATGGGACAGAAAGTCAATTATTCTACACATTCACCCTCACAAGCAAGAATGTAAGATCAATGTGCCTATAACCTATTTTATAAATACTTTAACAAAAAACAAACAAGAGAATTAAGTTCGTAGTTTCTTAACACTTTCCAGAGCTGCTAATGTATGTACTGTAACTCACAAAGGCTATTTATAGAGGCGAGCTTCTGCACGGCATTCTGAGAAAATCATTTTTATTAACCCTCGGATACCATGTTTGTTGAAGCCCTGAGGATGTGTTACAATTAATAATTGGTGTGAAATTTGAATTTCAACAGTGTTTTTTATTACCCAGACATAAAATGCTGGTTGACACTTTGTGACTCAGATGAAACACTAAGTATTATTTGATTAAAATCAACAAAAGAGCAATAAAAGCTACCAGTCCTAAATACCCCAGTGTTAAACGCAACATGTCTCCTCGTCACCGGGATATGCAGCAGGCATACTTGTTGAGAAACCTGCACAGCACGGCTGTGACTTGCAAACATGCAAATTTAAAAGAGCAGGATTTATTTTGAAGCAAACTACTACAGGCTTAATATTAAATACCTTTTTCTTCAGCAGTTTGGAAATTAACACAATTGCTAGCATTCGTTGCCTCAATTTTCATTCACAAAAATAAAATGTTTGGGTTTTTTTGTAAAGCAGAGTGTACCTTAGTTGTGCTATGAGAAATAAGACAAATTCTACAGAGATCCTTTTGTTGGGTTATCCTAATTACTACAGTAAAACATGTTTATTGCTTTGTTGCCTATATACAACACATTACATCTACTTACAGTTGCTAAATTTAGGATTATCCCTACATGGTTATACTAAGCCTGAAAATGAAATGATTCTAGAATATGCTACCAAATCTCTTTAAATAACTGAAATGTATATTCACTAAGTATCATGCTGTTCCAATGGATAACTGCTCTATTTTAAAGAAATTAGTCCATAAAATATATGCATAAAGTTTAGGGGGGCAACTATTAAATCTAATTAAAGAGACCATACCAACAGTTTCTTTCTGCAAATTCACACCAGCCTTTTAAAGTTAGAGCATAGTTAAATGTATTTAGGAAAGAAACATGACAGAGGGAGTTTTTTTGTTAGCCTTCTAAAAATAGTTTGTGCTAAATATATTTGCCATATATTTAAATTACACTGGGAATGCTTTTAAGCAATCTCCTTTCAATACATTGTCAAAAAATACAGTATAGTACAGTAAAAATACTGTCTAAATAATATGGAATATTTAGAAAGTTTCATTGAATATTTTAACAGCTCATAAAAATCTGCAATAGGATTTTCTGCTGTACCTTGCTAAACCTGCACTCAGTCTTGCATATTAAAAAACAGAAGGTAGCACTGAATTCAAATAAACATCCTCAATAATTAAGGACAGATGAACAAATGCATTTGGAAATAGTTTAAGTAATAAAAAAGACTAAAACAACATTTATGCAAAAAAATAATTAAAATATTATTCAAACTCTTGAATATGAAAGATATTCCAACAATTCGGGCACAGTGTATTTTCTCCAATATGAACACTGCTGTCTAATTGTGAGACAATACACAAGCTGCTTTTGCAGAGGTTACCAGAAGCTATCGGAATGGATTATTGATGTATTAACTTTCTCATATGGAAGGCCAAGTATAGCCCCAGTATGAAAATCTGTCACAAGAGCATATGAAATCCCAGACTATATTAGTGATTCTATGCTCCGATACCAATAATTAAAAGTGAGAACTTGCAGAACCTACTGCTTGATCAGCACAGGTGATGAATTATAATTAGAGAAGTATACTTAAAAAGCATTGGTGACAATGACTAGGTAATTTGTAGTTATACTGTCTGAGCTTAATTAATAATTTGAACTTCAACCGTGTCTGCTCCAGCATTCACTAGCTGCAACCATTATATGATAAGTGTTGGGAAGGAGGAGCAGGTAGTTTGCACCTGTAAAATTTAGCCCCCACTGCGACCGTGCCGACACGGAACAAGTCCTATTTTGCCCACCAGGGCTTAGCCCAGAACAAATAGCCCTGGCTTAGCTGGCTATAAACATGCAAAATGAATCCATTTTTGCATTCCAAATGTTTTATGTGTTTTTTTTCAACTAGTCAATATATTTGCTTTAACAACGTAATATCTTATTGTTGTTTTATAACTACCAAATAACACCACTGCGTTTTGGGGACAAATACGCACAGGCACACGACAGTATGATTCATATCAGGACCAGAGAATAGCTCAGAATCGCTGGTATCTGTAACTACTCTGGTGGGCCTCGTGGGTTTGGAAGCTACTCAGGAAAATTTAAAGTTGGAGGAGTCCATCAGCATCATGCTGTAAAAGAGCTATAATTTCTATAACAAAATCAGTCAGAGGCCAGTTCAAAGTGGAGTAATTCAATCCAAAATGAGTAAGGAGTCGAGCTGCTGGTGATGCAACATGTGATGGCCAGAGCTGAATTTATATGTCTGAAAAGATATTTTCAAGCTAAGTGTTATCCTTTTATTGTAAACATAACAATATTATGTATCCAGTTTATAGAAGTACAGAACTTGGACTTGACCCCAGTCTGAAATCAGAAAAGAAAGAAAGAAATCTGCATCTATCAGCTCACTTTTAAAGGGTAGATATTGCTGATTCTACAACTACCATACTCAATGTTACAATGATTATAAATCTCAATGAAATAGTCTGACCGTTGTTTCAAAGGAAATTCAATAGCAGTGGTAGCCATGTAGAAAACGATGACTCCAAGAATAAATTAAGATAAACTTGTCTTATTTTTTTAAACCTGACTTGAAATATTGTAGCTATGATATAATCTTTGACACCCTGTCTCGTGAAAGCACCTCTCTTTCTGAATTCTGACGACAGCAGATGAGACAGTGTCTGACAGAACCCAACACCACATCAGCTAAGAACTTGACTTTTACTAAGCTCCTTGCTTTTATGGAGAAGTAGTGAGAGCTTTGTAAACAAGCTTTAAATGTTAAGCATCAGCATCCAAAAATAAATGCTCATCTATTCAGAAATAATAACCAAAAAAAGCTTTAAAAAGAAAAATCATTTAAGTGTTTATTTTTAAACAGTTATTTTTAAAGTGATCAGCCTTGACATCAGAACATTCTTCTGTCACCATATGAAAAGGGAGTTTAATTCTGAGGGATCAAGCTGCTTGCTTTACTTTGAGTTCCATAATTCTTCCTTTCCAAACTTAACAAAAGCTACCAGAGTGTAACTGCTCAGCAGTAATTGACTTAAACATCTAGAGAAAATAACAATTAAAAAGGTACAAAGGGCTCCCTGCTGTACAAATACATTAAAGTAGGTAAATATGAATTCTGAATAAATGAATTTTTAATACATTCACTCTTTGAAAAGAACTCTTTTATTCTGTATACACAAGCATCACAAACTGTTTATGAAAACAACTGTTTTGAAAAATAAATAAGACACTGGCAAAGAGTGTGTTGTGTCCTACTTCTGTGGCTGATCTAACAGCTGATAATTCACTTCTGTTCTTCGTGGTTTCACTCCTTTAACTCAAGTATCACAGTGGGTGGACTGAAGGCTCACCTTCAGGGAGACATTGTATTCCGATAACTTATTTCAGTCTTCATAATACCCAAAGTGGAAATACTGAGGGACAATAGCATGTGATGACATATGTCAACCATGGGAGGGAAGTTTAATAAAGCAGGACATGCCATAAGGAAATCTGGCTTCAGTTTCTGGCTTTGATACAGCTTTTCTTTGTGACAAATCATTTTATCTGCCTAAATTGCTTTTCCCTCAATGTAAATAGGATAATATTTGTTTTCTTTTCCAGAAGCTGTGAGAATTAATTTATTCATACTTGGGAAAGCATTTTAAATTCGTAAAATGGGAGCCTCTACTGGACCTTAGCATATAACTGACCTGTAGACTGGTAATACTTCTTGTCAACAGCAAGCAGTCAGGCTAAGATATGTTTACTGCAATTTGAAAACCCTTTCACGCAACTTCTGCCACAACTATTAACAGAAAATGTCTATTCCTGGCACACTGGCATTAGCAGTCTTAATTATACCAATCTTATATTTGAACACACAAGAACAGTAACCAAATTAAATTTGCTGCACTGCGACTGGATTAAATTTATAGCACCTTTGTGGTTACTAACACAAATATAGCAGGTCTTATTAACATCTGGAGAATTTCTCATTCTACCACCTATCCCTACTTCATCCCCACAGTCCCAGGGCTTCTTTTTTACCTGCTTGCTAAAGACTTAAGGCTCAGGTATAACTGTCCCAACATGTAGTAACACCCACTTCCCCCCTTCACCCCCCAAATGGTCTGAGTATAAACTATGAGTAGCAATATGTAAAAATACACATAACATTTTAAAACGCTCCAGATCAAGGCTAAAAAGAGTAAGAAAAAAATATATAAAGATATATTTGTGGCACATTGTGGAAGGAAACCCCTTTTTTTTTATTTAAAAAAAACAACAACTTTCCTGAATCGTCTGAAAAAACTGTCTCAGTAAATTCCCTGGGGACTGAGTAGACCACAAGTGTTCCCTACATGCATATCCCATCAACCAGAAGGAAGATGGATTTGCTCATTAAATCATAAAAAAGTTATCAGTAACTGAGCTCTCAAGAAAAGATGAATTAAAATTATGACCTTTGAAACTCCAAATATACCTAGTTTAACAGATGCTAAAGAGTAGGAAACATACAAAGAGGTTTACTGTCAAGCGGGCAAAATTACAGAATCTAGTAGTGTGAATGGCTGAACCAACTCTCCTGATATCACAGGTAGGTGCTGCTAAAAGAGAGAGTTTAATGCTAGATTAATTTTTATTCCAAATAATTGGAAGAAAGCTCTTGATAACCATCTTGCATTGCTGGCAAGAATCCAGATGGTCCAGGTAAAGTAGTTATAATTCACACAGCAGTTCCGCTATCTATTTAGAAGAAAGCGTGGCTATTTTAATCAACTTGCGATTGTATTTCTATACCAGCAGTATTACATTCACTTAGCTTAGAAGCTGAAAATAATATAAATTGGTATGATTTAAGAAGGAACCATATGTTCTCCTTGTAAAAAAATAATCTAAATATTTATAATTACAGTCTTTAAAGAAAACAACTAATTTTGAAAACAAACAAACTTGTAGCCCAACCAAAATTTCAAATTCTTTTTTCTTCTCCAATTAGGTATTTCTAGAAAAAGTAAGATAATACAACTCAGGTTACCCGCATTTCATTATCTCAAAAGACTTTGATTTTGCCCCTGGTTAACAGCACATTCGTGGACAGATCAACTTGTGTTTCCTATTTGTTTATCTGTCTAAATCCGTAAATGAAGACTAAGGAAAAGAAAAAGCCACAGTTCCAGTGTGCATAAGTTTTAGACAGTTTGCCATGAAATTTGAGTTCAAAACCGTTGCTGCTATTCCCTATTCTCCCTAAAATAGCAAACGGCAAGAAGTGTCAAAAGAACAAAGTGCTCACTGAAAAAAGGCCAGCTCTGGTGCAAATCCAATGCTGTTAAAATATGGAGTGGCAGTAATGAAGTACAGATTGTCACCTGCTGCTGTTTTATTCTCAAAAACTGAAAACAACAATTAATTAATTCTAAATTAGAAACGGATGTTCCAGTCACTGAAGGGTTGCAAATAAACACACCACAGAAAAGGCAAAGCAAAAATATCAGCACAAGATGGGATCCTGCAAGTTGCTGCTCCTTTAGAAAAACAATGGTGTTTCTTCAGAAGGAAACGATGGCCGTGAGCAGCAGAGGCATCACAAGATGGGCACTAACAGATGCCCCTGTAACTGCTGGTCAGGACTGAACGACAAAAAGATAAACAGCCCTTTCTACAAACTTCAAAATAGAGGGAGATACAGAATTCTCAGCCAGAAAAGGTCACTGAGCCCCAACAGAGAACATGACGATGGATGTATCTATTTATCTTTTTTGTTTACAATTAAGACCTACAAATCCAACACAGAGCATTCCCTAAGCTGCTTTTTGGGTTGTTTGATTAAAAAATACTTTGAACTCTATATTATACTAATGGTGGTTTTTGATTAGTGTTTTATGCCCGACTGAGGGCACTGTACCTGTAAGTTCCACTGGTCAAAACTCGTGTTTCCTGTGCAGCAGCTAGTGGCTCAAATTCCTTTAGAATTCAAACAACCAAGGAAGCAGAGCTCTGCGAGATGACCTGCTCTGAAATATCACTATATAACTCTAGAACTCCCAAAATGAAAAGATAATTTCACATGTAACTAACCTCAAAATATTATTTTTTAATTTCTCTATATGATTATCTTATCTAGCTAAGAGCACTAAAATTCTGAAGAACAAATCTTTGGCTGTATATTTATTATGCTTACAAAATGGCAAACTTATCCGAAGGATAATGTTGGACATCCTTCATTGTGCTGTGAAGCAGCAGTGGTAGAGTAGCTCACCTTGAATTTAACCTGCATGCTCTCATTCCACAGGGAAATAAGCCTCAGGAATCCATACGACGATGGAAGTGGGCCAGAGCTTGATCATATAAAAGCTGGAAGAAGATTCAGTTCAAGGAGCACACACTCTCATTCACCCTCTGTTCTCCCTTTCCACTATGTTTCCTATGGCTTTTCTCTATCATCAGTCCAAGTTATTGCCAGGGAGTAGTAAGAAAAAAGAAGGACCTAAAAATCCTACCGCTGATGTTCTTCTACCTTGGATTCTGAACAAAGCAAGAGACTCTCATTTTGATTCAGTGAAGTAGAATTTATATAAAACTTCAAAGCCTTAGTTTAGAGATATCTGACCACATCAAATGCTTAATTTGCACCTAACAGAAAAAGTCCAAAGCATAGTCTTGGTGTTACAAAGAAAATAGAGTAATTTAGAGTAAGTTCTAGAAGCCTGTTACCTTTCTGTAGAGTTTTTTCAGGATGTGGCAATGCCGGGTAGCAGGGATTAACCTGCAGATTTTCCTCATTAAATCGTCTGCTTTTCAAAATTCTGTCATTTATAGAGCTTTGTCACCTAGTAACCTAGTAACACTCTCCCCCCAATACTGTAGGCTCAAAAGAAACCTAGATGATTTAGATAATTTTAATTCTTTCTAAAAATTTCCAGATCCTCAGAAACTCATTAATGGATTTAAGTTGTCCTTAGTTCTAAAGGCTGTGCATGCTGGTGATTTACACTTTGTAACACTGAAGAAAAATAAGATAAATGCACCATCATTTTGTTACTTTCCTTCCTTATAGTATATTCATCTGAAAAAGACCACGCTGATGGGTTTTTCCTTGTTTCTTAATGTGAAATACTTCAACTGTTTTCTCTGAAAGAAATACCAATACAGCAGCAGCCAAAGTCTCATGCCCAATCCACATGTGACAAATCCTTATATAGGCAATACAGGGGAAGAAAAAAAATCAGGGAAATATTTCAGTTTTAAGCTTTTGTTGATTATAAGAGACGACAAAGTTTTGAACCGGTCAGTACAAAAATAGTAACTGTGTCTTGGTTTGTCAGAACAACAAACTCCTAAACAATGATATGTTTTCTGAGTGCCTGAGCTAGTGATACCATCAGCTGAGAATCTGATGACTCAGAAAGCTGTCAATTTTGTTTGCCAACACTGTAAAGCTCAATACCCTATGTCACATCTTCTGAGTAGTTTATCTACAGCAAGCCCAAAGAATGTGAACTTTACTATCCAAAATTAGTTGCTATGCCTAAATATTTAGGAAGAAATGTCAAGTTTCAAACACAGTGGAGTATTTCTCATAATTTAAAATCAACCCTACAGCTGGAGGCAATATAAAATCACTACCTAAAGTAGAATTACTTGCATGAAAGACGTCTTATGTCATACAGAAAGCAGTGGGGCTGGGCTGACCCATCTGAGCAACTGCTGCCGTGTCCTGAAGGCAGCTGCTCAGCAGGTTCTCAGCAGAGGAGCGAAGCGAGGGAGCCCAGCTGCTCCGCTGCCTCCCAGAGCGCCTGGACCGCTGCTGGAAACCACTCCTCACTTTCGGCATGGAGTTGTTCCTTACTTCATCCACACATGCCAGCCTAGCAGAAGGCCAGTGCCGGGAAGCAAAAAGCATCGCCCCCTCCTCCTTCCTAGGCAGGCCATAGGAGAAATTATTCTACCTTAGGTCATCAGAGAGCTGTGGATAAAAATGGAGGCGTTTTTATTGTCTCCCACAGCACCCAGGGGTTTGCCTGCTTCTGGGCTTCAGCAGTGTTGGGTCTGCACTGCTGGGCAAGCTATCCTTGCTCTTCCTGTAACTCACGCTCCTTTGATATTTTGTACAAAAAAAAGTAAGACAAAACATGGTAGAGACAGTATGTGAAAATACACTTTGTGGTCTCTAAACCTCTTGGATAAGAGGAGTCTGTTCAATCCTCAGGCTGCAAACCACAAATATCACTGTGATATATGCTTCACTGATATATGTGATAACATTCTCCCTATGCATCACTTTTTATTGTAGCTGGGGAAGGGAAGAGGAGGAAGCTAGAGAAATCCATTTAAAAGAATTGCATATTTCTTTTAGCTGCTGATTTTCCTGACAATTACTAATGAAATACTTCACGGTCCTGTTCTTGTTATGTAAAATGTATTCTCAAATACAATCTCTTTCTTCTTCAGCCTTCTCATTTATTTTATACACATGGACAATTATACACTTACGTCTTCCTGGTACCTCACCATTTTCTCTATCAGACCAATTCATGGCAAAAAGAAAGGTTGTTGAGATAACAGGGATGGGGAAGATGGACAGATGAGTATAAATTGTGTAGCCGCCCTTTCACACTTTCCTCCTTTTCTACATCCCCGCCCCCAATCTCTCTCCATCTTCTAATCTTTGTTTCTCTAACAAAATAAATGTCATGCATTTTTCATTAAGCAGTATAGAAAGAAACTTACCTTTCCACATCCATTTATCCCTCAAAATACTCTCCTCCACAATGACAGACGGACAAATGACGAGTTTTACAAGTAACGAATCATCCTGCCCCTCTTACAGTCTAGATTTGCCTTCTGCCTTTCATCACCTTTAGCCTCCACCAGTGTCAAAAATGATTGATTGGTTGTTGAAATATTAATACTTTCATCTCCTTTTCCATGTGGTCTTTTGAACTGATGTAAAATGATATCACTGCCCGCTACTGTAGGTGACACATGACATAAACTGTCAAATCTCCTGATTTCCTACCTCTCTAATCAATCGTTCAAACATGTCCTTAGGAAGAGCTGCTCCACCTGGACTCAAGAACTGAAGCCCTTGCTTCAGGTAGGGAGGACACATTCTACCAGTCCTTTCCCAATTAATTCCCTTCAGTCTCTGCACGTTATCTCTGGATAAAGCTACCATCAGCTCAACTACCACTTCTCAAAGACCATCCAGATACCTGACATTACTCGCTGCATTCTCTTGACCAAATCAAAATATACTTCCATCTTTTTAAATACCTGCCAGCTCATATCTAGCCACAAGCCCTGTCTCCTTCCTCCATCTCTCCAAGTGCTATCCTCACCCTGCTATTATGCAAGATGATAGTTAAGGTGGTGTTTTTTTATTTGGGTCTCCAAGTAAGTTCCTTGCATTTGGATCATATCTAAATGCTTTCTTTGTCACTGCCCCATGATTTACATTTTCCCAACCTTCACCAAGCATATTCCCATTTGGGATCTAATCATTTCACATTTCTTTATTGTACTTTCTATTTTTCCGGCCTTTTTCTTTCTCATTTCTTTAGCACATCCAGTTCACCACATTCACAACTGCCCAGGGTGCACCTGCAAGGATCAGTTTCCTAAGCTCTTTGAATCACGATGTAACTCTCTTTTCAAGTACCTCCCAATAACATCAGCTCCTCCATCTTATTAAATACCAACTATTTGTCTTCACTTCATGCCCTATTTCCACTTTTCATTTTAATCTCCAACTGGCCAATATTACTTCCCTCCATCATTCACTTGTATAATTCCTAAGCGCTGTTGTCTAGGATGCCGGCACATGCTTACACTGACCTAGTATTCTGGTAAATTTAATAACGTTAATTATCTGGCATTCGCTGAGTATTGCCATGCAGTTGTAGTAGAACAGATCTCAACCTAATAAAAAATAAAAGTCAAATTGACTATTCCTTGCCTATTTCCTAGCAAATACGCCCTACTCTTCTTTTTAAAATCTGATGTTCCAACCACTGTTGTCAATCCTCATTGGTCATTTAAGCCTTCCCATTTTCTTTTGCATCATAGGCAGGTATACTGTATTTGGTTAGATGACAGCCTGTGCTTACCTGAGGATGGGTTCATTATATCTTACTCATTCACCCACCTCAACACTGGTTGCTTTTATTATGAAGCCTTTTCAACTGAAATAAAGAAAAGCTATTTTCAATTAAGAATTTGAAAGTCACATTGTAAATGACAGGAAATATTTTAAAACACTTTTAAATCTTGTATATAGCACTCTATAACCTACTAGAGGGTTATGTTTACAACAAACTGTTAGAGTATCTGTAGTCAATTATTTTGAAAATTTTTTTAAGATTTTCATAACATATTCTACTGCATGCCTGCAGCAATATCTCAAAATCCCTCCTTCTTTCAATCTTAACTTTCTTTCTCCATTATAATCCCCACTCAAACTTGAATCTTTGCATATGGAAATGGTTGCAATGATCTTTTTATCTGTTACCTCCAGCCTGGACTATCACAATTCATACAAGCAAAGGCAGCAGGAGGCCTGCACGGATGAACAAGTAGTTCCTGCCAAAACTCAAGCACAAAGGAAGTGCACAAGAGGTGGAAGTAGGGTCAAGGTGACACAGGAGAAATACAGAAAGACTCTAAGCTTGCATGGATGTGTTTAGAAAAGCCAAAGCAACCCAGAGCTGAGTTTGGTGAAAGTACATGGAAGGTGAAGAGGGCTTCTATACGAGCAGCAAAAGGATGATAAGGGAAAATGTGGGCCTGTTGCTGAATGGACACAGATCCTAGTCACAAAGGCTATGGAAAAGGCTGAGGTACTCAATGTCGTCTTCACATCAGTAAAGAAGTTAAGACTTGCCTTCAGTAACCTGAAGCTTCTGCAACCAGGGGGAAAGAGTGGAGCAATGAAGACTTCCTCTCAGTGGAGAACGATTTGGTTAGGAACACTTACACTGGACACATACAAATCCATATGGGATGCAAGGGAGTGCTGAGGGAGCAGGCTAATGATGTTGCCACTCTCCAAATTGTCTTTAAAAAGTCATGGCAATTGAGAGAGGTTCTTGATGACTGGAAGAAAGCAAACTGCACTCCTATCTTCAAGAAGGGCAGGAAGGAGCATCTATAAGCAGGTCACCCTCACCTTGATTCCATCTGAACACAAGAAAACACTTTTTTTTTTTACTCTGATGATGGTCACACACTGCAACAGGTTGTGCAGAAACGCTGTAGAGTCCCCATCTTTGGAGACATTTGTCTAACTGGACACAGTCCTGGGCAACCAACACTAACTGATACCGCTTTGAACAGTGAAGTTGCACTAGGTGATTTCCAGAGGTGCTTCCAAACCCAGGAAGTCTGTGATTCTGTGAAATATTCACCTTATTTAAAAGTGAATACTGAGTCCCAAACACGAGCACTTTTCCAGACTGTCTTTCTTTATAATAATTCAAAACTACGTACCTTCCATTACACACTACCAGTTTTCATTTGCTAAATCATAGGCCAAGGGTCCTTACTTTCAAAGCCTTCAGTGGACCTGACACTAGCTACAAAGGTATCTGCTGCTATCAGAACAAAGCAGGTGGTTTTTTCAGCAAACACAGCTAAGAAAACTGGCACAAAACACGGGACAGCAAGTGAAGACATTCACAGTGGAGGGAGCCTGGAACAAATGCGCAAATTGAACCAGATTAAAAATGCCTCATTAGTTTTAAAACTTAACAGAAAATTGCTCCTCAGGCTAGAGCTTTCCTAACATTACGAAGAAATTATACAAAAGAGAACCCTATTTAACTTTTACTTACAAAAAATACATCAAAAAGACATTCAGAATTGGGAAAAAGCACCATTCCATGAGAAAACCTGCTGGCATTCCAAAACTACTTAAACCACAGTATGAAAGCAGCCCAGAAGGTACTTTAAGGGATTTGATGCTGCCTGCTGGCAAACAGCTATCATGGTGGAACAGAAGCCGGTATGGGCTCCAGAGCCAGCAGCTCTGAAATTATCATGGCAAGATCTTATCTTCTTCATCAGGGCAGATTTTGCCTGACTCAGAAATCTGTGTTTGTTTTCATTAAAAAATGAGGACAAAAAATTTAATCAAGAAACTTATTTATCCCATAGCCAAAGAATACTATGTGGATTAATCATTTCTGTTTGCATCCTTTCATTGTTTTTTGTCAGGGGCAGGAGAGTTAATAGCACAATTGGGCATAAACAGTGAGCACATGACAGTTGAGATGCTCTAAAAGACAACTCATGTATGACCTTATTTCAGACTAAGACTTGGATCCATCTAGCTGATTTAACAGTGCCACAGCAAACAACATGGATAATTTCCTGCTTTGTCTTAGGTAGGAGAAGTTGGCAGCTATCTACAGAATGAATCAGAGATTTCTCAGCATTATAATTTGAGGCATAACGAGTGCAGCAATTATGACTGAGCTTTTTTACCCCTTTTATAAAGCGTTAAAAAGTTACTGTAAATATTTCTCAGTAAATAGATGCTTAATACTATTGTTATTTAATAGGCCTGTTTTTTCAGACACAGTTATTTTTATTTTGTATACCTACATTTTTCTTTGGAGTTAAATGAGAAGTACAAAAGAAATCATTATTGAAACCATGTAACATAAGCGAATGAGAACAGATACTGTGAATTTATACTTCAACTGAGGACAAAATAACAGCGTCATCAGAATGATTAACAGTCTAAAAGGATCTCATATTTCTTAAAAACAAAATGAAAACCCCAATACCCCGACAGAAAAACCTATTAATATTTAATGCAATATTCTCTGGTCTTCTTTTTTTTCAAACTGCTAAACTTTAATAAAACCAAATTAACATTTTCAGTGAAATTAAAGTTATCTCCTATTACTCTAGTAGACACTTAAAAATAGTTTAAATGAAATTGGCAGCTGTGTATAAAAACTCAATTAATTTTCACAAAAGCTCTTAAGTACTGTTGCAGTGAGAAATCAATATTACCTAGCTGACATAACAGTGAAATAGTTGGGTGCAAGGCAAAAAAAATAAGTGCAATCAAAGTAAATGAACTGTGATCATAACAGCAGGCCTAGCAAAATTAGCTTTAATCTTGGGAATATTTATGAAGTATATGTGTAATTTTTCATGATAAAATTTCACCTACGGTTCAAGGCATACCAATAAAACACTTTTTGACAGGTACACAAAACCATTTGATTGGAATTACTTATCTACCAAGCAAACTTACACTGGAAAGGAGGTGAACTTCACAACCAAACAGAATGTTTTCATCTCAAATTCTAGTTTCACATCTGCTTTTTAGGACTGTCTCCTGAGAGAATTAATTATCATTAAGGAACCACACATATTGTATCCAGTCCCATTAATAGTATCTTTTAAAATAACCCTTCAGGTATCTTGGCAGGCATGGCAAAATTAGTATTTAATATTTCACTATTGAACTAATTAGGATGAGCATAAGATATGAAATACAGGATTTGTAAAAATATTTTCTTATGAAATTACACATAATTACAGTCTTTTTCAGCTATGTGTGCCTTTTAATACGGTACTTAATCTCTCTTCTCTTCTATGAAAAATGTGAAATAATAGCAGGACCTATAAAGCTTTTCTTGTATCAATGAGCTGAGAAAAACTCATCTGTATTTGATGCAATATTCCCTTTCCATTTATCATTATGAACATATTTGTAGTACAGAAGTTGCACTAGATTAGAGATTGCATAAATATATTCTATACATTATTCACTACAGTTTCCACGTGTCAAGTAATTTCAAGGCTCACCAAATAATTTTGTCTGTTAGAAACAATTTGACCTTTTTGTTTCCCTCTTTCCCTAATTTACATCATAAAAAAATATAATCATATTGGCTAACTACACCTCCATAATTAATTTTTTGAAATAAAAATATTTCTTTGCTGAAGACTAATGATAGGCATTCACTCTGCCACAAAGTAGAACAGCCATCACAGCAATAAGAAAACACCATAGCCCTGTGCATCTTTAATTTTTCTAGTCTTCTTTTTTCCACCTGACAAGTCATACACCAGCCAGCAGAGCTTGGTAGTGGAATACCTACAAATCTCATGACTATTACATAAGCAACCATCTTTCTCCTATATCATAGAACCATAGAATCGTTTAGGTTGGAAGGAACCCTAAAGATCATCTAACTCCAACCTCCCCACCATGGGCAGGGACACCTCCCACTAGAGCAGGTTACTCACAGCCCCATCCAGCCTGGTCTTGAACACTTGCAGGGATGAGGCATCCACAACTCCTCTGGGGAACCTGTTCCACTGTCTCACCACCCTCACAGAAAAGAATTTCTTCCTAATATCTAATCTAAATCCGCCCTCTTTCAGTTTAAAACTGTTACCCCTCATCCTGTCACTACACTCCTTGATAAAAAATCCCTCCCCTTCTCTCCTGCAGGCCCCCTTTTAAATTCCCCAGAGCAGGAACACCTTACTTCAGTAGGGACTATACAAGTCCTCAAGAAAGCATTTGTTGAGATTAAGATCCAGTTCAGAGAGAGATTTTGGTAATGGAAGTAGAAAATATGCTACCACATACAATGAAGAACAAGACAGGGAATAAACGCATGAGATAGAAGAGACAAACAGACAAAAGTAGGAAAGATTTGGAATTTCCTTGGAATAGAGGTTTCTGCTTTACTAACAAGGCAACATAAACCTTGGAATAAGCTTCTGCTAGTTATAAATGCCAGTAAATGGAAAGCTGAGTAATTAAGGTGTCAATAAACAGAATATAGAATAAATGCAGAAGAAGAAAACACAACTTTTTGTGGTCTGGTGCCACACTATTTAAATTTACAGTTTTGGAAGTACCTGTTCCAGCGCCCAGCTTTTGGTGTGTTAAGTGGCCTTGCAAAGGAGGCCCTCTGCATCCCATGGGAGGCACCAGCTGAGGCAGCTTGGCTGGAAGAAGAAATGAAGCCCTCAAAAATCCACCTAAAGTAAATGTAAAGTGGCAAGTGGAAAGACACCTCATGTGAAAAAGAAATGTTGCCTTACAGAGCAGAGGAGAAGATAAAAATCTATGGTATACCTAGAAGCTGATGTTCTGGTACTAATGTGAACTAATGTAACTGAGAAGCAGAAAGCAGGTGGAAAGCTGAAAATTTCAAACTCTCAGAAAATTTTCTGATTACTGTTGCCTGCTCTAATTTCAGTAAAGCTTTTATTTTGAGAAGGTAGGGGTAGGGAGGAAAAAGAAGGCAGAAAAAGAAACAAGGCAAAAGAAGAATTTAACTTGGAAAAACTGCAAAATCATCTACTTTTCATTTTTGCAACAGATTCTGTAAACCTAGCCAAATTCTGTGCTTATTTAAAAACTGAACAAGTAAAAATAGATGCTAGAAACCAGACAAGATATCACAAAAGTGAAGCCAAACAATGAATTCATATGAAATCACAGGATAAGCTTTGTGAAAAGTAACAGTGTGGAGTCACGTGGGATGATTATCACCAAAATAAAGTCAGTCTTTCTAGAATGCATCGAATAATAGTGGTTGCTGGTACTGAGGTGGTGGAGTTGAACTTCCTCAGTGGGGTTTTTTTGTGGTTAAGGGAAAATGTTTGCATGCCCTATCAGCAGCAGCTAATGCAGGCTATCAAGTACCTCACTCTATTCTGATATTTCATGACAGCAGATTTTAAACTAATCCTCCTGAGTGTGCTTGATGTTAAATTTTATTACTGCTATCAACCTGACATTAACATTGCCACTAGGCTTTTTGAGAAGTTGTGGACTATGCTTTGTGCCACTAATCCAAGACGTTACATTAAAACATTCGACATTTGATGGTGATAATTTATAATAGAAAAGAAATTCCAATGGCTAAAGCAAGCTTAAGGTACGAGCTACTTTCTCTGTTTTACTTACCCTCTCCTTTGCCAATTTTTCTACGCTAACTTCCTTACAGATTATTCTTTCTTTTGGCAGTTAAACCGAGCTCGCTTCTCAAATATAATCAAAAGCGAAACTGAGAAGATATCCCTCCCTCATTCAAACGTCTGGAATCTGGCACTATGGGTAACTGCAGAAGCCCCATTGACATGGGCAGCCATGAAGAGCTCTGCACAGCACCGGGTCATTCCACTTGGATGACGCAAACCCGCTTCAGCTGCCGGGGCTGTTTGCAGGCTGTTAAGAAGGGAGCTTGCAGACCTCCAGAAATAAGGCAAAGAGAAGGAAACCTTCAACGTTAAGTGTTGTACGAGACAGCTTAAACACGCTCCTATATCCATATGCACAGAATGCCTCCTGGTCAATTTTAGCATTTGGTGTGTCACTGGGATTTAAATAGGACACCTCATGAGGACAGTCAGGATTTCGCTCTACTCCCACTCATGCCAACAGAAGGCAAGGCTTAGGCCTCAATTAAGCGAATACTTTCTACAACTTCTATTTTAACTACATCTCCTAACTTAACAATTTGTTCCACGTTAAATGGCAGATGATGTGCCGCTGTGCAAGACAAGACAATAAGGTTTGTCATATCAGAAACCTCATAGGATAAGCTTGTAGAAGTTTCTTCCCCCAAAACATGAATCAAAAAACCCCCAGAGCTATGGGTTTGATTTCATCCTATAAAGTTAGCATTTTCTACCAAAAACGCAATCTACGAAATGGATTCAAAAATGGACCATGGCTCTTATGCTGTAGAGACTACTATGGTCAGTAGTGTCCTTTTTTTCC
The DNA here is from genome assembly GCA_033628505.1 of Tringa tobata. Taxonomy (NCBI): domain Eukaryota; kingdom Metazoa; phylum Chordata; class Aves; order Charadriiformes; family Scolopacidae; genus Tringa; species Tringa tobata. Next base: position 9,139,068 of record JAHREE010000259.1, on the reverse strand, counting down.
CAATTAATCCACAGAACTTCCACTGGTGTTAATGTGAGCAGAGCAATATTGAATAAACTCTCTACTTAAGAGCATACATGCAGCCAGCCTAGGTCAGGACCTTGTTTCTGACAGTGGCCAAAAGGGATGTGCACAGAAGAGATCACAGCAGGCTCACTATATAAAGTACATTTTCCATTGCTTCCCACTCTGCAACCAAGGGACCTTCTACAGCCAAGGCAAACGCGGTTTCTACATGTGTCATGGCTATAGCAAGAATTTATTTTCTGGGCACTTCTCCAGTCTCTCCTCAATTCCACATGAATTTTTACCATGCACCGCAACAGTCAGAAAGGCCTCCCCTAGCTTAAATAGGTACTCTCTGAAACCCTCCATAAATGAGTCAGCTGCTAATTTCATTTGATGCTCATTAAACCCTGTATCTTAAAAGGTGGAGAACTACTACCTCCTCAAGAAACATGTGATCTTACACAACCCTGTCATATCAGCTCTTTGGTAGTCCTTATTTCAGTTATTCAGGTTTTGTTCAATTCAATTATTCAGGTTTTGTTTAACTGGGGCGAATTCTTCCATACTTTTCCAGAATATATTAGGAGAACTTAGAACTCTAACAATACACAACCATGACAGCACGTATTCACTTGAGCCTCCTCAGAGCTACAAAGTTTAAATTAATAGTTAAAAGTTGTATTTTAACAGTTAGTATGTTCAAAGCTTTGACTCTCTTAAATCCGCCAAGAATCAAGTCAAATTTACATTAGTGCATAAGAAATTAAACTGAACTCCAAAATGGGTGAAGGTTATTCATAGCAATGCAAGTTATTGCATGTGCATCACAGAAAACTCTTAACATGATTAGAAGATAATTCTGTACTACATAAAAAATGATAAGTAAGGGGGTGTTAATTTTCTGGGTGTATGAAACAGAACTGAAGCTAAATGATCCTTTCATTATTTTTTCAGTTTCATTATTCTTGCACCAATAACACAATTAAATAAAATAGTTATTTTTGCTATTCACAAGCTAGTATGACAGCCTGTCTCTTTAAATTAATTAAATTCTGGAGGACAGAGGATAACAAGCTTTTTCAGTTCTGACCACAGTTCTGATTATGAAACCCACTTCAAATGGCCTTACAAACACAAATATTAATGTAAAAAAATCATTTCACTTCTCTTGGGTCACGATCTCTGATGTGGGTTTGGTAAAAATGAGTAGTATTTTCATGAGATTTTTTTCATGCAAGCTATAACCCTAGACAAATTGAAATCTTGAAAACTTTTCAAAACACACAATAAACCAGATCTATTTCTCCATCTCATGAATATGAAAAACATGAAGCAAAGTTTTAAATCTGGAGACCAGCATAAAAACAATATATAGGGTTAATAATGGTGTAGACAGCAGCTGGCAGGTAACTAGTCTTGCAAAAATCTGAGAACATACCCAAACCATGAGTAATTGCATAATGGTCTCTCTATTTACCTTATTCAATTATTTATTCACTTTGCACTGAAAGCATGGCTGTTGCCTAATTATTAAGAAAGCAGGAAGACAAGTACCACACATCAGTTGATTATATTTTATATATCCACTTGCATTCTTTACATAAATATAAAATGCTTAATTGGCTAATTCAGTAGACCTTAATGTGCCATTGCTGCAAAGGTGATCAACAGCAACCTTCCTGGCAATTATATGACAGAAAAACAGAACAGGCTGCAGATGAAGCATTAATCCCGTCAGTTTATCCTTTTGTCCTGTCTATGCTGGAGGAAACCACTAGGAAGTTAAGAACAACATTCTGACCTTATTTTAATAATATCATTTATAATTTAACATGATAAGCAGTAGTACCTATTACAACTTAAAACTGCGTTTTGTGACTAGGCTTTGAAATGCTTATGTATTTTCTTGCTGTACAGTCTCTGCAACAGCCTCTCTCTTCTATAAAGTTACACTTTCTCAAATACATAGAACAGTGCGTATATTAGAGAAAAAATATTGGCAAGGGTATCTTATCTATTAATTCTATCTATCAATTGAGAATTAAGCTCTTTTTAAAAAAAATTAATAATTTTTTATGGCAGCAGATGATCTGATGATATGCTGGCTTGGCTGCAAGCACCCTATCAAGTGTAGCAAGGGAATAAGAATTGAACACAGTAGAGAAATGATGCACTTCCCTATCAGGGGCAAAATGAGAACGCCAGTTGTCCATAACACAGTAGTAGACTGTCACAACCACACTAGCCTTGTATTAGTAGTTTTCCAAATTCCTTTGCTTGCTTATCATTATAGATGAAGGGACAGTGCTACGATGCAGCCAACCAGTAGTGAAATTAAGAAAACGTATGCCTGAACATACATCAATGTCACAATACGACAGCAAAATTTTCAGAGCAAATGAAATGACTAGAACTATGCAATCTATCCATCTCTTTTTCTCCTGTTTTGGTAAGTATCCTTCTGCCATGTTTATTGTGAAACAGAACACTTCTATCATCTCTGAGGGATCCAGGTAGTCTCTGTACTTGAATATAATTTCTCTTCTTGGAAAAAGTCAATATTCCAGCAAAGGCATATACATTTCTTAACATATTTATTTTTCTGCAAATACAAAGTTTGGACTTTGGACTAATGATACAAAACAGCTAAATGCCAGCAAATTAGGTCATTTTGTGCGAATGAGTGCTGTTAACTTAAGTGCTCACTTCTGACAGAAGACCAGAGGTAAATTCGTAGTGAAAGTCTAACTGCATAAGTGTTAACAAGTGGGCTTCGGTATATTTAATAGAAAGAGTTTGAGACAAACTCACCCACAGCTTTCTGTCTGCCTGTCAATGCCAGAGGAAAACAGCGCATGTGTCTACATACCGACTCCTGTATTTTACAGCACGCCATCACGGTGAAAAAAATCATTTTTATCAAAGGGCAGCCCTCTCCCAGGTAGTAAGTGCCAGCAGAGAGATCAGAAGCATCTGGGGATGGTAACACCTTAAGCTGTTGTGCTACGATCTGCCAGAACTCATTTGTCAGAGTCCGGAGGCAGTGGGAAGCTGCCATCATCTCTCCAGATGCAGGTCAGACGAGATATGTACAATTCCACAGGCCTGAGGGATGCAGCATCCTTTTCAAGGCTGTTTTCCCCCCCTCAACCTCTCGGCTTTCAATGTCACTTGTAACTAAAAGCAAAAGTTAAAAGATTAAGTCCCAGTAAAAGGGTTTCTCTCAGCTAGTTTCCTACCTCCACTCCTAAAATAGAGAAGGAAAGCTAACGTAATCCATAATAGGTCACTCAGCTGCTCCCTCAGAACTATTTTAATTACTTTTCATGAAGTAGAGCTGGTGTTAGGGGACCAGTTGGCCACAGGGCACCTCCTCCCCATCACCGCCCCGGTGCTCCGGAGCAGCAAGGGTGGTGGCCGGGGAAGGGGGCAGAGCTGCCCGAGGAGCAGAGAGTGAAGGGGACCAGCCAGAAAACACCTTGTAACACTCCACCAAACTGTCTAAAACACCATCTTAAAGTCCCCAAATGCAGATTTATGAAAATGTAGTGTAAAGGTGTGAATATTTCAGAGGAACTCAAGTCGAAATCTCCATTAATGGTCTCTTCTTTTGATGGATTGCATGCATTTATTTTTTTTCAAATCAACACCTGTTAAGAATTATCTGAGAAAAGCAGGGGAATTATAGCAGATTTATTGTCAGAAATCAGAGTACGTCCACTTCAGATTCAGAATGATTGTCTATCACACTACTGGGCAAGTATGATAGACTTGCTTTCTTATCACAAGTAGAACAGTAAATTAATATTATAGCATTTTAAATGCAAATTTTGTAAAGCACACTTTAAATTATAAGGAGCATTCACAAGCTCTATTCTGGTTATACACACATAAGCAAAGATAAAAAGAAGAGAAAATAAATTACTTTTACCCTAGCTGCCTTTTTTTGAAACAATTTACCCTGTAAATCCATAATCTTGAATCACTTGAATTTACACATTAGAGACTTAGGAAGTACTAGATGTTTAAAAGTCTGTTTCACTAGGACTGCTAGATACACATACAAAAACATCCCTTGGTTTTGTAACCCTAATGCCTTCACGACAAATAGGAGGAAGAGACTGAATGATTGGTCACAGGTCTGGCAAAAATACATCATTTTTTAAATTACACCACTTCACATGGTTGTATTTTTATTTGCCAAAGGGCACCTACTGTACAAATAGCATCTTCAAAGATGATTGCACAGAGCAAGTAACTGAACAAATACTTGACAACTGATAAGAAATTAGGTTGTTTGATTTAATAAAGCTGCCAACTACAATTTTGTAATACAAAACCAAACAAAATAAGCCTGAAACTTGTAACAAAGTGGATTAATACGGAGATGAATTAGCAAAGCTAGAGCTAACTAATATACTAACTACAGCTAATGCATTTATTACCTATGTGCAATAAATACATCAGCAAATAAGCTGTTTAGATACAAATAGCATATATGTGTACACATATACACATGCATGCAATTATCAACAGAACAGACGACTGAAAGGGAGCTTACCATTCCTGGTTCCCCACTCCCATGAACGCCTTTAATACCCCCCAGGACTGAAGGCATTCACCAGCATAGAGGTTCTCTAACACACCTGCTGAGGGTAGCAGGGTAGGACCACCCAGGCTGGAACAGTACCTTTGTTATTCTACATCTCTCCAGCCTAAAAAAAAATGCCTGGAAACTCTTCTGACCTACAACAGATGACAAGCTCCTGCCTGTTTCTTCCAACCTTTCTTTTTGAACCAGACAGCTAAAATCAGAGGTCAAAAGCACTATAGAAACATTTCCACCACAGGGACGATGGGGTCAGGGAGCAGCTTTACAGTCAATATGAAGTTTTCTTCCTCTAACAGACTAGGCAGAATTTGCAGCCAGCCAAAACAAACCAGATCTTGTGTGTCAGGAGCAATAATCTTGCCTTAAGTTATTAAAAAAAATAAATTAATAGGAAGAAAAATAAATGTCTGGACTGGAAAATAATAAAACCAAGGAACCTCCAGTGCAGAATTTGTGAATTGTATTTGAAGGCTTAAAGCAAAAGGCTCAGTCATATTTTTAAAAATAAGTTCGTTACTTTTGAGATTGAAAAATGGATACAAACTCACACAGACACACTACTGCAGAACTATGCATATATGTCACTAGAGTAGAAATAGTAATGCTGGAGTTACCTGTATTGAGAAATTATGCCAACATAATTTCATCTGTCGTCAGTTTTTTGTTTGTTACTTGAGGAGTGATCCAAATCAGAGTTAAAATTCTGTGCATTATCTGACATTTGTGACTGGTATTAAAAAAAAGTAAAATCTTCATGGATTAGTTAAGCAAACAGCCAGCAGCCTGGAGCACCAAACAGTGCCACACAGAAATTGAGGGAATACAAGTTTTATCAGGTGAGCCATCTCTTTTATATTTACAGTCCAATTCAACTCCAATTTTGTTTGTGAAGTACAGGTGAAGCTAGAAAGGCCTGCTTAATCATCTTGAGAGGTGCAATAAGCCAAAAAATTGCAACAAATTCAGAAGAGAGATAACTGTCCAAATAGCCACTCCACTGAGCTAGGCAGTTTCACAATGGAATGAGGGAGAGAGCACAGGCAACCACAACAGCAGGCTGGGTCTGCTGCTGGAGGCTCTCCTGGTCCGTGTTCCTCCTGTGTTTGCTGGCACTTTGTTCAGATCCACTGCTTCCACATTTCAGCCTGGTCTTGTGAAAGCCATAGGCTCCACGAGAAGGGGTGACACAGGCTGCCACTGCACTCGGAATGCTCTTGCGTGTGCAATTCCTTTCAGGTAAGAAAGGAGAACTACTTCACACCAGTGATATGAAAATTCCCTTCCCTATTATAACAAGCAGTCTTTTTAGTATGAAAGTGTATTAACTTTGTGAGCGTACATATATTAATTCATATTATACACTATCATGTACTGGAGGCTTTGGTAATGTACACGCTGAAGCGAAACAAACTGAAGAACAGCTCGGTCCTGGAAACGAGGACTTTGCTTCTTGCAGCTGTCCATGAAGAATAGAGGATACTCCTGGACAACCAAGATAACGTCACCATCCTAGTCCCTCTGACACATCTTTGAAATCCTCCCAGCATCATCTGGTGTCATAGATAAGTAATACTAGCAAGACCAACTCCAGGGACGTCTGGATCCATAGACAAACTGCAAAAATGCTACAGAAATAGAGTTGCTTTGTGAAGTTCTACAATGATTAGTAATCACTAGTGTGAGTGCTAGTGATTAATCAAATTGTCTTGCACCTCAACATTTGGATGTGTAAAACCACATTTGGGGTGCCTCAGTTTGGCCAGAACACCTCACGCACATGAATAAATATTTACCCTTAAACTTTTCTACTTTGTGCCCTAGCCTCTCTCTTCAGTTGGCACCAGCCATTGCTATACCTGCTCCACAAAGAGGGAAGACTTGTGCTTGAAGGCCGCTAATGGGCTTCCTCCCAGGTATTCAGCAAGTCCACAATACCCCGGTTAGCAGTATAAAGGCAAAGTACTCTCCAGGAGAATGCGTGATATTAGAGATCCAAGTGTTTGCCCATAATTCATGAAATTCATGAGTGCAAGACACAATTCCTATTTCCTCTCACAGGGCAAAGTACTTTGAGGAGAATATTCATGCACACTGAAAATAACCAGTGTTTAATAGTTTATTCTTAATTCACTTGTGTTCAATTTTTCAGTTTTTATTTACAAAAGAAGAATAAAAGGCCTGGTAAATACTTGCTTAGGGTTCATGAAAGTTGTTTTATTGGGCCAGTTAACCACAGCTAACCTAGTTTGTTTACTCTAACCTTAACTTTATTTACACAAAACCAAAGCCTTTTTTAAAACTCTTGGAATACATTAAGTAATTTCATTAAAAAAAAGTCCTTAGAGAGAATTTGCGGAAGTCATTTTTGAAAATGGGGTATTTCTTTTCTGTGTTACTTTATTGGGGATACTATACAGGATAGATTTACAACATGGATACATAAAATATCATGTATGCTTTTTAATCAGAGTACCAAAAAAAAATCATAATTAAAAAAAGATTTATGCTTCTTTAACCCAGCCTAAAGCAAGGTGAACAGCTGAAGTTAGTGTGAAAATGCAAAAAAAGCACCCAATACTTTGTAATAATTACTATTTTAAAAATAAATATGGTAAGATTTGAACATTTGGTACATTTAAGGAATATGCTTTCTGTTGGAGATTAAAAAAAATCCACCTATATAGAATCATAGAATAGTTTGGGTTGGAAGGGACCTTTAAAGGTCATCCATCCCAACCCCCTGCAATAAGCAGGGACATCTTCAACTACATAAGGTTGCTCAGAGCCCCATCCAATCTGACCTTGAATGTTTCCAGGGATGGCGCATCCACAACTTCTCTGGGAAACCTGTTCCTGTCTCACCACCTCCTTGTTCTATCACAAGAGGCCCGGCTAAAATGTTTGTCCACATCTTTCTTATAAGCCCTCCTTTAAGCACTGACAGGCCATAATAAGGTTTCCCTGAAGCCTTCTGTTCTCCAGGCTGAACAACTCCAACTCTCTCAGCCTTTCTTCATAGCAAAGGTGCTCCAGCCCCCTGATCATTTTTGTGGCCCTCCTCTGGACCTGCTGCAACAGGTCCATGTCTTTCCTGTGCTGAGGACTCCAGAGCTAAACACAGTACTCCAGGTGGGGCCTCACCAGAGCAGAGTAGAGAGGCAGAATCACCTCCCTTGATGCTTCCACACTGCCGCCCATACCTACATATATTTTTCCATTTTTATTACATAGTAGTAACATGCAATACTACTGGGCATTTCAAAATTACATTTCTGCTGGTCTGAATCAGTTCTTACCAAATGAAATCTAAGTACTATTATAAATAGACAATTATGCTGTTAATATTGTCTCACACAGCATGACTGAATCCAGTTACCTAAATATGGGAGCAGGGGCTTTAGTCCTTTGATTAGATCACTTCTCTCAAAAGCATTAATTCTGCAACCCCCACTTCTTTAGGCAGTCATTTCTCAATCCACTCCTTTAGAGAATACACATACAAATAGGCTGAGTTCAGGCATAAACCTTGCAACACAAGAGATGCAATTGCTGCATCACATTTTGAAACTAAGTGCATAAAAGCTACCTTTCACAATATATAACTGTGTATGCAGAGTTTGAACAATCTTTTGCAAAACTGGCACTGTAATTTTAATATCTGCATTTGTCCGCTATACTTTGCTTTATTTTCGCGATACACTTAATTCAAGATGGGAGTCATAAAATAAATGCTACTTTACAAGAGTGCTTAAGCCCCTACCCAAGTCTAAGCTTAAGAAGAATTGAGAAAAATAATGGTATATTCAAAAGAATAACTCCGATTATTGATTGCAAGAACATAGGTTTTTAAAATGGCATGTTTAGTGCATTAACTGCATTGCCATTGCTGTTTTGTTGTCTCGAAATGCAGTTGAATCATCAGCAGTATGACTTCCACAAAGATCAAACTTAACATTTCATTTTTGAAACAACTGATTTTAGTGTGCTTAGTGTATGAAGAGAAGGAGGAACTTCTTCCATCTGAAAGCACTGTTACATCACTAGAAAAATAGATTATTTTGTTGCCTTCAACTATAATACCTATGTTAATTATTATAATCTCAAGACATCCTGGTATGATGAAAATCCGGTAAAATCTTATATGAGCTTGTGAGCAAGGCATACTCTCATTATCTGGAGAAAATGTAAAAGATAATTAAGCTTCTCAAAGTGAGCAATTCAAGAATATGAACCACTGGCTCAATCACAGCCTGTGAAAAGCTGACTGGAGGTGGAGCTGCACAGGCTTTTGCTGGAGGTTGAACGCTCCCTGAGGGATCCAGGCACGGTTTGACATTCCTCTGATATTGTGGTCATCGGCAGAGAAAATTGTGGGGATGCTAAGGGTACCCTGAGAAGAGCATAGATAGTGTGCTTCCCATAGACCTGATAAAACTTGTTTGCTTGCAGCTGTGGCTGTGCGCTCTGGCCTACAGTATCGATTCCTCCTCTCTGGCATGCTTCCTGGAGACACAGGCTCCATCTGAGAATCCTTCAAGACAAGCCGACCTGAGATGGTGGCTCACAGATGCTTCAGCAGTCTAATCACACGTTCCCAGAGCTTCACCCTTACGGACACTGCATTTATAAGCTTGTCTCTCTTGAGACACGCGCACACCAAAGTTAAGTAAATGGACGTTTTGGGCACTATACGGAGCCCTCTAGAAATCACTCTGGATTTCAAGCAGTACAGGATATGCACAGCTCTAGACAGAGCAGCGAAACACCCACTTTGCCACTTCCCTGCAGGTTTCACTATTTCCTAATTGAATAATTTTAAGGTTCAGAAAACAGGATCCCAGCCTATACACATTGCTTTTTCTTTCCCCCTCTCTTCTCCGCGGCCAGTTTTTGTTGTGATCTGTTATGCAATTACAAGCACTCATCTGCAAACAAAACATTCCTATTTGTTCCTTTCTTTTGTCCACGCTTTTTCTGCCTCCTGTTTCTTCCAAGATCTACTTTTGTAGCCGAGTCCCCTGACTAGCCTAACTGAGCAATCAATACTGGCTTTTGTTATTTCTCCCTGGGGATGAAACTTGAAAAGTTGATTTGTACAAGATAATTGATATCCTTTTGTCCACCGATATTCCATCTGAAATGGGATCAAAGTTTAAAAACTAAACTGAAGCAACTCCACCCTCCCCGAAAGCTTTGTAACAGTATCCATCACAAAAATTTTCTCCTGATGCTGTCTTTTTATCTGAACAAAGTGCAGCAGGGGATGCAACCTGCCCTCTTAATGAATCTGTTAATGAAATTTGCATGCTGACCCAGAGACACCTGGGCAATCCTCAGGACTGAAAGAAAACATGAATTTTTCCCAAAAGGCATCTTGGCAACCCTGAGTACTGCAAATGGTTTGAGTCAAAAAAAAAAGTAACGATGTGATTGATGAGACTCTTAACATTCAAAGCCTCAAACAATACCATATTGGTACTTAGAATGTTTAATTGAAAAAAGTACTTGAAATTAGCTAAAATATATTTTAGAAGCTGTTAATATTTAAAACACTGTTTAAGCTACTTAGAGCTGCATCTGTATATGCTATTTTTTTATCAGTGTGTATTTCAGTGTATGAAAAAACTCAATTTATTAACATTTTCAGACGATTATTTAAATCTTTGCTTATTTTCTTCAGTATTTAAAATAACAGCATACAAAAGCTGATCACTGTCGTTTTGAAAGTTAAATAAAAAGCTGTAATATAAAAATTACATAATTACTATGTTACATATAGTGAGCAACTTAGCATTGTCCATGATTGAATGTGCTCATTTAAGATAAATGCTTGATTAAAATATGATCCCGATCAAAAATTATAGAACTCTGACCTGGAACTTTACATAGCTGCAGGGAAGCCAGATGAGATTTGAATTAAAAAGGGATACACAAAAAGCCCAGAACTGAGGCATATATTAGACATACTGCTGTACTTTTTGTTTCATACTATGGTTTCCATTCTCTTTAAGCACTTTTATTGTATAAATTTGGAGCAACCGATATCAATACGGTAACCAGCCATTCACACCTACCTCTCCCTGAATCCTTGTCTAGCTCCATCATTTTACATTAAAATGGTGATTGTTTCCCAGATGGACACAGTTTTTAGTTCTGTGAGAACTCTCAAAAAGTTCAAACCATTAAAAAAAAACACATAAAGAGAACTCCTCAATGTCTACCTGTCTCCCTAAGCATTTGCAATCATCTTCTCGCCCACACAGTTCTCCTATTAGCTGTTTATTTTGCCACAGTTGCAATCTTTCAAACACATAGCTCTGTACAATGCTGAGATCAGATCAGCTTACCCTTGCTTGGAGCCAGCTATCTGAGTAAGCTTCCTGGCCACTGAAGGGAGGAATCAATTATTTAGTTAAGGTAAAATGCCACCAAATTCTTTATACATTTTCCCAAGAGAGGAGCAATTTAGCACTTTTTATTATAATACAACATAATTCCAATGTCCTTCTTGCAAAGTTAATGGATATAGTGTGCCTTGACTGACACTGCAAGCCATTTTCTCTCTCCTTTTTTTAATAAAGCTCGAAGAGTACGGATTTTTTAGATCCCATGACAGAACTCTTCTAATCTGTGGTGACATTCTTCTCAAGGATCAGTAAACATGTGAGCAAATGCATAATTGATTTTTCTCTCCCATACATTAATGGATTTTCAATAGTATTCTACAAAACAATTAACAGCTTCCTTATTCCAAATAAAAATTAGCATTTTGGCAAGACTGCCACTCTACCAAAATAAAAGTAATCCTCTCCCCCTTCAAACACCAGAAATTGTTTTTACTTTTGTTCAATGCCCAAACTTGAGGAACAATGTTTGACACAGCAAAGATTACTCCATTGTTTCACAGCTTTAATGTAGATTAAAATATTTCTAAAAGAATACTAAAATTAAATAATTCCACTGCAATGAGCTGACTCAAAGTATTAGAAATTATTTCCAGTTATTTTAGAGGTATAGTTCACAGCAAGAAGAAAACCTTTTCTTCTGATACAAGACCTACTCCCATAAGAAGGATATTGTCAATGCACCTCTTATTGTATTCGCTTCAATATTGGAATGAAAATGCCACTTTCTTTAGAGGAACGATGATCTATTCTACACATCCACCAGCATGCTGAGTTCACTATAACACATCTATTGATGAGAGCTGTTTGCTCTCATTCTTTGTCCTTTCATATTCAGTTATTTTTCCCCTGGATCTTATACAAGAGACTACTGTTGCTTTCTCTGACAATTACAAGCTTTGTCATCAGATATAAAGTTCTGCTATTTTTAAGACACTAAATAAATTGAGCTCTCCATCCTACTAGAAAGTATATGATCTTTTATTTGGGATTAGATTTCCAGGATTTATTTGCCCTATCCATGAGTCACAACTCAACTGCCTAGAACAAAATTTGATGGTCCATGGCAATAGGGCTGTAAAAACCCACTCTTCTGAATAGTAGTGACAAGTGGAAAATGGTTTATAACCACTTTGTCATCTAACTCAATAATTGTTTTTATGAAAAATAATTACATTTTGCAGCAAAAATAGCTTCCTCTCTTTCTAGGGTAAAAATGTGATTTTCTAATTATGAACTTAATAACCAACTGTAAACCAGTAAGGCTCTATTCCCAAGCCTAAAGAAAATTCTATCTGGCTGCACACGGGAGCAGAACGAAAATTAACTTTTTTTTTTTAGTGCTTCTTTTCTTCAGTCATATGCCAAACTAGTAATAAGTATGTGAATCGCACTCTATCAGTGAAAAAAACCCGCCAACTTATCATGAGTAGTAGCAATGACTCATTGGAAAGAGAGATAACTCAGGATAACCCAGATAACCCTGGGGAACTGTGTGAAAGACTTTAAAAATCCCCTTTTAAAGCAACAGCAGGCAGGCTGCAAAAGAAGCAAACGATCTAATCCTAGCATTCAGCTTCACAGGCTCCAAAATACTTTGGACAGCCTGTTCCTTCCAGCTGCTAGAGGCAAGTGAAGCTTCAAATTCATAAGATACTTTGTATTCAGAGACTGATACGAAAGGCAAAAATCCTTTACAAGAATCTAAGTGGCGAGGAAGGGAAGTGTCTAACCAGGCATTTCCCTAAAATCTCTTATTAGTACAGATAATACATTATCTTTCAGTTAATTCTAAGCAGTGGGTTAGTTATTTGGCTGGTCTGACGCACACATGAAGTTCTTTTTGCAGTAACTGAATTTCCTGTTTTATTACTGACTTGGTTTTTTAATTTATCCTGGTAATGCGATTTATTTTATTCTCTCCAGAGCAGGTGATATTCATGGGGACATGGTGCAAAACATCTACCAGCAAGCAGAGAATGTGACTAATCAATCTTTGCATCCCATACAATACATTACGAAGTAGTGAGTGAATCTTCTCTGTCCTTTCAGAGAACCTGTTCTTTCTTCTGCCTTACCGACAAACCCTGAATCCACACTACGTTGGATTACATGAACCCCTTCAATATAGCTTCCTGTGCCAAATTAAATAAGTTTGACCTGATAAAACCACCATACGGATACTAGTAAGGAGACCCTAAACAGTCAGGACTATTCAAATCTATTCCGAACAAGTCAAAAACTGGAAATACTGATTTAGGTATAACAATCACATAACACTATGTGAAATATACATCTGTAAAGGTTTGTTTGAATCGCCATTGTTACTTGTATTACTTTTTTTCTTTTTAATCTGGAAACTCAGTTTGATCCACAAACCAATTGAATTAGACCTTAAGTAAAACAGAGAATTAAGACATGAAACAACAAATGAGAATTGTAAATAATACGTTTTCTCTATTTCACACTAAATACATATAAACACTCACCATAGGGGTCCCGGAACATCAGATTGGTAACAATTTTATCTATCACAGGAGTGCCATGGAACTATGTTTTTCTGTCACTTACAAGGAAAGTAATCTGTAAAACCGTGTCACCCAAAAGCAGTTTCAAAACACCTTCATCATCTATCTCCAAGGCAGCCCCAGAGGCACTAAACTGCCAAAGGGTGGATGTGAAATGAAAAAAAAAAAAAAAACAAAAGCACAAAAATAATCAAAAAAGCATTTTTATGCACGCTTTTATAATCTGTTGCCTTCCTGGGCAATTGCTACTTAAATATATATTGTCGTAAATTACATGACTGCCAGATGCCAATGTCTACTGCAATGTTAGTAACATTCTGCTTAAACATTTGCTTGTTTTCAGAAACATTTCCTCTTTGTACCTGACATATTCATCAACTTCCTACGTTCCCCACCTCCCGCCCCCCAGGATGCAGAAATACTGGAGAACTATCAGCCCTTTTGACGATTCCTACTGCACCTTATTGAAATCACAATATTTTCGAACTGCTCAAATGTGAGTTTGATTTGTCTGAATGTATGTTAATATTGATTCTCCTTCTTCTCTGCTATAGTGATCAATGCTCATCCATTTTATAGGTCTGACAGTGCTTTCCTATGTAATTACAAATATATTCAAAACAATTTCTCTTTTCTTGCTTACACTACATAAACGGAGTTTCTCTGTGATATATAGTGAAGCACGTGCAGTTGTCATTGCCTGAGACACTTCAATTATAAACCTAGCAAAGCTGCAGTATCATTGCAGTAGTTGTAATACCAGTTGAGCAATCTTCACTACCATTTGGAGCAAGAAGTTTAGTATTCTGGAAAACAAACCCTAGATTAGATTTCTATAAAGTAATTTGCATATTTCATTACAATTTTGTTATTTATGAGCACTTTTAATAATTTCCTCTCCTAACTTAAACCCAATGATTTTGTTTTGTTTCAGCAATGATAGTACAGGTAGATGTGAACCTCTCTGAATTTGAAGATTTGCCAGATCATCGAAACATAAATAAGGATTTGTCCAAGCAACAGTTAATTGCCTCATTCCCTCCTGTGTAAAGCTCACTCATAGAGCACCTAATACCTAGATTCTCAGAAAGAAAAAACAAAAAAACCAGACCAGACACTAAAGACACCACAAATTAGAGACTAACTTATTCTGCCAATTATTTATTCCATTTAGCAATATGAAGACTATTTATAAACAATTTTTTTCCACAAAATTTGGAAAAAAGATTCTACTGAGGAAATGATTCTTTAAGGGCAGCTCGGTCTGGCCTATCAGCCATGGGATGTGAATCATCTAAACTTGCAATCTGGAAGAAGTTAAGAGGAGAGGAAGGGAGAGACAGAAGGCCACACTCTTTGAATCCTCTTGCAATATAAGAAATGCAGAAAATAAGATGGCAGGGCTTTTTGCTCAGTCAGAAAAGGAGGAATTGAAACAGTCTAGGAGCAACCGGTAAGATCAGGTCTTGGTCCTCTGCGGTTTCACATTTATATTCATGTCCTGAAGTAAACTAAATCATCACCGATAACAATTACAGTTTCAACAGAGATGGAGGAAATGGAAAACACTGCATTGCCTAGGTAAAGCAACCTGAACTTCTTGATAAGATAAGTACAAGCAAATAGCAGGATTTGGAATATGAAGAAACACAAAGTCTTACACAGAAGATACAAAAACACAGGCTGTACTTTCAGAATAACAAGAAAATCTGATTTGGGAAGGAAGACTCATAAATGTGCCACAACCACCAGCTGAACACAAGCACTTTACATGAATAACAGTTAAAACGTAAAATGTTTACTTTAGAACAAGAACCCTTCAGGAACTTGAGTTATTTTATGTTCAAAGAGAAAGTTTATGGAGAAACACAAAGCATGGAAAGTTAATGGAAAACACAAAGTACCAACAGCAGAATCAGCATTTAACTATACTTAAAAAAACCCTTTACATTAACTATAACGTAACAGTAGCAAATTTCTACTCTATTTTTACTATGGTAGGAAGATAGAATGAAATGTAGTACCTGGAAGTTAAATCCAGACTGCAGTTTACCTAAAGGATGACTGAATGCTGAGACAAATGGTGAAGGACTGTGGTTGTCCCCTTCATTAATTTGTTTCAACCAAAAGTCAGTCTTTTCAAGAAGGTCTGTTTTAGTTCAAACAGGAATGAACTCAGAAAAGTCTTACTGTCACACGATAGGTAGGTCACACTTGATGATCACAGTTGTCCCTCCTGACCTATTGATCTATGAATGAATGTTACATTAACATCTTCGAGGCCTGCATTTTATTTATTAATACTAAATAAATATTTATTTATTAATGTGAGTATACTGCATCAAATGAAACTAAAGCAATGTATCATAATACGGCATTTGATTTGAAAGGACAAAGCCAAAAGCCCAACTATCATTACTTTGTCACATACACACATGTGTAAATCTGTAGCTAGAAAATGTTTTTATTATTATTCTGCTTAAGTCGTTGAGTCCCAAAGGATTTATTGGTCTTTGAATCTTAGAAGAAATAGCTATATTTAAAATACATTTTCATTAACTACCAAAGAAGAATATGAAGATGATCAGAATTTGGAACTGATGACAACAGAAAATTTGGGACAGAACAATCCAAAAGAGATCTGAGACTTTGTGAGCAATGTGCAGGTTTCACTTCTCATTGCATTAGTACTAGAAATAATGATAATTTTTATGGTACATTTTTGAGTTTCATGTTTAATACAGCTTATAAAAGAAGTTCAATATTACTCCCCGATGTATTACTATTCTGTCAGTGTACAGCTGCCAACAGTAGTTAAATCTGATTAAGGCCCCCTGCCGAGTTAATCAATCTGATAATGTCAGACATTATTAAGGAAGCATACATGATACGGTCACACTGTCTATTATCAGTGGCATGTACACCAGTGCCTTTGTCTTCACAGAGCACTGAAGCTACTTAAAATAGATAAGCATAAAAAGGATAAAAGGCATTATAAACTTTCAGTCTCAAACATTTGTATGCTAATTCCTGCTGAAATACAGCTATTTAATACAAGATACCTTCATTTCATTAGGTTTGGGGAATAACACAAAAAATATAAAATTTTAGAGTAATGAAGTGCAGCTTAAGAATACTTTACATCATTCCGATCAATGAAATCATGTCTATGAACAATAAAGTCTTTTTGGTTTAGAATAAACTCATTTTACAGAAGCTATGTCTCAGTTTAAGCCACACTCAAAACACTTATATACTACTTGACCTACTCAGAAGTCAGCAGACATTGCTTCTACACTACTATTTCATTAATACATCCTAATACTGAAATAATTTGCATTTTCAAAGGGAGCTGCTTCTTTTCTGTTTACATTATATTAAAAAGCAAAGTCGTATCTATTTACACTGAACTGCATTTAGTCTTTGGATTTCAGCACTACCAGCAAAAATATCTATCATTAGCTCTAATGCTAATCAGCTCCTCAACAGATGAAGGCTTTCTAACACCTGACCCAGTACAGTTCCTTTGCAAAACGTGAAAAATTGCAGAGGACAGAAGGGCATACCGTGTTATTTCAGAGCAACAGAGAGCATAAATGCAAGGGGGGCTGGGGCAGGGGGCAAGGGGAGGGAAAGGAGTAAGGGCAAAAGAAAGGTGGCCAATGAAACAAGTTGCAACTCTAAGGATTCAGTAATATTATCTAGCATAAAAGAGAGGTTGAGACAAAGTCCTCCCCTGGAACTGCTGGAAAGACAACAGCTGTAGTGGCTTATGATCCAAGAGAGGTTGGAGGCTGATCCCTATTCTACCTACAGACAATTTCCTGGGTACCCAGCCGAAGTACTAGAGTCTGGATAAAAAACTGTAATGAAATCTATTCAACTGCTCCTGACTTGGTTCAGCACTGCAATATCAATTATCCCTTCTATATTTTATTGATATCCCCTATCAATCTAATGTTCAATCCAGAAAGAAATAATCAGTAGTTTGCAGGACACCTACACCTGAGAATCATAAACGCAGGCCATATCTAGATCTTCTAGTCAAGAAACAGGCTGCCTAAATGGTTATTTTGGACAGGGAACACACATGACGAACAGACTTACATCACAATCTTGAAGACTGGGTATATATAGTTTCATAAAAATTCTATACATCTTCCTATGCTCCTCTAGAAGCAGAAATGATTTAAATAATGTTGTGTAATGTACATACAGTGGTACGTGTCTTTTGTAAAGATCCCTGTGCATTAAGTCAATACCTTGACTAGGAAGAAGCTCTCAGTCTTGGTGCAGGGCAAGATAGTTATTACAGATCCTGAAATAGATCTGAACAGGTCTGAAACAGATCCATATGTTTATACAGATATAACTAGCACTTTTCATAACTGCAAATCACAAACATAAAATTTAGCAGCTTAATATTTTTTCCACCATTTTTTCTTTAAGAAGGTTTTTCTGCCTCATGTTTGTTTCCTAATATTCAGCTGCACTTTAAATGCAGTATTTTTAGGGTTTTCTCCCATTTAAAAATAAAAGAAAAAGAAATCACAATGCTGCTTAACTGCTGAATTAACTCAAGCTCAAGAACTGAGAAGCAACAGGTATTTCCAGTTACAACTGTCGGAGAAAAGCAAAAGCATAATAATTCCCAAAGAAAAGACTGCAACCTATGTTTAATCAGGGACATCCAAGCTTTATCATACCGCTTTTCAGAAGAAAAGGCAGATTTAGCCAACATTAGTTATTTAAAGAACAGCAACAACATTTTCAAAACTTGCTACAATTTTAAAAGAAACAGAAGTAAAACAGCTTTTTACTTTTACAGAGCATCCTCTTTTCCTCATTTTTCTCCCCTACTCTCACAAAAAATAAATCAAACTGGAGATTAAATGGTAAAAGTAGGAAACAGAGAAGATAGTGCCAGTAAGCAATAGTTTATTGGGGGTTTGGGCCACTGGGCTGAGCTCCCAATGGGCCCCTCAGGGCTGCGTTCCCTGATTCTCTAGTGTCTAATATGGGTTGTATTTGCATATTGATATTCCCAGATGGCAAAAGTCTCTTCTTTATCAGTCATGTTGTTTTCAGAATTCTCATATGAATTTAATATACCTGAATACACTTTCCCTCTGTCAACTTTAGTCGAAATTTGGCCAGTGATTGAGGGAGGGGACAGTGCTGAGAAGAAGGGAGAAGGCGACTGGATTGACAGAGATATATAAGCAAACTAAATGCGTAAGTTGCATTTCACAAGAACACTTACCGAAAATCATATAATCTGAGCAAGACATTAAAAATTCGCACCTCTACACAGAGCAAAGGTAAGAAAAGAAAGCCAGAATTGAGGATTTCCTTAGTGTAACACCAGTAAAACTGTTCTCCTCATAATAGATAGACTAACTAGGAAGCATATTTTAAAATTCCTTATTTCCTTATTATTAAGAAACACTTTGCTGGCTCTTCTTCCTTCTTCCAGAATGCACAACCACTACAACATAATACTTTTTTTTTGTTTTTTCCTGATTCTCTGTTCTACTATTAAATGTGGTCTATGCTAAGTGATAATAGCTGTATGACTTGGAAGGTCAATATTCATTCCACACACCTGACTGCTAAATTAGTCCCAGATGTGGTTTTGCACATGTGCTGAAGTACAGGGAGAGTACACTACTAATGCCAGCCAAGTTTTTAAGGAAGTACCAAAGTTGTGATGGAGGGCACTTCTACCTCATTGGCTACAGCATACCAAAAGGTAGATCCAGAAAGACACTGCAAAGTCTTCTTGCCAAAAAAATAGTTATAGAACTTACAGAATGATCACAGTTCTGCAGGAATTGATATCTTCCCATCCTTTTTGACCAAAGGAATCACGAATCCCATCTGAATCAGGCACTTCACTGATGGCCAATTGCCTTACAAGAAATCAGCCTGGAGACTACAGCCCCTCCAGCTGTGCAAAAGCACACCTTTTCTTAAAATTATTGCCTGCGTAATAACAGCACTATCACACCTCTGAAGGCTGAAGTTCAAAGAAGAACTTCGCAACACCAAAAGAACACCAGTCAGCTCACTGTCCTCCCACAACACCTAGCATTTGGTAGCCTCAGGCACAGAGAAAGAGAGAGAAGGTACCAGGAAAATTGTCTAAGTTCTCTCCACAACAGCAGATCCTTCTTAATGTCATGTGTGGTGAGCACAGATGGAGATACTTCCAAAACCCAGTTCTGTCTTAATATTGAACGTGTCCCTCAACAGGAACTTCTGCCTATCTAAAGAGAGTCGAGAAGCATGTTTTGACCCTTTGTGCTGCTTCTGAGCTTATTTCACAAAAGAAACTGTTGGGAGGAAATCGGCTCTCTTGTTTTCCAGACGATCTGTTGAATATGTGATGAGAGGGAACGTGTTGCCCCCTGGCCACTGGCACACGAAAGCAATAGCTGCAAGGATTACACGTGGGCTCTGGGCCATATGGTGTGTAGGCTTATTGTAGGAATTTAGCATTTTTTAGACTCCTACTTTCCTGTCAAATTGGTTGAAATTAGCCACTGAGTTTCCTCTCTAAAAACTTCGGAAACAACACTGTGATTTTATAATCTTTTGCTATTGAAAAACAGATTTAAAAGTAAACAAAAATAACACAAAACTTGTATTTCTGTTCTTCAGAAAGGCAAGAAGAAGTAGTTATAGGAGATGCTTTCACAAACAGGGATATTTACTGGAAGCTGGAGCTTTAATAATGTAAGCTTAGCATTAGAGAAATGAACATATATTACAGCATACAAGCTTACTACTATGAAGGTTTAAAATAGAGTTCAGAAGCTAAGCCAGTTTAAGCCACAGAGTAGTATTCCATTATCCTTCCAGAGAATAGTACAGAATATATATGACTGACATACAAAAACATAATCTTATTTGCTATTTAGCTATTTCTAGAAACCCAATATTATGCTAGGATGTCTTCAAATAATACAAATGCTGTTTTGTGAATGAAACAATACATCAAGTAAAATAATACATTATTGAGGTCTATACCTGATGAAATGCTTCTAGCTCCCAGATAGCCATGTTAGAAATGAACGTATTTTAAATGTATAATGACTACATCTATTCAAGATATTTGTGCTTTATTGATAACTCAGTCTGGAGAGAATATAAACTGTAAATCAGGATTATAGACAAAGCTGAATGAGTATAAACAAGTCAGGGGGAGGTTGTTTGTTTTAAACAGGACACAGTTCCTTATCCACTGATGCAAACAGCACATGCTTGGCATTTTAGTTGAAAAAATTTCATCAGGTAACAGTCCATTTAACAATACTGTCTATTCATCTGTGCCAGTGTTCTGAATTATTTTAATAGACCTTCAATTGTCTACCAAAATGCCTTCCTATCCTGTCCCCCATCAAAAGGTGAGGTTCAACTCCACAGGTTTCTCATTAATAAAATCCAAAACCTAATCCTAAAGTCAAGCTCGTTTTGTCTTTAACAGAAGTTTTGCAGTATGCCCTAGTACTTTGCATGCCTCACGGTGAAGGGAGGTAATCAAGCCATCAACCCATTCAGACTAGAAAAATATATGTACAACCTGCGCACTAACCTTCTGGCCTCTACTGGAACACACATAGGCACAACAAGTTTAAAGCTAGGAACAGGAATAACTTCTGGGGCAGGCTATGGCATTATACGATCGCTTAAGACCAACTCGGCAATTGAAGATTTCTCAGTCAATGTATTATGTGTAACATGTATAGCATGTATGAACCTGTTGCATGAAGCTTATAGAAGCCAGGGATAAAAATTCTCTCCCCTTTAAAGATAGTTTGGCCAAAAGAGAAAAAAAAACCCAACCACAAACCAAACAAAGGAAAAAAAAAACAAACCAAAAAACCTCAAACACCACAAGACTAAACACACACATCAACAGGAGAGTTACAGGAACAGCACAGACCAATTGACATCCAGGGTATTATTCCCTATTGCAGATGCTTGGGAAAAAAAGGTCCTGCAGTGGGAAGGAAAGGGGACAAGGGACTAATTATCAAACACACAGCTAGTTTAATGATCCCAGGGAAGACCATATGATGACCAGCCTTCTAAGCACTGAAGCAGCAGACCTGGCTTGGCATCTTTGTAGTACCCCAGAGAGTGTTTGCAGGGAACTACTCCGCATGGCTCCTAAGAGTATTGACAATAGAAGAAAAGCTGGGAGAGATCTGGGAGCAAAATTTGGGAGTTAGGGTAAAGCTTGGGGCTCAAAGCACAGAGCTGCACACTCTGGCGTGTTCCTCCCACTATGCCCTGGGCTACAGAGAGACGGCAGAGTGGAATAACTGGTGTAGGGAAGAGTTCAGATTTATTTTGAGGGAGAATATTTGAACTGAATACAGTTGATACAGGAAGAGGAGTCAGGGGGTGGGAGGGAATCACTCCATGTGCAATCTTTTTGGAATGTGGAAGAAGCAAAGCTTTCCAGTCCACGACTTCAAGCATGGCTTCTCTTTTCTTTTATAGGAAAATACCTTAAAGGATGTTAAGGTTCTACTATACTCCCTGATCAAATCAGTTCCCAGAAGTAGTAGTAATATATTCTCTCTCAAAGGAGAAAAAGGTTGTTCAACTTGCAATTACATGATATTATGATTGACTGATCTGTTTTAGGTTAGGGGAAAGGCTGGTAGGGCAGACATAATATTTACACACTCCAACTGTATTCAGCGAACCCTGAAAGGAAAGTGATACACCAAAAAAATATCCAAGGAAAAACAAACAAGAAATATGGTGGATAGAAATGGTCTCTTGTTCTCCTTGAACACACACAAATAAAGAAACGTCCAACAATATTTTGCTTGCTGGACATGACCATACACAAAGCTATGCCTAGGAATCAAGCAGAGTCAATCAGAATTCCTATTAAGACTGAAGATGGGCAGAGAGTGGAAGAGACTCCAAGCTGATGAATCACAAACTACAACTAAGGCAAAAAAGAGAGAGAGAGGGAAAAAAAAAGGCAGTTAGACAGAATCAGCCAAATTTAGGCACAGTTACCCTTACATCAAACAAAGACACACAGAAGAATAAATGCTGTTTTAACATCTTAATTCATTGACCATGTCATTTTACTACAAAGTATTCACCATAATTATCAGAGTCAAATAAGCTCTTTTTCAACAGATGAATTGATTAAACGCAGTTCGACTTCGGAATGGTAAATATAAGTGTGGAAAAAAAGGCAAGCTGAACTACAAGAAAATTAAACTCCTTGAAATTCAGAATTAAACAAGTGAGTTTCACATTCTCCATGTAGTAAATTAAAAAAATAAAGAAAAACAGTAAAGCCAACACTGTAGCTATGTAACTAGCATTGGTTATTTCAGGCACCCAAAGTTTAATAATCGCCTTCTGATCGTGTTTTTGGTCCACACACAGCGAGAGGACAAATATGCTGTGGGATGGTCAATAACTCAAATTCAATTTTTACATGTGGTAAAAAGTGACAAGATTGATAGCAATATGCCATCCATTCTCATCAGTCACACTTAGTCCTCAGACCTCTATTATCTACAAATCCTGCTACACAATCAAAGAGAAAGAACTACTGAATTATTTATTAAAACTGACACCATCAATTACGCTCCCATGTAAAAAGTCACTGAGCAGCCATTTAAAGAATTAGAATGCACATTTTGGTAACTTTTGACCAGGTTAACAACCGCTCTGCTTTGGGAGAGAATGGAAGCTCATCTTAGACATTCTACATCTGAGAACTTAAACTTGCAAAAGCCTCATTTTCTGCCACTGCAAAGCAAAGTCTTATGTTTCTGGCCAACAAAAGCTGAAAGTGTGATATCAATACTCTTCTTTTTTTCCCCTCCATATCATCTTTTGACATAATCTGAGAAATCTACAGAGGTATATAGAAAGTGACAGCCTTGGAATAGTCTTTCCACATTGCAAGGCCAGCAACAGTGACCATCGATGATGCCAACAGCCCCAAATAATGAAATGGGGTATGAGTGATGTTTCTTGGCAGCCAGCTGGACTCACTCACCAAACTTTTGATCTCAGTACAAGCCAGTCACACAGTTGCCTCCTTCCCTTTCGGCACATGGGGTCCTTTTAAATTCACACATGATTTTCATGAAATTTCTATCACCTTTTAACATCAGTGTTATTAGGTTCATGTTTTAAGAGATGTAACCATATTATTGCTGCATACCAATACCAAAATATTAACACAACATTGCATTCAGAAGAGAGGGTTACATTCCCAAAACATCCTGTCTAGAAATTATGCAACACCATGGCCCACCAAGGTATTTTCCAGTGTCACCTGGTGGCCCTTGCTCTGAGTAAATACAGCCCAATCACAACTATGAAAGTTACTCTTTTAACAGCACCCAGCAGTAAGGGAGAAACCTGGAAGTAATCTAATAGACAAATGATATATAACTCCTCATATATATGTCCTCAGTATGGAAAGGTGCCCAGATTCGCACGGTTTCTGTTCATGATGGTGTATAAGACAAAACCTGTGCCTATAACAGTAAATTAAACATGCCAGGACTGTCTGTTGGCACTAAGGCCAGCTGGCACAGAACAGCCTGTGTCCGTACTCCCTCACCCTTCAAAGTATGCAACTGCCAGATGGAAAGGTCTTTCAGCCTTCCTTCTCCCTGGCCATGCTCAGGATTTGTTCAAGGGAATACTGGCTGATGCTATCCAAAGCCTTGCCAGATTGTTCTAATAACTAAGTAATATAAACAACTTTTATAGTCCAAGAAGGCACTCTGGTATTGTTCATTTTACCCTCATAGACCTAGACTGACAAGTCCAGAGGGCTCATCTCCCCTTTGTAACAAGAAGTAGCGGAGCATAAATAAACAGAGGAAGGTAACAGAAGTGGCTGGGATGAACCATGAAACAGCACAAGGGATGGACATCTTGTGACCAAAAACATGAAATGGCTAGTTTTCCAAGTACTTAGGAAGAATGGAAGCTACCAGAGTAAGAAAGATTTTTTATTAAGTAAGAAAGTTATTTTTATTTGTCTTAATGCCATTGCTATTTTAGGGAATTACCTTTACAAGGAGAATTTTTCCCAAATTCTGATGCAGACAATCTGCATTCTAAATGCACCTACAATTCAGTGGTTGATTGAGATATAAATTCTTGCCATTTTCATAGGACCCAGTGAATTCTCAATAAATACACTCGGTTTCCCCCCTAATTTCAACATTTATCTGGTTTACTTGGTTAATATGGTTTCTTTTAGTTTCTGTGGTATGAAAAGGCCACTGCTATGTCACATGGTCTATTTCTGGCATTTTTAATGATGAACAGGTTCACTAACCACAAGGTCTAAATAGAGTTCTTGCTTAAACATATGACTATTTACAATATGAATGTTTATACAAGAAGAAATTGGCAGCAAAGGTATTCTTGTTAAATTTATCCTCTGGATCGGTTACTTCGAATTGGATGGCAATTTAAAAGCTATTTTCAAAAGCTTTTTCAGGAATCTTTACTTCTTACATGAGTAATCATGTGGCCCTTCAGACAGGGTTAACTCAGGAAAATATCTCTTTTAAGCAGTACTTAGACTGTCAGCAACAGGACACCCCTCTCCCAGTGTTACCCTTATCTAGAATAATGTTGAAGTTACTCTGGTCTCCATTAAACTGTAATTAAATAATAAAATTTTAACTTTTTTTTTTTTAATGTAGTCTGCAAGCTAAACTACGGTCTCCCAACTTTTTAGAAGCTGCATGTCTTCCTATAAAACCAGTAGTGTTCCACACACCCCTCAGATCATTTCTTCTTCCCCATCTTTGGTGAAAGATGCTTCTATTTCCCATCTCAGGAATGACACTCGTGTCTCTTAAGAATCATCTTCAGAAACTTACGACGGTGGCATGAGACATGACTCTGTACATAGCCAGTACAGGTCTAGACTTTTTATTTGCTCATTCAATTTGCCAGTTCTTCATCTAACCTACAAGATGAGCAATGTCTCATCAGCAAGGTTTTTTTTTTGCTGATTGAATACCACTGTAAGGCAATTAAAGTTTAAGCATATCATTTACTCCCTTTTTTGCTGAGCTATTTAGTTACTGCTTTTAGAAGCAAATAAAAGGACAAGAATGCTTACTACTCTGCTATAAAAGAACATTTTGAGTAATATGGGTGGGGTTTTTTTAAGCCACTTACTACCATTCTGACATGCCAGGAAGAGAGTAGCACAGGGCAGGCAGGGATCCTCCATCAGGCAGACCAGGAGCCACACCACTGCTGGTAACAGGGGGCTGGCAATTCTGCAGGATCACTCTGAGGTTAGTCATTGATCGATCTCTTCCTGTACCTGGGGTTATATGTGTCCGAGTACATGAAATGGGTTACATGTTTAAATGGGTTTTCAGCTGCGTGGTATTAGAAAGCCCTAAGGAACTGTCTGGCTCTTGGTTTTTGATTCAAAGAAAATGCAATAAATGTGGAGTCAAGTAACTTTCAAGTGTGGAAAAAAAACCTGTTCAGGACAAAAACCAGAGTTCTTCATGACTATATATATACTTCACTGAAATAAGCAAGTGAAAGCCCTTAACAGCATTAAACTTTGTTGTTAAAAGACAACAACAGTCAGCCATTTCCATTTAGTAGAAGTCTAAATATAAAATAGTACAATCCCGGTGAGCAAAGTAGTTGCATGTTGCTGAAAGTAGTTCTGCAAAATTTTCAATTACAGATTTCATTGGCCAATTTAAATGTCAGGCCAAAAATTAGCAGTCAATTCAAAAAGAGCAAAAGTTTTGCACACCCATTCCATGGCTTCTCTAAGTTCATCCTTTAGTTTCAATGAGATCTCTGCAAACACAAGCTAGACTCAGCTCTAACAAGAAACACTGCACGTGATTGCTGAAGGTACAACAAAGGCAAAATATGCAATGTACGTGTTTACATATGAAATAAAGCTAAAGCCACAGAATGTGACCCAGCCACTACACACAGTCTATTTTTAAACTGCATCTCACCATCATTGTTTTAGTAAAAACAGAAGTATATAAACTGACGTTTAGGGTTTTTTATGACCTGACAACTCAAAAATGCTAGAATATTCATGCTTTTCAACGAGGAAAAACACCCCTAATATTGTAATTATCACAGAACGGCTAAGGTTGAAAAGGACCTCTGAAGGTCATCTGGTCCAACTGCCCTGCTCAAAGCAGTGCCATCTACAATGATTCCCCAGGATTGTGTCCAGACAGCTTTTGAATATCTCCAAGGATGGAGACTGCAGGACCTCCCTGGGCAATCTGTAACAGTGCTCAATCACACTCACAGTGAAAAAGTGTTTTCTGATGTTCAGATATGGAGCCTCCTGCGTTTCAGTTTGTGCCACTGCCTCAAGTCCTAACACTGGGCACCACTGAAAAGAGCCTGGTTCTATCTTCTTTATGTTCTTTAGGTATTTATACACTTTGATGAGATCCCCCTGAGCCTTCTCTTCCCTACAGATTTTCATTTTAATAGAAACCATACAGCAGATGCCATCAAAAAATGATGTTGTACAACATATGTTGACCTTGCCTACAAAAAGTATCTTTTGTGTTAAAATAATCATAGAATAGTTTGGGTTGGAAGGAACCTTTAAAGGCCATCTACTGCAATCCCTCTGCAATGAGCAGAGACATTTTCAATGAGAACAGGTTGCTCAGATCCCTGTCAACCTAACCTTGAATGCTTCCAGGCATGAGGCATCTACCATCTCTCTGGGCAACCTGTTCCAGCGTTTCACCACCCTCACAGTGAAGAATTTCTTCCTTCTCTCTAGTCTGAATCTATCCTCTTTCAGTTTAAAACCATTACCTCTTGTCCTATCACAACAGGCCCTGCTAAAATGTTTGTCCTCATTTTTTCTTATAAGCCCCCTTTAAGTACTGAAAGGCCCCAGCAAGGTCTCCATGGAGCCTTCTGTTCTCCAGGCTGAACAATCCCAACTATCTCAGCCTGTCCTCATAGGAAAGGTGCTCCAACCCTCTGATCATTATTGTGGCCCTCCTCTGGACCTGCTCCAACAGGTCCATGTCCTTGTTATGTTGGGGGCCCCAGAGCTGGACACAGTACTCCAGATGGGGTCCCGCCAGAGCAGAGTCGAGGGGCAGAATGACTTCCCTTGACCTGCTGGCCACACTTCTTTTGATGCATCCTAGGATACAGTTGTACTGTCCACCAGTACCTCCAAGTCCCTTTCAGCAGGGCTGCTCTCAAGCCTTTCACCCCTCAACCTATATTGATACTGGTGTTTGCCCTGAACCAGGTGCAGGACCTTGCACTTGGCCTTGTTGAACCTCATGAGGTTCACATGGCCCCACTTCTTGAACTTGTCCAGGTCCCTCTGGATGGTATCACATCTCTCAGGCATTTGAGCCACATCACTCAGCTTGGTGCCATCTGCAAACTTACTGAGGGTGCACTCAACCCCATTTAAAAATAAGGATCCTGTCAAATAAAGTAATTGAAACCAGTAAAATTTGTAAAGACAAAGAAGTTAATGATGGTTAGTTGACATTTCTCCAATACGCTACTTAGTTCCCGGACTTTCTGTTTTTTCTTCAGGAAGAACTAAGGAAGAAAGAAGCAAAATGGACACGTAGCTGAAGGCTTGCCTATGCATGAACTTGCACTGCTCAGGAAAAACACATGATTTAAGACTATTTTTAGCTAAACCAGTCAAAAAGCTGCAGGAACATTTAGAAACAAGGTTTACATTGATTCAGTTTAAAATCAATAGACTTAATATAACCCTAAATAAGACAGAAACTAAAGAATTCAAAAATCTATCCGGACACTTTTTAATTAAAATCAGTTTAAAACTAATTCAACCAATTCATCAGCTTTTATAGCCTGCATATTTAGATAAAGCTGAAGATTCAAGACCCTGTATCAAGGGGATGAAAGAACAGAGCAGAAGCTGGAAGAAAACAGCAGAAGGCTTGCAAGCCAATTGTTTTGCTAAAGGGTGAGTGATATGGCGAGCAAAATTAATCTGTAAACTCAATGGAAATTTTAGGACTGAATGGCATTTACTGTTGAAAAACAGACACTAACATATCGTCTCTCCACAGATAAGAGGCAAATTTACCTTTTTTCTATTCACTATACAAGCATTCTTTATTTGATATTGAATTCTCAAGAGAACGACGATTTTCTAGGACTGGGATGATGCCAAGAAGAACTCACGGTGGAAAGCTATCTTCAAACTTGCCACAGAAGGTCACAGAATGCTATCTGAAATAGTTAGGCACAATGAAAATTCTGAAAGTGAAATATGAGAAGTTTTATATTTATTCAACTGATCGAGCAACAGCACAGTTTTATTAATCAAATACGTTCAGTTTCCTGTGTAAACTCAGTAATGGTTTGGGGGTGTGCTTTGTTTTGTTTCCGGTTTTTGTTTTGTTTTGTTCTTGCAACAAATTCAGCAAAATAGATTGAAAAGCAGTAACAACAACTATTATGCAGTTGAGTCTTCTCTCCGTTACTTATCACACTGTATTGCTATTTCCAATTCCACTTCATTTCAATCAATACACAGTCAGAAAGGATGCTCATTTTGTAACCTTTTTAATTGCTACAATATAAATCCTGAGGTTACTTATCTATATCTTTGATAAACGTCTGATAAGGATTTTATTCTTTATAAGTAACTGTGTTTCTGCCAGATATTTTTCACCTCTTCATATTTGCATAAAGTAAGCTGTAATCAGTTTAGTAGTTTGTACAACACGTAGCATTTGCTACATTTCTACAAGACATCCAGTTATCGAAGCAAAAAAATAAACGAACCAAAAAAACCCTTTCATTTATTTTTTTCTTAGTAACTCAGTATAAACGTCTGCTAAAATAAGACATTATTGGTCCCCCTCATGGTAAGGAAAACGTAAGCATATACTGAAGTAGTCGTGTGAATAACCCAGCTAAACTGCTTCTGTAGTTGGACAGCCTCACATCACTGTGGTACTTACTAATCATCTCTGCGTGTTTTCTCTTTGAAACATTGTTCTGTTGCTGAGCTATAACAAACAAACCGTGTATGGCTGATTATGCTACTGCACTAACAATTACAAGTTGGCCCTTTTCCATTTTGTTTGTTAAAATCTTCATTAGTCATCTGGAAAGCTACTAAGCCATACAGAATCTAAAAATGTTACAAAAACGTATGGAAGTGTTTAGGAGTGAAAACAATCCATTTAAGAATTTATGTTTCTTAGCCACAGGACTACAATGCAAACTAAATAACAGAATTAACACAAAAGAGGTCTCTTACCAGTAAGTAATAAACTGTCCTCCTACAAAAGTAACATGCAAACACCTTAGCCAGGAATTTATGGATGGTCATGGCAAAAACCATTCCCTTTACATAACAAACTCAGGTAAGTTCTTTTTATCTTTAATTCTTTAATTCTTTAACTATTCTATAATTTTACTGTGCTTTGTGCAAATTTTAGACATATTTACAATATAATCTGTCTAGTAGAGTTACATCAGTTATTTAGTCCAAAAATTGCATCAAATTAACGTTCTAAATAAAAACCAAACAAACAAACAGAACCCACTTTGCTGAAATATTAGCAATGAACAAATCACTGAACATAAACCCAGAAGTTTTCGTGTGAATAAGGAAAAAGGCAGCATGGCAGTGTGGAAAAGAACAGCAGCACAATTATGTAGATACAGCTACTGCTGCACCAAAATAAATTAACAATTCTCAAGGCTAAAGGACCCCTGCAGCTAATAATTTTTAAATAGCACAAGAAAAAAGAAATCCTCCAGGAGGGCAGGAGGGTAGCACGACGTACATGGATTCTAGTCAATTAAAATATTTCAAAAAGAGGAAAAGCTGCACGGCAAAAATCTTGATTTTGAAGACTCTAAAGTGAAAGGGGGTTTATATATTAAACAATGCAGTCCCACATTTTGGGACAGCCTCATGGCTCTGATACAGGATGACACTGTTGCATATAGCTGACCAGCTCCCTTAAAAAGCTGTGCAACTACCAGGGATACAAAAAAAAAAAAAAAAAGCCAACCTACTAATTTATAGGAATATTGCATGTTTCTGCATTATTTCTCTGGACACTTGTCTGCTTACAATTCCTCAAATCTAGAGGGAAAAAAATGAAGGTTATCTTTAGAATCAATGTGAGATACGCAGAGCAGCCCTAAGAACTTGCAAAGCATAGTACAAATTGTAAACCTCTCAGATGCACAATAAGGTCGGGTCACAGTGCTTAAAAGAGTCATATGTAAGGTAACTGCTAAAAGCAATCACAGACATAAAAGAATTAGGATGTGTTGACAAGAGGAACTCAAGCTTAAAGTATTTCCCCACAGCCCACACTGGGGGAAACCCATTCCTTGTAGTTCTGTAAATAACCAGCATGTTTTTGCTACAGCGTCCATCAGTGATATTTATACAGTGATGACCTCATCCTCTAGCACAGTGAATGAACACCAGAGGAAAAAAAAAAAAAAATTTGGTTGTGTATTTATCAGCATTTGGGCTCATTTAAATACTACTCGAATAACAATTATCTCTCAGCTGAGCAGAGCATCAGGTTGGCAGACTGTGCTTCACTTCTTCTCAAAGTGACAATTAACCTTGATATCAGTCTGCAAAGTGCTCTATACTGGCAGCAGAATAAAATTATCATTATCATATAAATCATAAAGATTCTACTGAAATCGAGATGGCTGTCATCTCTCAGCTATTTGTATTCAGTAAGGAGCAAAGCAGGTTGTTGCAAAACATCTTAAAAATGCGTCATCCTACAGCCATCACATTGTAGGCTTTTGAGGCTCTATTTGTGGCTACCTAAAAATGTATGCCACACATGTATGGCAAAACACTCACAGTTAATATACGTTATTAATTAAATCTCTCTCAGGGATGTTTGTAATGCAGGAGGTCACTATACATGAATCTTAAATTTAAATCTGATTTACACTACAGCAATTCCAGAGTAAAATGAGATTTTTGAGATGATTATGTGGTGCCTATCAGCTAGACAGTTTCCCATCCCAATAATACTTGTGGTCAACTGATCTTGCTCTTCCAAGATTACAGTTCACAAAATAAAAAAGCCAAAAAAACCCCAAAGCTACAATGCAGTTAATGCTGTATCAAAATTCAAAATAGTCATCTTGCATTGATGCCGAATCACTGTGTTGAGGAACATACTTGGACAAACAGGATCCTAGCGGTTGTGCCCACAACAGCCCATTCAAATGCCACATTACGTAGATGCTTCTTCCCTTCTAGGCCACCCAGATGTGGAAGGAAGGAAGAAAATTGAATCGTCACCTCTAAAAATTTCCCACCTTCAAACGTGCAATCACAAGTGACTGTGAAAATGTTTACAGCTATTTTTGATATGACACTTCATTTTTGTAACGTACGCACTGTGTGTCAAAGTGTTTTACTGTTCGTGCTGCTACCAACAGGACATTGCTGTAAGACACGGCCCTGAAGAAAGCCCCCTTTTAGAAATATTTTTATAGACTGACAGGCTTTATTTTATCTGTAACAGAGCACAAATAAGACAAACAGCTAATTACAAGGAGGTGCGTTGGGTGTTGGGGATTCTCCCCATCGCTAGAGCCGGGTACTTTCTCTGAGCCAGCCTTTGGCAGATCTTACAGAAGTACCTGAGGAAAAGGAGAGGCAAGATGAAGAACCTGCTCTCTGTGCCCAAGGCACAAAGTGACCCCAGAGGATTGTTTTCAGCAGGCGACGTGGCAGGTTGCATGCAGGGGATACAAGAAGCCACGGTTGTGCTTCTGACCCAGCCAGCAAAATCAGTTCTCTGGGACGGGAGAGGTGCCGTGCCAAAAAGTGCACGCCCACAAAGTGTTTTGAACGAGCAAGTCAGAGCGTATTCTATAATGTCTGGTGCAGAAAAATGAACTTACTCCAGTACAACGTGGATCAAGGCTAACACTTACCCAGTAATCAAAAGCCAGACACTCTTCCGTAATAAATCCGGTCAAGAATGCCATTCTTTTCAAGCTACCCAACAAAATCTGGAATAACGGGAATGGTTCATTTTCATGCTAGAGACTCAGTCAAAACTCCTGTGCAATGTTCAAGCCCAGTTAACTCCAGCCAACAGTTTAACCCACAACACTTAAGGAATCCTATCCAGGGTTACTTTACGTTACTGCAAAAGGGAGGCACTGCATCCATCGTAGTGGTTCCAAAACTAGCTCTCCTGTGAACCCACCCTGGCTGCAAGCCCCAAATTTGAAACTTGTCCCCTCTCCCGCTCTGCAGCCCTAGTCAAAATGCCACAGCTATGAGCTTAGCCATCAATTATTCATATCAAGAAATCTGAAATTGCAGGCTAGGCAGACAGCTAATTTTTCAGTCATAAACTCCTCTAAAAATTAAATATGTTATATCCATCTTTGTTTGAATTGTTATAACATGCCTAATTTTAGAAGTTATATATATATATATTTATCCTATTTAGGCTATGTAAGATATCAAACAGTGAGAGTGTACAGCATTTTTAAATTCTCTGGATGACACCTATGGTAAAATGACCTCACAGCTGACACCACAGTTATTCTAAGCATACTGCATTTATCTCCATTAAAAAGAAAATTAAAAAAATAAAAATCTATTTAACTCAGAAGTATAAAGTCCTAAACACTGCCTTCTTATGTGTAAACAGACTAATCATAAATTAGTGTAATAAAACACTTATTTGCCATTTTAGAATTAGAACACCTTAACATTTAAAATTAATCCAGTTTGTTACTACAGGTTTATATGCATTACCCATATAATTATGGCTGATGCAGAAGATACTGCACTGGTGTCATAGAAAGAAAATAATTTGCTTTGGCATTTTTAAAGTTATAATAATAAGAATAATAATCTGTACTAGATTTATGATTTATATCTTCAGTTATCATTACTGTCAATACCTCCCAAACAAAATCGAACATCAGCTAATCTTGCAGAAATAAAAAGCCCTTCTCCACAATGAAACAACCTGTACTAAAAAGTGAACATTTCATTGTGAAATGTCTACAGACAATCCAGAACAAATGCCTTTAAAAGCTCCAAATTTCATAAAGGCTAACTTCAATTTTCATAAAGATAATAGTAAATTTTAAGTGAAATTGAAAAAAAAAAACACAACAAAAAACATCCAAACCAGAAAAAAACTTGAGTAATTTAAGCTTTAAGTTGTCAGCTGTGTCAAGTGTTACTGAAAGAGTAATTGCTGTAACTGTGTACCGCTTATTCTTCAAATGTAACTCAATCTCCTAAATTAAGTGCAAACCCTTATATTCCAGTCTTAGCTACAGAGTCACCATCTTGGCCTCCACAATATTTACAACATTAAAAGGCTAAAGTGTCAAGAAAGCATATTATCACTCACCTACAGCCTTCTCTAGGCACAGTATGCATCTCAAGTTAATAAAGGCCACATAAATATGGCTTTTGTACAGAGCAGACAGTAATTTATGTATTTAATTACATATTTCTCCCTAAAAAACAGAAACAGTTGGCGCTCTGCTATTTTTGTTAACATTAATCAGAGGAAACTTCAGATTCTGGCATAAATTTGACTATCGTATAAAAGGTAATATTTAAAATACATAATGCCTTGCCACACAAACACGAGCTGCCATATGTGAGGCAGTGCTAAGCATGGTTTCTATTAAGCCGATACACAGTAACTGGCTTCTTTCCAAGCAACATGGAAGTGTTTAAAAAACCCTGTTTAATCCAATTCCACAGCTTTGAAACAAAAATAAATTGAAGTGCTGCGAGAACTGTTAAAATGAAAAATTAAAGGCATGTAAATAAGTGAAAAAATAAATTGTCAGAGAAAATGAAAACAAAGATTATTTCAAGTAGATAACTTAATTGTAATTAGCAACATTTGGCACATGTTATGATATGATTCAAAGCTGCAGCCAATTAGATACCCCAAAAAGCTTGTAACAAAGCTGCAAATGTGTAACTACAGCATAAATAAGTTTTATTGCACACCAAGAAAACAGCACCCAGATCAATTTCATAGTTTGTTTCCGAAACACTGTAAAGCATGCTCTGTTACCAGTTCATGAGCTTTTCGTCTTATACTGCAGCTTTTCTGTCAGGAGATTTTGGAAAACAATTTCATTTGATTCAGACTATTAATTGTAAATCTATACACATTCTGTGGATACCAAGAATAAAAGATAAATTACAGCATTGCCTTAGACTGCCATGCCTATGCAACAACAAAAAACCCCAGCAACAATAAAAAAGCAAAAAAAAAACAAACCTCAAAATAATAAAGTGCATAAGTTAACAGCTGTTAAAAAGCTGTAGAATTGTGGTATTGGAGCTAAGAAGGATTGATTTTTATTTTTTTTTTTAATAGATTTCCAAGGAGGGAGGAAAACACTATTTTTTCTTTGGAAGGAATAAGAGGTACACAATGGCATTCAGGAAATAACATGAATTTGTCAGATGCTTTTTAAAAGTTTTCTTAAAAAGGAAATGATTTGTAAGTATTACATGGAAGATCAGAGTTCAAATTCTGATCAAATGTGGATGTACTTAAGACAACAGCATTAGGCACGTCTGAGATTGTGCCATTTATTTAAGGAAACAAATACTTCATTATCAGTAATGCTGTCAGTCCCAACCAACAGACAAAGTACCTTCCATTTCCCCCATTTATTCAATAATGAGTAATTTACTAAAGGGTAATGAGTTGCTAATAAAAGCATGTTTCTTACATGATTATCATGAAATGGCAGTGACTGCTTGTTCGGTGCAGTAGTACCTACTACCATCACACTTTCAAATAACTCTGGTCTATCAAATTTCTGTAAAGAAATTGATCTTTATGTTGTTTTTATACAACACATTAGTCTACATTCAGTGGAAAAAAAAAATGGGAAAAAACTCCACAGAATTAGATGAATTTGAAAGCAACACATTTAGGTATTTCTTTGCAAGCTCTCCTAACAATGATGCAAGGTCTCAGCCAACGTGGTTTTGTTTCCCTTTGCTGGCAAGCAACCACTGTTTATTTAACACACTTCTTTTAGGGTTGGGGGGAGGGAGAAGGGCGGGGGGAAGAGTAGGGCTGTTGGTGTTTTATGAGGATTGTATTGAGGAGATTACAAAAACATGCATATATAATATCAGTTTTATGTTATAAACCAAATTTATGCTCTTATGGAAAAAAAAAAAAAAAAACCACCAAGAATTTTGTTTAGCAATGTACTAGAGGGCAAAAGAAACGTCTGTAGAAGATAGCCTGAAAAATTCGGGAGCTGAAAGCATTGGGGACTGCTCTTGTACTTCCTAGGAGACCGATTTACAAAGACCAGCTGCAACTCAATGTGAAACCACTGGAAGAAAATGTCTTTCTTCAGAATTCCCCACGCAAAAAGCATCAAAGACTTTCTTTTTACCCTTGTTCCAATCCTCCACTCCACCTTCCCCACACTTGCCATTTAAATTAGAGCTTTACTAATCTCACACACCAAGCACACTGCGCATATCCTTTCTGTGT
The DNA here is from genome assembly GCA_033628505.1 of Tringa tobata. NCBI lineage: Eukaryota > Metazoa > Chordata > Aves > Charadriiformes > Scolopacidae > Tringa > Tringa tobata. Next base: position 9,102,929 of record JAHREE010000259.1, on the reverse strand, counting down.
CCATCACAGGCTCTTTTTTGGCCACTTTTCTGCCCAAAAAGTGCCTTGGGCACTTTTCTGCTGCAAGAAACAGGCAGATGATCATCACAACCCCTCCTTATGCCCCAATCTCCACACATTTTCCTGCTTCATCTGTCCCATAGGATGCTCCCCGGCATCCCTCGACCTTCCAAATCTCCACTCACATAGTGCTCACTGAAGTAATGTTATTCTTCCCTAATACTATTTTCTCTTTTCTTCTCCTCCTGGGAGAGGAGGTGTCATCATTTGAAAACTGGGAGAAATGGCAGAAATCACGTGGAGGTATTGTTATGCGGGGAGGTATTAACGGGTGTTGTCAGCCAGTTCTTTACTTCCATCATCAGTGAGTGAAGTTGCCGGTCCTGGCAAGCAGCCAGTGGCAGGCTCCCTTTACTCTTCTTTTTTTTTTTTTCTTTTTCTTTTTCCCTTCCTATCTTCATACAAGTTCCTAAGGTTTCTAGCCACCAACGCCTACAATACATCCTTAAGCTTTTGACTGCAGCATCTAATCAATCCTGGTATCAGGCCACAACCACAAGCAGAAAAGGAATCAAGTAGATACTCAGAATTCAGTTTATTCAATGAAAAAAAAAAAAAAAAAAGCCAAAAAAAAGCTCAGTGCTGGCTAATATTTTTTCATATCAAACATACATTTTCAAAGATATCAGATGAGTAACGAAACATCAGCAATATTTTACATAGCCTTCCAAGTACACTGCATCTTGACACATGGAAAACCCATGAAAAGAAACATCTGTGTGTTATTTTTCAAAAACAGATGCTTTGTGAACAACATGACATTGAAAGGTCTAGAGTTACTTTTACAGTGAAAATAAACAGATATTTTTTTTTAAATGGTTTAGTACAATGGTTTAGTTACATGCTTCAGACCTTAAAGCACAAGTGACACTGTCCTGCACTGTCTTAAAAGAAAATAGCTAAAGGAATTAAAAGATTACTTATTAAAAAGTAACCTGACACTTTTCATCTGAGGTACTTCAAGGTACTAAGGTAATAAATTTTAAAAACCCACCAGTTATAAAAAACCAAGCAAACTAACTCAAGTGATAAAATATAGTATACTTGCTATTATAAAATACAATCCCAGTGCGATCATTAACTTGCATATTCTTGGGACATGTTTCTTGCTGCTTTTGAAGCAGAAAGGGAATAAGAATTAAAAAATAGAGCAGTTGCAATGAGCACTCAAATATATTTTACATTCATTCTTATCCTCAAATGAATGTTGATACATCATAGATTTAAAAACAACAGGATTCTGCACTTCAATATCAACCGCTTCTATGTGTATCTTTTTCATTAAGTTTTTCTATTTGCTGTAAATCCTTAAGAGGCCCAGCCAAAGTCATACACAATTTTCTGTGTCACATATTCTCTAGAAGGTTAGAGAAAACTAGCAGCAGATCAAAGTAAGCCTACACAGGCAGAAGGTAAAACTCCATGGGTACCGTAATGTTACGGGAAGAGAGCCCAGATTCATGCTAAGGAGGCTGGAAATGTTTGTGAGGAAAAACGTTCAAAGAAAGCATTTCATATTCCGGTTTTCATTCCGCTCGCACATTAGCATCACATACATCGCAGTCATGTGCCTATGGCAACAGACTGATGCATCCCTAACTCAAACAATCAAAATCACTGATCACAGCTCCTTTGAAAATAAAAATGTAAGCTGCTAGATTTTGGGGATTTTTTCCACTTGAATTTTGCGCCTAGGTCCTCCTTTGGTGAAATCCCTATCAGAAGAAATAGGATTAAGTCTTTCTGTAGCCAGAGGAGCCACTATGCTCCCATACTCCTTCTAAGTGATATGACAACCATGAGTATGGTGCCAATCACCCTTTGTGCTTCCAGAGATTTACGAAGGAACCAGCAAAAAAAGACACACAATTTTATGCCTATGCTGCCCTGAAGTTTCTTCTTTGGTTACAGAGCAAGGAAGCAGCCCACTTAAGCAGCCTGTGCATTCTGCACTAGAGTAAAAAGAACTCAACGGGCATTTAAATGCTGTGAAACAGGTAGTGGACACTACCTGAGAGGATGCAGTGTTACTGAGCAACCGCTTAATGCTACTAAAATAATTAAGTAAACTCTCTGTGCAAGCTAAAGGAGACTAACCAAAAGAGAAACAAATTTAGGTTAAGCAAATCGCATTAAAAGTGGAATCCTTCCAGCACCCAAGAGGAATCAGTTTTGCATTGTGCACTTGGAGGTGGTGTTACTCTGCTTTCTCCAAATATTTTCACATTTATCCAAATATTTTAAGGAAATTTATATAACCAAGATTGTTCAGACACACACACACACACAAATCAAACTGATGTTGTGAGAGTACAATTTAAAAAAATCTGTAAGGTATCTCTTTGCTCGTGTTGGAAAACTATTGCGAGTGTCCCAGGTGCTTGTGTGTGCGTGCATAGGGAAGAGGGGAAGACTTCCTTAACAAGTTCCTCGGGCAAGAGGGAAGGCAGGAGACTGGAGGAGGCCAGGGCGGCAGAGCAGAGACTTGCTGTACCTGCTGCTCTAGGTCCCTACACCTCCGCCTCGGCACCGCAGAGCGAGGCCGACAGTCTTCTCCCTCCCAGTCTTCCCATGAAACTGTGCTAACGTTTGATTTCTGCTCCTGACACTCATGTCACCTCCTTAGCTTTAAAGTAGCGCTAAGCGAGACTTTGAACAAATGACCACAAGAACAATAACTTCAACTGATGGAATTCACATAATCCCTTAGAGTTGTAAAGGTCACGGCCCCACCGTTTCAGCAAAAACCAAGACGGAGCAATACTGAAGAGGAATGTCAGACTCCATATAGTCATTAACAGAGCAAGAGACTTCCACGAGGCACGCTGACCTCTCTTCCCAAGCCAAGCTGAATAATTTGCCATTCCACTTGGCTCTTCTCTACATCGCCCCCTCCTGCCCCCCAAAACATGGTTTATGTCTTTTCAGTGTGATTAGTTTTCACAAGCAAAATACTAGGATCAGATGTGTTGGTTTTTTCTCAATTTTGCAGAAAGTATACCAAGCAAGGAATTAATGTAACGATTCCAAACTAATAGAAGAGATAAGACTACATGCAGGGTTTTCAATTGATTGTTTTGCAATGGGAACCAATCGATTTGCCCACTAAGCTGCACAGTCCTTTATATTTCTGAGCCTCAAGCATCACCCATATTTCTACAGGGAAAAAGTAGTAAAATAAAAGGAATTTCAGTAAATACAGAGAAAAGAGAAGAATGGTGACAAATATGCTAGAGAACATCAAAGGAAAACACAAAGAGGAAGATAGGGAACAACAGTGACTTAATAGGAAAATTTTGAGCAGTTGCTCCAAGTGGTGTCCGCAGAGAGCTGCTATTCGCTTTGTGCTGGCTCTCCTTGTTTCCAGCTGCTAAGTTCACATTGAAAGAAGCTAAAAATACATTAAATACTTTCCAAATACTATTTTCCCATGTAAGCAATTGGTGTAAGTTGCCACAGAGATGTTGTTCTCTTGCCAGTGAGAAGGGAAATAGTATACAATGCTGACAATAGAAGTTGTATTCTACAAAATCTATTGTCTTGGACAAGATGCAGACCAAAATATGGGAAAGTTTGAAAAGGCATTATTTTAGCTATAAGATTTCCCAAACATTTCCCTCTTCCAGCAAGGCAGTACAGGAAAATTATATTTAAAGATGAAAGTTTTATCGCCTATGAGAAAAGGTATATTCTGTACCACTCAGAGGCATAATACGTGCAACAACATTTCTAGCAAACAAACTTTGGTATTTCAATGAGGAAGTAAAAAAAAAAAAAAAAAAGAAGTGTGGCAAACATCTACAATTTACGTATACTGTCTGTCTCCTTACAAACTAAAATTTCACAATGCTGCAGATTTAAAATACAAAGGTACCTGCTTAGCACTCAGGACTCTGACAGTAAACTCAGCTCTATACCAAAGCAAAGTGGGGAGGGGGAGGAATGGGACAACACATACCAAAAACCATCCAGTTCTCTCTGTTAAATGTGAAGTATAACAGGCTTTTTTATGACATGCTTTCCTCCAAAAATAGCAATGACTACACTGCTCAGCTCCCACACGTCCCCCAGCTTAACTTTCTGACACTTAGAACATTATACATTCTCAGTCCTAAGGAATGGTCCAAAGTTTGGGGAGTCAAGGCCCAGAACCCAAACTGCAGAATATGAAATCCAACAATACCTAGGGAAGCAGGCAACTCCAATTTCTTATAACATTAAATCTTCTTTTAAAGCCAAATGTGACAGATTTTTTTAGGAACTCTGAAATCCACAGCTTACCACAGTTTTGGAAAGATGCTGCAAGTGGCAGCAGCGATAATCTGCCAATTAAAAGGCACATGTGCGAGCAAGACTTTTTTTGTCATCCAGACAAACAAGAAGATTATACAGCCTGTTCTCTTCCTGGGGATGAGGCAGGAGAAGCGTTAAGATTGCAGCTGCTGCAGAAGTGGAAGCTCCAACTCCCTCAGAGCTTGTACGGACTGCGTAGCCTAGCATGCCATTACCGGGTGCTACTGTACTACAGACATTGTTCCATTTAGGGTTTTTTCCTGAAATAGACAAACCTGAAGCTTTGGTCTGCTGTAGTTAACGGAAAGTCTTGCAACACATCTTGCAATATTCCACCCAAGTTCCAATTCAGCTCCATATCCTGCCTACCAAGAGTTCCTAAATAACTACTTAGAGGGTATTCTTGAATACCTTCTGAATACAGCTTTCCTTCACGTCTTCTGTGACATTTAGTTTTGAGATTTATCACATTCCTATTGCCCAGTCATGACTTATAATCATGACTTATTTTATATATAAAATAGGTCACATAGTGAAGATAAGCTGGAACCGCAACCATTTCAAGTACCCTACATCCGTAAGGAAGTTATCTTTAAGAAATATGCTTTTTTAGTAGAAAATCTAACACCTGTTATAACAATGATGTAAATTTCACTAAACTCAAGAAAGGACGTATAAAAACTTTAGGGTAAAATATACTATACTATAGCTTGGCCGCCCTCATTATGCTGAAGAATCATGTCTGGCTGATGTATTTATTTTGTAATGTTTAACTATAATAGAAAATAGATGAAGTTCAAATGAAAACACTGTTTAGACTACGTCAACAGAGCATAAAACTAAATGAAGTGATTCCGTATTGACTATAAAAACATATTTGCTAATAGTAAAGCTACTAATGGTTATCTATCAAGATCACAACATGCAATAATTCTGCATCTTAAGAACTGTGTTAAAGCACCAGACACACAAAGTTAGATGTAATTTTCTGATTTTGCAAAACATCATCATGCAGTGCACATTATTGCTATTTTATCATTAGCATAAATAATTAAAAAAAAAAACAGGAAAATTCCAGTTCACTTTTTTTTTTTTAAATTGCAAGACACCAATGAGCTTTCCACTAGGACAGTCAATACTCACTTTACACTTACAAGCAAAAGAAAATCAAATAACAGTATCTTGTAGACTGAAACAACTGCTTTGTTAAAAAGGGAAGGATTCAGAAAACTAGAACAAATGACACTGCTGTAAAAACTATAAGCCTTTTAGACTCGGTTCAAAGACTTATGCATTCTTCTACAACAGACTGAAGTTTTATATTCATCTCAGCAAATCAATCCACTAATAGGCATCAGTCATCAACACCTAAGTAAAGATCTGCCATTTGAAACAGCTTTGATGTGATTGAAGACTCACACACAGTCGTAAGTATGACAGAACAGCTTAGCTATTAAAATGTTTTATCTTGCAAAGAACTGTTCATCCTAATTGACTGAAATACTCTTTGAACGCTATTATTGCAAGGCTACTTCACCACACAGCCCTTTAGTACATAGCCACTTGACTTATATCTCGAGATCCAGCACAACCACATCAAATCTTGTTAGAATATTTTCTCACACATACTTTTGTCAAGAGACCAAAACAATAAAGCTGACTGTCATTTTTACAACCAGTTGCTTAGTTAACTCGATACTGAAACGTACTGGGATTCATTATAAAAGCTGCATGCGATCAGCCATTTCTATCAATCTCTCTTTTTACTGCACTAATAGAATGAATCCTACTAACCACATCAGTTGAAGCGGGTTGGCAGGACGGGGTGGAAGCTATTCCTCCACACCGAGCCCGACCTCTCAGCGCCAGGGGTGCCGGTGGCAGGGGCTCCTTTAAAGCAGGGCTGTGCAGCCCTGGCCCAGCTCCAACACTGCCCCTGGGTCAAGCCGACAGAGAAGAAGCCGGAGACAGCCATCTCAAAACAACTAGTAGGCCGCCCCGGCCACCAGGCAGCCGGAGGTTTCTAGGCCTACCTCATTACTCATTTCAAAGCCAATTTTAAACACACCGAAAGTAAACACACCCCTCCCCCCCCCCCCCAAAAAAAAAAAAAAAAAAGCCCAAACGCAAGCACAAAGTCATTATTAGAAAGGCTATGCAATGATACGCTCTATTTCAGGAAGTTTCCACTGAATATCATAATCGATCACCAGAAACACAGTCGGAAGATTAATAACAGTCTGTGCCTATAACATTTTTCCTTCTCCATTATATTCACAGTGTGTTAACAATTTGCAAGAAAAAGGAATCAAACATACCAGCAACTGCCACCAAGATTACATTTTACAGAATCAAACAAAATGCTATTGATTTAATACCTAAAATGAAGGGTGACTTGATTTTTGCCCTGTATCTATTAACGCATCATGGAGTTCATCAGTTTTTCGGATTACTTTTGATACCAGGAAGTATGTCATATCAATTCCTTGTATGTAGGCAAACACTTATCTATCAGCTTTTATTCCAAAATTGCTAAGTAACCAGCACAAAGGCATAGCGAAAATTTACTCCAGTTCCCTATGCAACTTCCGTAATTCCATATATTCCGTTTCCATATTCCAAATTAATAAAATCCAGGTGAACTTACCTACAGTTTGGAGGAGGGTCTAATGTAATTTCGGCAAGTTCCTTCTGAATTCTGAAGAGGAAAAAAAAAAATAGTATCAAGACTTTTTTGTAAAATATTTCTTTCTAGTTTATGAACATTTCTATAGCAATCAATAACAATAAAATATAATTCTTATAATTTCTGCTGGAAAACTGATGCGATAAGGTTTTATGAAACTGCTCAAGAAAACATTGAACAAAAAAATCAAATTTTTTTTCTGAAAAACGAGCCACCAATCTGGGACAAGTTATGTCACGAGCAGTCACTTAGAAAATCCCACCTTTTCTGTAAGTCAGGGGTCTCAGTGCACATAATTAAACGTCTCATATACCCTCCTTTATTTCCCCTCTGTGTCGGTTTTTCACAGTAGCTAGTGCGGGGCTATGGTTTGCATTTGTGCTGGAAACAGTGTTGATAATGTTCTTTGTTACTGCTGAGCAGCACTTACAGGGTCAAGGCCTTTTCTGCTCCTCACACTGCCCCACCAGCGAGTAGGCCAGGGGCGTACAAGAAGTTGGGAGGGGACACATCCGGGACAGCTGAGCCCGAACGACCACAGGGGTATTCCATACCATGTGATGTCATGCTCAGTATACAAAGCTGGGGTAAGAAGGAAAGGGGAACGTTGGGAGTTATGGTATTTTTATTGCCAAGTAACCATGATGCATGATGGATCCCTGCTCTCCTGGAGATGCACGCACCCCTCCCTGATGGTGGGAAGCGGTGAATGAATGCCTTCTTTCACTCTGCTTTTGCTTTACCTACTAAGCTGTCTTTATCTCAACCCAGGAATTTTTCCTCACTTTTACTATTCTGATTTTCTCCCCCATCACAACCTGGGGGGAGTGAGCAAGCAGCTGTGTGGTGTTTAGTTGCCAGCTGGGGTTAAACCACGACACCCTCATAGCTCTTGCTCCCCAGAATATTTAACTTAATGTATCCTGTACTGGCAGGACAAAAAAAACCAACTTCAGAGGATAGTTGTCTCTCACCCTCCTGGAAAGATCCCATTCCCATCTTCTCTATAACTTCCTCCTAGGATATTATGGGGCTGCTATCAGGTCCCCACAAAGCCTGTCCTCAAAAGGGAAGCACTCCAGCTCCCTGGCCAGGCTGGGGACCTGCCGCTGGACCTGCTCCAATGCATGTTTTCTTTGTACTGAGGGTGCCAAAAAAACGGGTACACATTATTCCAGATGCAGTCTAATGAGAGCTGAGTAAAGGAAGACAAATCACTGCACCGACTGACTGTGTTCCCGTTAATACAGCCCAGAAGGCAGTCAGCCTGCGTTGCTGCCTCATGTTGAGCTTGCTCTCTGCCAGGGCCTCCACCTCCTTCCCAGCAGAGCTGCTCCCCAGCCTCTATAGCTACGACAGGTTAGTCCTTCCCACATGTGTGATGTTACATTGCTCTTTGTCAAATGTCACGAGTTCCCTGTCAACTCTCTCTCGCAGCCCGCTGAGGTCTCTCTGAGCAGTAGCCTTGTCCCTTTGTGTGCCAACTGCTCCCCCCCAGCTTGCTGTCATCTGCAAACTTGAGAGTGCGCCCTGCTCTATCCTCCAGACGACAGATAAAGATGTAGAGCTGGCCAGGTCCAGCACAAATCCTGGCAGTACTGCACTCCTCACAGGCACCCTGCGGGAGGTCTTCTTCCAGGCAGAGCAATTTTGTTATTAAGGATTTCTGGATATTCCCAGGCTGATGGTCCCACGCCAAGCACTTGAATCCCTGATCTATGCCACATCGCGCAATACAGGCTCTTTTCCATTGTACCAGTGTCTGCATGAGAACCAGTGTATCTCCCTCTGAAGGAATTTAAACGTGCAGAGTAGGAGTTTGCAGAGTTCCCAAAGGAACTTGTAGGAGTTTCCAATTCCCAAAGACTTGCTGGAGTATGATGCCATAAGCAGGACTGCAACGGCCACCTTGCCTACAAACTACACCCAAGGCTTTTCTATAGGCTACTTCAGTGCAAAAACATGAGCACTTAAAAGAAGGAAGGAAAAGAAAAACAATTCAATATACCATCAGTATTTTCTTCTTCCCTTCCCCTGCACAGGATTTCATGTAGAGGAGCAGACTGTTATTCCCTACACTAAGAAAGAAAACCTGCATGCCAATACCACTCAAATTCCTGAGATACGTGCTCAAGCCATAACCCAAAAGCTCACACCTGACCTGAAGTACACAAATATCTAACTGCGACCCATTTTGCACACAAGCAAAGAAAACTGTTTATTTTGATAAACCTTCAGTTATATTGGCATATATAACAAAAACGAGCAGTTTAATTCTCTATATGTTAAGATCCAAACACAATCTTACATGCTAAGGAGTCTCACAGCCACTATCAAAATTCCCCTTATGCCACTATGAGATGATTTTATGGCTATAATGAATAAATGAACCAAAGGAAGTAGAGAACCTCCAATCCTTTATCATTCACGTTCTGAAATAATTAGGACAAACGTGGGCAAGATTTGTAGGTAGAGGTAATAATCATTTATCAGACCAGCCAACATCATTGAAAGGATAAAAACATTCCTTCAGATGCTTATCTTTTCTTCTAGTCTCTACGCACCCCAACCTTACATACACACACTAGTTACTCCTGTAGAGGGGGAGAAATTAATTTATTTGCTATTTTACTCATTGAAATATTTACATCTCCAGTACATAGAATTTCCCCAATAAATATCATTCTTTCTTGTAAAAATACAGGCACAGTCTACCTAATCAACACTTGCAGCAAGTTACTGTAGTAACACTTTAAAAGCACCACATTTTTTAAAAGGGAAAATCTGATTAGTGAAGCCTAAGCACCACAAACACGTTGCTTTTAAAAAGTTACTCCATTTTAACAATCCTAGCAGTTCACACCTTTTAGAAGGGAGATCTTAAAAGCATGGGATATGCTTAAAATATTTCTTCTGTATATGACAATTTTCTACTGTGTTTTTGAAACGTATACTATCACAACTTCAAATCATGGAAACCCTAGGTAGTATGGAATCTTCAATTTCATGTTTTATTGATTCTTTTGCTTTTTCTGCCTTTTGGGAAGTTACAGAATGATGGCACTGAACTTCTACAGAGTCAGGGATTACTCTTTTGCTTTACAAATATTAGTAAGAGCAGTTAATATTTCATTACATTACAATGAGTCCAAGACACATCAAGAATGGACTGACAAGCGCAGCTTAAGTCCTAGATCAAAAGCCTTATATTCTTCTTCCTAAACCCTAGCCCATGTCCCTTCCATTCTGAAAAAAAAAAGGGTACAGAGCTCTCTCCTTTTCTCCTTCTATTCTAGTGCAATCCAAAATCTCTACCTTCCGATGCCAAGAGCACTAAAATGGTCTTCTTTCAAGCTTTTCCTGTGATTGAGCAACCAAGAACAAAATACCTTTCTGCTTCAAGTGATAAAAATTGATCAGATGGTACTTTCTATTTTTGTTCAAAAGTCCTAATTGCTTTTGCAGGCATCTAAGATAAAGAGATGCTTCGTTCACGATTATTTTTATACAAACAAGATACAACATATCAATACAATACTGTCCATCAATTGCTCCGCAGCAAGTTCTCCGTGTTTATTCTCCTACTCTGTGGCATCCCAAACTAAAATTAATATATACCTTATTCCACCCTTTTTGTTGCAACCTTAATTTACCTTGCATTCATGCTGAGAGCACAGTCATAAACAGTTTCTGTGGAGCAGCTGACACGCAATAGCTCGTTCACATGTCACAGCATTCAAAGTTACAATTAAATCGTCAGACAACATCCCAGAGAGCCTTGCACTGATAGAGACCTCCAGCGTGCAAGCTGGCCTCTCTCTGCACGAGTTATTCCACTGCTCTGGCACTTGTTTCATATCTCCATTGAGTTGCCCTCAGAATCTGGCATAGGAAAGGACGTGCCTCATTTCCTTCGCTGACCACAGAGGGTTCACCGCAAGAATATGTGGCCTCTGGCAACAAAACATTTTTTGCAGGGTCCTTTCTGGCACCTCTTTCTTTGGAGCTTCTGCCTCACTAGTTATGTCTAGCTATGTCAGAAAGGCAAAAGGACTCCAAAATAAAATCATTATACATATCTGGTTTATATTTAAACTAAAGACATACTGGTTCTCTATCTATTGGGGAGTGGGGTGACAGCAGGGGGAGAAGCCCCTGCTGGTAATCAAAGCCCTGGGCTGTACACACAGGCCATGTAATTTGCAATGTCAGATCTGATACTCTTTGTTTAGCCTTAAAGAAGTCATTTGACCCCTCTCCCTCCCATATATACATACACACACACACAAATATTTTCCCCCTCCATTTTACTAACAGAAAAGAAGAAACATAGTTGCCTTCCAGTAATAGTGCAAAGGTTAATCTACCCCTAAATTCAGAAGCATGAAGGTACATTGTGGATTTCAAATATTATTAATTCTCACAGACATATATTTACTACTGTTCCAAGCCTAGGGGGACTGTGTGTTGTTTCCTTCATGAAACAGTTAAAGCTAAGAGAGAACTGAACATGTCAGAGAGTTTCACAATATGATTAATAGGAAAAGACGCAAAATAAAAGACTGTATGACAATGAGGTATTTTTACGACATCTACTTCTCTAAAATACATGCCTCCTTAGCCATAAAGGCCAGGTGAACAAATACACCATACTGAAGAATATGCTATTTAAAAAATACTAAGAAATGCAACCACTGGTATGTATTTCAATCTTACATAAAGTGCGACTGGGCAGGAAATTGATCTAAAGATGGTTAGATTCATGCTGAGGGAAAAGAAACATTCTTGCCTCCGTACTAGACGCACAATAAATGACAAGGATATTTCTTATAAGAAGTAGCACTCCATATTTTGCCATCGTATTCAACATGCTGAATATTATTCCCAGATTCCTTGAAAATAGTGCTTTCATAAATTTCTCTGAGAAAAAGAGAGAGGGGGAAAAAAGCTAATTTTTATTTTGTTGAATTTCCAACAAATTTAATCCATTACCCATTTGCTACTCCTTAAGGTTGTAACTTCTTTCAGTAAAGAAAAGCAAAGATTACAACTAAAATTTTAAAGTTCACAATGCATTGCAGGCACAGATATTTATAAAAAAAATTCCAAGACTGGACACAAAGGTTGACAGATTTTCAACTATCAACTTCAGGAGGCAGGCAAAACAATATATTTATTTGCCGAGTTACTGTGTCAGCTAAGAGTGGTTACACTTCTCTCAATTCAAAGGTCATGCTAAGATTTGCTACTTAAGAGGTAACAAGATGCCTGCTGTTTTCAAGGACGGCAATTCAATTCCGTGTCTGAACTGTAATTGTGATATGCAGTGAGTTTCTCAATCTTGACATGTTAGGTAAGAAAGGTTGCTATTTAAGGTGATGCCCTCTGGGTGAGTAAAACTGAAGGACCAGTTCACTGTATGACATATGCTGCAAGCTATTACACCTGTATAGCAGCGAGTCCTAAAAGTATTAACAGAGAAGGACGACGGCGTGTGATGGCATTCCGCCTTCTTCATACCACCTACAGCAATGCTAACAGAAGGAACTCTGTATCTTAAAAACACAAATCTTACTCAAATAGGAATTCGAGTAGTTTCATATAGCCTCCATAATCAGATCATTTTGGAAAGCAGTAAGCTGTGGGAGTAGTATATTCATACATAAGACAGCGTAGCAGTTTACTTTTACACAAGCAAAAATCCGCATACTGCTAAATCTTGTTTTATATAAAACCTAATACTACTGAAAATTCTTTAAATCTAATTGACTGCATAAACATACAAATAAAAACCAGCAGTATTCCAAACACAGATGTGCAAATCTTCATTCTAATCCAAGATATACAGTAGGTATCATAATGTAATCCAAAAATACTGTGACTACAATTCTATATGCATGAAAAAGCTTTCCAAGTGCAAAAACATGACTTCCAAACCCAGATTAGAATCAAGTCTGTAGTCTGGGGCTTTAGCTTCAGTGCTACGTTAACTTTCTGGTGTTCTCTGCTTTAAAAAGGAATTAGGGAATCTTGACGAAAGCTGCAACTGTGGTAGTCTCTGTTATTTGGGATTTTTACTGACTTTAGCAGAGTTGACTCCTTTAACTATAATGGAGTTATTAGAGGGAATCACATTGTGAAACACTTAAGTGAAGATTATTGTGACTTTAGAGTAATGCTATACAAACCCGCAGAAATCAAAAGCTAGAAACTGAAAAAGTCGCTAAGCACATATTCAGTCCTCTTTCACCAGGACAGCTAAATTATTTCAATTTATTTCAATTTTTGAAAGATCACTTTTTAACATGGTCAAGAATAAAATTCCCATTGAAGGAGTACAGCTTTATTCCTGCATTATTTTTAATTTCTAAGGAACAAAAATATTACTATGAAGATACTTTATATAGACAGTTTCTGTAACACTTATCACATACTGAGGACTCTGCCATTTTCCTGTCTTCATGTCACTCCTCTCCTTTTTTCCGCTCTACTTTAATTTCTGATTTTCCTTTCTTGAGGCATTACTGATTTTAATTAAATTTTTAGAATTAATTCATTTTAATTTAAAAGCAAAGAAGCAAAACCTGTAACAGGAAAACCTGGCCAGATATTAAGAATGTTTATAGACATGTAATCCTTGTGACAAACTACTGATTACTAAAAAAAAATTTAAAACTATCACGATACTATTAGAAAAAAAAAAAGCCGGTTACTATAAAAACTATTGTAGTGATCCTTCTACAAAGTGCTATGACAACCAGCACTCCTAAAATACTTTTTTTTCCAAAAATATTACTTATTGTGCATATATCTACAGAACTCTTATAAATCATCTCAGCTTTTAAAATGCATAATCAAAGCTTTTCCTTCAACATTAGTACACATGTGAAACTGGCCTCAGAGTCTAACTGGCAAATGTACTGATGTCAGCAACTGGCATAATTAGTTTCAGTAGAACCATAAGCAGATATGATTAAACTTTAAAAGGTTTAAGTAATTTTATCACTGTGAAATGCACACTGATAAAAGCTCTAAGCTTTGAAGATACAAAGCTAAGATTAATAGACCGATTTCTGACATATCATTATTAATTTTTTAATTGGATAGTGTCCCCAGGCCCTCATCAGAATTGTGGCATCGTTACATTAGGCATAGTACGAAGTTCAGAATGAACTTTTCTAAATATGTTAAAACTGGGTTTTTATGACCTTAGAAGTCATGACTAGTCCAATATTCCTAATATGTAAAAAATAACAATAGCAGGAAGCAGACAAAAGAGAAGAAAGCCAGAAACCATAATGGCTGTGGGGATTAACTACATGAATAACATCATGGTTTGAAGTGAAAGCTGTTTTTTTTTTTCCCTTTTAGTCATAAAAGAAAACATGAGCAAGCTTTGCTGGCCATCTTAAGTGATACGACTCGGTAACCTCCTAATAGTGTCGTAGTAGGAATGGGTCATCAGAAAGCACTCCACCAAGGAAGAAAAAAAAAAAAAAGACTACCAGTAAAGAATGTGTCTATGCCAGAAGAAACGCATGACAATACCTCACTGCAAAGACAGAAGAAACTTCAGTTCAGCAAAGTATGTAAATGGTAAGGGACAGATTAAGCCAAGACAAAGACTCGGATCCTGAAGAGATGTGCACACAGGTTTATATACTGGTATTTAGGGACTACTACTACATGCATGTCATAAACTATGGCAATAGTGCTTTGATGCTTCTCCTTTACCACAGCACCATCATGGCACAACTCCGATGCCTTTTCTTGAACTTTACATGGCCTTGAATTAGCAAAGAAACAGGATCTGGGAATTCTACATGAAGATAGTCTGCAAATAGGTTTCTTGTCAGATTATTTTAAAAGTGTTTTTTAACTTCAATCACTATAATCCTATCTGAATTCTGTTGCCTAGACTAACACCCCTACATGTACTGATGGAGCAACAGTAAGCTGTAAATTCCTTCTGTTTGGTCCAAGCAAGACAACCGTTATCTGGAGATTAACATGATAGCATAGAAGAATTTAAATAGCTATTCTATGAACCCACCTTTCCTCTCAAGCAGAAACGAGAAGGAAAAGAAATGGGTATTAAAACACACCACAGTTTAAAGTAATGAAACCAACATGCATTTGTTGTTGACTCAAATATTTCTGACCTGACCATCCGGGAAAGCGACGCACAGTACTTTACAGCAATAGGTATTACGGTAGTCCTAACATGCTGAGTTACTGAACTGTCTGAAATGTTTATGGTTAATTAACTGTAAGTTACACTGACAAGTTTCAACATCAGTCATATATACACATACAGAGATATATTTTATAAGGCTACAAAACTGTCTGAGTTTTACTAGCAATAAAAAAATGTCAGCTTTTATCATGCAAGCTACTATTAAAACCATGTGAAAGAACCAATCTGTCAAAGAAAGGAAAAAAGTATACAGGTCTTATTACTGTGACCAGTCTCAAAAAGGCTATTACACTGATATAGTAGTGTTATAATAAAACAATAAGAAAATTAATATCCTCGGTCAATACATACATCTGATGGCCAGCTGAAAAAAAAAAAAAGAAGAATAAATAGCCAGAAGGAACACTGTACCTTTTAGCACTAGTTGACAGTTTAGCAGCCGTTTTGCTTGATATTTTGCCCTCTTTTTTCTTGGGTTGAACTTGCTCCCTTTCTTGCTCCTGCTGAACACCTTCACGCTGATCTCCATCAGAGCTGCCTCCGCTAGTGCTCGGACTATCATCAACTCTCTGCCCCTCTGTAGACATGGCAGATGATGCACTGAACAAAAAACAAACAGCAGTTAGCTTTTTCAGAAGAAACTGTCTAATAGTCTTTCTTACATGCCCTAAGGAAAAAACACACGAGATTTACGTCTTTGTCTTAATAAATGCCACTTGTGTTACAGTACTTCAGTAATGTTAGTACTGAAGAGTTTTGCAATAAGCACCTTAACAATAACTCAAGAGTTGGTCATTTTAAACACCATATCAAATAAATAATAAACCCTTATATATATGAAAAGCATAAGTTACTGTAGTTAAGCGGGAAACATAATTCTGCAAGTATAATACCACTCACTGTGAACAAAATTTTTCAACCACTTGGCAAAATCATGAGTTCGCTACCTCATCACTACACCACCAGTTCAAATCTAGCACAGTTTGTTAAAAACCGAGAGCTATTACTATCTTAAGACTCCGTTATCCTATATGAAATAAATCTGTGGGCTCATTCCAAGTCTATAATGTGGGTTTCCACATTACAAAATCCACATCTTGGCACGCTTGATGGAAACACTCACAGAACCAAAAGGCACTAACACAGGGCTGTTTGTATTTACTAAACCAGCACTCTTCTAGAGCAGTAAGCTACCAAGAGGATATATGGAAGTTTTCTTCCCCGACAAATTCTCTTCAAGCAACATGAGGCAAGAAAGCTGTCAGAGAACACGAGCAACAAGAAATCTCAGTATGTTTCAGAAGTTAATGCTTTATTTGCACACTTCTGATACTAGTTAGCTATTTTCATTTCTTCCTTCATTTTAAATAGTATAACAATATGCCGACAGATGAGGAATTACAAGCCCACTGCTACAGCTGTCATGACTTCTCAAACTGTTCTAATGAAGGGCAGATGTCCATGAAAAACTCTTACTGAATTAGCATATGTGGTGGCAATGACTGTTAGAAAATTTTACAAAAAAAACCAAACCCACACCCAAGCCCAGGTTTTTCCTTTAACTCCAAACCTGTAGTTTATATACATATTTTATATATCCTCCTCTAGAGATTTTAATAAAAGAATCACCTTCAAAGCACGCAGGCCCAAACGTTACTTGCTAACGCCCACGCAATCCCCACATATCTCTGTGGTTTTCTGATCGAATCTGTCTGAATCAAGAATTTCTCTTTCATACACAAAGCGTTTTAAATTGCTCTGAACTATGACTTGCTTTTCCTCTTGTCTACGTACAGACGCCATCCCAATTAAGAACAAAACTATTCACCTTGACTATTATGTTTTAACACTCTCTCAAAGGAGAATACCGAGATTGCAGGCTCAGACTCAACCATGCTCATTCAGTGGATTAAACAAAGTTCATCTCCCAGCACGTATTTGTGGAAAGAGTAAAATAAAAGTAAAGTAACATCAATGCCAACAGGGTTATGGTGAAAAGGACACTTTTTTAAAAGGCCATGTTTTACTTAGAAAATAAATCTAGTCCTCTTCTGCAAGAACCTTACCGAGATTTAATTCTATGAAACAGTATACACAGTGGAGTGGAAGAACTAATTTTTTCAGGTATTATTGACACAATGCAGCTAACTTCAGGAGGAATTAGATCTTTTTTGTCTAAATTATGAAGCTCTTCTGAAAAGGAAATCTGGAAGTATGGCATCACTTCAAAATGTTTAGATGCTAAAAGAAACAGCAAGTAATAGGAATTGATGGATATGGGACTAGGTTTCTCTTAATCAGCTTAAGCTATATTGGGTTTTATTATGGAAAATAATATTTTATAAATATATTTTCATAGATAAAATTAATATAAAAACCACAACACCTAGCCTGCTCATTGAAGTAACTGAAATAATGATAGCTTGTGTCCCAAAATTAAAATTCAAAAATTGTTCACTCTTAGACAACAATTTTCCTACTGTAGAGCTGTAACATTATATTTAATATAATTCATTTATTTACACTGGTTAATGTTTAGATGTTTACATCCTAGTTGTCAGATTTTAAAATAAAAGCAACAGAAGATTTAGAGATAATAACACACAAAAGTATCGTATTCTGACAAGTCAAAATATGCATTTAATAACCATAATGCTATTTTGGTAGTAGGAACCCATTGTATTTTAGCTGTATGTGTAAGCAAAGAAAATCTCATCTTTTTTTCCTAACACTTTTGATGGCCTTTATTTACTTTAGATTTTAGTTCTGATCTTTGCTTGACACATCTAATTTTAAAGAGAAAAATTCTCTTCACAATTTACATAGACTTTAACACTGCAGGCCAGAAAGTTAAAAGCATATTTAATAAAGCCTATATGCATAGGACATCTGCTGTGAATAATCTTGGCTATAAATATTACTATTATCCAAAAACAACTGTATTCACTTCATAAGTTCAGGTTACTATCCAGCAGACAAACACTGTAACAGTAGCCCAGAGCATATAATTACTGTAACATGTAATGCCAGCATTTACAACAGGAAAATGCTTAAATCTGTCATTTGATGTCTGGCTAGTTTCTTGCATTTATTTTTTTTCCTCTCCCCTTCTCTCTCTGTTCCCCTTTCTGACATCCAGGCAGTTCTTTCCATGCCCTCTCCTCAAGGTATCTGCAATTTTAGGAATTTTGCACAGTTCAAGGGATGTTCAGTATCACAATAAAAGTGTGTTGCAAAGGGCCTGATGTCAGACACTTCAAACGTGGCCAAACTTAAAAGGCAAACAAACACGCAAACAAACAAATAAGAGAATGCGGGAAAACAAACAATCAGTTGAGGAGATGATACTGTTAAGAAAACATTTCACTGCCACAAACAGAGAAATACTAGACCCTCCTTGAAACTGAACAGCCACGAGCGTGTTTGCAACTGTCACAGGGAGGGAGGCGAAAGACACACGATGTCCAGGTCCCTGGCTGCCAGGCTACTCCACGTTCAGACAAGGGTTGCTAACCTCCCTGCTTTGTGCCGAGAAAAATGAGCAGAGGGGACCGAGGAGGGAGTGGAAGGAGGCTTAAAAGTCTCTCCCTTAACCTGAGATGATTCAGCAGAGACACAGATTACAAGTGTAACTACAACTATCAATTCTAAGTGAAGAGCGCCCAAAAGATCTTGCTTCTGTCACATATATATCCACTGGCACCTTTCCCTCCTTCCTCAAAAGGGAAAAAAACACCCAAACCACAACAACAACAAAAAACCACCATCACCCCCCCTCAAAAAAAAAAAAAATTAAAAAAAATAATCTAGCAATCAGGGACAGAGAGATCCTGGCAACGTGCAGATGGGTCCCAAGGGCGGCAGAGCTAGTGATGATGTCTTTCTAAAGCGGTCTTAATTTCCTATAAGCCAAGATAAATTGAATATTTCTGCAGGGTCCACGAAGAGCAGCAACAGCAGCAGCCGCCTTACTTCATCTTCATTAGAAGCCGTAAAGGGCAAAAAAAGGACCAAAAACACCACCGGAGGGGACGCAGAAGGAAGGGGGCAGGGTCCGCCTCCGCCAGGGGCACCCAGGGAGGGAGGGGACGGCACCCCCGGCCCCGCGGGTGGGCACACAGGCGACCCCCCCGTCGGGGAGACCCAGCGTGCGGCACCGGG
>JAHREE010000259.1:8920281-9083275 GCA_033628505.1 Tringa tobata | reverse complement strand
GTGACCTCGGTGGCCGGCATGGCAGTGAGGAAGAGGAGAGAGGCCGAGACAGAGCCACGCTGAAATGTTGCGTGTTTAGTGCGAATAATACTAACCTGGAGGAAAACAAACCTGTGACAGAGCGGGCTGTCAGGTAACCGGCTGCGCTGGCCTAACTGAGGTACTTCTGTCCCTCTGCTGATCCTGCCGCTTTAACCTTTACATAACGCCCAGTTTATGCTTAGATACATTACATAAACTTCTGTCGCCTCAAACCTTTCTTCATCGAACAGGGAAATATACCAGCCAAGGGTAAAGGCGTAATGGCAAGTCAAAATATTTTCCCCCTTCCAGCAGAGAAAGGGAATTGAAAAATTAAGGGTGTTCTTTGCCATTCCGCATGTACGAGGAAAAGTTTTTCCCTGCTTGAGCTGTGAAGTATTGTACTTTTTCTGACTCATGGTTACGGTGTAGGTGGAGTCCGTGCTACCAAACATACAGAAATTGAGAACTGGAAGCACTGCTGACGTATTTAAGGATTAGAAA
Organism: Tringa tobata; assembly: GCA_033628505.1. Lineage (NCBI taxonomy): Eukaryota > Metazoa > Chordata > Aves > Charadriiformes > Scolopacidae > Tringa > Tringa tobata. The sequence goes on along the minus strand of JAHREE010000259.1, from coordinate 9,082,750 downwards.
CATTATTGGCACCTGCTCTCATGTTATACCCGGACAACAGAAGGGAATTTTGCAGTTTTCCTGTACATTCACAAAAAGTGAATCTTTGTTCAGTAATTGTTTTGAAATAACTTGGTTTATTGTCTCTTCCTATTTCTGTGTTAAATTGTCCCAGTGGCATTTTCATCTAAACTTTAAAATGCCACAGTCAGCTCGTTCTTCCTATTTCATGTGCACTTACAAGGTATCTTCCTGCTTCGGATGAACTCATAGAAAAAAGCTCCTAATGTCAGCTAGGTGGGTTTCTATCTGCCAGCATACATTGACTTCTCACAAGGACTAATAACTCAGTAATTAGCAGAATATGATGCATTAAAATCCTTTGAAGAATGCAAATCTTCTGCAAGTAATGCTTCTCATCGTGCTGAAAGGCTGCTGGGCGCATTGGACACTCTTGACATCATGGACCCCTTTTCTAAAATCACTTAAGTCATGCCTTTTCCTTTCAGTCCTTCCAAAACGGACCTTCTGAAAGCCATCCAGGAAGCAATGAAATTTACTTCTAAATGAGTCTTCTACCATATTTCTTTAACGTTGTTCTGATTGCTTAGAGGTGCCTTAAAGGAGGCATAAATTTTCCTGTTCAAATACCCCATCTATTGAAACTCCTCCGCCCATGTCAGGGCTTCACTTCAGTGACAGTCCGGTGTGCTTCATTATAGTCGTTCTTTTCTGCTAGGATCCACAGGAAGCACAGGGAGAGAAGCTCAGTGAATGGCCTAATTCAGACAGGGGTAGGATGGGGCCATAGACTGTCCCAGAATCTGGGTCATAAATTCCCGGTGCCAAAAAAATCAGGAGAGCGCTGAAGTGTTCCAGCACCCAGTGAAGGGTTTGAGTCATCAAGAGTCAGGCCCTGATTTTTCTTTTGGTGTGTAACCTCTGGCGCGAAGCCCTAAATGGTAGGGCTTAAATTAAGGACAACTAAACAAGGGAGAAGGTTTGCACTGCTTTATGAATAGAACATGCACAATGAGGTGTGCCCTGTGATTTTAAAAGTGGACATTTTGAATGAGCCCTACCTACGCAGTGTAAAGAGAATAGGGCAGGGTAGTCAACTGCTCCCAGCTTTGTCCTTTTGACCTTTCAAAATAACATGTTTGGCCCTCAGATGTTAAAGGTTGCATAATATTGTATAATTCCAAATCCTTTGGAAGACTTTTGTAAGTTTGAATCATATAGGCTGAAATCCTGGCCTTCTTGAAGTGAATGGCAATACTCCAGTGTTAGATTTCACTCATGCTGGAGTGCTAAGGCACACACATTACACCTTTTTTTTTTTTTTTTTCCCCTGCTTAGTTTTATGTGGTTTCTAAAAGCTGACGCTATTTACAACACCGGACACATCCAAAACAGCCTGAGTTCTTTATTCTCACAGAAGCTTGCAGCTTCCTTGAAAAGACACACCAAAGTTTGGCTCACCTGGCACAGACAGTCACCCTTTAAGACTGTTATAGTTAAGGACACTTCTGTTAAGGCCTCTTGATTTAGAGTGTCTGTTTTAAGAACAGATATGCCAATCAAAATTCATGAAGTTGGAGAAACCTGAGACAAGTTTCCACTTAAGAGTGTGTAATTAAAAAAGGTATTGAATCAATTTAGATTTTTAAACTTACTTAGTACTGAGATCTCATTTATGGCAAGTTTTATCCATTTCTGTTCAGCTAAAAAACCAGGGAAATTAAATTGGAAGTTGTTGTGACACATCAAAATAAGAAATAGGAAAATGCAACTTTGAGGTTTCTTCTGCATTTCTCTTCATGAATTATTGTTCATTCCCCTTTAAAAGGATATGTAATTTTAATATTGCTATTTAAGTTGTTAAATGAACGTTGTGGTCAAATTATAACTGATAAAAAGGGATTGGCTTTCTGAGGTGGAGAAAAGACAAGGAATTATCTCAACTGTGATACTGCTGAAAACATAAGAGTATGTGTCTTGTGATAGCATATCTCCCTTTCAAAACTTTAATATTTTATATTAAAGAATGAGATGGAAATATTCAGTTGTCTTGTGGTGTGCTCTGTTGTTCTGTCAGTCTCTTTCAACCGAATCCTAATGAACCAGATAATTCCATCCATCTGAACTATTATCAGCAGAGGATTGGAAGAATGGGGACAAAGGTGCCTTTATTCATTGTTTACCTGATTCCACTTTTCAGCTCTGCAGGGGTTATCCCAGCCTGTGTCACTCGCCCATTTCTTCCCTGCTGTTGGGTGTGTTTGATGAGTCTCGGGCCCTGTGGGGTTGTTTGGAGAGCAGATAGCAGGCGGCTCTCAGCAGCAGGCCCTCTCTTTCCCAATCTTGTCCTCCTCCCTGAGCTGAGGTGGGGGCACAGAATGGCATGAGTCCCTGCAGTAGCTTTATGCTGTTATGGGATTCCCCTCCCATAGCTGGCTTTCCTTATACTGCTGTCATGGCACGAAGCCATAGGGATAGTCCAGAGAATCTGACCTGTTCTCTATTCTTTTCCCCTCTCTGATAATTCTCTCTCTCCCATTTGTAGTTTATTCTCACACGCATCTAATTTGTTTTTGTTTTGTTTTTTTTTCTATAATCTTGCTTTGCTTTTGTTGACACTTGGAAGAATCCCACACTGTACGTTGGCAAATGTAAACTGAAATTCACAGGTACCCTGATCTCTGAAGCACCAGCTGTGTCTGAAAAGGCAGCATTTGTGTGATTCAGAGATCAGGATTCTTCACATTCATTTTGTTTTCCTGCTATCAGCATGTAGAATGAAGTGGAGTAACAAGGAAGGTGCAGCTGAAATTTCATTAGAGTTTTCAGCTAATTGCGTATGTCTTCATCCCTTAAAACATGACATCCCATATCAAGGAAAATATGATTGAATCCTGAACACGAGATAAGCCTATTACCCTGAATACAGGTAAGTGCCTCGACAGAAATCTGTTTAAAGTATTTTCATGGCATTCTGTAGTAAAATGATTGTGTGGGCACAGAGAGAAGTTATTACTAGCATGACTTTTTTATTTGCTCTACAATAGTGTAAACCCTCAAATCATTAGAATTTATTCACCCTAGTCTTTTCAAGCCATTAAATATAAAGAGAGTTGTAAGTTGTGAGGCAACTTTTAAGATCTCTCACTCTAGCCTAAAAAAAACTAAGAATCTGCAGCTTCTCCTCCTCCCCTTTGCTCAGAAGCAGAACAGCTCCCACTATCATTCAGCTGGAACCAGAAGAAGCAACTGGGACAATAACCATGTGGCATCAGAGATCCCGATGACTCTCAGCCACTTTTGCTGCCCAGAATTGTAAAGAATAAAGATAAAACATATTAGGGATGGGTGGGAGTGAGGTAATAACTTGCTTCTGTGCCCTTAACGAAAGCCTGGCTTTTTCTTTAAGATAGGGAATAAATCGCTGCTTAGTGTCCAGAATAGAGGATTGTTGCTATGTGCTGCTTTAGAGCCCAACTTAAGATAATGGCAGAAGATAATTCTCTAATAGTTTCTAGACAGAAATTGTTAACAACTGAATCCTAGACTAAGCCACTGCTTTAAAAATCTCATCTTATGTGTACTGGTGGGAAAAATCTTTATTTCCAAACCTATTGTAATGCAATGACCTGTAACTGGAAGAATTCCCTTCCCTGCATTTCCTGTCTTAATTCATCACCGTACGTGGGAGAGGATGTTGAAAAGTGAAGATAGGTTAGAAAAGAAAATCGGAGGTTTTTAGGTGTTTTTTCCACATGCTCTTCAGCACCTCCGCATCCCTATTATTTTATGTTGGTTTCATAACATTAATTCTCAGGATCAGAGCTTGGTTTTGTGATTAAAGATGGGTAAAATTCTGAGGATCTCTTGTGGTTCTGTAGGGAAAGTAACATCTTTACACAGAAAGAAAAGTCGTGGGCACTCATGTTCCCTTTTAATATTGTTAAGGTTCCAGAAAAATGTGGGCTAACGTCCTCTATGGTTAAAGCATGATTAGTGCATGCTTAAGGAGTAGGCTTGTGCATCCACCACAGCAAACCAAAACCCCATACAGCAGGCTTATTCAGTCCTTTCAATATGAATGACCAAATATATTTCAGGAACCCAAGGGGCCACAGTCAGTCTGAAGCAGATTGTCTGCCTTGTACAGAGTGGAAATTACCCATGTGCTCTCTGCAGGGGATTCCCCCAGTGAAATGGAAGTCCCCGGCAGCAATAAGTCAGACTAGTCATGGTTTGCTCTTCTTTCCTGAAGATCCTGGCCAAAGAGCCTGATTTGGGCTGTACTTGGAAGGGAAAAAGGGGAATGACTGCAGTTTGATAAACTTAAATTATCCCTTCTGCTTTATGGAACCTTATACCCAACTAGTGCCAATACAGCAGCTGCCAGTGGCTAAGTCCAAGGACAAACAGAGGAAGAAAAAAACCCAAATCTCATTTGACTCGTTCTTGGTGATAACTGTTGCAGGAAATAAATGACATCTTTTTCCTGTAGGTCTAGGCAGAGCTGGACAAACTCCTGTCTGCACTTCCCTAAGCTCCTTCTGCAGAACCTCAGGGAGCAGAAAGCAGAACAGCTAGCACTCATCTTCCTCACCTACCTGAAATGCAGCAGGCAAGCCGTGGAAGCAGCAACTTCAGGGCAGGGACAGGCACTCTGAATCACAATGGAACTGTTCCTGAGGCTGCAAAGTCATGGGGAGGCAGTGGGAAGGACACAGGTGAGGTGATGCTTCATTTAAAAAAGCTGCAAGGCACAACACAGGAATACGTCTACTTCCCCAGCAAGCAGACTTTTTTCCTGAGTGTGCTTACCAGAGCTCAGAGCCCTGAGTGGCACAAGTGGGCTCTTGGACATCTTAATCTTATCATAATGAGTGTTTTAAGGAACTCTTCTTAACCTTGTAATTTCAGAGCCTACCTAGCTGTATTTACTACTGTGTTTTAGTCCAAGTAGACCCTTATTTTAACCAGCTTTGCGTCTTACATAGCCGTTTCTACCTCTGCAAAGTAGATGTTTCTTGCATTTTGAAGTTAATTTGGAAAAGCAAAAATTAGAGACTCCACCACGCAGTTTCTCTTTGAAATGTTTATCTTGATTTCCTGTGTTTGGCAGAGTGCTTTGAACTGCAACCCACGGCATAGCTGAGGACTAGGTCCACAAAGACAATTTGGTATCTCTGTTGTCATTTCTAACTATTGATGCTGTATTGGCTAGTGAAGTTCACAATTCTCAGGGAAGGCCGAACATTTCAAGTGAAATACTTTATCAGAGCTAGATATTTAAGACAGTGGAGGTCCACAAAGATTTGGCTGAGTAGTGAGCCACTTAACCTAGTCATTAGGAAGCGGCAAGGAGGGAGGTGACAGTGGCACAGCATCTTCCAGAAATATAAGTACCTGTCTCTGGTTGGGGCTTCTAGCTGCGGGGTTGCTAGATCCGTCTCCTGCATCTAGCAGAAGACTCTTCTCTGGTCTATCTTCTGGTGATGGAGGCATCACTGAGAATGTGGGAAATGGAAATTTAATTCTGTCTGCTGAATGAAAGGACAAAACCACACAGTTTCTAACTCCCAGAAGTGTGTCCTAACTACTACAGCATTTTGGAGCTTAGCTTATTTATTCTCCCTGATTGCATCGCTTCTTCTCTCTAAAAAACACCTACATCTACACTGGATTGGAACTGCAAACGTGAGAGGCCTAACAAACAGGCTAAAAGTCATTCTCTATCTTTTGATCTCTCACTCTTTTAATATTTAATGATCCCATTCAAAATGGAACAGCATTAGCAAGAGAGATTAAGAAGTCCCCTGTCTCCTTCCCATGCCATTGCCTGTTTTCCAGGCAGCAACCCAAGATAACGTGTCCCTTCAGGAAAACAGGTGGTTTGTGCCCATGTCTCTGACATCCTCGGTGAAAGGTCTAACTGCTTCACGTTTCAGTGAGGTGCTTCTGCTTTGGTGAAGGTGGGAGTGCTTGTTCTGCCAGGCCAACAGCATCCAGAGGCGGGATCAGGATCCTCAGCTCTTGAATCATCAGTGTCAGGGTCGCAAAGAGGTGTTAAATTGCTCAGTGCCATCAAGACTTGGGGTTTCTACTCACAAGATCAGACATGACTTAAAAAAGAGAACACACCACAATTCACCATTACCTGGAAAAACACATTAAAGGAACAAAACGCGTTACAGATTCAGGCACGCTGGGCGACTGTGTGCTGGTGCAGTACTGAGATTTTCAAGCATCCCGCTCAGAATGAGTGCGACTGAGGGACCTGATGTGGCAGGTGAATGATCAGCCTCAGAGAAGACATCTTGGTTTGGAAGCTCTTGCAGTACCATGTGCTGCCCTGCCCTGCAGCTCGGGCACCCCCCTGGGGACGGGGACTGGCCAAAGCTGGGGGCCTGTGGCTAGGCCTGGCTCGGCAGGGCCCGTGCCCGGGCCCATGGCTGCAGGGAGCTGGAGATGGGCCCTGCTGTGGCATGGCCGGGGCTGATGTGGAGCCCAGGGCCCTGGGCAGGGTGAGGAATCCCCAGGGGAGGCTGGACAGGGGGGAGCCGGGCTGGTGGGCGCCTCAGGGCCCTGACACTGTGTCGGTGGAAACCGCTTTCAACAGCCATATATTCTTGCTGTTTTGGCTGTGAACACACAGGAGTAGAATTCTGAGTAACGTCATTTCTAAATTTCTTAACTTTCATTTTCATGTAGTTATGTATAGAGAAATTCCGTTTTTCAAGTAAGAAGAACTATTATCTTGGAAAAAAAATGCTGTTTGGGAAAAGCAGAAATCAGTCACTCCCAGGAATGCCCACTAATTCAGCTAGATGATTATTATATTCCACAATCAGCCAGCCAGGCTTTATTATTCCTTTGAGACAATGGAAGATATAATTTGGTTTTGGAAGAGTTTCAAGGGTAGCTTTTCGCTCCTGCGTGCGGGCGGCTTGGATTGCGCTGTGTTACCGGCCTGGAGCTCCCGGCTGCGGGGGACGCTGGCTAAATGGTTTGCTGTGCTGCATCTCCCGTGGGGTGAGATGCCACGGAGGCTGCGAGTGGCACAGCTGCCTCGGCATCTGCTCGAAGAGCCCACAGATCTGAGACAATGGACCAGAAATTGGCTGGCAATTGAAACATAATGGTCTGGCCATTACTGGTAATTAAAAATCCATTGGTGAGAGCTCAGAAGGCAAAGGAGGCATGTGGAAGATACACAGGTTTCCTCTCACCTGGGTAGGCTAGGATAGGCCTAGAAACAGGTGTACATGTTTTTTTCACGTAGACCTACGTCAAACTCCTTTGAAATCGATGAAAACATTCCCATTGACATTAATGGACTTTGGATCAAATCCTAATTGCCACTATAAAACCTTTTTATTGATGCCATACATTATTTGCCAGGTATGTATTTTAATAAAGCAGTCCTAAATGTACCATAGGGAATGTGCTCCTTAAAATTTATATCTTTTTTGAAACTCTAACAAGGGTAAGCCCTCTGACAGGGGAATTTAGATGTACTTTATTTCTGAGGGAGGTCTTGAACCACTGTTTAATTTTGTAGGGAAAATAGAGAACTGTGCAAAAGTCTGTGGGTTTCTTTAGGTAGAACCTCACAGAAGCATTTTCTGTATTCTAATTCACAACAGTTCATTCCCTCAACTGTGGCTTTGGTGTGAAACTCAAAATGCAAACCAAAAGTAACTAAGCATCATCAAAGCTTGGGTGATCTGGTTTCATGTACTTTACATAGTTTGATCACCAAACCAGATTCTATAGGCAGGTTTGTTCAAAACAGTATCTAGATTAATTCAAAAGTTCATGAAAGTCATAGTAAGGCTTTTTCTAAAAATAGGATAAGTTTTAAACTTATACTGAAACTCTAAATCGGCCTAGTTTCATGTGATTTCAGATTTTGTTATGGGTGTTGTGGAGGAAGAGTGGTCTTTTCTGGTAAAACGTAGGATATAAAGAGAGGAGAGCTAAGACTTGTGTAACTACACAAACTAAGTAACTTTTTCTGAGTTTCCCTTTCACAAAATATACTTAATAGTCACATGGATGTCAAAAAGCTCGGACCCCCTGATATTTGTATAGATTTCTCAGTCCTCCAGGTCAAGCTGCAAAATACTAATATGTAACTCTTGAAAGCATCAGTGAATACTACAAGAGCTTTCATTTTCCACAGCATAGCTGTAAAGGTGAATTGTGATACCATTTTTCACTCCAGGAATAGAAGGAAACATACTTCTGAGATCTCACATAGCAGCTGTATTCTTGGTAGCAACAATAATGGGCAGTCTTAAAAATAGTATGGGAAGACAGGGATCTTAAGTAAGCTACAAACTATTATTATCAGAGTTTCAAGCTAAGCTGTAACTTTCTGTTTGGGTGGGTTTTTTGTGGTCTTCTCCATAGGGAACTTAAACATATTGGCACACAGCTAATGGCCATTTAAAATTCAGTGGCTGAAGCAATTAATGCCCCCAACCCTGCTGTCTTCCAGAGGCATCTGCCCTGTGGTGGGGGTGGCTGAATGGCTTGTGAATCAGCTCCTGAACCTTACAGTTTAGCATAAACCAAAATCAATGTTGGTTTACCTTAATAGGCCAAGCTATAAGCTGCGGTGGTTTAGAGCTGATTCACGAGCTGTTCAGCTCCCCCCTGTTAGGAGGTGGCAACCTCTGGGAGAAGTCTGGTAACCTCTGTAAGGATTCTTAGGAGAAGAGCAGCCAATCCTTCAGTCCCTTCAGTTTAGTTTCCCACTATTTACTGCAAGCAGTAGCTCTTTAGCTATCATATCCTTTTAGGTGGCATCAAGATTATTACCTGTGTTCCCTGCTGCTCATAGCAAAGATTTATGGCTACATGCCATAAATGTGTGATCCCAGAGGGTCTCAGTTTAGATCAGCATCTGGCCTTGAATCTCAGGGACAAAGATAGAATTAATCAACAACCAACCAACTTTACTATTTTCTGATGGAAAAAATTATTGTGGAAAAGATGTATTTCAAAACAATAACCAGTCTGTAAATGGATTTCGCTTGACAAATATTGCCCTTCTGTATAAGTGCCTGTCAGGTCCCATGTATAGGTCTGCCACCTTTGTTCGTAGTAGGTGCCTCAGTGTGTGAGATGAAGCCTATTTCTGTTTTTATTTTTGCCAGTCTTTTATATCAATCCAATAGTTTTTGAAATCTCTCTGTGTCCAAACCTCATTTTTGCCACAGTTACGTTCTAAAGCGACATACTATTGTAGAGCTTCCTGGTCCCAAGAGCACCCTGGGAGGGCACGTGCCTTAGCAAAACCTTCCTCTTCCTTTGCTGACAGTCTCTTTTAGATTTCCAGGTGCACAAAGCACCAGGTAGCCTGCTGCCTGCTTCAGAGGACTCTCCACGTCGTCACCCCAGAAGCAAAGGCATAGCCCCATTTCACTCCCCTGTGCTTCCTTGCGTTGCTTCGCACTTCGTTGCCTGAAGACAGGGATTGCTTTCATAGCTGGCCTTCTGCAGCCAATGTGACTGTTACAGCAACTCTATATAACACCTGCTTTCCACATGATGTTGTTTTAAAAGGTTGTGAGCCAAGGCAAAATGTGTCTTTGCACGAATAAGCTATTTTATCCCTTCTATCCCATCAGTGAACAGATGATAATGTATTATAAATTTGACTTGTCTGTCAGTTTATGGCCTTATTCATTTATTTATTTAGTAGCAAACAGATTTTGGCATCTGGAATGAAGTTCTCTTTCATTAACTACCTTGAAAAAACTGATGGAGCCGAGTAGTTTAAAATCCCACAAAACTAAAGCAAAAAAAAAAAAAGGCCCGTACAGCAAGTGGAGAAGAGTTGTACTAGGGAGAAAATAAGCTATGGTGACTAATAAGAGCTTCTCATAGTCTAATTTTGTTTGAATAAGCCTCCCATTGTCTTGTCACATATTTCTGTACTTTTGTCTTTGCTTTCATTTCACCTTTTTTGTCACTTACGTTTACCTTCTACTTTTTCCCTGTTTTCCTTTGAGTAAGACTTTTGTACCTGAACTGCCTTTTATTTTTCTCCCTCCCTTCTTCCTTTTCCTTTTCCAGCCACTCTATTTTTCCCCGTTGTCTCTTTGCATACGTTCTTTCTATTGACTTTGTCCCTGGATGATCTTCCCTCCCCCCATCCAATCTGTTGTGCATTTTTTCCTTCCAGATGTGTAAGTGCCTTAGTCCCTCACTTCACGCACTGTAACTCACAGACCGCTGGTTGGTGATGAATTGGGAGGCTGTTAATCAGACAGAACTGTTCTCTTCCAGATATTGAGCATCTAAACTACCTTCAAAGACAAAGCACATCAGATACCTGTCTAGTATTATTTCCTGCATGACTGTAGATGTTGTTATAACGCCATGAGGGTACAGGTCTATGCAGTTGCAAGTAAGAGCAGATATTTATGCTCACTGCATGAATTTTGCTAAGATGCCATCCACACTGAAATTCAGAGTTCCTAAAAATCTGAGGCAGTAGTTGAAATTGAAGCCCTTTCTGTATTGGGGCATATAATAATCTTGTGATATAGGTCCCCCCAGACTCTCAAAATAATGGTTTTTATTACTAGACGGCCTTCCTTTTTAGTCTAAAGACCTCATGGTGGCCTTGGGTGGGATTCCAATGTACAGTAGTAGCAGTCTCATTAATGACTGATTTTAGAACCGGAAAACATTACTAGATTAGCACCAAATCCCAAAGATCTTAGAAGTACTCTAAGGGGGAGAGTTTGATTAAAAGAGGAATAGTAATGTTGGAAGAGGGTCTTTTGTAACTAATTATATTACGGGGTTATATGGGTAATGAGCCTGACACAAACTGTACATTCGATCTGAGCGGTGTGGATCTGAAGGGCCAGAGAAAAACCTTACCTTTTCATTCCTTTCTGGGGTGCTGCCCAAGACAGGAAGAGTCCCAACTCTTAGGAGAGTCTCTACTGCCTTCAATGTGCTGGTCAGCAAACTGATCAGGTCAGCCGTATTAGAGCAATGAAAATAATGAGGACACTTGTCTCTCTGGGTCTTTTCCTCTACTGCTCTTCAAGCAATACCTCTGTGTTCTGCCATGACCCAGACTGTAATTTTACTGTTCAGCACAAATGCTTTGGTCCAAGGCACCGTTTAAAAGTGCTGAACTGGGATGCTTTGATAAATCAGTCTTACTAAGGAGGAAGACATTGTGAAATACTGAGTTTCCTTTAACTTTGAGCCATAATTAAGTGATTTCTTAAAGTCAGTTTACAGGCAGAACAAAACCAATCTGTTTGATTAAACACAAAACACCAACCATATTTCCAGAATCACTCTTTTGGAATATTCTTTAATTAAATTTCAGCAAGACTCATGGAGTAAGCACAGGTCAAGAGGAGAATGTTTGAACAAGCTAGCCCTAAGTATCTTATTGCTAATTGATTTATCACATCTCCTTCAGCACACTTTCATGGGGGGATTCTTTTTGTTCTGTAAAAGAAATATTTATAGGTTTAGAATCGGAATATACAAACAAAGGGCACATAACTCATTTCAAGCTATAATAGAGCAATTTTGGAAATGTGATATTATGGCAAGCCTTAACCATGCTTGATTCAGCTGGGTAGTATGCCATTCCTTGGGGAATACTTCAAAGAATGACGCAGAGCAGCAGCAACTGGGAGGATACAGACAATTCACACAGACTGCATGCTTTCACACCCTTGTCTCAGATCAGCAATCCCAGATGGTGATCACCCAGAAGAGTCTCAATCTTTTTATAGTCAATACTCTGCAGTCACAAAGTGATTTAACACATAAACTCAGTAAACTCAGATGGGATTGACATTACCTTCAGTAGGCTGAGCACTCTTCTACATCCACTTACTGAAGGAAATTAGCGTGATCACTCAGGGACAGTTCATACCTCTGTAATTAACAGTAATACAAAGTGGGTACAAAGTCACATTCTTAAACACTGTGGCTGGGGGATCTGGGCCTGGGAAAGTAATACACATTTCAGCATCTGTAAGGCTAGCAGAATATAACAATTGATTACACCATTGTAAATCCAGATTAATTTAGCTGACTCGGTGAGATACCCATCATCATAGTTAACACTGGGATGGTACGCTCAGTAAAGAAAATAGCAGAGTGATTTTGGCATCTCCTCTGCCAGGGTGAAGCACTCGGCTTCACTTTCAGTGGGCATCAGTTCCACTAGTTATTCCTTCATATAGCTTAAGTCTTAGCTTTTTTTTGCCCCTTTCTTAGCTCAGGTCTCTTGAGAACATATTAAAACAACAGAAATAGCTGCAAAATAGTATCTAGTCTGCCTGTTTTGTGAGATCAGTTATGGAAGCGGTAAGAGTAGAAAGGGCATGAAAAAGATGGTAATATTTCCTATTTTCTCTCCCTTTTATACAAACAAACGATTCAACAACTTTTTACTCTTAGCTGCTACCGAGTTCATCCTGGCCACTGTGGATTTGGCCATCTATATTACTGTGCAACGTGATTCCAAATTATTTTCTACTCTAGTAGAGAATGAGTTTGTCCATATTTTATGGTGGGTAATGTCTGCCTGGTGTGGGTGATCCCATTGGTGTAGAGACTCTATCTCCAAGCTAAACCACTCCTTGGCAGAAGTTGCCATTCACAGCACCATGATAATATGAATCTGTTCCTCCCAGCTGTGGAACCAGTGTGGCTCCCTCTACCTCAAACATCTTTACACCACTCTTCACTGTGGCTTTACATCCACTGAGAGGTCTCTGAAGTACAATAATTCCTGATAATGGAATGCACGTGTTAAACAGACTATTAATTAAAACAAATCTCATTATCAAAGAAGACTATTACTAAAGCACCAGGTTTTTTACAAGAAACAATGGAATTCCTCCACCACTCACTGGTCCTTCTAGAATGCCTCTCCATCCCATATCCTCTCATTTAAAAATAATTCTACAGTAAAAATACATTTTCTTTAATAACTTGTGACCTTTTTATAAACTGATTCAATTTAAAATTCTATGTTAATCACTTTTTTACAGCAAAGAGAAGATATTAAACCATGTAATTCGTATTCATGACAGCAGCCATCATTGCATCCAGACAATGCTGGGAAACTTTTGTGAGTCAGAGATAGGCAAATCAATTGTAATGAAGCTTTTGTTTACTGAATTATTCTTTTATTTTAATGTCTGGACATATATCACACATGTATAAACTATTTTGGAATTATTTAAACTTATTTTTGAGACTCATCAAAAACCAAATTAGTCTGAAATTTGCCCTTTAGGGATTAGATTAAGCTGTCTACTCTGTCCCCTTTGTGAAGTGTGAAAGGGGAGATTTTGGCTAGAAATGCTTAGTGTTTACAGAAAGCCAATGGGAAAGAGTTGTGGAGGGATTCACTTTGAAATTTTAACAAATGTCATAAGTATTCCTTTATTCTGACTCTAAGATGCTTTGGAGCTGAAAAATTACAAGCATTAGAAAAAGCAACAAGGAAAACAGAAGTAATTTCCAACTTTCCACAAGGCAATTATTATTGTGACTGTTAGATACTACATTGGATTTGTTTTATTCCACCCATACAGATAATGTTGAAATCATCAGAGTGTATACTTGTATACTATAGAAATTAGTTACACTGTTTAAAACAATGATCGCTAATCAGCCAGGCCCAGGTGTACTTATAGCAGGGAATCCTGAACTGCTTATTTAACTGGACCCAAATTTTTCCAGTGTGAAGACTGTATTCTCTTGCATGTTCTGGGAGGTAAGAGAGTTAAGATGTAAAAGATACTGGGCCAAATCAGATATCTTTACTAACTCAATAGTTGGACAAACACGCTTTGCCAGTAGTAAAGATTTGAAGATCTGGCCCATAACAATCCTTACAACAGTAGACAGTATTTTGTTCTTGGCGGAGCACCAAATCTAATTTACTCTGAATTTACAGGAGGAAAAAAAACTAAAAAGTGCTCTGCCTCCCATTTGTTGCAGCAGCGTATCGAGCAGTGAACTGCCAATCTGAACGGCAGCAAAAGAACCAAAAGAGGAACGCTGGGTTCTGCCCATGCTGGTGCCGGTGACGTCAGGAAATCAGTCTCCTGAGGACAAACAGCCAGCACAGCAACCAGCCTTTGTTTTACTGTTTGGGTTTTGGTTTTTTTTGTTTTTTGTTTGTTTTTTTTTTTTTTAAATCTCCTCTGGCACATTAGCTTTAGCAGACAGATTTAAATGTTAACAAAACACTAGGGTTTACACGTGTTTTCCACTTCATCTTCAGAACTAAACAACAATAACCGGGAGCCCCTTGCTGCCTTGGCTCGTGTGCTGAGGACTGCGGAGCCGGATCACAAGTGACTTCACGTACAGACTGCCTGCAGATGCCACGCGGCGGGAGAGAGGGGTATGATGTGATACCGTGTGACAACAATGGTTCCTTGAACCTGGGGCTCACAGGCAGGGAAGCAGGGCTCCGTGGTCAGTACAGAGGTGCAAGAAGCCAAAGTCAGTATAATGCCCCTGAAAAGCTGCCCGGCTCTCCATGGGGAGGCACAGGAAGCTACTGCTCCTCCAAGCAGTAATAATATGCGTGTAGCAGCCTGTGCACCAAGATACCTCTCAATACCGGGGGAGCAGTGACTGATGCTGGCATAAAACTCATGGGTCTAGTGTGAGAGCGCAGGCATCATATAGATGGGAATGCCCAATGCCTGAAGAAAGGGATATGCTTTGTCTTCATCCCTTAGTTTTGAATAGCACCAAAGTGCCATTTTTGAAGACAGACTCCTGGCTTCTGAAAGAGTGCCTGCAGGAGCTCAGCCAGGAGGCAGGATGCAGCTGGTCAGCTGCTCCCAACAAGCTCCTGCTAAATTCCTGCAGGCAATGCAGAGCAGCCTGGTTTGTCAGTCACCATATAGGTCCAGAACCCTATCCCTATTGAAGCACCATCCCTTCACTTTATTTTCTCTAAAAATGAAGTAAACCCCCTATAGAATCCAGCTGTGTTTTTCTCGGTTTATGTCAGCATCATCGATTCCAAAATCTGGCACACCACCCTTTTACTGTTACCCATTTTATGATGATTGAGGACATCACATTTTTAAGGTGAGACTCTACAGTTTCCTCACTGATTTCCAGTATTGGCTAGCATAAGCCTTCCTGTATATCCATCTACTCACCTCAAAGAATAAATTACCATGGAAGAAAGAAATGTTGGAGGAATTCACATCCCAAATTGACTTGAGGAGACAGAGTTTAAAAAGAAAGTAATGGAGAAGGAGCTCCCTCACAGACAAAACCTGTGGGGTGATGATGAATCTCTTCATCTGGGGCTGTTCCTGCAGGAGCTTTCTTCAGCTCCCCCACAGACACATCAGTGTCTTTAAAAAAAGAAACACTTCTATCCGGGCCCACCGTGTTCAAATCAGGTTATCTCAGCTGTGGTTAGAGGCCTGTGAATTTCTTTGCCGTGGGTATGGGATATAGAAATTTTTAGCTCAGAATAAAGATGTCTAATACAGAAGAGATGAAGATTTATTTGAGCACCCGCTAAACCATAACAGATTTGCAATTCCCTGCTGTAGAGTTCTGTTTTCCTTTTCGGCCTTGTACTATATAATTTTGGCTGGGCAGATTTTTAGGTCTGTATTTGCTATCAAAAAGACAGCAGCTCCCACTGAAGCAACACTGACTGTGTGTTCAGAATCTTTATGTCTGGTGGCAGACTGGAAGCTGCTGGTAGCCTTTGAAACACCCCTATCAGCTGTAGAAGTTCAAGCAGGTTGGGGGTTCTTGGACCTAAGATTTCTACCCCCTCACCCCTGCCCCTCCCCCCTTTTTTTTTTCCTAAAGGTTGTGGGAAGTGCATTGTTTTTTATTGGCTCTCAAAGGGAACAAAACTTCAGTCTTATAAGCTACCTTGACAAAGAATTCTAAACACCTTAATTGTCAAATTTTGTTCCATAGCACTTCACATTATCAGATGTGATTGAATAGTTCCCACAATTACATTTTCATGACATGAGGTTCTCATTTGGCACCATTCATATATTTATATTAATGCAATCTTGCTTTGTGACTTTGTGTATCTTTGTAGTTTGAGGCCTTCAGATGAAATGGAAAAAAAATGTTATTCACTCATTTTATTAGCACTGTAATCAGATTTTCATAGAGTTCCACAATAACAGGAGAAGCTTGAAAAGTAATTAAGAGATTCTCCAACACAGCAGGAGTTTTTGTTAAAGGAGAAAACTAATTCAGATTGTAGTTTGCAGATACAAGAGGAGTTAGGGCTTGAGTCCAAGAGACTCCTAATCTTCAAGAAAAGTAGCTGCTCTGAAAGCCATGGGGAGGGAGAGGTCATTCATATACTTTCGTTTTCCTTTCAAAGAAAGCAAACTATTAGGAGCTTATCTAACAATTAAAACATCTGCTTCACAAAGCAAAGCACATGCCAGATTGCATTACCTTGAATGAAAGGATGCATTTTATTATATAATTTAATTTGGAAATATAAAAAGTAGTGCATTAATTTGCGTTTGTAAGAAACACAGTGGATTTCCAAAGATTACTAACAGACCATACCTACGCCTCTGAGAAAGCACCCAACCACAAAAATGACGGTTTCTAAATGCATGTTTATTTAGGTTGAACCAAATCCCATATACCCTGCTGTATGTAATGCTCTTGTAAGTTGCAGCAAAGATTTTGGTTTTCAGTTTTGATATTATCATAGCACCCTGACATTTTCAAAACTACAGATCTTCTAAACTACATTTTTCCCAGATGCAGATATAGATGGCAACAAGTAAATCATTTGTAAATCTTTGCTGTCTGCTACTATCTCATGTCTCCCTTGTTGCTGCTTTCCCGATCTCATCTGCCCTTTTCTGTGGCTAGCTGCCACCTCTCCTACTGCTTTGATTCTGCTACGCAGACACAGGTTTCATTAATGCTTTTCAGCAGCTGTGCTTAGCTTTAAGCTTTTATTTTCTAACATAAAGGGATTGTGAAAAACTGCTTTAATAGAAAAAAATAAATTGATGCCGTCTCTTGTGCTAAATAAGGTACTGAGATAATTCAGAATGCGGCTTCATTTCCTTAAATGTAATAATTACCTTTTAAAATGTGCATGTGGCTTAGTCTTTTTATAGTGTATGATAAAAGAGGAGTTTTATATGATTCGCTTACAAGCGATGATAAGGACGTACACTGTAGATTATTGTTCTATCACCATACATTTGAAGAGAACTCCCTTATGGCAGTAAAATATTAATGGGACTGATTGCCTTATCCTAAAACCCACTGCAGAGCACCGCTCTGGGTTATTTTAGGGCATAACACAGAGATTTGTTCTCCTGGGTGCTGCTTTATTGCTCTTAGGAGGCAAGGAGATTCCACCTGCCCTGTGGAAAGCACTGTGCTCAGCAGTTTGTCTCGGTTTCCTAGTCCTCCCCAGAATCCCCCTGCCCAAAAGCTGTGTGTTGTTTCCTGCTTTCTCACCATTCTCTCGGACTGGAAGGAAGGAGAAACATACGGAAAGAAATAGAAAAGTGAAATATAGTGTAGGAGGTCAGTGGAAAACCAGTGTGCACCCACTTGCTGCTTTTGGTCCCTCCCATCTCTCTCTAGTGTCAGAGAAAACTGCTCCTCAAGCATGTGGCATTTCCTACGGGAATAAGCATGGCTGAGCCGACACCACTGGAGTCATACGGACTGAAATATGTACATTTAAAACAGCTTTTCGTGCTCACCAAATGCCATGTCACTTTTAACCTGCAATACCCAAGAAATCTGTATTGAGGAAGTGCATTATAGAGTACTAACACAAACTGAACAACAGGCAATGATTTTATCAGGAAGGTTTATTTTAAAAGTAAAAGAAATCAGACAGTTGAGGGTTGCCAAACATCTTTCAGGGGACGCTTACCGCAGATGCTGGACCACAGCAGGAATCGGTCATGAGGACTGGGATGGAGAACGTGGCCAAATGTGACACTGCACAGCAGTACTGCATTTGCATGTGTAACCCCCTTAAAATCTGCTTCAGCTACCACTGTAAAACTGCACCCAGCTCATCTTTACCTCACCTGCCTCAGCCTTCTTGTCACCTTTGTCCAGTGATATCCGATTGGGTGGCAAATCAGAAAAGAAACATTGCTGCCACCTAAATTTCACAGGGCACTCAATTTAGCTGGATTTGAAACACTGAAGCTTTTCAAGCCAGAACCAAATGCTGATGCAAAATGCATGAAGGGAGGACACACAGAGTAGCGTAACCATCCTTTGTCAGACAGGCAATGATGTGTGCACTTTGCCAGGAGGTGCTAAGAGAAGCTCCATCTCCCTGCACGTCTCCTCTTCCTCTTCCTGCCTGCAGGAACTCCTGCCACGCTGCTCTGCTGCTGAGCCGAGTCCCCTGCAGCCCCAAAAGAAGATCCCTGCTGGTAGCGCTGCAGAGCCAAGCTGGCAGTATGAGCATTAACATTTTTAGTGATGTTTAGCGCTTTCCTGAAGTCATCAGCTCCAGATGTTCTGAGGTCGTGGGGAGAATCTCAGATTTATATAAATGGTGAAGAAAAGTTTGCAGAAGTGAATCCTATAGTTTCAAAATCCTTCGTAGAAGCACCCACCCCCACAATGTCCGGCTTTTCAAGTCAAAGTAGTGATTTTTGCCTCACTGGTTTTGAATGCTCAGGGGTAGCAAGTTGTGTGACTATGGCTGCTGCCTTAGGCCTGTTTAGGAGGATTTGGGTCTAAGGTTAAATCAAGGTTTGTAGGCAAAAACCCGTGTCTTCTTTTGCAATGTCTTTTATTTAGGTCTGTTTTCCATCTGTTCAGTTAACCCCTAATTGCAGAGGTGATTTAGGGTGAATCCTCACTAGAGGATGTTTTACATGACACACAGAACTGCTGGAAAGAAGCCAGGATTTCATTGACATAATCCTGTCTCATGGTTTGCAAAAATGTACCTTTGCTGGAGTTGAGTCAGTATCCACGACTTTGATTTGAGGAGACTGCTATTCCAACATAATGATTCACAAAAAAATTCTGTGAAAATGTGAATTTGCCAGGAGTTCAGGGTATCTTTTGTGTTGCCAGGGCTGACTGGAGATTTTCAACTGGCTGGTTCAGGGGTTTTCACCTTCCCTGTGTTCAGGCATGTATTATTTCTTCCAGGAATACCTAGAAGTTTTGTAGTAATGCTTCTTTCATGCGCTTGAAAACTACATACCAAGCTGAGGGATTGCGATATGCTGTATTCTGATTATTTCTAAAATATACGTATTTCTTATATAAAAAAGGTAGAGTCACGCAAAGGATTGCTTTCGATTGACTGGTTTTTATTTCCTGCCTATAAATTTATGACATAGCTCAGAGCTGACATAAGTCAATAGTTGGTAACGTAGTTATGGACTACAGAAAGCAACCAGGCAGGGAATAGTCCTATGATGCTATTACTGCTGGAAGGAAACTACTGCCACATGTGAGGGAGATGAGTCTCGGAGAAAAGCTGTCTGTATTTCTGCATCCTACAGTGATGGTTTGTGGAAGCAGCACAGTGGTCTTTAACGTATCCTGTTAATCTGTCGTGCCCTCTGGCATTAGCAGAACACTCGGTGCATAGTGAAGTTATATTGGAATTGAGACTGGCAAATCTTCCTGTTCTCTGTTGTTTCTTTTGTTTATCCTGTAGCTGGTTTGCACGGTATTGCAGTCATCTGCTGTCCCATCCTTCAGACTCCAGGGCCACATTTGTGATCTGTGTATGAGGAGCAGAGGATGAGGAATTGCACTGTATCTGTTCTAGTCTCCCTGCTGGTGGTAAGGGCAACAAGCACCTCACACAACCTTCTGTTGGTGGCAGCTGGATGGTAACTCATGGAGGGAAAAACACGTGTCTGAAGCTTCGTCCATTGCTTTTGTATATAAAAGTATTGCAGTCTCATTCATGCTAGCCCTTCAGTTTTTATTCTGACTCAGTCATTTAAAGTCAACTTCATATAGAGCCACAGTCAGTGAATTGTATTTTAAACTCCTCTATGTATTCAGCTTTTCTCTAGAACTTAGTTAAATTTGTGTGAGTGTGGTATTGTTCAGAATCATTAAGAAATCAAGTCAGTGTATGGCAGTGTTCAGATTCATTAAGAAATCAAATTTTCTCCTATTGCTTCAATACATTAATGTTAAATCTTATCATATGCATAACAGCATGGTACATATTAAACAAATAAATTCATACTGAGTCAAATAATTTACATAATTATTAGCAGGTTTCTTTGCTAGTTGTACAACCTTTAAAAAAAACCACAAACAAACCTGAAGAGTATAATCTCTTTTTTAAATGCTGTAGAGGCCGTTTAGTATTTCAGAGGGACATGGGAAGTCTCACTGTCTCTTTATGAGATATATCTAGGGATAATCTAAAACCAGAGTTAATTACTGAAATGTTTATCATTCGGATAGTAATATTACTTTTTCACTCAGAGCCCTTGGTCGGGTAAATCTATTAGTGTGATGTGTTATTACACTCTGTGTCAACTTAGGCCTAATCCACCATGTTCTCACTCACCCTTTTACTTTCTGCATGTCAGTAGTTTCCTTGGTTTAAATAGGAGTAGGTTTAATCAAGTATGTAAGTGTTTACAGGGTATAATGAAGATATAAAACATTAATGCTGTTTTTGCTGAAATGTCTCTCTTACATTGTCCGTTTTCCACAGCTGTCAACCACATACTTGATTTTCTTATCACTTTGCCTCAAGTTATTTAAGCATAGCTGTGCTGAATATTTTACAGTTCAAATGTAAATAAAAATGTGCTTTAAATAACCTTCTTAAATTGTTGAGCAAACACATAACTAGATGGAGAATGAAAAAAAAAGATAAACCAGTCACACTTATAAGAAACTCAACCAATGATCTGGATCTCCGGCATGGATAAAAGGCTCAGGAGATACAGATGGGTGGATAGAGAAGGACTGAATGGCCTATGTCCCTGTCTTTGTGCTTCTGAGGATGGTTTCACCATAGTGCACCCCTGAGTACGTTTCAGTGGGCACTGGAAGGATGTGGACACTGCTTTATCACTAAGTCCAGAAGCCAAGCAGCGAAGGGTTGGTAACTGAAGCTCTTTTACCCCATTCCCTCCCTTCTTGGCTGAAAATACCTTTTTTTAATTTATTTATAAATTTTATTTATTTCTTTTTATTTTATAGGTTGTATTAGCTCCTGGTCAGTCCTTGATCTGATTCAGCGTGCAGCCAAACCGACTTATGCATTTACGCAAGTGAGGCATTGCTAGAGGAACAAGAATCAGGAATCACCTAAGTTGGCATAGCTGCCAAAGGAAATGGGCTTGGGTTACAAAATAATGCATTGGACCTCCATGTGGTGGCCTTGCTCCCGGCTGGAGTGCCAGCGGCAAAGGAGTCCCTCTCCACTTTTGTGGGGCAGGAGGGAGAACCCAGAGGCTCCTTTTGTGGCTCCTGCAGGGTTGATAAGAGGGCTCTTTGCTGCAGCAGCAGCCTTTTCCCTGCTGAAGAGCACCTGGAAGGAGGGGGGGCTGTAGATAAGCCTCCCAGTCTTTACCCTCTCCAGGGCGACTGGCTCGGACCTGCCACAGCGCTCGTCACGTACGTGCTCCTCCTGAGGGGCTGTTGACAGGATCCCGAGAGCACTTTGCTAACACACTATTGAGATTCGTGGCGCACTTCACATTTCCCAAAGTTAATGATCCAGACTGTCTGCAGATGCAGGCAGACATCACCGCTCAGACCTATGGGGCTGATGAGCTATTTACAAAAAAATCAACGTTTTAGCTAAAGCGACTAAATACATATAAGTTTTATGAAAATTGACCTTTTTTGTTGGATAAACTTCAGGAAACAGTTTTTCACTTAATGACTGGCTTGAATCTATGCCAAATTGGTAAGTCTGTAAGTCTGGACTGAGCAAATAATTTTGAACAAATTATTTATTCAGTGAAGATAGCTGCTTTTCCTCACTAGTGCATAGTTCACAGACAGACTGTGAAACTCTTTAACTTACTTGTAATTCAAAGTTATTCATACATTTCCTCACATAATAATTCTTGGTCTAAAACTATTTATGAAAAGATTATCAGTGTCTGCCATGAAGAGACATGAAGGAATGGAAATTATGTCTGGTACAGAATCAGCTTGGAAATTTAGATGGATATGCTCTAACGTGAAGAAACTCTTCTCTGTTCAGTGAATGTGGCTGGTTTTCCTCAAATCATTTATTTGACACACCAGTTTTTTTGGTGTTTGACCAGCTCCATAATTCATAGAGAATTTCCCTTCCCTCCCTCCCCGATCATTTTTTCAGCTCTGCTGAAAGCCTTGCAGCCAGACAGCTGTTCTGAATGAAGTGTATTTATGGGCTTGTATCCGTTCCTGGTAAATAGGTACAGTGGTGATGAAACCACAAGTACTACCTTAGGGCCATCTTTGCGAAGAGGAGGAAAGGACATGGACACTTGCCTGCTCACTTTGTACTAGAATTGGCGCCTCTGGTACGAGCTGCAGTTAATAGACATCAGTAGAGCAGCACATATTTTCTGGTGTGAAGGGCAACACCTGTACCTGCTGTGCCGCCAGAACAAAGCTAGCACACAGTACCTTTCAGCATCCCTTAACTGCTCACAAAGAGAAGGATGGGGAGGGAGAGCCACAGTTTCGATCCCTAATTCTCTCCTGCGTCTGGGCAGAGCTCCTTTGGGCATCGTTCACTGAATCCTTTGCCTCTTTCACAGAAAAGCTGGCACTGCCTGAGGTTTCTGCCTGGTGTCCCGGTCCAGGACATTTATTTAAACCTTCAACTCCCTTTTCTCCAGTGCTAACATAATCCCTTTAGTTAACCCCAAACCAGAGAGACCCTTTAGTTAACCCCAGACCAGAGAGACTGATTCCTTTCAACTCTATTGTCTTTCCTGCCTTTCCTCTCCACTATTCCCCTGCTGCAGCACGTACCTTGTTCTTTTACCTGCTTCACTTTCTTCTTTTTTGCTCTTCGTGATTGATTTTCGTTCTCTTTAGCCTTTCCTGTTTCGGGGGGAAGGTTGCCTCTCCTGGCCCCAGGCAATGCTCTTTCAAGCTCTGGCTTATTCTATCCTCCCATTCTTATTCTTTATTTTATATTACAACGGAGCCTCCAGCTGGTATTGATAATCACTGAAAAGAGAGCTCCTACCTAAAGAATTTACAATGTAGGCAAATTAATTCCACAGGTTAAACAGACCGATCCTTTTATGTACATACATTTTTTAAAAAGAGTAATTAAAAATATTAAGAATCTAATTTGGTTGTATCAGGATTATAAGTACTAATGTAAATACTCATTTAGGCAAAGGGCCATTTTAAAGATTTTTACTTGCCTATAGGTTATTTTTATTGCGTCTTCACAAGATTTTTTGACCTATCTTCAGTGTTAGCGAGTGGTAATAAAGTCAGTTATCCCAGATCTTATCTTTATTTTAAAATACTTTATTCTTTCTCACTCAGTTCTGTTTTCTTGGTTCTGGTAGCCCTCTGCAAAACAGAATAAATATTTTCGTTGAGTTCTGCAGGTGGTGAAAGACATAAAACATTAGAATGGGTTCTTTAAAACAGCTGTAAACTAAAATGATGCTTGTAAACTGAAATACTGCAGTTTTGTTCACCCTGAATTTTAAAATAGTTTCATGAGGTAATTGAGCCTTAAAGGATCTGGATTTTTTTAACTATATTATGTTATTATGCAGTTGCCACAGGGGGAGCATATGCTAGCTGCCAAAAATCTAAAACTGGATTCTTGGATGTTAAACAGATAAGATTAAGTCATAGACTTCAGCTCTACTAGAAGCAAGCACAACATTCATCTGAAGCATGTGACAGCTACGTCCTGGAAAACTGTTTGTAGACAGACATTCTTGGTTGCTTACATAGACTAAAATAGGCAGTTCACATTAATTCAGTCTACTGAGTTTTAAGCAACTCTGTAGAACTATTCAGTTGAATATTTTTTTTTATTTTTCTGAAGTGTGGCATTGCTTCTTTAGAGAAACTTGTAAATTAAGACTTTCACTTAAGACAGTTATAGTTTTATGGATTTCTGCTATTCTTACTGGTCACTGAACACATACTGTGACACTTAGGTTTTAAGACTTACTTTTTCTTAATAGTATTACCGGGTTTGAGTTTGCATTGGCTTACAGGTGTCAGTTTGTGCATATTCTGTATTACATTTTATTGCACCCTAAAACATGACAGGCACCACACTGAAC
This sequence comes from Tringa tobata, assembly GCA_033628505.1. Taxonomy (NCBI): domain Eukaryota; kingdom Metazoa; phylum Chordata; class Aves; order Charadriiformes; family Scolopacidae; genus Tringa; species Tringa tobata. The sequence continues at coordinate 9,058,457 of JAHREE010000259.1, read as the reverse complement.
AAAAAGAAAGATATAATCACTTCCCTGAAGAATTTACCATCTAAGTTTAGATTAGAAAGAGAGTAATAAACAGCAGGAGGAGATGGAGTGAGGAACTACCTCACACATTACGGCAGTAAGATCAAGCTGTTAAGCTGTTGGGGCTTGTAAACACCTCGATTGCTTAACTAAATGGTTTATTTAAAATAATTATGATCAGTGAGCCACTAATTGTAGGCACCACGAAAATGAACTTAAAAGGAGGGATTTGAATGAGAAGTTCAAATTCAGTGAACCAGAATCAGCATTGCATCTCACAAACAGGACAGAATGACACAGGAAAGCTTAGAGGAAGAGGTAAATAAATGGGACATGAAGACTGATGTCAATGGTAACTGGAGAGAGCAAAACTGCATACACAGAAAGTGTACAGTTATGTGGGGCACTGAAGGTGAGAGCAGAAGGTCTAAATCTAATGCGATGGATAACGGAGAGTTACTGGACTGATTTCAAATGGACTTAAATGACTGAAGTGTTTCAGCTGACTTAGTGAGGTCAACACCAGCGTGTTTAGGAGAGCGTGATCCCATTGCCAGGTGGACCAGACTGACAGGAGGCATGTAGCTTTCAGGGATAAAGCAGCTGAGCCTGGGACGAGTGTTTAACCACTGGAGCAGAATGAAGGGCTGGAAGAAGATTACTCCATAAACACTGCAGAAAGTTTCTTACCTAGTCCCAGGTTGCCTGTTCCGCATCACTACAGTAGCCCATCTCTGTTCCTGCCATGGTTTGACATTAATAACCTCCCTGAGTTTCTTTCCTATGGTGTCTACCCTGAAATATCTATGGGAGCAGTGTCCAAATGCTATCTTCTAGGTTATATATGGTTTTGTGGCACTAACTCAGTTCATACTGGGTAAATGAGCATCGCAGCAAGTGCCACATTTGCTCAACAGTGAGGTCAAAGACTGCCTGAAAAGACAGCTTAGAATGATCTGACTTCTGGAGTGAATGTTTCATCTAAAGATAAGGCCCAGTGACAGAACTGCACCTGGAAATCTTTGCCATTGCTGTCCCCAGTCTCTTATACCAATATGAAAAATCAAGCGGTTCTAAAAGGCAAACTTGCATTTGCCCCATCTAAGCTGCAGTTCAAACCCATTTGTTTAACTATTGTTAAAGAAGAAACTTGGATATCCCAGATGCCCCAGTTTTTGTACTGTTGCAAATCCCCAAGCCTCTATATCCTCCTCTTTGATGGTCTCAAATGGTTAACATCCAGATTTTATGTTGTTGAATCTTGTATGTTGTCAGGCAGCACCACGTCGATTAAATCGCACTCGAGAGAGAGTTAACCACAAAGCCGTAAGTATTCTTGACAGGTCATTCTTGCTTGAGCCTGGTTTCTTGTGTATAAAGATTTAAAATCTTGTCACAGATGGTAAAGAATGAAGCACATGCAAAACAATGGAGCATCAATAACTCATAAAAAGCACTTAACAGAAGTGGCAGAATTTGAATGAGATGGTGTATACATTAAACAAAATAAGACTAGTAGTAATGTTGAAGATCGAGTACTATAAAATAATTTTATTAAGTGTTGAATGCAAGTAGTAATTGACAGTGATTGTTCATTTCAGTGATGAATGAGTGTGAGAATTTTATTTTTATTCAGCACCGTACTGAACCCAGGCAAATAACTCCTTTGTGTTTTGCATCATTTGCTTTCCCGAGTATTCCATATTTCCATATCAATGATATTTGATATTAACTGGTTCTCATTCTCTGCTCTGCTGGGTCTGGTTTTGCTCTGCTCCTTTAGAAGAAAGCAACCCTAAAATAGGCAGATGCAACCATTGGCACCCAGTAGATTCTTGAGTTACATGGTGGCAACTACTTTATTCCTTTATCCTGGTTACCAGTGTAGGAGTTCTGGCTTCAGAAAAAAGGATATGACCAAAATACATTTGCATTAGGGTTTGTTTTAACCTGCTGGCCTGCTATTGGCAGCTGGGGTAAATTATAGCAGCATTCTCGAGCAATGAAGAGGCCAGCTGGCAAAGTTATGACTTGTTCAGGGGCCCAGCCTGGTAGCCGTGTAACTCTGGGTAAAGAGAATAGAAACAGCCCAGTGCTTTTTACCTACCTGCCTTCTCTCCAGATTTCCATCAAGTGAGTGGAAACCTTGAATCGGGTAGCCTTTTGAGATCTGTGTTTTTCGTCTTTCTAGTGCTTTTGATTCTGAACTCTCAAAAAAGGCAGGCAGCCCTGCTGATTGGAACACAACCTGTGCTGGGGATACGTGCATTGGGAAATAAATGGCAGTGGTTTAATCAGAGGTAACAAAGGTATCCTGTCCTGTCACACACACACAGAGGGCAAAGAACATAGCATTTTACTGACAGCTCTTGGAAGTTTGTATTTTCAAAGTGTGGTTTTCAACAGCTGGGTTTGACTCAGATACCACGATTGAGAAGAACGCTGACAACCACAAGTGGCTTGAAACAGTGTTTTTTGTGGGGGTAACTTTCAGTCCATAAACACATTTTTATGGAATACTAAGAGATCTATGAAAGCTGACTTAGCAAGCCTTGTGTCTTTAGACTTCCATTCATTACACAGAGCTCTACACCTCCACAAAAAAAAAATAAAAAAATGTGAAGCCACAAAATTGAAAATCATTGGGATATAGCTTCTTGGATAATCTTTATCTGAGAGACAGGGCTATCTCCCAAGATAGGAGGCAGAATTCTTATAAATACGAAAAGTGTTCTTTCCATAACTGAATAATCTAAATGACTGCTGTGGCTTCCTTGTGGATTTCCTATCCAAATACCAACTCAACCTGTTCACGATTACCCTGTGAGAGCCAATGAGTTCACAACCTGCAGCGGGAAGACTGCAGACCATGGTAAAAAGGAGCCTAGAAAAACAGATTGCTTTACGACATTATTATTATTCTTTTATACATTATTAAATTGCTGCAGTCTGCTCGAAGGTGCTCATAAGGCTACGTTTTTCCTGTTCTTTTTAAATTGTCAAAGGATTTGAGTCACTTAAAAATATCGGGTGGAACAAAGTGTGCTACAGAAGACTTACCACTACACTTAGACAGTCTCGCTGTACTTAAGACAGGCCACCCCTCAGGCAGATTTGTGTAATCTACACAGCACATAATTTCCATAGGTGTGAACATCTTGTAGGGCAGGATTAAGATGAAGATGATTTACGCTGCTGGAGCGTAGTCAGGCTGCTACTTCTAGGGATGGGTTCTGGAGCTCTTTGATGTACTCTGTATTTTTGGAGGACAGAGTAACAGTTTTAAACTGTGTTCAGCCTAAAGTTTAGAGTAACAGAGGGTGATGACTAGTCCCAGGTGGTCTCGGCTTTTTGTTGCTGTAGGCAGGATGGTGGTTTTAGGGAATGCTTGTGGGCTGATGCAGGCATACAGGATGTGAAGGGGCATGAAGTGCTCCGGTCCCTCTGAGTTTGCAAGCCGGGGAAGGAAGGAGAAATGCCGCAGGCCCTTCAGAGGGATTTGCAAACCCTCCCTTGGAGGGTGCTTGATTTTTGTCTCATCCTTGGCAGAAGAGTACACAGGCCTGTACTACTGTTTGATCTACTGTGGGGTTGCTATTTCACTGCTGCTAACTCTCCCTGCTCTGCACCGCTGGCGCTTACAGCTGCCCCATCTGAGGACCACAGTCAGTAGGGCTCGGGACCAAAAGAGCAGCTGCTGCCGCTGCAGATGGGGCTGAGCAGGGAAGAGGACGATCTGGCACAAGGAGCTGCCACTGCCTGCTCTTTCTCAGTCTGCAGCGGGGCCCTCATCCCTGCTGCCAGCCCAACAGGCAGGGCAGTACAGCCTGCTCAATGGGAACGACCTGTGTGCTAGATGTGGCTCAGCTGGACCAGACACAGCTTGCTCAGCTTAATAGTGCTGGTTTGAAGCTCTAATTAAAACAAGTGAGGATAATAAACTTCTGAATCCATAGGGTGGAACCAAAGCTTCGCATGAGACATTTCAATAACTGGTAAAATTTGACTTTTACTTTTGTCCAAGCTTTTAGAAGGTGTTTGTTAGATCAAGATAGCTAATGGGACCTAGTATTATCCCTTAAAATCCCCATCCAAATAAATCCTTGGTGAGTTTTAAGGTCAGGAAAGACTTTAGTAACTGTGAAGGAATAGATCTGCTCCAGTTCCTATTTCAAAGAAATGCCTTGAAGTCAGAAAAGCAGCGTATTTTGTGCCCCTTACAGAAAAAAATGGTTATGTTTGACATTTTGTCTGGGGATGGCTATTTGGGGCAGGCACGTCTGACCTAAACGTTATGTGGGAAGAGAGGTCTTGCAAACACAACTGAGTCACATGTGTTGAGTGTTTGCATTGTGCTAACTAACAAAGAAACCAAAGCTATCATACCCAGGGCTGTTTCTGCTCCTCTCTGACTGGTGTGCTTGTGCATTTGGTGTTTCAGCAAGTGATAGGATGCAGAAGGGTTGGCTGCATAGGTCTGAGCAGGTGCGAGAAAAAAGTGGGCCAACAATGTATTCTGGTTCATGTCTGCATTGATATGCAAATAAAGCACAGCTAGTAATGAAATGTATGTGTTGTTTCACACTGCGCCAGGTAAATCCAGTTTGAAAAAAAGGAGTCTGGTGGCATATTAGTTTGCTTATAGGAATAAAGTGCCTGCTTTGTACTCTCATTTTCACACTAGTAATTAGCATAAAATTCCTGTTTTGGAGAATGGTTCGATTCTGCTGATGTTTTTTGGAGACACAAAAGGAAAAGTTTCTGTGCTCCTGAGTGCTGACTTCTTTATTCTGATCTTTGCGTAGGATAACTGTTGAAGGCTTTCTGCTTCACGCTGAATTTGACTCAGGTTTAAATGTACTTTGCATATTTCCTTATCCTGTAACTGTAATTGCTTTCAGTGAGCCTTGATTACTGTCATCTACTGTCATGCCCTACTGCACCTGACCAGTTCCAATTGCACAGTAAAATAGCAGTTTGTGTGATTTTTATCTGTATCTACAATTTTTATGTTGCAGTTGTATAATACTCTGATTGTACCTCTGATATTTTAATGCTACTCCCTTAAGTGGGTCTTGAAAAGATCCACTGAAGTCCTGTTCCTTAGTAAATTACCTGGAACAGATAAGCAAGTAGAGCACACTTACAGACCCTCTTTTGTTTTCCTGCTTATGCTAAATCCACTTCTTTTTTTCTTGGCCAGCTGTCTGAGACATAATTATCCAGAATTGTAACTATCAGTCTTAGGTGAAGCTTTCATGTGGAGATCAAATGCCTTATATTTCATAGGAAAGCTTACACTAAAGCACATAAGAGCTCACTGAGAAGCTTTGAGTTACAGTCTCTGCTCCCTTGCAGGTGGGGTGATGGTCCCCAAGCCGCAGAGGGCCCTCCTAGGGCTGTACCTTTACACTATTTTTCATACAATTTTGTTGTTGTTTTGGTTACCAGCCACCAACTACTCACTCTTACCACAGCCCCTGTCTCAATCACAACTTTAAACTGCCTTATCTCTGCTCCTGTGCCTGTTTCCGGATCTGCCTTGCTTCCTCTTTGGTGATTCAGTACTCTCCTTGTCCCTCCGCTTCCCAGTCTCTTCTATCTCTGCTAGGCCAACTTCAGATCCTGCACAAACCATGATTTTCTCTTCCTTCTCCTGACCTCCAGAGACACCTGTCCTTGCTAATGTCATCATCTCGAACCCAGTACCCACCACCTCGTTTTCCCTCTTTCTCTTGTGGCCTCTATAACACATAAAGTTCTTAAAAAGTTTGCAGCCTTCCACCCTCTCTTCACATTCCCAAACTCTAGCTCTCTGGTCTGTTTTTATATGACATCTGTGTATATCTGTGTTTATATAAATGCTTTCAACGTGGTGGTTGGTCCCTTGAGGGATCCTCTGCTACCTGTGGCCTATTTAGCTTACCTTCCAAGGGGCATAAAATGAGCCACAACACATAATGGGGTAGGTCACATAGCTAAATCAAGCCTGGAGCTGCAGGCCCAGGTATGGGAGGTTCCAGGTAGGAGGCCTCTGAATTAACACTTTTTGTGCGGAGGTTCGATGGAGCAGGATGGCTCTATGAGCTGTTATATCCGAATGAATTCGTCTTTACTGCCAGGTAAAGGATCTAGTGATTAAAGGCTGGAATGTGAAGGCCAATCCTATTAGCAGAAGCTCAACCAGAGAAGCTTATGGAACCTGCACTCAGTGTTGCTTGGCTTCAGTTGGAATATTTGTCTAAGCCATGTCTCTTCCATGATGTTTCTTCTCCTCTTTTTTCACTTTCATTTCTTTGTGCCTCAAATTTAAAAGAACACGTAATTGTAAAGTGGCAACTACCTACTCTTACAGATATGTCTATTTCTGAATGAATTACATTATTTAATTAGTAATTATTCTGTAAATCATTGAACTGAGTCATACATAAATTTCAGAGCCTAAGGTGCTATTCAACTTGATGTTAATTAATATTACTAATAAAATAGATAGGAATATGAATAATAAACTCAATGTCTCCACCACTTTCATGGCCTTGGTTATCTGGAGATGTAAAATGACAAGCTCTTTTTCTCAGTGAAAGGAATCTCTGACTATGTTGTCCCTGGATCCGTGTTGGAAGCTACCCAGGACACACTGATCCGCAGTTGCATTGTGCTACTGAGAGCGACTAGTTTCACTTAGCTTTCCTTTTATTTGAGAGAAACTGCAATATAACTGTGTGGTTTGTTAATGAACTATTAAGCACAATTTCAATCAAACTTGTATAAGCAATGGGTGTATTTATTTTAGGGGCTTTTTGGGGGGAGAGTGAGAAAGAACTGCTAGTTTCTGAAAGTTTTTGTATATTTTTCATATCAACTTCTAAAATTCTGCTTGTTTGAAAGGAACTGCCAAATGCTTGAAAGCTTGCTCATCGTTGCTTTCTAGTTATCCTGGCATAATACCAGGTATAAGTCTCAAATGGTGATTAAATCTCAGAGAACGGAGATCCAGAATTAGTTGCTTGCAGGATGTCATACCTTGTGAACACCAGGGGAGAAATAAATTAACACATCTCAAGGTGGATTATGGTAAAGGTCTAGAATACATAAATAATTGTTTAATGATGTGACATCTACATTTCCTGTATTAAACTATATTAGCTGAATCATTAGTAGAATAATTAGCTGAAGCAATACAGATAATAACAAGCTGTTGCCCTGGTGAGGCAGGAACAACGTACAGAGCAATAGGTCAGGGAACAAGAAAAAATTTAGATTGCTTTCCTTTCTGGTAGTAGACCTTGAAAGCTCTGGAAAAAAGACACTGACCCTGCTTCCAAGGGTGGCCTCTGTAGCAGCACCCCAGACTTGGCAGAAAGCTTTGTCAAGAGCTGATCTTAACAGTTTTATTGCTCTGTCACAGACTGTCTCTACCGACGTCTGAAAACAGGCCTTCCTCTCTGCTTGAATGGGCAGCGCGGCACGTCTCTTGTGCAGGGTCGTGGGGTGAGAATATAGCACTGTGCCCATGGTCTCTCTGCTTCATAAGGCAGGGACTAAGTATTCCTTAGCTAGAGCCTACAGGATCATCAGAGTTGGCAAGAATCCAAAAGGCCACAGCACAGATTGACAGATTTGAAATCTTTTGAGCTGCAGGTCGTGCTAAGAACAGTGTGACAGGAGACAAAGCAAATTCATCAATTGCTATATATTTTATTCCTGAGAAGTCTAATGCTTTCATGACTAAAAAAGAACAAAAACCACCCTTCAAAATAAACCAACCACTCCTCCCTACCAAACCCCATCTCATTGATACAGGTCATGGTGTGTGGGGGAAGGCTTTCTCATAGTCAGATACGCCTCCAGAAGTACTCTGCTCACAGCTCCTGACTGAAGCTCCTGGCTACATGTGGGGTAACCTAGCACTCGAAGAAGAGCTAGACCTTCACTGCCTGGTCCTTGAACTAAGAGAGTTCATGAATGTAAGCAAAGGCATTAGAAACCTCTCTGGTGGGTGTCCCCGATATTGTACACTACTCCAACAACGTTTCATTTTAAACAGCTCTGAATCCTGTCAAAGTTTGCAATAGGTCATTGTGTCTTTCTGGGTTAGACTTCAGACTAGATACAGGGTTGTGTGCTAAGCCACTTTACCTGGAAAGAACAACATGAGCTTGCTCACCTCTTCAGATGAGACTGCAAAAGAAAAGCTAGACACTAAACACTCATCAAAGCACCTAAGTTGTTTATAGCTTCCATCCTTGCTCAGCAGGTTTCCAGTGTTTCAGGTCTGGTATGAGTCTATAGCTGGCTTTGGAAATGATCCCAGGCAGGTCTGGGAAGACCTTTTCCAGACATATTTCTGGAATGTATGCAACAAATAGTTGTATCAGTCATCCCCAAAGCCTCTGAACTCTCCTGCTTCCTGGCTGAAGAAGGTTCTTCTCTGAACACTTCCTAGAGCTCCTACTTACCCTTGAGGGCCTCCATTCTCCCAGGCCACCAAAACTCTGCTCTTTTCTTCATGATCTGACTGGTCTGAAGAGATTATGGGGTTTTAGGTTGGCATTATGGACAGTGGTTAAAGTCTGGTTATTCTTCAAAGTGGGGGAGAGGGAGGAATTGCGAATTAAAATCAGCAGGTAGAGCATAGTGGCCACTCGCAGAGCCTGTGGTCAGGTAGGGAATCTTCTGCTCGATTTTCTCCATAGTACCAGCCAGCTGCAACATCAGGGGAAGGGGGAAAGAGGAGCTGCCATGAGGCACTGGCTCTTGCAGCAGACTGTGCTTGCCTGGCATCACTCCTGGCTCTGAGACAGCTGATAGCTGGGTAAAATTAGGTCACCTGCCAACATGTTCTTGAGTCAACATGCTCTTGGCTTTTAACATAAAATTTGAGGTTAGGTAAATAGATTAGTGAGAGAAAACTGTCTCTGAGAACAGAGTGCTTGATGGAAGAAGGCGTGGGTGCCCTAATTTGGTTTTATACCAGGTCCTAATGGTCCTGAGGAAGTTCCTGGCTATGACAACAGTTCCCCATTTAGTCCTTCGGCTGTGGGAGAGGCCCCCACGGCATGGCCGCAGATGGCAATCTGCCGCCCCAGGAAGCGAGGGGGCAGACGCGCTGCCTCCGCAGGGGTGACAGGCAGGCCTGGGGTTTCCGCTGCCATGTCAGTCCGACCGCGCCGCGGGGTGCTCCGCCGGGAGGGAGGTTTTCCTGCTCCCCTGACTCCCTGGGGGCCCTCCCCAACAGCCGGAGAGGGAGGGTGCCCGGGGAGGCAGGTGGGTGCCCCCCACCGCCCCCAGCGCTGGGAACGGCTTTTTTTTTTTTTTACCAAAAAGTGAACGTTGTCCAAATAGGCACTAGCTGCTGTGCGAGGAAAACAGAGGTGAGGTTTCAAGTAAGAAGCGGGATTTTAATTCAGAACAAATGCAGAAGGCCACAATATGTGTGGTGTGTTCAGTACAGCTCTGAGGCCTAGCTGTCTTGTTTTTAATTATATCCTAATATGATAGCATGCCACATTATGCATGTTCTTAAATAACGGCTTGTATTGTTTAAGGAGATGCAAGCAGAGAGACCCTGGGGATATGCAAAGCTCAGACATTTTAAATCTAGTAAGATTTAACTATTTCAAATGTTTGTTTGTTTTAAAGTGGTGTGTCTTTATCTGCAGCACACCCAGTGCCTCACGGCCCCGGCCAAGAGGGCTGCAGGAAGGGTGAACAGGATTCTTAGCTCAAAATCAGGGATCCAGCACTGACGCCTTCACTGTAGGCTGCTACAAGATGTTTTACAAAATGTTTCTGTATCATCATTAAGCAGAAAACTTGCTTGAGTGTTACTCCCTATGAATAAAAATGATTTACCCCTGGTAGGTTTGATATGATTACAAATCAACCAAGGGACTGACAGTCACGTTTATGTGAGAAACATATCTGGCAGTAGAACACAATACTCTTAATGGCATTTGCAAAAGAAAGTTTTGTCTGCAAACTGCCTTTTTTTTTTTAAACACCCTTATTTAATTTCACTGTTAACATGAATGAATGAATTCCTGGAAGTCCTACTGTCTTACCTCCAAGCTGCATGCCCTGGTGAACAGGGCCTTCTCTGAGATGCTGTAAGGTGGGGATAGTCTCAGGGTAATTTATCTGGCAACAGCATGGAAATTAACCCAAAAAAGATTATATTGCACTAGGATTCAGAAAAGAAGAGCAAATGAGACAGGATTGGAAGAAAAGTCAGGAAACAATTAACTGGGCTAAGTGATCACAGAAGGAAATGTTCAAAAGGAGGTGGAGATGACTTGATGAAAAAAACCTATACTAGTGGGAGAGGACATCCAGTAAACTGTAAACGGAAAGAGAGGGAGTCAAGGGAGAATACTGTTGGTGTGTACATCTAGTGATAGCAAAATAACACATTTTCATACCTCACTGCTCTGGCTGAGCTCTTTTTAGTGACTACATACAAAAGCCTTAGCCTGTTAAGATATGCACAATCCAGGATCAATATTGCACTCACAGCTGGGTCCAAATCCTGTTTGCTTTACTTTCCTGAATGGTGCCATTGTTTAAATACAATTTGGCTGCAATACGTTATTTAATTTTATGGATCGCTGATTCCTCTTGAACAAGGAGATTGAACGCCAAGGAAAGAGGTGTGGGAGAATCTTAGTGCGAATTAGAAAATAATCATCTGCTTGAGCTCCTGTATGGTATGGCTCAGTTTTCAGACACACCTTAAACTATAACTCCATATTTGCATGTAGTGATTACCAGGGATAGCTGTTTCTTCATCCAGTTTGGAGGAAAGCGTCATGTGTCTGCTGAACAATGGCAGACATAGACTGGGATAACAGTGTGGATCGTCTAGATATAACTTTAAAAAAAAAAATTTTTTATTATGATTGGCATCTTAGCATAGCTCCAGGATCTAGTTTCCTGAAAATCATAAGAATTGACCCTAGTTAAAGTATTGAGTCGGGGACAATGATTATTTCCTTTACAGGAAACAGTTTTAAAATAATAAACTAACTTATCCCAAAACTTATATCTAGTAGCAGTTGAATATTTCATCCCAAGTCTGGATGTTAGTTTGACTACCAAGAAAGAGATCTCTCAAAACAGCCCTGCTAGATGATACCGATTATCTGTAATTATTTTTCTCTTTTAATTTAAACATTAAAGTATCTGCTTGTACCCATAAAGAACTTATACCTGTGATGACCTGATTTTTTAGGGCAGACTTTCATCTACGTTTTTTTTTGCTTAAGGAATGCAAGTGAAAATAGGACCGTATTTTGCAATTTTGCCTGAAATACTGTACAAGTTATTTCATCTGCTAGTAATGGAAAATATTACAATGCCATGATAGGAATTTTCGACCCTGCATATTGGTATGGTGCTTACACAGGACACCAAAATTCTTTCTAGTCCCTTGCAATGCATCTTGGAAGAGTGGAAGAGCATATCTCTTCCAGTTGGTCCTGGCATGAAATCCAAGAACAAGAGAGAAATTGGGAATGAATCATAGTTTATGTTGTAAATATGAGACTGATAATGATTCAACTGGTAAATTTCAGAGCCTAGTTTTATGCTAAACCAAGAATGAGCATTGCTGAGTAGAACACTCTTGCATCTGCTTAGTCAGGTTGTGGTGGGACCATGGTCTTGGCTCGAGACAGGTGGGGTCTCCAGTGTTGTGAAAGTGGATCCATTTTGCAAGACAGGAGGTTCTAATCCTCTGGCATCATCTTTTGGAGGCTGATCCAGCTTATTTTGCAGATTATGGGTATTTATTTCCTCCTTGGCTTTTAAGGAAATAGAACTGGTTCTTTGGCATGCAATGGAGACATAACTCTGCACTTCTGGAGGTCCCTGTGACTGAAGTGGGCTGAGATGCTCAAAAATGAATCCTTTTTGTTCTAATTTGATGTAAGAAAGCCTCCGTGATTCTGTTAGAGGAGTAGGAGTTGCAGAAATGAATGCAGGCTAAAGGAGAACTGAAGGGAAAAAAACACCTTTGATTCAACTGCAATTATTACTGCTAAAATATCAGACATTTATATTATGCAATACATCTATAGTATTTTAGTAAATAGCATTTCATGTGAAGACAGGGTATACCCTCTGTCTGATAATTTTGCAGTCCTAACTGAATTATTAATGAAATCAGAGTCTGGATATTTAACTATGTATAAAAATGATAATGTGCCAGCTTGTGTCTTGGGATAATGGAGGCAGACTAGTTCTGACAGTCATCCAAAGGGATTTCATTTCCCAGATATTTAATCCAAGACGTTTTGTGCCCTGGTCTGCACACCATTATATTTCAATGCAACGTTATATAGCAAAGACATTAACTTCTTAGAAGGTACATCATATGTGATATGTTTTTCATTCACAAGAGCCACAGGACAGCGCCAAAATGCCAGGTTGTAGAGTTCAGCTGTCATGATCAATTTGTAGAATGAAATAAGTATCTATGTTATTTCTTGTAAATCAAAATCAGCAGTGAAACCTATTTATTGCCATAGGGACCATATTTAAAATTCTGGAAGTGGCTCAGTTGATTAATTTGATCTGGGAAGTTTACAGATCTTTTGAATAGTAAATATCAGCTACAAAAAAATATAACTTTGATAAGGAAATGTGATATAAAAACCTCCAACAAATCAGATTTCTGAGATGATCAAAATCACATCAGAGAGAAGCTGAATGAGATGAAGATCTTACACTGAAAATAACAGTGCTATCTATAGCTCCTCACTGTGACTATCTACCTAGCTAAGGACTCTAAATAGCACATAATTATAATGTATAAGTGTTTCTCTAGATTATTATTCTGTATAGCATTAGAAAGATAATGTATTCACCCATTTTACAACACATTCCTGGATTCAGTGGAGGTCTCAGAAGTATGAGAAGACACTCATAGTCTCCATACAAATTGGTTAACATATTAAAAATAACTCATTTAATATGTTTCTAATTTAATACAAAAAAGCTGTTCTTTATTTTAAAATATGTTTTCTGATAAAGGAGCTCAATAATGTGTAATTTTGTTCTAGTAAAATTTTACGAGAATAGACATTTTCTGTTTTAAATTATATTAGCCAAGGTAGCTGGCTGAAGCCTCCAGTGGGAGATGGGGGAGAGGGCAAAACAGGCTGCTGACAGTTACCAGCTCAGTAACGCTATGGAAAAGGCCAACAACAGTATATTTAGGAACCATAGTCCTCTTCAAAAAATAAGTGATTTTACCAAAGCATAAGAGCTCAGCCTCCTATAGCTCATGTTTTCTTGCTTCTCTTATTTCCCATGAGGAAAGACAGCCACCCCAAAGTCTTTCATTTGTGTGGCTCTTACGTTTTTCCTTATGGCTCATGAGATGTGGAAGACAGGAAGGAGGCCCTCACTTTACCTCCTAAAACAAAATACACCTCCTTCCCTTCCAAATACCTACTGCAGCTGTGGTAGGTTGACCTTGGCTGGATGCCAGGTACCCACCAAGTCGCTCTATCACTTCCTCTCCTCAGCTGGACAGAGAGAGAAAAATATGGCAAAAACCTTGTGGGTCATGTCAAGGACAGGGATGTCACTCACCAATTACCGTCGTAGGCAAACAGACTTGACTTGGGGAAAATTAATTTAAGTTATTACCAATAAAAATCAGAGTAGGCTAATGAGAAATACAACCAAATCTTAAAACACCTTCCATTCACCCTTCCCTTCTTCCTGGACTCAACTTCACTCCTGATTTCTCTGCCTCCTCCCGCCAGCGACAGAGTGGGACAGGAAACGAGGGTTGCAATCAGTTCATCACATGTCTCTGCAGCTCCTTCTTCCTCAGGGGGAGGACTCCTCACACTCTTCCCCTGCTCCGGGGTGGTGTCCTCCCATGGGAGATAGTCCTCCATGAACTTCTCTAACATAGATCCTTCCTACAGGCTGCAGTTCTTCACAAACTGCTCCGGTGTGGGTGCTTTCCATGGGGTGCAGTCCTGCTGGAAAAAGTTGCTCCTGTGTGGGTCCCCCATGGGGTCACAAGTCCTGCCCACAAACCTACTCCAGCCTGGGCTCCTCTCTCCACAGGTCCTGCCAGGAGCCTGCTCCAGCACATGCTTCCCACTGGGTCAGTGCCTCCTTCGGACATCCACCTGCTCTGGTGTGGGGTCCTCCATGGACTGCAGGTGGGTATCTGCTCCACCATGGGCCTCCATGGGCTGCAGGGGGACAGCCTGCCTCACCACAGTCTTCACCACAGGCTACAGGGGAGTCTCTGTATGGGTGCCTGGAGCACCTCCTGCCCCTCCTTCTTCACCGATCTTGGTGTCTGCAGAGTTGTTTCTCTTCCATAGTCTCACTCCTCTCACCTGCCTGCTGTTGCACAACAGTTTTTTCCCTTATTAAATACGTTATCACAGAGGTGCTACCACCATCCCTGATGGGCTCGGCCTTGGCCAGCAGTGGGTCTGTCTTGGAGCTGGCTGACGTTGGCTCTACTGGACATGGGGGAAACTTCTGACGTCTTCTCACAGAAGCCACCCCCGTATCACCCCCGCCAACAAAACTTTGTCACACAAACAGCAGCTCATTCCTTCCCCCTTCCTGGTCACTGTCATTTCGCAACTGAAGTGAGATGCTTGAGTCTAGGGCACCTCTCCTTTCTGCTCAAGCTTCATTTATGAGGGCAAATAAAATCAGAGCTATCTTAGCTTTCCCTTGAAAGGAAAAAAGAAAATAAAAAACCCAAGGGCTTTCACAGCCAATTCTTGTTCCCCCTTAAGTGGGTAACTGAGTTTGGTTTCACCCTCCCCTTTTCTGACTAAAGATGGGCTGTAGGCTGGCAGGCTGAGCTCTTACCTGTGCTACAAAAGCCCGACCTCCTGCCAATGAAAGTGTCACAAACTGATCTGGATAAAATCAAAGTGATTAACGCTGAGAATAGTAAGGTAAGGTGGGAAAATGATAATTAGTTTGTAGAAGAGCCAGTGCTTTTTTCATGGTGTATTGAAGGAGTACTCTGTCTTATGTATGCTGCACTTTTTTGAGAACTTGGCCTTCTGTGTAAACTGAAATTATTTTATTATTTTTTCACTGAAGTTAATTGAAGGTCAGAATAAATTATCACATTGGCCTTTCCTGGCTTTATTTGTATGTGGGTGCATGTGTGTGTGTGTGTACACACGCAGGTTTTAAGCCAAGAGAAAACCTCAAGTTATCAGCGAGTGAGTGAGTTTTGTTTACAATTCACATCCACCCTCACTGCAGTCCTTGCTCCAGCTGCATGTCGCTAGCAACTAAGGAAGCATTTTCAGCTGTCTTTCATAAAGTAGTGAGGGGCTGTAGCCACCCACGGATACTGTGGTTCGAGCTCTGCAGGCTGGAGTGCCTCAGGTGCCCCTTAGAGCCTGGTGCAGATGCAACAGGGATGATCGGCCTTGACTTATTTAAAAGAAGCAACATGACTCTCACATATTGTTTGGTATCATGGAACGAAGGTGTGAATAGCGTCTAAATGTGGGGACTTTGTCTTCTGCCTATCAAACCTTTAAATTTCAGGGTCCTTACTGCTTGCAGAGGTAGGTGCCATGTGGTGAATGAGGGTTTGATGCTGTGTGTCATGAAGGCAACAGAATGATTTACTTTTTCCCCGCTCTAGTATTTTTCCCCTTCATCCAAAAGAAATCATTCAGGATGCAAGTGTAAATTTGCTGTTTGCATACAGAAGCATGTGCATGCACTATCATGTTATTATTCAAGCACATGGCAGCCCACGCCAGGAAATGTGCTAATTGACGGGTGTGACATATTAACCTCCACTGGTGGGAAATGGCTCAGAACCAGTTCAGCTGCTGGCTGAAGTGAAATCCCAGCCCTGGTAGCAGTAGATACTCTGTTATTATCTGAAGAAGGAAAAACTTGTTACTGTTTCTAAGGGGAAGGGAAAGGAGAGCTATGTTAAGCTGGTTCATTCTCTCCTTCATTTGAAAAGAAGGAAAACAGGTAATTGTTTGAAGAAATTTAAGCCTTATTTCTGATATTTCTTGCTACAATTTCTGTGTGAAGCCCTTTTATATGTAGTCTGTGCTTTACAGTTTCTGTGGGTTCCCAAACACTTGTCACATTTTGTAAATTGAAGATATGTTTATTTTTATGTTGACAGCCTACAAACAATTAAAAAAAACCTTTAATGTACTAAAAAAATACTCCAATTAATAAGTATGACCAGAATATTCTCAGCTTGATCACTTTTCAGAATTTGGGTTTCCTTTATGTATTTTTAGGATTTTGTGCACATACAATGGTGTTGGAAGGGCTCTAGATAAAGTGGTAAACCCGGCAGTTCCCTGTGTGGCTACGTGTCCCACAATGCTATGGGAAGTGCCATGTCTGTATCTGCTGGGTGAGTTAATCTGTCATCTAAATGATTACATATCTATGTGTGTTGCAAGAAATTAATCTAAGCAAATTTTGCTTGGAAGAGCTGAAACATCCAGAAATTAAAGATGGGGAAATTGGAATTAATCCAATGATGACAGAGAAATTAATGACTTGGATGTTCTAGCACTCACACATTTGTAAGTCAGCATGGAAATACAGTGTCAGGAAGGTTTTGAAGTTTCTAAAATCTGACAACTGAGATTGAGGTAAAAATCACTTGGTTTTGTAAGCTTTCACTTCCTCCCTCCCTCATGTCTTCTAATCCCTGCTTCATAGTGTTTTGTTGTTGTTGCTTTTGCTTTTGTGGTTTGGTTTGTTTGTTTTTTTTCCTTTTAAATAAATGATGATAGTGCACCATATGGCTTTGGAGAAATGTTGTGTTAGTAGGGTCTCTCCCCTCGCTTGCAATTTCCTTTGCCCAGGTTTCAACAGAGCAAGTAATTATCGCTATTATATTGATTTTCATGCAAGTTTTGAACACCTAGGAACAGGTTTAAAACCAAAAGGCTGTTTTGCATGCTTATTTTGATAAAGCAGCCACTGCCTGCAAAAAGTGTCAATAGCTGTAATGTGGGTTGAAACTGAACTAACAACTTAATGATGTCATATCTTGTCATTACCAAACTCTGAGCTACTCAGACTTTCCTTCTGTTAGCAAAATTCTGGAATACCCGAATTAAAATGTGGATTTTTTTAGTAAGTAGCCTTTGTCCTCACTAAGTGTAATTTTCTTCTTGCAAACTAAAGCCAGGATCTGGTTTGCTTTTGTTCATGGGTTCATTATATTCCAAACTGTGAAAGAACTTCAGCAAGTGTAGCAAAAATACTGCCTAAAAGCCAATTGCAAGGTACTTTTCATTATTGTAGTGTTACAGTTCTTTTTCCAGATATTTATATGGAATGGTTATCAAATCCTAGATGTTCGCAATAAACAATGGGCTGAAATTTATTACCTGAAAATATATAACAATTCTGTGATTGAGAGGCATTAATGAGAGTCAAGACCGACTACCAAACTATTTACTCTAAGATAAGAAAATAATCTGTGTACATAGTGTAATATGTAACAGAACTGTTCTAATAATGATTCCAATCAGCTTCTTATTTTTCTCAGTTCAGTTTCTGAGTTTGGGCTACTGACATTTCTGAAGAGAAGTAAACAAGTTATTTTTTATTTTCTTCATTATGAGGTAAGAAAAGATCAGTTTTTAGATAAATAAAAATACAGAAAACTGCAGACCTGAGCCTTCATCTCTGTTGCAAAGTTTGTGAACCTTAATTATGTCATTTTAAAAAATATTGCTCCACTCTCTAGTGTAGGTTGCCTGCTAGTGATGAGAGAAACTTAGATTTTACATGTGTGGAAATGGCAATAACTGAGTTAGTCTTCCCTCCCTGCTCTTTTGTTTTGCAAACCAAAGTACTATGCACCATGAACAGTTTCTAAAAGCTGAGCTCCTGTTTTAGGATCGGCCATCCCCTTGAACGCCCACAGTACATTTACCAAGTGAAATAGCAGAGTAAAAATAAACTCATGACCCTGAAAGCATTGGAAGCTGCAGAAAGACTTTTAGCCCTTTAAAGTACAGGCTGCAGAAACATTACACTGAATCATTTGATCCTTAAATTGCTTTCTAAATTCTGGATGCCTTGTATCAAACTCTAAGAGATCTTAATGTAAAGCATGATGGCTAGCTAGTTATAACTGAATTCGGTGTGAAAGAATAGAAAAACTTGCCCTTGACAAAGCAGGAAGAAAACCTGACTACAAGAAAACATTTGTGAAGTACCTATTCTTCTGTAATCAGTAGTTTAGCTTTTTCTACTTTATGTGTTGTGTTGCTGATTTTCTGTCTTCGTGCAGGCAGTGTCAGATCTGGTACACACATATATCTACTAACACGCTTCATAAATGCAATCCTGGCTTCCTCAAAAGAGAATTTCCTGGAGCCTCACGCACCCGATAATATATATATATGTATATATACTGTGCTTTGTAGCACGTGGAATCCAGGGGTCACATTAGTCAGCTGTGCCCTGAGTGGACCAGATCAGTGTTTTGGGTGGGGAAACCTCCTTTTTCGTATTCAGTCAGAAGCATTAGAATAGCTTAGGAGCCAGGGATATGTCATGTAAATGAACTCAAGCAGCTCTACTACCTATTATGCTCACAGTTTCCTTCTGTTCTGAGGGGCCTCATTGGGTCTAGGAATTAGTACAGCCCTAGGGCTTCTCTATTTGATTAACCAGAGCCTGGATTTGTTAAACTCCCAGACATGCTGCAAAGTCCTTTTTCCTTCCTGCAAGCTTTTGAGTAAGGATTCAAAGGTGAAAGGGTTGGAGGTTAAAGTTCTGACTTTCCTCTCCTCCAAACCCCTTCCCTTCAAGAAGGGAACAAAACAAATCACTTAAGCATGTGCCTATCTAACTCTGTATTGCCATCTCTCATATGTTTTGTGTTGATCTTAAGGCTTTAGCTGTGGGAACTGTGATTCAAATGCTCAGCTTTAAATTAAAACCCAGTTTTGTAGCTCTTGTGGTTCTGGACTACAGCTTGAAAATACGAGTCCAAGGAAAAATAATATCTTAAAGAAAATACTGCCCTATTACTTGGAATGTAGTGCTTGACTCAAGATTTTTGAATACCTGTGTTTGGCAACATTGCTAACTGAAAGCATGGGATTACTTCCAGTAAAATAAATGGGACTTAGCATATGTTTTATAAACCTTACTGAGTTGGGGTCTGAGAATGACTTATGGACAATTTCACAAAAGTGTGATGTGCCTCTTACAAGTGAGTTGGCTAACTGGAAAAGCTAACTGCATTTTTGTACTGTGAGCATAATCTTTTAAACTGTATTCTGCTGTCGGGGGGCTGTGATGATTTGGAGGCTTTATGGCATAGAAGGTCAAACTTCTGATTGCCTTCATGAAATTGCTGTGTGATGGAGTGTCCTGTGGTTACAGGAAATGTGCTGCATGTTTGTTGGCCAGGAACAACATACGTTGCAAAAACGGTACATAGCTACCTATTTAAGCAAAGAAACCCTTGGATAATGACTCAGTCTTAAGCTGTGGATTTTAATATTCCTCCTAGGATTTTTCTCTCTCCTCTGCCTGTAAGGAGTAGGTAGGGAATTGAACAAGGCGCAGTAATGGATGAGCGGAGTACTTTGTACTTGGCAGGGTTTATGGTCTGGGGTTGTATTTTTCCTTTCTGCAGTATACACCCTAGGGAAGATGCCTGTATGCAGAGTGTTCAATTATCTCAGCTTTCGGGAACATGCGTGTTGTCAAAATGTAGGCTTGTAGCAGATTCCTGGTGATCTTCACAGATGGCCCAGGTCTCCTTCTCATAACTTTAGCTTAAGCGCTGGATGATTCATTTCAATCATTCATCCTAAATGGGGTGAATTGTGAGTGTGTGGAAGACAGAGAGGTAAATGACGTAGGTAAGAACCAAACTGTCCTGGAGGTAGGGTTGTTTTTTTGGTTTGGTTGTTTTTATTTTGTCTGCCAGTTAATTAGGTATACTACAGCAACAAACCACAGAAGATTGCTTATGTCACTCCAGAAGGTGCCAACGACATAAATGTTATTATTTTGTGTTCAGAAAGAGAGAAATCAAGATATTCTGAATGAAAGAGCAAGTAGTGGCTTAGACGTGTGGGCTGAAGGGATTTAGTAGGAAATCTGACCAGGAAAGATGGCCATGTGCTCAGCTCGAGTTATCACTGTCGGTTTGAGACAAAGATGAACCAATATATTCTGTAGCTTCAGTAGGAGGTCACAGGCAGGCTCTGAGAAAATATGTGGTTTGAATAAGATAACTGTGAGTTTGCTCAGCAGGGGTATCTGGCTCATAGAAACTAGGTTACTTAGTGGTACACTTTATTTTAGCATGAATAAAAATAAGCAACTTAAGTAATGGGACTACCTTCCGGGAGAAGAGTGGAGATTTGCTATATTCCCTACTTGTTTCCCTCCAGAAGTTCCTATTATCAGTCTCCACTATTCCTTGGAGGAAAATGCTGAAAGAGATGGGCAGTGCAGAGAGCAATTTGTTCTAAGCTTTCAGGAAAATTGGCAACACTCAAACCATATCAGCATTCAAAGCTGTGAAGCTGGGGATGACCTCTATCTGAGAACAGAGTTCACAGCCGAGAGAGAGAGTCTAAATCTGGCCATTTTCAGGTAGCTAATATAGTGAACAGCAAACTTTGTGGAAGGATTGTGTATCTGTGTGCCAGCCTTCACTGTCCCCCACCAGATATTAAATGAGACAGCAAATTCTTACTTTAGGCCTTGACTTGGCAAAACAGGTTGCATTGCATTGTTTTCAATTACTCCCATGCTGGAAGCTAATCTCTTGCTTAAGTGCTTTGTAGGCTTAAGCCTGTGGTTCTTTTTGAGTTTTGGTTGTAATTTTCTTGTAATATTTTGTAAGCCATCCATCAACTATGCAGATAAAAAAACCTTAGCTGCACAACCCACACACAACGTAGAGAACTTCACACAGCTTTTACACTGATGAGCTTGATTCCCTTGACAGGGTGAGCTTTCCTTCCTGACCCTGTGTTACAGCTCTGCCTGTGGCATGCCTTTCTACTTCTTCTTTCTAGGACTAGTGTAATGTGAAGCCCAGGACAGAGAGCCCTGGCAGGAACTTGCAGTTTTTGTCTTGTAAATGCCTTCTTTTTTCAGTAATGTAAAGGTATAGTATATAGTAGCTGCAGACATACTCATCTTTCCCCATCTTCGACAATGATTTTGGAGGCTGTTAAATATTTGAATATGTTTGGAAAACATTTTTACATTCTCTGCAGAAAGACACCATCGAGAAGCAAAGCATCCATATTATTGCTTTATGAAGGCCCCCTTTGAACTAATGAGGCATTAATGAATGGACTGGTATGTTGAATCTTTCTCATGTAGGAAGGGCGCAAAGTCATTTCCCATAAATTGCAGCCCATTATTACAAATAGTTTGGCACGGGTTTCCCTAGAGGTAGAACTTCAAGCCAAATATACAGCAGCAGCTGTGGTGACACGTTATGCAGAAACTGTTCCAGGCACTGTGCTGGAGGAGTTGGTGTTGCAGGATAACAGCACAACGGCACGTATTTAGAGCCATCTTACAGCAGCAATTCTGGTTTATACTGAAGGTCTAAAAAATATCTGTGTGTGCCTGAGCTGAGCAATGCGAGTCTTCGTCTCATCATTTCCCAATGATTTTATATCTGACTTAACCAACTACATTCACTGTATAAGAAATGTTAATGATCAAGAAATCTTTCTGAATTATACTTTCTTATTTTCATAAGAAATAGCTGTGTAAATTGTTGCTGCGGTACTCCCAAAAGTATGAATTTTCTCTCCTATGTCTGACTTTCAAGGTCTGTGCTAAACTGGAAGTAGTATCAAGTGTTTCCCAGTGACTGGTGTCCAAATTGATACCCAAGGCACATAATTATATTTAAGTTTCTAGGAGCTTTCAAGGAGAATTTTTTTTCTCCTTTCAGATAAACTTTAGGAAGGTTACGCAAATTCTTGAAAAACTAGGGAAAAGGGACTGTAATTTTTTTGCGTGTGCAGGAACAGTCCATGTTTACATGGTTTAAAGCTGCCTACTCTGCTTTTTCAGTGAGCCAACAAACTTCCAGCCTTTTTCCGGCACGCTGACAGATCCATAGAAATCAGTCTGCCATAGATTTGCCTGGCTTCTACATAATAGTTTCCCATTTCCCATCCTTTTTTAAATTCCTACTGGCTTTATCCCTGAGACAGGCTCTGCTGAGCCTCGGTGCTCCGCTTGTCCTCAGCAGGAATCCACAATGAAAACCCATTTGAGTACCTTCAAGCACTGGTGACTGGGAATGGAGCCAGCCAGACCCGGTGCTGGGCCTCACCTGCTCCTGGCAATCCTGCATGTACGTGTTCCTCAAGGCAGCGTTTTGTTTCTTCTCTTGTTTCCACAGCCGAATCCCGCAACACACACACGTATGGATAGCGTGTGTGTCGGGACTGGTGTGGTAGGCACAGGAGAGCAGCAGTCAGGAGGCAGACTGTGTGTCTTGCGAAGGTGAGCAGGGATATTTTTCTTTCATTAGATTTTCTTCCTCATAATAAAGGATTTTGGATATTCGTGGAATAGGACATCCTTTCTCTTCTTTGCTTTCCAGGAGAGTAGCTGTGTTTCTCCTTTCCTCCATTAACCTCCCAAGACTTGTGTGCACGAGCGTGTGTTATTTCACAAATGGGATTTGGGCAGACAGTAGGGATAACAATAACTTTATTTTTCGGACTCTTTAGTTTCTGTAGGTGTCTGACTGAGAGCAGGTTTTTGTTTTGTGTGGGTTTTTTTCTCCTGAAGCCTGAAATTTAGCGTTACCTTTTCTCACTCCAAAAGTGGTTCTGTGGTTCTTGCCTAAGAATTGATTAGTGCATATTTTGTTTAAAGTCTAACACAGGCTTTTATTAGCACATTAGTCATATTCAACATTTTATGGTAACAGGTCCAACATCTGATTTCCAATTAATCTTTGGGTTTATTTGCAGCCTTTAATTTGGTGCTTTAAACAAACAAATAAGCATGCTATATGGGGGCTCTTTCTTTTTGAGTCTTGTAGTCTTGGGACTGAGTTTGGTGCTCAGGTGCTTCCCTGCAACTTTCTCTAAAACCAGTGAAACTTTGTTATTTGGAGATGAGTAGAGAATTTGGACCTCAGTCACTGTGGGTTATCTTTCTTAACTCCCTTTAGAAGAGTCACCTCTTTAAATCTGTTGCCTGACATCTCAGGTCTTCTTTGGTGAAGTGCCATCACGCAGCAATACTTCAGATTAATGTTACCATTTTTGATTAATAATTTTATTTTGCAATAGATTTTAATGTAGATAGTTCATTATACCCAGCATCACAAGCAACTACTGGCTCTGCAAGAGGAGTTTATATGGTACTTTCACTTGGCTGTGACCAGGACAGGCTGGGTGTCAGGGCTCTGAGGCCACCAGCGGCCCTAATGTCCCTGCCTGTCACCTAAGGCTCCCCCCACCCTTCCCACAGCCCAGGACCCCATGTCAGCCCCCTGGGGCCATCAGCCCCTGCCCCAGAGATGCCTCAGCAGGGCTGGTCTCCAGCTCTCCACAACCCCGGCCTGGTCGTGGGGCCCACTAGGCTGGGCCCGCCTGAGGGCCCGTGGCCTGGCCCAGCTTAGGCCTGTTTCCAGGGAGGTGCAGGGTGCCTGGGGTGGTGGGATGGGCCTGGTTGCTGGGCCCTGCCCTGACAGACCCCCATGGAGACTGTTTGGTATAATTGCTGCTTCTCCACCCATTCTTCAGATTTCCCTTCTCGCTGTAAGCTTTGGGAGTCCATATTTGCCTCTGATTGATGGTGTTGGCTTGCTGGGTTTCTCCTCAAGTTCTTTGTCTCCTTCACCCGTGCATTTTTTTCATCTAGGCGTAATTTAATTGTTGATTATTGCTGTATTGCACCTCGTGTAAGCACACTTCGATGTCGATGACACATATAACAAAGTTTATATGTAATGCTGCTTGTTTTTTCCAGTGAAGGACTTTCTTTTTTTTTTTTTTTGTTTTGTTTTGTTTTTAGCAATGAGTCAGTGGTTTATACCTGAATAGGTCCTACTGATGAAGCCTAAAGAATGGCCCCTGTAATTATTATTTAGAGATTTTTTTCTCCTTTTCCTTGCCACACAAACTTTGGTTTCCATTTTCTCTTCATCAGCTTTCAGTCTTTCCAGTGATGCTGAGTGGTTTTTAAAGTAACAGGGTGTTCTATTCATCTGGAAATGTGATTATAAACAATTAACTTTTACTATCTTCAGTCATTTTTGAAAATTGCTAATGATTTTCAGGAAAGAAAGGGAGAGCTTATGGCTTCTGAGGATTTGGAATTGACTAAATGTGTATTTGATACAGAACCCGTCCTCATAACCGTTGAATAAATTGCTATTTTATTTCTTCTCACTTGTACATAAAGATATTTTACAGATGGTATTTGGTTTAGAGGTTGGGGATGATTTTGCCTGGTGTTGTTCTCCGTCTGCTCTTTTTATTCTCACTATTTGTAGGTCTTTGAAAGTAAGTGACAAAGTGTGTATCACAAATTGAGGAGGGATTCCCAAGCCACCTGAGTGCCCAGGCTGAAACACTTATCAGGAATTTCTTCTTTTTTTTTTTTTAATCTTTTAAATGCAAAAATCCTACTGTTCATTTGTGCAGTTACGAAAGATCCTGATGGTATTTCTATTAACTTCTGTGACTGCTTTCGATTTGAGATGTGAAGCAAGGGTTACACACCGTGTACAATTATAGAGGGCAAGCTGTCGTGCCTCACCTCTAGTCTGTAACCTGTTTGTACGTGCAAGCAGAGCAGTGAAGGGAGGATATATATATATATTTATATTTATTTTATTTTAGTGCCTCTCTGTGCCTTTCCCAGACTGTTTAATGTAGCTTTGGGTATGCTTGAGGAGAAGTTGGCTCTGCTGATGGTCATTTCCATCGAGGTGTCTGAGAGGGCTTTCAGCCATACAGCTGTGCTAGCAGAAAGTTCATTTCAGGAATGAAAAGCAGGAGTATAATTATGTGGGAAGAGGTCTGGGGGTGTGAGTGCCCGTGACTGATGGGCATGCTGGGCCCTGTGCATGATGCTGTGCAGGGTGGTCCTGGGCACCATGTGGGGTGGCTCCTGGCTGCAGCAGTGTGCCCCAGCCCTGTGGCCTCCCATGCCAGCGTGTGTGAGACAGACTCAGAAGGGTGATCAGGAGATTAGAGTGGAAAATGAGTGCATAGCCCCAAGGGGACTGCACTGGGTCCAGCACTGCTGAGGCTGTACTAAGGAGATAGGCAGCTTGGAGCTGCCACCAGCTGTAGTAGGGACAGTGCAAGCCTTAGCCCTACATCCAGCTTCCTCCTTGTTGAAAGGCCCCTATTACCCTACAGCTCTGTTTGGTGAGCTACGTGCTCTTTGCCCATGTAAAATACCTTTCTACCTTTGGCCTTGCTGCTGTCATATGCCTCAAGCTTGCATCCAAAACAAAAGTTGCCATTGCAAATCATTCGGTGAGGAAGACTCATCTCTCACCTGCCGCCCTGGCAGTGCTTCTGTGCCGCATTGTAGATGGGCTGTGATATGGAGGAAAAAATGCCCTGAAATTATAACAAAATGCTATCTTTGATATTTTTCTGGTGGTGAGGGAAGGGAAAGAGCAATATGAGTGTTTAGGAAAGTCCTGTTTCTGCCAGCATTGTCTCCTGTGGGAAGAGGGGGTTTGGGCACTAGTCACAATGGGGGTGAGAAGGGTGGGCAGCGAGCTGCCTTCCTGGGCTGTGCTCAGCTGGAGGGAGCTGGGAAGCATCCTCTGAGGCACCAGCTCAGCTGGAAGGCTGGGGGACGGGGCTGGGAACAAAGGAGCATCAGCCTGTGCAGACAGGGAGACAGCCAGCCCATCAGTGAAGGGATTGATTTTTCCCACCAAAGGTCTTCTTTGTTTTTCTCTTTGCTAAAAAAAAAAAGAAAAAAGAAAAAAACACTCAGTTAAACATGTTCTGTTTTTTTTTTTTTTTCCCACTGAAAATGTTTCATTTTAATTTTGAGGAAAAATATAGACAATTTCAGACAAAATATTTTCTTTATGTGCTTTGATTTTGCTAATACCATTTTCTGTAAGAGATAATGTTTCTGTGTGGTGTGTGCATGTTTATGCATGTGAGAGTGCTTCAGCAGCTTCATTTGCCTGTAAGTATGAGGGGCTAAGTGCTGTTCAGTTAGGTTCTTCCTCCCTCTGCAAAGCAGGTAGGAATTTTCAGTAAAAGGCAGGCTGGCCAGTGCTGCTCTGGGATGATACATGTATGCAATATTTGTTGCAGTTGCATGGTTCTGACCCTAAGACAAATTTACTCCTTCCCATTAGTTTTTTAGGGTGTAATTTGTGCTCTTTCTTTTTTATTTTTTTTTTTGTGGTATTTTGTGTTAGGGTTTTTTTTGTTTCTTTTCTTTCTTTGTGTCTGCATAAATTATTTTTAAGCAGGAATTGCTTACAACAGCCCATATTTCTAATACGTTGTAATACAGAATTGTCAGAGAACGCTGACCACCTTTACTTCCTTGAAGTTAAGCACAAAGGTGTTCAGGATCTGCTGGAAATCATTGCCTTTTACCAAGGGAATTTCTTTTGCCTCAAATGAAGCTATGGCATTTTGTTTCTCTGATAACAATGAAGGGTAATAAAGATACAACTGCAGCCTTCAAGAAAGATCATTGCTTTTTCAAGTAAGCATCATTGCTTTGAAAAAATTGTTACTTGATGAATTATACTGAAAGACTGCGGAGCCTTCTCATTTTAGTTCCCCACACAAAAACCCCTTTTTTGATCTCAAGATTTCTTAGTTACTAAAAAAAACCCAGCTACTTCCATGTTCTTTAATTTCTATTTCAGGAATGTATGCCACTAAAACAATAAACCAACTGGAATTATAGGTACTTCAGCTCTTCCACTTGACATGCTCCAGAAGGCCCCAAAGACTGGCTGATGTGTAAATACATTTTAGAAAAGACATGGGTAAAAATAGAAGGAAGTCAAGAAATTAACTACTGTTGCTCAGAAACGATTGGCCTAATTAATTGTAAATAAGATGGCAAGCCACTACCTTGGTACATGCAATAAGGAATAAGGTACAGCCATGGGTTGCCCCTATGTGGGACTTGTAGCAGGGCACCTGGGACATGGCTCAGCCAGCCCCTCTGCCACCAGGGCTGTGAGTAGGGAGCTCGGTACCCCCAAAATAAGGGGCAAGATGAATAGCTGCCTAAAGCCATAGCAAGCACTAGGTGAAAGATTTAGGTGGAATTAAGCCATCTGGATCTGTCATTTACCCTTTCTGTGGATCAGTACCCCATCTGTAAAAAAAAGGTGATAATCAGACATTTTTCTGTCTGTCTTGCTGTGATTTGAGCTCTTCATAACTAGAGTTCCCCCTCTCTGTTCTGTATGTCAGGATGGTGCCTCATACAAAAGGGCCCTGATCTTGTTTGGGGCCTCTAATTATTACCATATTATAAAAAAAAAATACAGTGAAAGTAAGATTGCAACCTCAGGGTCAGCGTCTGCTGTATTACACTCACCCTTTCCCACTGAAGCCTGCCAGGGTGTTACTGAACACAGAATTTGGCCTTTAAGGTTTCAGTGTACAATATGCACATCTTGTGCTGAGATTAAATATGAATATGTTTAAAGGTCTGCTTTCAATCCAAATTTTGAGGGCTTGCCAAAGTAGCAGAGATTGAGATAGGATCTTTTGTACTATTAATTGAAGGCTATGCCTTTATTTCCTTTAAATTTTTTTTAAAGCCTCCCTTCTGTGGTGGAAGATATCTTGCTGCTGCTTGGCTTGATTCCAAATACTGTTTTCCCCTTTAGCTAGGGCTGCAAAATGTAGTGGTTTTGATTCCTTGCTAAGTATCTTTTGTTAAATACTCACAATTCAGAGTTGCAGATACCTTAAGGTGAAAGGGAAACCAGATCAAGATGCTATTAGCTGCCACTAGAAAGAAAACATGCCATAATGTCATATGAGTTAATAACTTTAAGTAGACTGTAAGATGCTGCTGTGGAATTAAATGCTTAACAATAATTCAAAAACGGCTTACAGAAATTTAAGAATGTGGATCATTTAGTATAGCTGAAATTATGCTCCTGGCATATATGTATGACACATGAGAGCACTTACCTGGAAATTTATTACCCAGCTCTGAGCAAACAAAGCATGACCTACATTTGACTAAAGTCAGCTGTCTCTGGCTAATCCTATGGGCTTCTTTTTATTAATGTCACAATTGCTAATGTGGTATAACATTGTCATTACTGAATAGCACAGCGGGATAAGCTGCAGCTGTTATTTCTCTTTCTATACCTACTAACTCATTAAATTTGAGTTTTGGGGAATACAAATTGTAAAGATTATTCAAATTCTGATTGAGAAATGGGGCTACTGGGAAATTGACAGTATATAAAGTAAAACTTTGAATCAAGGATTTTAGTGGATTTTTTGTATCAGGAAGGTTGGAATGTTCACAATTGATTTTTTTTTTTTTTTTTTTTTTCCCCTAGCTCCTTGACATTAGATTCCAAATTAAACCCAAGGTAGAATATCAAGAAAAGTAATAGAAAGACAAAAATTATTGTATGGTGGGTACTATCCTTCTGATGGAAAGACAAAATGCAAAGTTTGTGTAGAAAGAATACTGAACGAGTTTTGTACCAAGAGATCAGTAATACACTAAGTATTCTGTTGTTATTTTAAATAGCATAGCATAATTTCCTTATTTAAAATACATAAAAAGCACTGAAGTTTAACGGTTATTTTTTTTTTAAAATAAACTTTTGCAGAATTCTGTAGCATACTTAGAGGCAAGTCTTTGGACTTGGTATTTCCAGAAAAACACACATGGCATTTAGAACTGACTTCTTCAAGAGGGAAAGTTTCCGAAGTGTCTGATTCAGACACTGGTGTTCCTTTTCCCTTTAATTATCTAGGCTTTTTCTGAGAGCCTTACCGCATGTTTACTTTCCTTCTCATCCTAATGTCTGATTGAAAACTTTTTAAAAAAAAAAATAAAAAAATATCCAAATTTTAGTGTGGAATCAGAGTGAAGCTCATCTTTCCCTAAATTTCCTTGTACTTTATTTTAGCTTCTATCCAAAATCATGATTGCTTATACGACCGTGGGCAGGAATGACAGTTTCCAAAGCAAGGTCTTCCAAGCTGGCTGCAATGTGGTGATGTGGCTGTCTGGGGGGACCACCCCTGGCCTGGGAACCTCCAGGGCAAGCACACAGGCAGGCGTACAGCCCACGTACCAGCTCTGTGGGAGCCTGGTGGGGGTAGGAGGAGGCATGGCTGGGGCTTTCCCACACCCTGGCTATTTCCTGCTTGCTGCAAAGCCCATGGAAACTGTGTCAGCCAGCGCAAAGTTAGGTCAGTGCTCAGGGGTCAGGCCACAGGCTGGATTTTAATGGAGCTGAGCCGATGGTTGCAGCTGAGGGCCTGGGCATTAATTTCCATTCTATTTTTACAATGAATAGGTTTATAAACTAAATTCTGTGCATGATCTATTGCTGTACTATGGTTTTCAAGGGGTGTAAATCCCTTGACTTTCATAGATGAACCTGGAGAAAGGCAATGGTGTTTAAGAAATAAAAAAAAAAGGGGGGTGGGGTGCGAAAGAGTGCTGGAGGACCTGAAAACTGGTATATGATCTTGTAATAGTGGTGAGAAACACATGGCAATTGGGCTAATCCAGGAGCTTGGTTGAGTCTGAATTCCAGAAGCTTGCTTCAATCTGAATTCCTCAAATCAAGATTAAAAGTCCTGCATTCTTTAGATAAATTGGAATAAAAATTATCTCTGCAGCATTGATGTACTTAATTGCATTCTAGCCTTCTCCCTGCCCTGCCAAAAGGAAAAAATAACTGTTAACTTCTACAGTCACTTCAGCTTCTAGCTTCTATCCCTAGCTTCTGGGGGTAGGTGGTCACACCTACAGTGCATACTCTCCACACAGTATATGAAGGAGATAGGTACACTGTAATGTCAATGAACCTAAAAAATTTGGAAGCATTCTGGAGAGGAGGAGGACTTGAACTCAGATATCATAACTACAGAGGTGGGATAATGCACTGAGCAATTTTTGCAGGTAATGGATGGAATTTTTTCATGGGAATTCTCTGAAATATGGTGTCTGTGGTCTCTATGATCATTGTAAACAGCATTCTCTGTTCTCATAAAATTTCCCTTTCCGCAACAGGGTTCCTTTTTTGTGTTAGTACTAAGTCTTGATTGAGTCATCTTCAGATTTCCCAAAAGTGAAGCCTTTTCCCTCACCTTCTCTTGCACAAACTTGGTCTCATGTGAGACCATCCTCTCATCTTGATCTCAGTTGGCTTCTTGATCTGCCTGTTAATTACTTCCACAAGCTGCAACCACTACTCTAATACACTAGTTTATAAAATTGGACTTGATGAGGGAGCCTGTAGACCACAGAGGTTAGCGTGGAGCATAAGGGAGGAGAAGCTGAGGCCGCTTGTACAGCAAGGTTGACCAAGAGTGTGAGAGACTGTGTGTGTGTGATGGGAGGAAAGGCTGCCCAGAATGATTCATGTGGGAAATATGCAATGACCACACTGAAAACAAAACAACATCAGCTCAAATTCTGACAGGGTTTGTAGTAAGACGAATTTTTTTTTCTTTTTTATTAGGTGGTTTGTGGTATATATGAGTAAGCTTGAGGACTCAACGCTTGGCGAACTGCTGCCCACCACAGGCATTGGAATTGCTGTAGGAGGAGGACTTGGTGAGCTGAGATTCCCTCCAGGGTATGACTTGGGAATGGGATGGCATGTGTGTATTCTCATTGCTCTGCTTGTTCTATAGAAAATGAAGATTTTGGAACATAAACATAGGATTTCCAATGCATAATACAAATAAATATACTGAAAAGAATAAGGATTAAATATACAAAAAATAATAGAAGGGTTAATTATTGGAGGTTTTTTTAAACAGCAAATGCCATGGAATGTATGTTAGTTAGCCACAAGGCTGCATGTGGGAATTAGTTTAAACAATGCTTTGTAAGACGCAAGCTCCTCAGGATACACGAATGCTTTTCCCTCGTTTTTCCTTTGCCTCTTATTTATTTATATATTTATAATCTCCCTGCTTCTCCCATTTCCTGCCTCACGTTATTATTGAAAATGAAGCAAGAGCTTTCCGATGTATCAAACAAAAGCAGTTCACTGATCATGCTTGAACATGGAAACAAACTCTGCCTCTCGACTTTCCTCTGGGTCTTAGGTAAAGAAATAGATTGTACAGTTGAGTCATGAAATGAACAGGTCTCATGTCATCCTTTTCCCACCCGAGCTGTAGGGCTATTCCTCTTAGAGCAGTTTCTTCACCAAAAGAGCCCTTTCCCTTCCCTCTGATTAGTAGTTTGCTCCCTCTGTCTGTAACAATTGATAAAGCAATGGCAATAGTAGGGACAGGTTTGAAAGCATTATTTGGAATCTTTAGATGTGGCTATAGGGGAACATGTGATTGCTCGTGACTTTCCAATGATTAGAATTTCTGTGAGCACCGCTTCGTCTTCCTGAGAGCCCAAACACTGAATGATCAACATATTTCTAGTTTGTGCAATTTCAGACTTGAGAAATCTTGTGGATAACTGGATGACTGTCTGACAAAAACATGAAGTCCAAAAAGTGAAAAACTTTTAGGGAAAGTGCACTCCTTTTGAACAACAACAAAAAAAAGTGAGCATTTATCTTTCTTTTTTTGACAAGCTTTTCTAAGTTCTTACATTTTAGGGGGAGGAGGTGAGGTTAGTTCACTTCCTCTTCCTTGCTGTCTCCTATCCACTACACTTGGCTTCCACAAAGTCTGTGTGGGCTAAATGAAGAACTTTGAAAATGGGCTATTCATGCAACCCTGAGAAAGATACTGGAGGCAGATGTGTCTGCCCATTTGCCTCCTGAAATACAGTTCTGCTTGTAGGTTCCATATAGGTATTTCAGGGAAGGTCACGTTTTTCCTGCCACCTTTCCTTCTTTTCCTACGGCTTAGTTGCCACTGAAGCAGCTCAGATGTGTGTCCTCTGCTTGCTGATTTGTCTCATGCTAATGTAGACGTTTCCCCACCCTGACCCCAACAAATAAAGAAAACCGTGTAGAATTTAAGGTTTCCATTAAGAAAAGGCAAACTCTTTAAAACAAGATCTGAGCTCTACCCATAATAACCTAAGTATTTTTTGAGTATACATGTTAAAGAACTTCATTTATGATATGAGAAGTGACTGTGTATCAAAAAAAACCCCAAAACCCACAACAAAACCTGAACTTAAAAATGAGCAGTTTCACAATTGCTTCTTACAGTGTCAGTGGAAAAGCATGTGTGTGAGCTTGTTAAGTCATGTGTGAGTAAAATGGCATTGCCATGTAGGTATGTGGGAATAGGAAAGGATACTGGCCTTCAGCACAGAATTAAACTTGACTGAACAATATCCTACAGCAGGCAAAACAACTTGAAAAGTTAAATGGCTGGGAAAAATAAATGTCCTTAATAGCTTTCTTGTACTGATGTACTTGGAATCACAAGCCTTTTTCTTTTAAACAAATGCCATCTTTAATTCCCAGATATTTCTTTAAAAAGGCAGATAGATTCTCCCTTGGCTGCAGCTTAATATAAAAACCTCTTTATCAATTTTTCAAGGAATAAACCTGCACTATGTCTTGTTATTTCTAGCTTGACAGAGCAGAAGTTGTAAATCTTCAACATAATAGAATCCATTTTGCTAGATATTTCACCATGGGAAGGGCACTACTTTAAAAAAGAGGCTATTTGAATTCATGTATGATTTTGTCCAAAGCTGATGGTTTAAAAGCTGATCTGTATCTGAACTTAGAGCAGGTTTTTTTTTTTTTTTTGGTGAACATGCAAATTAACTACATCGTGTTATGAAAGTACCCATTCGTGACTAATAGCAATTATCAGAGTAATGCTGCCTTTGTTCTCCTTTCATTATCCTCAGAACTAATCGTTCTTGCCCCATAGTGTAATATTGTATCTTTGGTAATATTGAATTTTCTGTAAGAAGAATAATGAAAGGAAAAACGCTATGAAGAATAAGATTAAGACTGCTGCTCGCCACGTGGAGGAGCTCAAGTATCAGGTTAGGAATTTCCATTGCTGCCTGGAGAGCTTGTTCCCTGGCCGAGTTGGACCGGAAAAGTAACTCCTGGGAATGCCCTGGCCTCGGGTCCGCCCCTGGGGGTGTGGGTGAGGTTTCTGTAGCTCTGTAACAGTTATGCGTAAGGGCATAATTTGGCCTGGGTTAGTGTTAATACTCTTTCCAACTAGTGTTAATACTCATTCCAACTAGTATGCCGTGTAGACCACAAAGACTGCAAAGCTGCTTAAACTGGTGCAAACCCTGGCTTCTCTGAACTGTTACTTTTCTGCAGTTTGCTGTATCTGCTTACACAACTCCTCCTCCTGCTACAACATATAGGACTAATTAAGGGGAAAGAAAATGATTGAAGGTGCTGATAGCAGTTATTCCTACCTTACTGTGCAATGCTGCGTCTTACATTTAAGTAATGTAGATTCAGCTCCCAGATCCAGCTGTGCCAACTGAAAAGGTCATTGACCTGCAGCTATTTTCATTCCCTTTCTGTCCTATCAAGAGATTTTTTTTTTTACTCCAGATCTCTGTTAGTGGAGTAGTTTATGTGAAAACTCCCTAGTTAGCTTCAGGGAAATCTGTCTACGTTAGGTAAAATATCTCACATCAGTCTGGGATGGTGGTGACCAGCAGGGCAGTTCCTTGCCCTGGTGGGTGGACCTAGGAGAGGGGGCTGTGGGCTGTGCATGTCCCCGTCTGACCAGCTGGCCCATCTGCCTGGACTGCTGGCTGGGTAGGGGGGTCCCCGTTATTCTGCTTCCCACCCTCATCCTCTTTTATGTGGCTGGGTAGGGGGGTCCCCGTTTTCTGCTTCCCACCCTCATCCTCTTTTATGTGGGCTAGATAGCGCTTGTAAGCTGGAAAATATCAGCTCTGATGAACTAGTGAGGAAAAAAAAAAGAGAAGTATGATGTGGTATGGATGCTGTAGGAGAGCATGGCAGAGAAGCTAGAGGCCTCTCTGCATCTCAGTTCTTAAAGCCAAGTTTTCACAACCTGCTGACTCAGTAAGCATGTTTACCTCGGTTTAAAGCACCAGTTTTAGCTGCTTCATGTGGCTCTCCCTGATGTGTGTGAGAGAGTGCCTGTGGGAGCAGCTCTCCAGCAGCTCCCATGGGACACAGTTGGCCATGGCGAGGTGCTGAGTTGGAGGCGGGGATGGGCAATGGACTGGGGAAAGAACAGCAGTCTGGGGCCTTCGTTTTCTGTAACAGCTGTCTCTCACGGAGTATTTCTGGTTGAAAACAGGCTCTTCCCTCCTTTCACAGTAATACAGTCACGACTCACAGCTGCTCTTCAGACTAATTCTTGTTGTTATCAGTCTTACCTTTACTGATGAATTATTGTCAGACTATTATTACTCCTCTCCTTCCCATTAAGTATAACTACTTAATTCTCACCCTTCTACTTGTGCTGTTAATGGGGCTAGGTGTGCAATCAGCACAGCTGTGCATCTGCACTGTGCTGTGGGCACATGTAAGCTCTTGGAGGCTCCTAGAAAGGAGAAACCACCTCAGAGGCTGTGGTGCATCTGAACTTCTGCTTTTTTCCTTTTATTACTTGTGTTTGAATATTGCTTGGTAGTCTCAGCTGGAGAACTGCATGCTGGCAAAGCAGAAGCCTGAAGAGCTTTGGGGTTCTCCAGCCACTTCTGCTTCCTACAGCTAGCTCACGAGGGAAAAAGCAGCCTGTATGTTTTGCAGGAGGCAAAGGTAGTTTAAAATCACCATTACTGCTGCTTACCAGTTCATTTTAAGTTACTGTGCAAGTTTTTGTAGTATGATGTGCTAAAACTACAAATCTCAGTCTTTTGAAGTTGATGAGTAATGTGTTTTCTGAAATTGCTTTATTTTCCTCCCAGGTTAGATCAGTGAAAAAAAAAAACTTTCAAATTTATAAATAACTGTGAAAAACTTTGTGTTCTTGTAAATCTTTGGTTGGAAAGGCTAATATAAATGACATTAGTTGCAACCAGCCTTATTTGTACAAATAATTTCATTTTTATGTACTTTCGCCTCTGAAGAATGATAAATTTCTCAACTTGTTTTACAGTTAACTTGCCTTATTTCCTGAGTTTTAAGACATACACACACACAAAAAAAAAGAGAGCTTATGACCTTACTGTCTGAAATAGTTCAGAAATGTGACACACATGATGGCTGCAGGGGCCGCTGCTGCTGCTGACAGTTCAACTGGAAGAGTGACAGTAGGAATCACTTCTGGAAATCCAAGTTTATGTGAGCTAGTACATCTTCCTGGCCATGGGTGTGATTAAGCAAGCTTCATTTCTAATGAACTAAATATGATTCAAGAGTTCAAACTGGAACTTGGGTTTAGAAAGTGAATCCTGCAAAATCTATGTTTGTACTCTTGCCTTTTTTTCTATCTGCTACAATATTAACAAATGCATTTAGTAAGTTAATTTGGTTGCGGGTGTGGTAAATGCAGCAACATAGCACAGAACCTCTTCTAAACTAGGAGTTGTGGGTGATAAATTATATAGTTTTGCATTGTAAGGGGGCAGAACATAAAACGTGCTGTACCAGCAGTTGCAAACTGCTGTACACTTTAAAAAAATAATTTGTATGCAAACTTCATTGCTGGATTCCAGTGAATAAATAATAATTTGTGGTAAAGGTACGTATTCTTTTAATTAACATATATAGTCTTTGTATTAAGATGCAGTGACAAAGTAACATATACTGCCTAAGAAATGCAAGGTAGTCCTAATTTTATAGACCTGGGTTGTTAGAAACCTTCGTTTAGGCTGGAGGATGAAGAACCCCTAACAGAAACCTGAAGTGCTTCAAGCGTGCAGCTGAGCAAACAGAGGGCTCCACGTCTCTTGGTAGGAATTTGCATTGGTGGAATTGCATGGGGAATAGGAATGAGGAGATTTTGGCCAGGGAAGTGCCTTTTGCCTTTGCTTCTTGGCAGTTTCATCTAATTAAAAGAAAGAAAGCTTTCCCAATATAGCTATCCTGTATAAATGTAAGAACTTCATAAAGCCCTTCTCTCTTTACTTCAATCATTTAAGCAGCCCATAATGACTCTCAGGTTAAAGAATTAATCTTCAGTTCCATGCTGAAAGTCTTCATATATGATAATTCTTGAGGGACCTTTCAAAGAGCAGAGTTGTGCCGACCCTTTCGAGCAAGTCATTAATGAAACAGCTTTGTGATAAATAGTAGTGTGCTAATGACCTGTGGATGGGCTTTATAGAGAAAGGCACTGATCTCCTGGGGTCAGTAAAGATGGTATTGCAGTTTTAGAAAGAATAAGGGTGTTAATGCTTCTGTTCCAGACACAATCCATCTCAAGCAGTTAAAATCTCTACTGAAATCCCTACTACAGGGTCATTTAATACCTTTCACTTCTTTACACTTGACTTACGCCTTGTTTCTGTGTGCCGTATAGAATTGCTGTTGTACCCAACAGCCACTGAACTCATGGCTGTTAAAAGCTATCCTTCTGTTTCTGGAAGGATTTGCAAAGGACTTTTTTTTTAATTAACGTTTGTAAGGCTTTTTGTGATCCTCAGAGAGGAGCATGAATGCAAGGCTTTCCATTCTTATTTTGCCAAATTGGAATTTTCCCCCAGGCTTCCATTCTTTGGGAGTCAAGTGGTGCTGAAGAAGGGCTGTGGTCCAGCCGGAGAGCTGGGCACACCTGCCACTGCGCTGTGCCTGCTACAGATCTTGGACTCCAGCAGTTTCAATGACTTTGAGAGGATTTCAGTGAGAATTCCTGCCCACAGGTGCTGTATTGCCATGGTGCTGCTTTCTAGGTGTGTGCTTGTTGTTATTACATTGTACAGCAAAGGGCTTCGTTTGACCTTAGAAATACAGCAGGAAAAAAGAGGATCACGCCTCTTTGTTCACTTAAATAGGTAAATAGATCTTGGCATTTTTTCATTTTCTCTTTTACCCTTCTTATTCCCATTGTAAAAATTAGATGTTACCTTCTTTGCAGTCTTGAAAGCCTGGATGATGTAAATTTATACAATTACCCTTCAAGGTTAAAATCTATTTTTTTCACTCAATTTCCTATTCAGCTTTTTTATTATTCTTCAGACTGTATGTTGTAGAAACTTCTACAGACAGGTTGTAGAAACTAAAGAGCTATAAGTAAGTGTATCATTAGGACTTGTTCCCTTTTCCATTTCACCTAGCAAAATCTCCACATCCCTTATCCCTTCACCCCCAGTCTAGGACATCCCTCAGCAAAGGAAGAGATAAGCAAGATTGCTATTTCAAAGACAAAGTTAATTAGAAACGTCCTCACCCTGCCCAAAGGAAAGAAATACTGGGGACTGGAGACTCTGTGAAGGTCTTTCTGCTTCTTTGGCAAGGTGATGCACTGGGCAGAAGCTGTTGCAAAGCTGGAAAGGCTGTGAACTTGCTCGCCTCTTTTGGCAAAACATTATTTTGGCTCTGTAGTTGCATTCTGCTGCTCCCCCTCCTCCCCTGATAATTCCTGGCTAAATTTGAGGTGGGGGAAGAAAATATTGGAGGATTTTGAAAAGAACTGTGTTTGTCCATGTAAATACATGAAACAGCTGGAATAGTTCTTTGAAAGACCAAAACTTTCAAAAATTTAAATGTCTAATATAGATCATTAATAACTGATTTGATTCTTTTCAGAGGTGATCAGCTGTCTCCAGAACTTGGGGGAGGGGATGTTCAAGACCTTTTAAACAAAGGTGTTTTTTCTAATGCCCTAATCCTCAAATTCATGTGCCTGAGAACAGAGGGGAAAAATTCAGAAATTTATTCAGATGTTTTAACTGTGCCTTCCATTACAGACCTGCATGAAGTGTACAATTGCAGAATGAGAAGAATAAAGCTCTCCAAATCTGTAAAGCACCAGAAATGTGTTTGAAGAGCTACCCTGATATCTCCTAGGCTAGATGAGATAATGCGTGATTAGAATATTTATAATCACTAATGAGAAGTAGGAATAATAATATTCACTAGCTGCAGTATTCTTTAACTTCCCTGCAGGTTGAAATGCCCATTTAAGCAGTTGTAGCATGTGGAGTGCTAATACAATACATAAGGATCATCGTGGGGGAAAAAGGTTTTAAAATAACTTCTCAGTCTGCAATTTTTCCTCTTTGTCTGGAAACAAGATCTCACTTTGCTTCCAGATTTAAATCCTGCTTTGATGAAATGCCTTAGGAGAGCCACCTTTCAAGGTACTATCCTCTGTCTCCTTCTAGTGTTAATATGTACTTAGAAAACATTATGAAAACTAATGCAGAGGATTTTTCAGTCATTTTCTCTCTGTCATTTAACTCATTTTCTTTACTAATTGCTGAATGGATTTGCATTAAACCTGTACCTTTTCACTTCAAATACGTGCAGCCTTTCTTTGGGCTGAGTGAAGGTATTTGCACTTTTCTAGCATGTGGTTAAGTTTCAGCTG
Organism: Tringa tobata; assembly: GCA_033628505.1. Lineage (NCBI taxonomy): Eukaryota > Metazoa > Chordata > Aves > Charadriiformes > Scolopacidae > Tringa > Tringa tobata. The sequence goes on along the minus strand of JAHREE010000259.1, from coordinate 9,019,818 downwards.
CCCCTTTGAAATGCTGTTTAAGGTTGTAATCCTCCAAGCAGCCCAGCACAAAGCTCAGCTGGAACTGCACCAGAACGATTTGCAGGATGGAAGCCACTGTAGCGCTTTGGTTCAGTCTAGCGGTGAAACGAGAAAACCTTCAGAGATCCAGCAGAGAGCTCAAGAAATGGGAAGGTTTTCATAGTTTCCTTGCCTCCTTCCAGCCACCCTCAAGCACCTGCTTTGTGAGGAGTTGTCTTTGGCTAAGGTTTTTTTCAAGACCTTGACTGCGTGTCTCTTTCAGAATATGAGTTTTCAAGAAAAACATTGTGTAGGCTGAGAGACATGCCAAAATTAGGAGTTAACAATGCTGTATTATGGATATTATGACTGTGCTCTTCAAATACTTCCAGTAAGCCCTTGTTCAGTCAGCTTTAGTCTTCTTGTGATTCCAGTTTCCAGAAATCCAGCTTTGTATCCCTTTGATGCTCTGTCAAAATCTCCCCCTCTCCTGTCTTTTCTGTGTGCTGCCTCTGAGGGTTTAGTCCTGCAAGACGTTGAATGTACTGGATATAATTAGAGGCATGAAAAATTCTTGTGTGCATCGGTTGTTGCTCACACCGACTACTTATCATATGCCAAGTGCTTCACAGGAACGTAAGGTAAAAAATGCCATTCCAGGTGTCTCTGCACACACTTTAACAGTATATATGTCAGCGGTAGTCCTTTCATTCCTGAAATTACACACGTACTTTCCTGCACTGGGGCTGAAATGCTCAGCATTTTACAGAATCACAGTCTTGAAGATTATCCATGGTGTGAAGTTTTCTGTGTCTACACAGAAAACAGTTTGTATGCTGGTTACATCAAATAGAAAGCAAACCAAGCGGTGGACTAAGTGACCACAGACATGCCCATGGCTGCAGCTGTGCAGCAACTCCCAGTTTCTGCTCAAATTATCCCCAACACTGAAAAGCAGAGTTCTGGGGAAAGGAAGAGAGCCTGACTCTTATTAGGGCAAGAGGCTTCTGCTTATATCATAAGCAGCTTTTTTTTTTTTCTGAGGAAGAAACAGATATGGCACAACGAACACTTGCCAAATATGACAGATGAACAGACTTTTACAAAGCAATGACATCTTGTACAGTTTGATTGCTCACTGTTTGGCAGACCAAATCCAGGGAGCTAGATGATTGCATATGAGCTTCACCTCACTAACTCAAAATGACTGTAATGCTCTCCTTTAATATAGGGAATGTCTTTGTTATACGTTGCTCCTTCAGATTTCCAATAGAAAATAATTTTTAGTATTTCTGTGTCTACAACTTTTATAACAAGTGGACCATAAATCCCCTCTCTAATATTGTGTACTCTGTAGTACTGGTGATTTATCACAGGGATAATTCTGTAACTTCAGTCACAGAGGACTCGGGTTGTAAACTATATCTTTGTTCTAAATCTTCAGCAGTTTGTTCTGTCCCAGCTCACTGCAGCACTTCCAATTCCCTCCTGAATATGCTTTCGAGCTAGTTGTGAGATGGAATTTTTATACTTGCCTTTACTGATAGCACACTGAACAAATGAAGAGAGAGGAATATTATGCTTTGCTTTTATAGTTTTGCTTTGGATGAGAATTTTTTTCTTAACCAATGTTTCTGCTTATCAACACAACTAATTTTGATTAAAACACTGTGGTTTGCTTATGAAGAATTTATATATATTTATCCTGCAAGCCTAACTACTCTATTTTTTTTTTATAAGTACACTCTGTGAGCTGATTTAAGAAAAAATCATTTCTGCAGAAAGAAAACACCATTAAACCGTTTCAAGGGTAGAAAATACTTCAAGGGTAGGAAATACTTCATTTTTCTAAAAACTTGGCATAGTACAAGTTAGCTAACGTACAGCGTATGTGTCGAGGAATGTGTATTTATGCCAAGCCCCATGGATGTGGAGTCCTTTGGCTGTCTCTATTCACACCACCCAAGCATAATGCAGCTCCTTGTTTGCATCACCTTACATTAGTGCAGCATGCAAATTTTTAAGTCCTGATTTGGTTCCTTTCTGATAGCTAAAAAAGAAGATAACTTTCCTTCCAAAGCACTTTGTATCTCTATACCAGTCATTTGTAAGGCTTCTCAAGGGACATCTCTTCTGTAATCTTAATGCACTACTTGCACATCCCAGACTCTTGATACATAATCTTTTAAGTAGCAGAAAGAGCTCTGCTCTGTGATACTAAGACTTTTACAAAGATGAGTCATGTTTATGACGTTGGGCATATTTAAACTACTTATCCTATACATCTGTTTAAATTGATGCAGGTAAAACAGGCAGTTACTGAAGACAGCCCGTAAATCTGGCATTCTTTCAAGGCCTAGAGCAACCAGTTAGTGCCAGTGCAGAGTCATGGAAGGAATTTTAAAGTAATCAGTTTGTGCCAAGTCTCTCTTAATGTACTTACAGGTCTAGTGGTAATAGGAAAGAAAAGATAGCGATAGCTCACCTGGGAATGATTCTATTACATTGAATAATCTGAAGCTATACAGAAAAACATACCGTGAGCAGGAATGGTCTCTAGAGGTCTGGGTTGGTTGTTTTTTCTTTTAGATTTTGAAAGACACAGATTTCTTGCCGCTGAAGGGATGTTACATCAGACAGTTCAAAAAGTGTGGCATTTATCTTAATTTTGCTCTTTTCAACTTCAGTGACACCATTTTGCTACTGAGTGGGAGTAAAGTTAGAATAGTGCTTAACGTTTTTGACAGTTTTTTTTCAAGGTGGTAATTTTCTGAATTTGCAAAGAACTCTACCTGCTTGGCACATAGAAATCATACATTTCAGACTAACTCTTGGACCCATAGAGGATTTCAGAAAATTTGGGGCAAAATCTCTACATTTGTTTCTTTTCTCCAGTTAGTAGTAAATAAAAATATTTTTTGCTTGTATGCATGTGCGTTTGCTCTTTTAAATAAATATATAGAGAGGTAGAGCTCTTGCGTTTTGTGTTATTGTGTGTCACTGTGTGTTGAAAATTTTGAACTATTGTTTTGTTATTTTTTCTCAGGTGAAGTTGCATGTAGAAATTTAGTCCTGGTTGGGAACTATTGATCTAGAACTGTTGCTTCCTTTAAATATAAAAAACCTAACCCCATTAATTTAAAAAGAACATCACTAGACAGGCTTCTTTGAATATTTTTTCAGTAAAGCTGCCTACATCTGTGCTTATGATATAAATAGAGGCATGAATGCCTTTTGACACTGGAGTACTTGCCGTGCAGTCACAGGTCGCAGTATATTGGTTTTAGTCGTCTCTTTCTCTGATGCTGCCATTTCTCTCCTTCCTTTCTGCCCTTTATCTGAGATCCACAGGCAGGAGAAGGTCTAGATTAACATTTCTGTCAATTGCGGAGTCCTGTGATCTGGTATTTTTTTCCTTTACTGGGTCTGATAGTCACTTCTGGTATCTCCTGTTGGCCTTGCACAGCGCCCAGGGCTTCTTGCAAAGGATACCACTAAAGCTGTTTGGCAAATTGTAAGAGAAACTGATGAAACTGGAATGATTTTCAGTTGTTTTACTTGGTCAGGAGGAGTTCCTAAGCTCAAGTATGACCCCCTTCCCAGTGGTTTCAAGGCGTGAAGCCTTGATGGGGTTGAGCAATAGGGTATGCCACAAGTCCCGCACCCTGAGTGATTGTCATGGTTTAGGTCAAATTGGCCAATTACGAGACAAGAGATGCTCTCCCCCAACCTCTCGCTCCAAGGAGAGGAGGAGGAAGGATAAAGAGACTTATGAGTTTAGAAGGAGCTAAACTACTTTAATGAAATATTAATAATAAAATAAAAAGGAAGTAATGAAAATAGATACAGTACATACAAAACCGTATCAAGCTCTCGGGATGACATCGCTGGCAGGCACTGGGGAAGTCCCAGACTAGACTCAGTGATGAATGGGAACTGGAATCTAGCTCTGGAGTCAGGAATGCACGGAATGGGATCAAGGGCAGATGAACAGACGGACTTGTCCCAGGGTGTTGACCATTGGAGAAAAGAGAGCAGACCCTTTGATCCCTCAGCTTTTATACTAAGCATAGGGCAGATGGGATGGCATACCGTGTTGGTGAGCTTTGGTCACCTCTCCTTTCTGCTTCTCCCTGCAGGTGAGATCCCTCAGCACTTTTCTGTTTCTGACTCTCCAATGGGGCAAATAACTGAGTTGGCTGACCTTGGTTGTTACAACAATAAGTATAAACAAGAGCCTCTCTACATACTGCTTCCTGACATCAACTATAAACACAGGTCTTATCACTCTGGGAATGAGCAGTTTTCTGCACAATATGCTGTTAATTTCAGAGAGTTAGAAGAGGCTTTAGCCAAGAAGTAAAATTACTGAACAGAAAGTTGATTGTGTTTTACCTCAAACCAGGACAGTAAGGCTCTTGTATGGCTGCGCTGACCAGCCCTTATGTTTCTGCACCTGTGCAGAAAGGGAAAAGGAAAAAAGATTCTCTGAGCATAAATCGCTTCTCAAAGCCACCTAGTAAGCTGAAAATAGACCGGGGAGAATAGTGGGGGATTTCCTTTGAGCCTCTGTGCAGAAAGGTTTTTGAAATGGGATTTCAAGGATGCAATATTGGAAGCTTGTGGGCTGGTTGATTGTTACCTCTAAGAAGAGACCTGTAAAAGCAAGTGAGGGAACTGGGACAGGCATTTTTCCACTGACTCACATGAATAGTAAGGTCTGGCTCTGTGCCCAAGAAACAGGATTTCCACATTGTATTCTCCTCTGAACATCAGATCCTAAAAAAGAATTTGTTTCTTTGCTAATGGATTTTGCTCTCTTGCACTTTCATAAAAGTTTTTATGTGACTTTGGGCTTATTAAAATCATAAATCCTGCTGGGGAGGGTGAAAAATCGTCACTTTTGAGATTTAAGTTCTTTGGGCAACACCTCCAAAACCATCTAAAGCTTGTTATAGTGTTTGGGTCTGACTTCCTTTCTGTTTACTTGCAGATCATAATGAAAAAAACAAAAAGAAAAAACCCACAAAAATTCAGAGATTGTATTTGCTGATGAGAAAAAAAAAAGGTTGACATGAAAGACAGGAGGGAGTTCAAACTGTTTTAAAGAATTGTTTAAAGAATTCTGAAACCAGATTTTTTTTTTCTGCAAGAGTAGCAGATGTTATAACCCCTCCCTGAGTTTTTAATGGAATGTGAAACTGTTGGACACTCTCTTTTGAAGGAGCTAGACACAAGAGTACAGATCTTTGTTTCAGGGAATTTGAGAATGTGTCAGACATCTCTGTGTATAAGGGGACTTTGAAGTATATTACTAAACTTTGTACGTGAAGGAATTAAAGGATGTTCTATGACTTTGTGAGAAAGAGCTTCAAAGCACACTGAGCAGTAGTGACAGATATGCAGTTACTAAATTTACAGTAAAGAAACCTAGTAAGTCTTCCTTTTTATATATAATAGCAATATGAAATTTATGTTTTGTATCTTATGAGAAGGTATATAAGATGATGATTGAATGGAGCAGTCAATGGGATATATGGAATTCTTTATCACTTAGTATTTTTAATCCAGGTAACAGTGATGAAACAGTGGTGGTTGTTTGAGGAGCTGAGTTAAGTGGGTTGCTGTGGTCTTCAACTTTAAATGGATTCTTCTCTTCAAAATAACTGTGTATTTAGTTGATCCTTTTTTTTTTTTCTGCATTTTGACTAATGAAAGCTGTGTTTTTATGTTAAGCTATTAGAAGTCTATTAGATTGCTGGGTACCAATCATACTTCTAAGTTGTAACCTATACTAGGGTCATTCTGTCTTGCAATATTTCAAGAAAATAGGAAGAGAAAAATCCAAGAATTTATGTGTTGTAGGAGGAAGTTGAGAGGCGTAAGAGGACACAGGACCTTAAGGTGTAGGTATACTTGTCTCAAAGCCCTTAAATCTCCTAAGTCTGGCAGAGATCGTCAATCACATGCTTGGTGCCAATAACATGCAAAAGTTCTGAGTTCTTAAGATTTTTCTCTTTTTTTACCTGCTCAAGACCTGCACAGGGATGCATGTAAGGATGTCTGAAGAAAACTAAGCATTATCTTCAGCTGGCAGGACCATGAATCCCTGGAGACAAGATGGTGGGATGGTGTCATATGATTTCTTTCACAGAATTTGGATTTTGAAAGCTATGTCTAATAGGTAAACTGGCACAAAATAAACCAGGATGTAAATTTATGGTGCGCTACCTACTCTATGTTAATGGCTCTTTCCCACATTTTTATGTGCTTGAGGGAAGGGATGCTATCCAGAGCAGGCTTGAGAAGTGGGCCAAAGTGAGCTTCAGGAGTTCAACAAAACCAATTGCAAGGTCCTGCACCTGGGTCAGGGCAATCCTGGCTATCAGTACAGACTAGGGGTGAATGGACTGAGAGCAGTCCTGTGGGGTAGGACTTGGGGATACTGGTGGATGAAAAATTGCATATGAGCCGGCAATGTGTGTTTGCAGCCCAGAAAGCCTGTCATATCCTGGGATACATCAAAAGACGTGTGGCCAGCAGGTCAAGGGAGGTGATTCTACCCCTCTACTCTGCTCTTATGAGATCCCACTTAGAGTACTGTGTCCAGCTCTGTGGCCCCCAACATAAGGAAGGGGGGCCAATTATGGCGAGTCCAGAAGAAGGCCATGAAAATGATCAGAAGGATGGAGCACCTCTCCTGTGAGGACAGTCTGAGAGAGTTGGGGTTGCTCAGCCTGTAGAAGAGAAAGCTCTGGGGAGACCTTCTTGTGGCCTTTCAGTACTTAATAGGGGCTTATAAGAGAAATTGAGAGTTTTTACCAGGGCCTGTAGTGACAGGATCAGGCGTAATGGATTTAAAGTAAAAGAGGGTAGCTTTAGATTAGATATTAGGAAGAAATTCTTTACTCTGAGAGTAGTGAGACACTGGAATAGGTTGCCCAGAGAAATTGTGGGTGCCTCGTTCCTGGAAGTGTTCAAGGTCAGGTTGGATGGGGCTTTGAACAACCTAATTTAGTGGAAAGTGTTCCTGCCCGTGGCAGGGGGGTTGGAATAGATGACGGTTAAAAGTCCCTTCCAAGCAAAACTATTCTATGTTTCTATATTAATAGTACATACTCGGTGTGTCAAGTACCTTAATTTTCTTTGGAAGCAGCTAATCCACCTTGCACGCAGGCATCATCAGTTTCCATGTAAGCAGTGACCAATGCAAGTTTATTTCACTGCCTGTATCCATGGCTTTTAAGCTTATCTTAAGAAAGATGTTGCTTGGAAGCATTTGGAAGAAGCGAGCGCAGCCAGGAAGAGATATCTGATCCAAGGACTGGATTAGGGAATGGGGCAGGCAGGACTAAGTCAGCTGCAGCTGGGAGAAGACACTGACAGTGATGAGGATCAGTGCTCAGCAGCAGAGGGAAGCCATGGCTAGTGGAAGCTGCCAGCTGACCCAGGGACAGAAGTTTGCTACACCAACTTAACTGTGCATTAACTTTGCCATGTAAAGAAGCCTTAAATGACTAAAGCCAATCCCTGTAGCTAGAAAAGCTGTTTAGAGCATCATTCTTCCAGATTATAAATTATGCAAGCCAGTTTTATACCTAGATCTTTGAAAAAGAAAAGAAACCATCCCCATTTTTGGTACTTCTCCAAGTGAAAGCAGTATGTCATCAACTACATCAATGTAAATGAGTGCTGATTTCAGTGTTTTCTCACTTAGACATGAAAGTATGGAATATTTCTTCAGCAGTGTTTTGTTCAAATTTACCAGCTGGAAAGAAGGGAGAGAAGCTGTGGCTCCAGAGACTCACTGTCAGCTGTGCTATGCTTCTCCAGAGACTGCTAGATCTTGCTTCTATACATGGCTCCTGAGGGCTGCCTACACTCTCATTATCCTGTTGTTTTTTCTCTTTTATGAGTTCACAAGATGAGTGAATGGCTACAGTCAGTATCAAACTCTCTGGGTCCTCAGGTGGCACTGCTTCAACCTCATGAAAAGTCATACTTCCTTCCTATTTTGAAGATGAGATAATTTGGTAGTGACAATGTCTGTTTATATGTAGGAAAAGAGACAAAGAGTCTGTAAGATCTCATACTGTTCCCCCTTCCCAGTATTTTGCAATAAATGCCATACAAAAAGCATTAAGTGAGGCACAGCTGTAATTCTGATTCACTATTATAGAGCAAGCATTTTCAACACTATCCATTGGAGGACACTAGAACACAACAAATCATGGGAAGTATGGTTGTGCTTGTTTAAAAAAATCTATATCTCTCTTTTAAAGATGAAAAATGAAAAATGAAAGTAGTACATTTTTTGTTTACATAACACAGTCTGAAAATCCATTATTACCTGACTGTTTTTCTCTGTCTGTCACACCTTCTATAACTCCATTACTGCTTTGTTTTTGTTTTTGGGACTGGTAGAAGATACCTACTCTCTGGCTGCTTGTATAATCACTTGTTCTAATTTTAGATAATTCCCAGATGGGCTCCAGCTTTCCCGTTTATTTCTTTTTTTTTTTTTTCCTTTTTTCCTTTTCAACTTTTAATCACTTGCAAGTGTTATATTAGCTCTTGTATCTCATTTATATTTAAAATGATTACTATCTTTCCATCTCCCTTCTTGCCTCTCACAGAAAAAGTTTTATGAGTGGCCAATCACTGGTAACGTAGCTGAGTTATAACTCAGATAAATTAGTGCTGGATTGAAGAATGCCTTTGACTCAACATGCTTCTCTCTGAATGAAAAAAGAAAAAAAATATTTCAGGGTTTGATTCAATCTAACACAAATAAACTGTCATCTGTCCTCTCAGTGACAGCATCCTACTCCTTTCTGCTCACATCCATTGCATTCAAAATTGCAGCTGCTGAAATTATTTTTGTCCTCTGTCATTCAGAGGGTGGAGGTAGAAGAGAACTGTGTTGTACTTAAGCTTTTTTTTGTCCTTACTTCTAAGGTCCGTCACAGCTCTATGCTTTTCTATCAGTTGTATTATTCACCCCTGTAGTATTAACCTCAATTTTCTCCCCAACTTCCTTGCTGGTCCCTCTTTTCTGTTTGAAGCAATCTTTCCTCTCCACGTGAAATACACTGGTGGTAGGATGTGATGCCTTGCCTTGAAATTTTCTCTTGGAACTGATCCTTAAACATGAAACTCTTATTTATATCTTGCTTAGTATCTGATTTCCATGTGAGGATTTTTTGAAGAGTAACATATCAATAAAGGTTCATTGGGGGTGGTTGGAGGAAGAGGAAAAGAGATAAGAGCTATGGACAGGATAACATGTGCTTTCTGGTCCTGTTACTCTGGTAGCTTTGCGATTCCTTCGCTGTCACTTTTTTATGATTCCTTGTTCCATTATGTGTAAAGTAGGTTGTGTTTTCAGTTTTATATTTATTTCATGAAGCTATGCATACAGTATTTATTCTGTGGCTGATAATGTAATAGTAGCTTCCAAAGAGAAAAATATTACATTAAATACTTTTTATAATTAATTCAGTTGAATTTGGCTTTTCACTACTTATTTTTGCATAGGGTCAAGCTCTAGAGTGGTAAGTATCTTTACACTTCAGTGACCTTTATACAACTGCAGGTTTAGTTCCTAGTTTAGTTTAAAGGGCAGACTAATGCTTTGCAAAGTTCAGAAATCAATGTACGTCCACACACGGTGAAACCATGATCACACATGACATTTCCATTTTATTGCATGCAAATTTAACTGTGGATCACAAGTTTGAGTTAATATTTTGTGTTTCCATTTCCCTGTTACGTTGCATGCGGTGTATGTCTCTCTGCTTATGCTTGTGTGCAAAACCCAGCCATTGCATGTAATTGTTTTAAATTGTAAAATAATGGTGAGAAAGATGTACTGATGGAAGAATTTTCTATTTAGAAGGTGGCTTTACAGTGATATGTCTGATTAATTTATTCCTATCCCCTACTGTTACTTTCCTCTAATGACTTTACTGATGCCTACTCTGGGCATCAAAACACTTAATAATAGATACGGTCAAATAATAAGCCTTAAAGACAGGGTCTGGTATTGTTTAGAAAGAACCAGTATTGCTACTTAATTCTGGACGGTGTGGTACCTCACTGTCTTCTGCAATCTTACAGGGGCAGCCTTCTAGGAAAGCTATTTGTCACAAACAACACTTTCACCTAGTTTTTCTCATGCAAAGGAGAAAGGTGAATGGATAGCCTTTTTGTTATCAAACTTTGTGTATGTAAGCAAAGCAGTCAAATCCCTAAGATTTAACCTGCCTCTAATGGGCCAAACTGCTCCCCTCCTACTCCGGCAAGTGTAGTCTTTCTCTTCTGATTGCCTTGCTAGTTTCCCTGGCTCTAAGTACTGTTTGACATTGTTCACGTAGCCCAGCCTGGCCCAATGCTTGCACTTTAGATTGTGTTTCACATTTAGGAAGAAATATGAATTGAATAATATCAAATTGAAGCTCAAAAAATTGAAAGGAATTATAAATTGTTAGAAATCCCTAAAACAATCTTCTAATTTGATATTTGAGATTAGAAAATGTAGTTTGTTTCCAAGTTTATGCAACTGCTTCCTTTGAGGAGTGATTTAAACTCTACCTTTGAAGGCTATAATTATCATCCAAACTGCATAATAGCATAAAATTGTTGCAGCTTCCAAAAGCCTTTAACCTCTATTATGGTAACTCCAGTTCCTGCTCATCTGCAATTCATCAGGTATGCCAAGTCTTATGTGCTTTGGAGCTCACAGATGGAATTGAATTCTGCCTTTACATCGATGATAAATTGCTAATGAATCCAATATAAGTAGCCTGAAGAGAGATGGTGACTGTCTCAGACTCGCCACTTCAACCCATGAACATTAATATTCAAGGACTTTAGTTAAAATTAAAGGCTATTTGATTCTAATGCTAGTCAGGAACATTTCTCAGTATTTGTGTTCAAAGTTGTCATTGGTTTGAGTTTTTTCAAATCTAGATCATCTACCATGCTCAAATTTCTCTTGCTTATGCATCATGGGTTGCTGACGTGAATGTTTTTTAAAAACAGATGTCATTAAATTAATATGAAGAGGCATCCTGTCATTTGCAAAAGATCAGGTGGGTACCCAGAGCTAAATTTAATTTAACTCCAGGAAAATAAATTGGAGGATAATTGACATAAGATAAGAGATTTATTTCACTGGAACTTTTTACAAAATGTATCAGCCACAACTTGCAAAGTATCCTTGGAAAGATGGAGTCATCTTTTATCCACAGGCGATGGGAAGTGTCAGAGGTAGAAGCCTACAAACTACACATAGCTCTTAGAAAAGATGAGGAACATGCTTTGCCTCTGCTTCCATTCTGCTGTGCAATTTGGTGCTTTTTCACATATGAGAAAGTGGCTGTGCAAGGACGTAATGTCCACATGACATACCGGGGTTTAAATTGTTCTACCATCAGTCTGCTGAAGGCTGGATGTGTTTGTACATAGAGCAAAGCAGAGATCTCCCCTAGCAGGTCCCATCTGTCAGCAGAAAGACACTCTTCCGAAGGGAGGACTGTAATGAACTGTGACCGTGAGTTGCTGCTGTCCTAGCACAGGTCTGCCAATGTTCCTGCAGTGAGCAACCACTAGAAAAACTATTTGGAATGAATCAGCTCTTAAAGACAAGGTTTCTAAGTTTGAGTGCTGGGGAAGAAAGTTAAGTAAGTATGTTTTGGAAGAACAGGCAGAGCTGCTGAATGTCCCAAGTAGCTACTGAAGGAAATTTCCTACCTGAGCTTTATCTTGAGGGCTCTCTCTTCTTTTTTTTCAGGTCTTTTTGAAAAGAGTCTTTCTTCTAAGGTTACAAGGTCTCTACCTTCACATTGGTCTAGACTTACATTAGTGTTATTTTATTAAGATGCAACTGTGTTGAATCCAGCAACATAGAGTAATTCTTGTCTGTGAACATTAATTTTAGGCCCTTCAGTATCTCCTGTATTAGTCCCTGCTCTTGTTCATTAATTTAACCACAAAAACTTGCTTCTGAAAAGTGCTGATCCTGGGTCAAGAATTGGGTCTGTTAAATTTAATAGCTGCACTCAGCTAAAGTTTAGTGACTTAATTGCACCAACACAAGATGTTTCTGATCCAGGCTAGAATTACAGCCATGTACTGAAGAAGTCTGCCAACAGGGAGAACGTAGTGTAACCTGCCTACTACCCTCTCAGCACAACCAGGGGACCTGAAGACAAATTCTAGCCTCAATTTGGAACTTCTTGACTTTTATGAGTGTATGTAAGTCAGACCATTTCATCATGGCGTTTTGTGAATCAATATATTAGAAATTCACTTTGACAGGTCTGTCAGATAAGATCACATCACTTTAGTGGTATCAGAAGCTAAGAGTTTTATATTTCTGTGACTGTTGTTTTCAGACAGGGAATCAGAAAAAGTTAAGCTCTCTTTTTGCCTTTTGTGCCTTTATCCTTTTTAAATGCAATGGTGGCACCTATTAGTTATTTTCCCTGGATCCATCTTAGACAAACTGAACTGGAATTTTTCAGCTAATTTTTTCTCAGGAATCTTATGTACATAGACAAAAGAAGTTATGTAGTGTCTTAAATACCCTATAGTTTCATGCCAAAATATGTGAGACAAGGAACAAAACTTGGTGAAATTAAAATGATAACATCACTCCACATCTGTGGTCACGTTTCTATTTTATACTGTTGCAAACAAACCCTTAGTTCATCAGACAGCAACAGCTGCTAACTGTGGAAAAAAAAATGCAGTCTGTTTTTTTCAGGTATCTTTATTTTTCAGTAATTCTCCGAGAATGACATGCTGAATACATTTCCACAGAAAACCCATGTGTTCTCAAGCAATTACAAATAATATTTTTCTATCTAAAAACACTGAGTAGAATTCTGAGATTTTGGGTTTGAAGAAGCAGTCTTGCAGGGGGGAAGCAGGGGGACGTGGCAGGAAAGTAGTGAAGGAGCGGTTTATGTGATGTTATAGGAAAGGTATAGGGCAGAGCTCCATCTTATGAAAAAACATTAAGCTTTAAGTGGGCCTTAAGTCCGTTTCAATGGTCCCTTCAATCTCTTCTGACAAGTCTAGAAGTGACTTCGTAGGTACACAAACACTCTTCAAGCAAAATCCTACTGCACAAAGTGCCACTCTTAACCCAGTCATTACCCTGGTTAATGGTCTGCTCAGTCCCCTGGTTAAACCTGACCTACTTCTGTCCAAATCCCTGCTGCTCAGTAGTCCTCCTGCCTGTCCTTGGCCACATCACGTATGCTCCTTGCTTCTCTTTGCCCACCATCTCTTTGCCCATCTTGTTTCAAAATACATTATTATGGCCTGAGATGAATAGAAATATGAAAGGCGAGTTAGAATTGTCCAGAGGATGAAAAACATCTTGATTTGCATCATAGGAATGGAAGACCAGAAAAGATCTTTTGAACTCAAATGAAATTCCTGCTCCCCTAACAGTGCTGGCATATAATCAGAAAGAGATTGAGTCCTGTGTGCCCTCTGCTCTTCCCAGGAGGTTAGCTGCTATACTGGCTAAAAAGCCACCTTCTAATTTTCACCCCAAATTTATTTGTGGCTACTTGTTCTTGTTCCACTTTCAACCTGAATTTAAACGCATAATTTCTCTTCTTGGAGTTCTTCTCCCATGATACTTATGGGAAGCAATTGCACTTCTTCAGTCTTTGTTTTGCTCGGTTTAGTGTCTCAAACTAAGAAAGATTGCTACTGCTGCTTCCATTTGAGGAATGAGTGTACACAGCAGAGTCCCTGTCATGGATTCTGTTGTGGATCAAAATGACCTTCTCTCAGCTGTCACATTTGGAGTTCAAATTTGTAGTGTAGGTATTTGGAAGAGGCATTTTTCTGGGGAGCAAATGACACAGTCCCAGAGCAAACACCAGCTCTGTTGAAGACTAGACTTGTGGAAATTTCTAAGCCGAAGAAACCTGATGATTTCCTGCAGCAGAATTTGTACTAAGCTTTAGGTGTGATGAACCATTGTATAAGTGCTTTGAAGGTGACTGAATAGAGTGTGTGGAATTCGAACCAGGCTCCAGAGACAAAATGTAATGGAGTGTACAAGGTTGCTTGTTAGATATGAGCAAATAGGAACCCAGCCTTCCGTAAAGGGGACAGAAAAAGTGCTGGGTGATTGGATTAGTTGATTAAGTGCTTATTATGAGAATTATGCATAGTTGGAATAATGCTAGCCCAAATAATAATAATAATAAAAAAGTCTGTGATAATTCCTTAAGGAGCAATCTTGCCACTTGTTCCTGCCTTCTTTGAGTTGCAATTTAACTATATAGTTTAACTATATTAGCTCTAATGCAGAGGAAGGGAGTGATTGAATTTGGAGTTCAGAGTGGACTCCTAGGTAACTCCATGCATGAACTTCTCCATTTTATTCCAGAATGAATGTCTGGGAGTAATTATTCTGGATTCATCTATAACTCTTCTTTGTGTAAGCAAGTCTTTACTGCTGTCAAATACTTTTTGGGTCAGGAATATTTGTATCTGAATAATTAATAATTCAGCCTGTTTTATAATTTATTATAGTAATCATTAATTAATTGGAACCAAATCTTGTTCTTTCTTGCAATGGAGATGAAGCTGACTTAATGGCAGTGAAGTTGTACTATTCCTGACCTTAATTAGCTGGACAATGGAAAAGTGCAGACAAAAAGGGAGCAAGCGAGCATGAGTTTTCACTATTATCCCCAGGCAGCATAGAATCATAGAATGGTTTTGCACGCTCTGATACAAGAAGATAGCGAGGAAAGCATACTTATTGTTACTTACTATAAAATCTTAATGTTATCAGCTGTGCTTTGGGAATGTCAGAGCTGGATTTCATCATTTTCCCCCTGCAGTCATTCCACCTCTCCCTCCTCCTGCCTGGAGCACTGCTTCTTTCCCCCAGCTCCTCTACTCTTTCTGCAGGAACCAGGGGCGCGTGGGAACTGATGATTTTCTGCCCTGCTGCTTCTACAGCGAGCTAGACCGAGCTCCCCTTTGGTGACAGGCTGACAAAATCAAAGTAATATTAATCATCATAGATAATTGCAATCAGTGCCTAGTGCCTAAAGAGTTTTTTGGCTTAGCTGAGGCAAGAAGGGGACCTTTCTTTGGGTAGATATAGAGAATCCTGCTTTAGAGGGAAATTATTGCTAGCAAGGGACTGCACCTTATGACACTCCGTTGCCACCACCACTGTCCTTGGAGTGAGCTATTTGCCCTTGAGACTTGTTGCTCAACACCTTTTCCCAAAGGTTAGTGCCTAATGAAAAACATGACAGAGAAGTCTCAAAAGGTAATAGTAAATCTCAGCTCCTCTTCAATTTTAGTTTTTATTCTGATATTGTGTTTCTTTGCTAATTTTGTATTTGTGAATGATTGACAGGAGCTGACAATATAAAACCATAGTTAAATTTTGTGGATTTACGTCTTGACTCAAGAAATTTCAATTTCACTTTTAAGGTTGAATTCTCCTTCATTAGGCTGGGTTCTCCCATTAGCTCACAGACTCTTTCCTCCATTCCATTTTCTTAGTTTTAATTAAACTTTTTTCTCTGATATGAACAAGAATAGATTTTGATTTATGAGAAGTTTTGTTCAATGAAGAGTTAGTGTTTCCATTGTCCTTTCCTACCATTAGCAATCCCAGTGAATGTCAGCGGCTGGTAAGTGAAGATGATAACCTGGGTGCATTATGCTGGCAGCTCGCTGAAGTAGTCAGGTACTGCTTAAAGTTGTTTTAAAATTATGCGAGATAGAGCATAAAACTTACAGAATTATTCTAATGCATTTAATCAGTATTAAAAACAAGATCCACATTTGCATTCTTTCTTTTTGTATGTAAGTGTGCACACCATCTGATAAGCTAGAATTGTCGAAGGTCATCTAGAGGAAGAATGGAATAAAATTTTCCCTGTCTGTGAAAACATCTGCAGATCTAAAATAAAAAAGTGGGAGGAGGGGGGAAGACAGTGGAACGAAACCAGAAATTCTAACAGGGACATGGGTTGCTTACAAATAAGAATAAACTCTTTCTGTAAGACAGTCTGATAATGCAGAACAGGGAAACTGAATAACTGGAGCTGATGATCATTGATTCAGGATAGATTAATTTGGGGATGCTGATATCTGTTCTTTATTGGATCTGAGAACACAAGACAACAGTGTGCACTCCCTTCAGACCTTGTGACTGCGCTGAGCCTCTTTTTAAGCCGGGTATGATTGTGGTGGGATGGGGAATAAGTTTCAAATCTGCTAATTTTGGTGCGGAGCATTGTACCAGCAACTGGGCTTTTAGAGTGACTGCCAGTTCGCCCTTGGTGCTTTCAGCTGTGAATACTCTGACCCTAGTGTTCATGCTGCATGTACCAGTGCAGCCTGGGAACGACGGTGCTATAGAAAATGGGCCAGACTTTGAGGCATCTTATCTGTGCTTAGTATAGCCTAGGTGATGAAAAAACATCTTTCCTGTAAGGCTTCTCCTCTGTACTTTTGCCCCCCCTGGAATCCTCCAAAGTCTATTTGTTTAAACAAAGATTCACCGTGAAGCCTTTTTTGGCCATAATCCCACCCAAAACTGGGTAGGAGAAGCCTCCACGTTATTCCCAAATGCAGCATAACTGAGAGTCTGGACAGGGAATTCACATTGGCATTCTTGTAAACCAAGAAGATGAAACCAAAATGTGTTAAATTTTCTGAAGCCCAGAAAAATACCAGGAAAACAAATTGTGTTCACTGAAGGCCCAGCAGCAAGCTGTGTTGAGCATCTGCTGTTCCCCCTGAGTGCGAGTGTCAGCATCTCTCAGAAACACAGGCTGAGCTGCCGCCCTTGTTGCTCAGGTTTATCTTTCATTCTTGTAATTTGGACATTCTGATTCCTTTGAGAGTTTATAATTGAAAGCATGTTAGCAGAGTATTTGTGATGGACTTGTATTTTGGCCAACTTCCTAGAATTCTTTTTTCTTCTCATATGAGGAAGAGATAATATACAGCTGTATACTGTTACTGCACAGTGCCCTTATTTTCCTGTATTTTCTGGCTTTTTTTGGTGAAGGCCAGAGATCAATATAAATCCAATGTAAACTTCTAAATATATTTAATGCAAGTAAACCGATAACATCAATTGTGGTGTTTATAACACCATCATTACTGTCCTCTTTGGGTGACTAATTTGAATAAAGTAAATGTAAGTACATTATTAAAATCTCTCATATAGATTTATATTCAGTGCTTTGTATTCAGTTTTTGTTTTCAATTCATTATAACTGGATTGCATGGATTAGTTTCCTCTAAATTTGACCAAGCTAAATGCTTGATTATGTTATGGGCTTGTACTTTGCTTTCTGTAAACAGCTTGTAAATCCTTTTGGAATAGTAGCATTATGGTGGCATTAAAAACAAAACTGTAGATAAGCAAATTTCATATAGACAGTTATATTTATCTAATATAAATCACTTCATAGTCATAAATCACCTATACCCTTGATTTCATGAGGAAATTAACAATAGTGTTTATCTCCAAAAAAGCATCTGTAGCAGGTTTGTCATTAATATAAGACAGAAGAAAAGCTGAAATGATGTTTTTGTATTGATGTTCCAATTCTGTTGTCGACATTGGGTACCAACAGCAGAACCTGTGTCTAAATGACAATTTTAGATGTGTGTAAAGGGGCTAAGGTTCATCTTTCTTTTCTAAACTTCATTTTGCATCCTGGAAAATACAGTTAGCATATAAGAGACTATGAGGACCCTGCTTAAGGAGAAAGAAGATATGGCAGAAGTCTCCTTAAAAAAAAGTCTATTTTATCATAAATCCAACATTATTTAAAAGTGAAGGCAAGTTTCCTCACACAAAGTGCCTCTGGGATCATGTGTTAGGCAGATAACCTTCATCAAGGGCTCCCAGCTGGCTCGTTGTGGGCAAACCCCCCAGTGTGGCATAGTGACGTGGTGTGCCCCAAGTCCCCCTTCCTGCACCCTGGCTCTTGCCCCTGCTGCTTCCTTGTCCTTCAAGGATAGCTGCTGCTGTGCTGCTGCCACAGCACCTGCCCTGCAGGCTTTGCTTGATCTGCTTTATTGAGCCTGAAAGGGCCCGGGTGTGGGCAAGTATTCATCATGCCCGTAGACCTCCCTGCAGTTTCAGGAGCAGGGTGGGAGGAAAGTGGAGCTAGCCCTACACAGATGCCACATGGGACTGTCACGGCTGTGTCACACTGGTGGGGCAGGGTGCCCTGTCACACACCCGAATCTTGCCACGTAAGGTTGCCCTGGGTAGGTGTCCTTCAAGAGCTCAGCTCTACAGTTTAAGCTTTGTGGCTCCAGCGAGGAAAGCCTTCTCCAAAAACACTGCCTAAACCATGATGTACAGGGGTTTTTTGGGGGGGTAAGATAGCGTACAGGGAGCTGGTCTAGTTGGGGTTGTCCCTGCCGACTGTGGGGAGGTTGGACTAGATGACCTTTGGAGGTCCCTTCCAGCCCGGACCATTCTGTGATTCTATGATACAGGAAAGGTGGGCTGCTGCTGGAGCCTTCTCTGGCAGTCTGCTAATAATAATGCTTTTATATATATATAGGATATTTATAATTATGGTCAAATTGATGTTTTCCTTGATAGTGTATAAGCAAAGCACATATAAATTACAAGGTTAATTTATGTATACCTGAGGGATTATAGCACAGGGTTTGTTCTGGACATCTCATAAAATTCACTGTATTTGAACATAATTGACGTGATATTTTGTGAAGCCCTGATGCGTAAACATACCGGCAGCCATGCTGAGAGCAGGTGACTGTGTGGGTTGGATTTCCTCTTGAGCACAAGAGACCAGAGCATTAGGGGAGGCCTCTTTGTGAAGCTTCTATATCTAATGGATTGATTTTAAATTAAAAACATGCATTCTATTTTGTTTCCAGATGTAGCCTAGAAGGGGACTGTTATGTCTATAGGGACTCTTTAAATGTAAAGTGATGTTCTTTCTTAGCCTTGGTGTGTCAGTACTTCCCACACAGCATCCCCTTTTATTGTATACATAAAAGTGTCGACCTTAAAGTGCTCATCTTGAGAATGCACAAAGATAGCTGTAATTTGTCAACAGGTTTAAAATCTCCAAGCAACTGTCTCCTTTTCAATCACACTCACTGTAGATGTTGTTCTGCAGAATGACTTGAGGTTTTGCATACAGGGGTGTGTGGTGAAGTTCTTGCAGATAATTATCCTGTCTTGCTTTCTGCAAGGAGAAGGAATTGATTGCTAATTGTATAATGAGGTGAGAGTATCAGGTTTAAAAAAAAAAATAATGTTCATTCATTTATTGTTCCAGGCTATCCCCAGTCAGCTATCATTCATGTGCATTTAAGTGTATATTGCTGTGGTTGGTGGCTCGGGGACCATGACACTATTAGTCTTTTGCTGTTTGATTCCTAAGCAATCAGTCCAATAACCACAAGCAGGATGGATTTTTTTGTTTGTGTTACAAACCTGTCAAGTAAAGGGATATTTTTCTAAGCAATTGCTCCCTAGGAGAAGCAGAAAGGCAGCAAGAAGGCATTCAGTCTGACCTTGTGCTATTGAGCCAGGACAATATACTGCAGAAGAAAAGCTGTCAGCAACCTATTGTGGCAGATCCTTGCTGGTCCTCAGGGCCTCACACCAATGAAAATCTGTGCCAAAGAGATAACTTGCTTTCTAATCTCCCTGTTTATCTTATTTGTATCTGTGGCCTAATATAAAAAGTACTATGCCTGAAAAGACTCAAAGCAGATGCTCTGCTTGTAAAATGATCTGTCCGTGAACCGTTCGTAACATGAGCCAGAACTGCAGCTCAAGTGAAAGTATCTGTGTGTCTGTTCTTGATGACAGGGCCATGTCTTTCTTCCTGCTACACTGCACCTGGCTGAAGATCATCTGATGTGGTGCTTCCAGAAGAGTTTGGCCCTTGAGTGCCTGTTTCCTCTGCTTGTAAAGTCTGCTGCTGCTGTGAAATAATGTACTGCTAAGTACAGCCTGATTAACTACCAGCTCCTGAGTGTTAAACTCAGGCAACATTTGATGTACAAATACAAACTTTTTTACTTCAGCAGATACTTCTACTGTTTTGCCAAGAGGGGCCATTTTTCATCATTTCCTCTTCCCCCCCCACTTTGCTCCTTCAGGAGCAAACACTAGCAGAGCTTAAGTCCAGCACCTTGTCCTTCAACAGCAGTGACCTTGCTGTCTGATTAGGTGATGGGGAATTTAAGCTGTTTCCCTCCAGAATTAAGACTTTGGGACATTAAACTGCTAGATACTGCATAATGAAGCTTTTTTGTGTGTTTGGAAAGACAGTTATGCTTACACAGATTTAGACCTCATGAAAAAAACCATCGTGTGTGTAATTCATTTTGTAGGCAGTAATTTGTTAAGAAAAAATTAATTCTGGGAAGACAATATACTATTTCAAGTCTGTTAGAGTTCATAAAATACCCTTATGTTGTTCTGTGTAAAAACTGGCGGTTGTCTTTTTCTATATAATAATTTTTTTTTTAAAGTTATTAACCCGATGCTGTTAGGAACTGTGCAAATGGCTTTTCTTTACCACTCCTCCTTCACCCTCTATTTCCAAAGTATCCTAAAGATAGGGTTATTTTTCACTTCCTATGTATAAAGTAAAAAACATGTTTGTGCTCCGCCGAATCAAGGATTTTAAGGCTCACGACCTGATACACATCAAGCAGGACCTCCAGTATAAAACATGTTTGAAAAACAAACAAAATGTTTGAAATAGTGTGTACTAGGAAATATTGATCACTATATTGGAAATGAGGTAAAGAAGTTGACAAGAAGTTCTTGCAACAATAGGATGGCAATTTGCTTTCTTTTGTTTCTACTTGCTCAAAGATACTGATGCTTTTACATTTTTTTCCTATATATTTTCCCTCACAATTATAAGAGGACTTTGAGGATGGTGTACTCATTCAGTAAGCTTAGGTTTGAAGATAAAAACTACCAAATATCCTACATCCTACAAAAAGAAGTTGCATGACCACGCAGGTTGTCATGATTGTCTTTTCTTCAGTCACAGATGACTGGCAGGAAGATTTCTGCTGCAAGGCACAAGTAAAGGCAATTCAGGCTGTTGACACATTACTGAAATGACAAACCATACTTTGGTTTTCACAGAAAAAAGTATCTGCATATCAGATAGGCACATTTTGTGTCCAGGGAGAAAGATGCTTCTGGATAATTGGATATCAAGATCTTTCAGTCTTTTTTTTTTTCCACGATTCATATTGTTTGAAGAGGTAGTAGGCCTCTGGATCTATTCTCATCCTGTGTGGATATTCCCTGTTGGGCTCAGCAGCTTGTGGAAGCGTGCAGCAGGTTTTTACCTCTGCTGTCTGAAGAGCCTACCTGTATGCTGAAGATGACTGTCAGCCAAACTGCTGTGGGTCTGCCCACCTGATCAGTCTGTGGCACTGATCGCAGCTCTGACGGAAGCTGGAGGTGCAGCTGTGGACCATGTTGGCTTTCCCTAGATACCTGGTGAAGTGGGCTGGCCTCCAAGGAGCTAAGCATAATATGACTGTGGGTGAAGTAGTTGGCCAAATCATGCCTTTATATGCTGTGGAAAAAACAATGGTGGCATGTAATAACCCATAAGCTTGTACATGCTGGAGGTAATGGCCAAGTCAGTGTGTCACTGGGCAACACAGTTGAAGAAGGGGACAAGGAGTTACTCGTGCATGAAGACGACAGGTTATATAAGTGTATGTGTGCAGTTTTCCTCAAATAGATGATTTCCGTCCCAAACTCAAATCAACCTGCTGTAGTTTCTGCCCAGGGTTATGATGGAAGTTGTGCATCTCTTGGTGATAAAAATGCACAGGTACATGGGATCAGCCAGCAATTAATAAAGTGACCAGTTTCCACATGAAAGTTGCAAAGAAACAAAGTTTGTGACTCCTGTGATGCTATTTAGTCTCAGTTCTTTCAGAAAACTGGACACATGTATGATCACTAATTGTTTCCCAGTGCTATAATTTTTTTCCTGCTCTCCTTCCATCCTGTCCTCCCTCTCAAAAAAGGTACTTTTCATAAAGTAAACATTTCTGTGATTTATTTCCCAAAGGAAATCCCATCTGTTTAATAAGCTTTATCAGAAACATTGTTCAGTTCTCCTTGCTACTCAACCAAAGATGATTAGTTGACAAGTACATGAGATAAAATTGAAACTGTTTAGGGCATGAGCTATTTGAGAAACAGAGAGATGTAGGATGAGGGTTTAATTTTTTTTTCTTAATTTTAACATTAATGAGCATTTAATGTGACTGCATTATCTCTAAAGAGAGCAGGAACATAATGAGATAGTAAATTGGTGTGTCAAGAATTTTCTGAAGCAGAGCAATCTTTGTAACCAACTTGACTTCAGGCAAAATAGCCAAATTACTGCCATTTGACAGCGTATTATGTATCAGCCAGTGATACAAAACATCTTAGGTCCTGGGAAATGTCTGTACAGGGTAGATGCAAATGCATCTTGAGTTAAGGGACAGGGAAAGAGGTGAGGACCGTATGGTGATGTGCAGATCATGTGACTGGAGCAAATTTTTTGTTTCTCAGTCAACATACAACCCTTTTCTGCCCCATCATTTACACTGTGGAGCTGAAAAGAAAAATCCTGATTTTATCTGCCTGTGGGAGATTATACCAGCCCACATGAATGGAGCAGATAATAGAAGAAAACCTGTGCGTAATTTTGTTGAAAGTTTTCCTCGTAGCAAGGTTTTTAATCTTTCCTCACCTCCTCCAGGGAGGAACATATGCTTCTATTTCTGAAGTCCATGACAGCCCCTCTTATGAAGGTCTAAGCAGAATTATTAAAGTAAAAGGTCTCAAAAAGTCACTCTGTGTAGCTCATCAAAGCGAAAGAATTTATTTGATCAGTCTCTAAGCACTCACATAGAGCAGTGACACTGTAGTGACACTTCACTTTAGCTGATTAAAGAGATTAAGTTTTAATGGTTAGAATACAAGCCTTATATTTATTTTTTTCCCCAAAATTAGTCAGGGTGGTGCACACGTGCAGGACAGAATGGGTTGCTGTGACAGGGACCAGCAACAGCCCCGGACAGGGTGGAGATAGTCTCGGTAGGAGACAGACACACCTATATCACTACTCAGGCCAGACCTGGCTGCTGGGTTTGAGTTTAAATGAAGCTCTGGATGGTGGGCAGGGGTGTGTGTTGGGGTCCCAGCTGAGGCCACTCAGGGCAATCACAGCCTACAGGTGCCTTCAGGGTCCTGATACAAGGAGGTGCTTTGGTTTAAATTGAGTTTAGTGTAGAGGCAGCTGCCTGGTTTGTGTTGTGGAAAGGTTCAGGTTAGATAGTTATTTATTCCTGTGAGTTTTCATGTGAATGTTGCAGGTATAGTGATATTCAGGGACTGGTTATAGTTCCCTGTGGATCTGCTCTAGTCCTCTTCAAAGGCAGAATGTGGTGGAGCCAGCAACATGAATTCCTCAGGTAAGAATAACACTCTTTGTGCTACCTGGCAAAAATCTGTACCCCTGTGTGCCCTTTGGGCAGTGGGGAGTCAAGTCTGGGAGGGACCTTGCGAAACAGCTCTGCTCTGATAATTCCTTACCTGGCACAGAAAAGCAGCTGGAATGCATGAGAGAGGCTGTGCTTGATTGTACAAGTAGATGCTTCCAAAGCTCACCCAGAACTTTCTTCTTGCTGAATAGCTCCAATAAGGGCACTGAAGCAGAGCATATAAACTTCAGCAAAGACGATGTACTCAAGCTGAAAAAGTCATTCTTCTATAAGTCGATAGTGTAATATCCAGGATTTAGCACGTGCAGATGCAGTATTAAAGTTCAACAGAAATAGTTCCAGTGACCTTGAAAATGGGCTGTTCTTTGGTAAAGATATAAGCTGCGCTGTCTGAAATGACCTGCAGCATCAGCAAATGTTTTGCAGCTGGTGAATACAGCTTTTAGCTTTATAATTTACTCAGAAGTCTAATCAATAAGCCTGACTTTAAGAAATACAACCTTTTTCTCCTCCCTTTGCAACAAATATGATTTATATTCCCTTTCAAGTCAGTTAAAAAAATATCTTTCCCATTTTCCAAAACATTGAGTTGGTAGGTACAAGACAACTGGTTTCTTGTTATTCTAGTATTGAAAACTTTCAGATAAATATTTTCAGTATAGGTACACCTGTGCTAAACAAACCCAAACACTTCCAAGGATTCCCCTGGGACTTGGTTTAAGGAAGAAAAAAATAAAATAATCCCAACGTGGGCCTTGTTCAGAATCTGATGTTTGCAAATGAAGATGGAGGATCATGTGCGTGCCAGTGGCTCACTTCTTTAATGCTGGAATAGAGGAAAATGGACATGGAAAACTTGGGTTTGCGTGAGGTCTCTTAAAGGCAATGAGAGTCTCTTGATGACTGTTTGCAGCTAGTACATTGGAGGTTAACGTGTTTCGTGTTTGTTCCTTGTGATGCTTTAACAGGCCAGCTCAGGTGCTCTGCAGCTTTGTAGTGATTCCTAGCCAGGAGCTGCATACAATCACAGCCTTATGAAGGACTTGGAAAGCTTGAGATTTGGAAAGCTTTCAAACCTTTCCAAAGCTTTCTATTAATTTCCTGTATTCCTGTAGGCAAATAGACTGTTGCATGACCCCGTTGTGGGCTGATTACTACCATTCCCACTGTGTTAATTGCTGAAAAGCCCCCTGAGGGTTTAATGGGAATCCTTGCAGAGTAAAGTGCTAGCTAGGTGAAGAAAGGAGGCAGCCCTCTAGTCAGATCCATTATGTTCAGGCACAAGATAGGGAAATGTAGGGTTAACTCATATTCTCTTCATAGCTATTGCAAAAGGGTGACTCACGGGAGGATGGAGAAGCAATACACACAGGGTCTGGGGTTGTGGGGATCCCTGGGTGCTGCTCAGTTGTTAATGACTACTCCCCATCTGCTTCCCATATACTGTATGGCACTGGGCAGCATTACATATCAGTGTACGTTAGTTATTAACATTTTGCCTCGAGAAATCTTCTGATCAAGACAATATAATATTTCCTTCTGTTTTGGGATTGCTTAATCATGTAAACCTTAAAAAAAAATATATCTACCTGAGACAAAAGCTTCAAACTGTGAAGTTGAAATGTTTCATGTGTGAGCTTTTAATACAAGTCTCAGTTTTTCAAAGGTCTCTCCTTCCTTTTACTTTGAACGTACTGTAAAAATTCTGAAAGTGTTCAGTGGACTTGGCCTATATCTGTAGATTCTGCTGGATTTCCTGGTGTAGTTTTTTTTTTTATCTGAATTTACTTTTTGGTGGTCATTTATTAATATGTAAATTCATATGCATACGGATCATCAGTCCTCTGGCTTCTTAAACTGATAACATAAATGTTTGTACCTATTTTAAACTTAAACACGGACACTTCTTGGATGCTTTTTCTTCCTTTCCTTTTAAACAAAGGAGATTAATAGTACCATACTATTTTTTTTTCTTTAATAGACCATGGGAGATTTACTGTTTATTACTTCAAACATCTGGAAAACACTTCAGAAATTCTTTATGTTAATTCCCTTAACAAGGGAATATTTTAAGTACTGGTCGCATATTGAGAAACAATTTCTGAGTGAGTTTAGCCATATCTTTAGCCAGTTTGTTATCTTTTGGGTGCTCTTTGCTAGTCTCTTGGTGGTAACTGGGAAATAATAATCTTGGAAGTGTCACAGTCTTGATAGTGATTCCTAAATTTTCTGAAACAAATTCTGCACTCCGGTTTAAGTATGTCTGGAGCCATCAGATTTGTGTTGGTGTAGCAGCCAGATATAACTGTCTCTGAGGGCCATCTGGAACTTGTTTGCAGCCTGCTATATTAGAGGTTGAATCAGTAGTAGACTTCATTATGGATCAAACAGTAAGGCATTTCTTAAGTATTTTGCACAAGACTTTGTTAGTGTACAGCTTGAAAGCTCTCAGATAGGATGGAGCTGGAGATTAAACTGCAAAGTCCTAACTTTATCATCTGAGATATTGACTTTGGCTCAGCATCCTCACAACAGATTAGTGATACAAAACACTGTGTGTATACATCTGAAGCTTGGCAAGTGGCTGTCTGTAACTTCTAAAAACCCTGTTCACAGGCTGTTTGGAAGATTTCAAACTTGTTTGCCTTTAGTTTTCTGTGGCTGCTATCAGCTGTATTTAAATTGTAATTTTTGTAGGACTATATTTTCTCATGTCTATGTCAGGGCTGTGAGGGCAGTGATTCTTGCAATGTAACCTTAACCTGCTCCATGCTTCTCGAGAGTAACACTGTTTTGGTGAGTCGAGTTAATGGTTGTTTCCCTTCAGGATCTAGGGAGAGTGGAGTAACGCAGCAACGGGTGCTCCCATTTGGCTTTTGGATTTATTTCTGTGTAAATCAAAGGGCTTTTGTGAAAAGCTATCATTCAGTGCATTTAATAAAAGGCCAGTTGTGCACATGGATGTGGGTGTACAGGATGACTTGCTGGTGTGTTGTCACCTCTTAGACACTGAGGGCAGTATCTTGTGAGAACCTGCCAGATGTGCTGCTGGAGCTTTCAGGTGTTTCATCCCATGGATAAGAGAAACATAATGCACAACTCCATGTGTAAGTGCTGCTGATATTGTCAGGAAATCAACACCTACAGCAGCCTTTAAAAAGCTGTGTTCTACAGGGTGGTTTTTTTTTTTTTTTTAAGATTTGGTACAATTCATGGATATGGATGAACCCCTGGTCTGGTAATGGAAAGCAGAGCCTTTCAGAATGAGGTCATTGCTTTGGAGACTTGGTTATGCAGCTAGTTATTACCAAGTGTAAGCTTTACTGCTGTGAAGGGACCTTCCTCAACACAGTTATTCAGAAATAAGCTCCTTCTTTGGTACTCCAGGGCTTTGTCCTCAAGCTCCAGTTATTCATGTTTGAAAATGATGATGTATTCAGTGGCACACATGAAATAAATTTGTCTCAGGAGATAGTTATCCTCATCACCTAATATTAGATGGATCATAGTTACTGGGATCTGGAAGGCAGAAGGGGAAATGAACTTTTAATGTAGGTGGTGTTATAGTTTACAGGGGAACTCTGGCAAGTTATTTTCTAAAAAGAAAACCAAATCTGCATTTGAATTATGTTTCTTGTATATGCTGAAATGTCACAGCCAAGTGGTGACCAATTCATCGTGGTCTGACAAGAATGGAAGCCAAACAAAGGAGAAGGGCAGCTATTTTAAAATCAAAATTTAAAGCAAATCTGATGGACACTGATAACACTTTACAAAGAATATGTACTTCATAAAAATATTGTTGAATTCTTACACACTACTTTTCTCAGGAGCTGTTACTAATTTATGAAGGAGACAAACATCATAGTTTTGTTTTACAAATGGACGTCCCAAGGTGTGGGGAGAAAAAGTGGTTTCCTTGATGCCACTTAGGAGAGCAGTATCTAGTATGCTAACAGGATGTGAAGTGCTCTGCTAGGCTTTTGTGCTGTAAGCATAAACATGAGATCTTAAAAATGAGTGTGTTCCATCTATTTTAAAGAAAAGCTAAAAGGAATTTTCTTAGAGCTAGAATGTACCTCTTACTTTCCCCTGAAATCTGCATTTGTCTTCAGTAGATGTTGTCTTAATTGCTATTTTACAGTATTAAGTTCTGTAACTGTGATTACCTGTCTTGCAGAAGATAAGCATTCACTTAACTTGATTGAAGTCAAATGTCTTGATTTGTGCAAAACAGGTTTATCATGAGCTCTGGACTAATTGTCTGTGGGTGAACTCTTCTTGTTTGAAAGTGCTTGAGGAAATAATTAAATTCTAAGTAAACAGAAAATCTTAGTTTGTTAGATTTTTTTTTTCTCTAAAATGTATGCTTTCTCATCAGATCAACAGGGTAATTTAAAAAAAATCTAGCCTAACCTTTTTAATTTTAAAGAACGCTTGCTGGCTTAATAGTGTTTGGCATGATTTTCCTGACACTCATGAATTCCAGGTTCATAGACTTTTATAATGGAGACCTGAAGGTTATAGTACTATGTTTCAAGCAGGGAATTTAGCAACTAAATAGTTTTTAAGCACAGGAGATCTTAACTAGTGAATGCATGAACTTGGATAAATCAAAACTTTGTAAATAAAATAGCCTTTGATCCTATAAATACTTATTGGTGGACATACTTTCTATAGGTAAATAATCTTGTTGACTGCTGTAGGGGTGCTTGCAAGCTTATGGGATTCTTTTGCAGAACTACAGTTTAAATGACAATAGAAGAATCTAGGAATTAGTCTAGTTTTAGACCTGAGACTTATCTTGATGACTTCCTTAACCTAAAAGTGCAAGGCTGTTGCTTTTAATTGAGCCAGGAAACCACCTTTGTTCCAAAGCTAGAATGAGGATAAGAGCCTGAGCCTCACCTGAGGTTGAGGTATAGCTGGTAGCATGATAGTCTCATTGTATCTGGTAGGCCATGTTTACAATATAAAGAGCCTGATGTGAAGCCTGCTGTAAATCAGGAGTGGGAA
The DNA here is from genome assembly GCA_033628505.1 of Tringa tobata. Classification (NCBI taxonomy): domain Eukaryota; kingdom Metazoa; phylum Chordata; class Aves; order Charadriiformes; family Scolopacidae; genus Tringa; species Tringa tobata. The sequence continues at coordinate 8,991,246 of JAHREE010000259.1, read as the reverse complement.
TGCCCATACTCATGCCAGTAGTGCTTGGTGTTGTAAAGAGGGGGGTCTTAAATGCTGTTCAGGCTTGATGTTTGGTTGCTGTATCAGCTTTAGGAATAAAACCAGTGTTGGTTCCATTGGTTGTTGGGTAGGTTCTTTAACAAGTAAACCCTATGCAGTATAGGGTGTGAGAACTAGATGTGAAGAGGAAGATATGTGTTCCCAAAGAGGTTTGTTTACTTTTTAAACAGCTGAATGGGAAAAATCAATGGAGAAAGGGGGCATAAATAAGGATTTATTTCCTTGACCATGTGGGCTGTGATATGGTGATATAGCTCCATTTGGTCCCCTGGCTTTGAAACACTGAGGCTCTCAGGAGTCCTCCTTTGCGTGACTCCATTTGCAGTGAATAAGTGCTGAAGTCCTTTGTGCTCTATTAGAAATAAGGATATTAGGTCATGAAAAATATTGTCCTGCTTGTAATTAATTTACTGCCATACATCAGAGACTTGAAACTTTTATGGCACAGAACAGTAATTGGCCACAACACTACTGAAACTTGTGTGAACAGAGGATCTGGCCCTGTGCCCCAGGCTGCTTGTGAATAAAAAATGAGATTAATATTGTCAAACCCTTTCCTTCTGTGTGCTATTCAAGAGAAATATTTTGGCCTCTATTATAATATGTAGGCAATCCAAGAGACTCCTGGACTGCATCGAGGATAACTTCCTAAGCCAAGTAATAGACAGCCTTGCCAGAGGGGATGTGATACTGGACCTGATGGTCACCAATGCAAGTGAGCTAATTGGTGACATCAAGATTGGAGACAACCTGGGTTGCAGTGATCGTGCACTGATGGATTTCACAGTCCTGAGGGATGTGGGTCAGGCAAAGAGTAAGGTCAGAACCCTGAATTTTAGGAAAGCAAAATTCTAGCTTGAAGAATTAGTTCATAGGACCCCTTAGAAACTGCCCTCAGGGGCAAGGGAGCAGAACAGAGCTGGCAGGTCTTTAAGGATGCTTTCCATGGAGTGCAAGAGCTCTCAATCTCCAGGTGTAAGAAGTCAAGAAAGGAAGGCAAGAGTCCAGCATGGCTGAGTTGAGACTTGCTGGTCAAACTAAAGGGCAAGAAAGAAATGCACAGGCAGTAGAAGCAGGGACAGGTATCCCGGGAAGACTTTAGATCACAAGGCGGAGACTGGGGGAGCAAAGTCCCTCCCATTGTAAGAGAAGGACACATTTGTGACCGCCTGAGGAACTTGAACATACAGAAGTCTATGGGACTTGATGAGGTTCATCCCAGAGTCCTGAGGGAATTGGCTGATGTAGTTGCCAAGCCAGCTTCCATGATATTTGAAAAATCATGGCAGCTGGGTGAAGTCCCTGGTGACTGGAAAAAGGCAAACATTGCACCCACTTTTAAAAAGGGTAGAAAAGAGGACCCTGGCAACTAGTGACCCATCTGTCTCACCTCTGTGCCTGGGAAGATTGTGGATCATGTTGTGATAGCACTAGGGGTAATGGTTTTAAACTAAAAGAGGATAGATTTAGACTAGACGAAGGAAGAAATTTTTTACAATGAGGGTAGTGGAACACTGGTACAGGTTGTCCAGAGATGTGGCACGTGGCCCATCCCTGGAAACATTTAAGGTCAGGTTGGATGGGGCTTTGAGCAACCTGGTCTAATTAAAGATGTCCCTGCTCATTGCAGGGGGGTTCGACTAGATGACCTTTAAAGGTCCCTTCCAACCCAAGCTATTCTATGATCAGTTAGCCAATTTGCCAAATGCTTAATTTTTAGCATAGTGTCATTGTAGTATAAATGAGTTTTTTGTTTTCTTAATTCTTCTAAAATACTGCATGTTACTTCACACAGGAAAAGAGGGTTCAGTTTTCAGTACTCTAGTGTTGTCAGTGAAAGATCAGAAACTCCTGATATGAGCAAGCAAGACCTCAAATAGAAGTGAAACTAACCTGGGTTTTGTTGAGCGTGTTTCTTGTTCCATCAGGCCGCATAAAACTTGTGCTTCATTTCCATGCATTGCTTTTGTCTTGGGTACCTTATCTTACAATTTTACTTTCAGTAACTGAAAGATACTCAAAATCTTATTTGAAAACCTCTGACTTTGCTGCTTTTGAGATCATTCTCTCCAGCTCAGTGTCACTTTTCCTTTGTGACGGTGAATGTATTTCAGTTAAGAGGTCTGAACTCTGCTGTGAGTTCTCTGCATCAAGCCAACCTCACTGCTGAACTTCCCATCTGTTGGTCTTGTGCCCCTGCCAGGTAATAAAACACTCCCCCACCCACTTGCTAGTTACTCGGCAGCTTCAATCAGTCAGCCTTTGGGTGCACCTATCATATCTCTGCAATAGTTGGGAAGCAGTAAGGGGAAGAACAGTATTCTCCTGTCTGTCACCAGTGGCTACGGTACTGATCCCTCAGACTTGTTTGTCTGCTGCTTTGCTGTCAGATTTGACTGCATCATATGGGATTTTAAAAAAGACACTTAAATAGTAGAGTAGCAGGCAGCAAGAATAATGGGTAAATGTGTGGAAGGCTAATGCATGCAGGAAAAATAGGAAAACTGATTAGATGAGTTCAGGAAAAGGTGGGGGGTTGTGAATGACATATTCAGGATGAGAAAAGAGACAGTGAAACACAGGAAAGTCTTAGTCAAAGGGGTGACTATAATTAGATATATCATTTCTTCTTGGGTAGCTGAGTGAGCTTGGTAAATATGAAAATCTCTCCTTGAATTATATCATCTTTGCTAAATCACTGACAGAATGATCTAATTCTGAAGGAGGAAGAGGTCCTAACATTAAAAAAATAAAACAAACTCCACCTTTCTTCCTCCGTATGACAACAGGTCCATGATCTCTTTCATCTTATGTATTTCCTGCAAACTAGTCATATTATGTAGTGCATAAAACCAGAGGTCCTAGTTAGGTCTGCATGGGAAAAACATGAGTGTCTTTTGGTGTTTGAGTTCATTGTCTGCCTTTTAAAGCATCATTTAATGATCAAATTGATATAATAGAATAGATCCATTTGGAAAGGACCTACAATGATCATCTAGTCCAACTGCCTGGACCCTTCAGGGCTTACTGAAAATTAAAACATGGTATGTTTTAATTAAGGCATTGTTTTAAGGGCATTGTTTGAATGCCTATTAAACACTGAAGCCTTGGGTCATTGACCACCTCCCTAGGAAGCCTGTTCCAGTGTTTGACCACCCTTTCAGTAAATAAATGGTTCCTAATGTCCAGTCTAAACCTCCCCAGGCGTAGCTTTGAACCATTCTCATGCATCCTTGTCAGTAGGTCCCAGGGAGAAAAGATCAGCACCTCCCTCTCCACTTCCCCTCCTCAGGAAGCTGTAGAGAGCAATAAGGTCACCCCTCAGCCTCCTTTTCTCCAAACTAGACCAATGCAAAGGCCTCAGCTGCTCATCATAGGACATTACTTCCAGCCCTTTCACCAGCTTTGTTGCCCTCCAATGGATGCATTCAAGGACCTTCACATCCTCCTTAAATTGTGAGGCCCGGAACTGCACACAGTACTCAAGGCAAGGCCACGCAAATGCTGTATACAGTGGGATATTGCCTCTTTTGACCAGCTGGCTGTGCTGTGTTTGGTGCACCCCCAGGTGCAATTTGCCCTCTTGGCTGCCAGGGCCCACTGCTGACTTGTACTGAGCCTGCTGTTGACCAGCACCTCCAGATCCCTTTCTGCAGGGCTCCTCTCCAGCCTCTTCTGTCCCAGTCTGTACTTGTTCCTGGCATTACTCTGTCCTAGGTTCACAATCCAGCATTTGAAGTAGTTAAATTTCACGCCATTAATCACTGTCCAATGCTCAAATCTATCTAGAACCCTCTGCAAAGGCATCTTTTCCTTTGAGGGAGTCAACACCACCTCCCAGTTTGGTATAATCAGCAAACTTACTGGGGAAGCACGACAATGTTAGTCATGCTTTTGAATGCATACAGCTGAGGAAAGGAAGTGTACTTGGGTTTTTCATCACTACTTTTTCATGTGCTAACAGCTGATGCGAGACTGGGGCTTAGTCAGCCATCTCTTGAGTACTCTGATTTTTTTTTTTCAGTTATCTAGGTTTAAGATCAATTACTTAAAATTGGAAATCCTTAGACTTTTTAAAGAATCCATGTTTACCCAGAGGTTGGTATCCTTACTGTTTGCTGAAATTGCACAACCTGAGAGCATGCAGTCTACAGTCTGATCTGTAACAGCTTCTTAATTCAGTTTGAAGACTACAGGCAAATATAAAGACTGATATTTCTACCTGTTGGATTCTGGAAAAGTGTCAAACGTGACTGGGATAAATCCAGTGCAAAGATTTGTTTTCACAGGCATTAATCTAGGCATCACTGGGGAGGGAGGAATAAATTTGATATCATCAGGACTTGGCTGAAAAATCTGACTCTTTTCTATCAGAAGAAACTGAGTGCATTCTTGAAAAATGTCCAGGAAAGAAATCAAGTAACACTTGCTTTCTTTGTTTCGTTTGGAGAACACTGGAAGGTTTTATTTTAAATTGCGTTTTCTTAATAATATGTTATAAAAAATATATTTTTGTATTATGTAATAATCTTCAGTTGAAGTAACTATGAGGATCTGGCATGTTCTTTTAACTAAAATTTTTGAAATATCCATTGTTTATTCCTTTAAATAAAAAATTTTAAATTTTAATTATTTCTTTCCTGTACAGGGGTAATTAAATTAATAATGAATTTTGTAGCTGCTATACTCTGTTTTAAACAAAGTTTTCAATCCAATTTTAGGGGGTTGACTGGCAGTGGCTTTCTCAATTTGACATTATCGGTTATGCATTTGTAAAATGAAAGAAGTTAATTGAAATGCTGAACCTGAGATCCTTCAGAAGCAGCCTCAAACCTTTTTACAAGCTTTCTGCTTTCCTTCAGATGAGCTCAACATTCCATTTCTTACTNTATGTTCTCTTTAGATGCATATTTGTTCTGGCAGTCCGTGTCCATTTTAGGTGGTACAGGGTATAAAAGTATGTTGTAGGGAGTTCTCACTGAGAGTGGCTGCAGCTAAACTATTGAGTAACACATTTTGTCTCTTAGTTTGGAAATTCAGATTTGATGCTGGATGTTGTGCTCAGGGTATGTAGTCAATTTTATGTCACATGAGCTATTATGTCATATGCTAATACAAATGGAATTACAATGAATTAATTTTTTTACTTGCATGCTGACAAATATTTACATAAATCCTTGAGTGGTAGGATTTTTTTCATAAATTTATATACTTGGAGTGAGCAAAAATCTTTCCTAGCTTGCTCTTCAAACAGAGTCTGTGCTTTACATAAACCTCAGACTTAGCCATTTCCTGGGAGCTGGTTTATTAACAAACGGAACACAGTATCTCAAATCTTCTCTTTGCTACAGCTAGGATTCCTCCTCTGGGACTCCTGCACTTATGATAGGAATATATGACTAACAGTTGAAACATATGCAGTAACATAAGCTGCCCAAGAGAAGCCTTTAACATTTTCCAGTTATACTTTTTCACAAAAAAAACTCTGAAGCTTTCTAATCCAAATGTATGCATATATTCAGGGAGGGAAGGGAGAAATATTTGATTTTTAAAAGGAGTAGGTCCTTTGAAGACTCTCATTTCCTTGGCTCTTTAGTAATACATTTCTGAAACAGTCATCTTCTAAAATAACCTGCCTACCTCACCTGAGGGTGTAGGCTTGTTTTGTGTAAATGACCAATACTCTAAAGGACAATAAAGATGCTATAGTTATGATCTCTAGAGAAAAGTACAAGCTTAATGTTCTTCTTTGTTTAACCTCTAAAACAAATGGTTATTGTAATAGCCAATTTTCACATATGTATTGCTTTCTATCTGAGGAACTTAAATGCAATGAAGTAAACTCTTCCCAGGGAAGAAGATATTAAGCTTACAGGTGAGAAAAGCAAGAGGCAGTGATATTCAAAAGACGTTACTTTGAAAATATGTTGAAGAAATGGTTCGTTATTGTTGTGCTTTGACACTAACCTTCTTTCTATGTTACCTTGAGAGATCATAATCATATTTGATGTGTTTGATAGCATAAAATATTTGCATAAAGAAATATAAGAATGGAAAATAAGGTATGCAACCGCTTTGGTGGGCCTGACTTCTAGTGGATTGGAGACCTGTCAGTTCTTGATGTTTAGAAAAAGAATATGAGAGCAGGCAGGCATAAAGTGAGGCTTTTCCCAATCCATCAATTGCTTTCAGCAATCTGTGGCTTAGGGACTTGCAGAGTCAAAGGTTGTATCCACATCTTCACATTTAATAGTTCTTGTAGGACTTTCTAATCTGCAGCTGTCTAAAGGGAAAGCTGCCCTAAAGCTAGCCCAAAGGAAAACAGCCGATAGCAATAGGCTTAGCTTTTTTTTTTTTTTTCAGCATGATATTCTATTTTGTTACTGGATACTTTTTGCAGCAAAAGCAGGTTTGACGTTTCCTTCAAGAAGCAGTTACAAGTCTGCAACCTCCAGACCATGAGAAATGGCCTGTTTGAGATTGAGGGATGATATGGTTTTGCTCAGATATGCTAGTATTACTTGCAGGACTCTTCTTGCCGTTTAGCGCAAGGAAATCGGTGCTCTCAGACCAGAGAATTGGTGTGAAAGTGCCGCTTATTGCCTTTCTAGGGCACATATCAACTCTACCTCTCTTTGACTCGTGTCCGCGGCAAACTCTGTTTAATCCTGTTCATAATTTTGTCCCTCTGGATTTTCTGTTCTGTACATTTTATTGAAGTAGCACTTCTTGAGGTAAATAGCGTGTGTTTAATAGGCTTAGTATTTTCAATCAATTTTCTTGACAAAAATAGCACTTGGGCAATCTTATAAGCACTCTGTAAGGCAAGTGTTTATATTTGCACATTTATCATCAAATGTAGGATGATGGCCTTATTTAAAGGCATTTATGGAAAGCATATTCAAATTCCTGTTGTCTAATTTAAAGTCCTCGCTAGTGGCCATTAATTCAAAATGCGTTAAAAATATTAAATTTAAAAAAAAAATAAGTAAATGATTACCAAGAGGAACTGGGCACTGGAACCCACTAAAACTAAATAGGGTTTAATTTGTTGAGAGTTCTAACTCCTGTTTTTTAAATTCAGGCTTTTATCTAGGAATTGGCAAGAATGCCCAGTAATGGCCCTCCTAGATGGGATCTGGCAACCTCCAAACAAGAGATAAAAAAAAATCTTGTTTGTGAAATCCTGAAACTGCATTGCTGCTGCTTTGTTCAAAACAGGCCACCAGTAAAACAAACCCAGATGATGAGCCTTTATGTAACTAGCCTACTGGATAATCTGGGGATGATTAATCTGGTAGAAAAAGCAGCAAGCCAGCCCGCTGGGAAAGCAGCAGCAAATGTCACTACCATGCTGCAGGATGTGTGTGCAGTACATAGAAGTAATGTAAATGGGGTCTCGGACTCTGGCTTCTCTCTTTCAAGCCTTCCCTGGCCATTGCGTCCCTGCCAAATGCTATTCCTCCATTTACTACTTTTCCAACCTGTGAAGACTTTAAGGCCAGGTGGTAAATTAGAAACAAAAATCTGTCTTGGTAGCTGTTCAGTGTACCTCCTTCATACCACCTCAGAGGGACAACTCCATATTACCTTCTGCTTTCCTACCCTGTTCCCTCCCTGCTGTATGCGAATACCTGAGTGCTGCTGAGGTCTGCCACCTCTGGTCGTGTTCACCTTTGCATGGCGTCTGATGATGATGACAGACACTGCCATTCCTCTGTCCTCTTGTAACCACGAACCTTCTCTAATAAGCAGGAGGCAGTAAAACACCATCACCTCACTACTTTTGAAAGGGCTGCTGACTTGAGCAAGGAGGATCTGATACTTGCTGCAAAAAGTAATTATGAACAACAAGCACAGACTTGGTGCTACCTCATGTGCTATGGGTAAAACTATTTTTTTTTCCCCCTTCGAAGCTGAATGATTTTCGTCTTTTATTGATCTTTCAGGACAATTTCATACTGTTTTCCTATTCTACAACCACTTCATTGAAATGTTTCAGTGAACTCTATGGTTTTATAAGTTTATAAAGTTTTGTCTAAGTTTGCAGTACCAGATTAATAAGCCAGTCACATAATGCTATTTCTTGGGAGATAAGGTCAACAAATTAAAACTTCTAGACATCGTGGGCCGCTTCTCCTTTCAGCATCAAAATTTCCCCTCTCCCTGTGTGTCTGTGTAAATATATGTTTGAGTGATACCAAAAAGGGGAAGCTTAACTTGGTAGTGGACTTTTTCCCTTTGTTTCCATCAAGTAACACCCTTTACACAGAGTATCTTTCTTTGAGTTTCTACTAAACTATTAGCAGTTTAGTCATGAGCAATTTTTTAAGGTTTCTGCACTGGAGATAGTGGCCAGTGCAGTCTTTCAGGTCAAGTGATTTATCTAATCTATTTCAGCAGCATCCTTATCAGTCAGAGGTTTATCTTCTTTCAGTGTTGGCTTTGGAGCCAGATATCCAATACAGACAATGAACAGGAGTTCTCAGGTTCTTACACAAAAAGTCTCACTTTTCCCTCACCATCTGATTTAAAAACTTCCTTCTGAGAGTTTGAATCTTAAACTGAGTCAGAGGTGATAAGAACGCCAACAAGTTTAGGAGAAAAATCTAGTAGAAAGTCTTAAATTAAAATATTTGGATAATTAAATTTATAGTGCAGTCAAGTGCACTTGCTTCTGATGCCCTTCTTTTAGCAACATGTTTTTAATGCAAAAAAGGGTTCTCACCTCAGCCCAGGGATGTTACTTGAGGGCTCACCTGACTTAAGAAGGAGGCTTTAAATGAGATGTTGCTTTTAAAAAGCTAATGTGTAGGGAAAGTAGAAGTAGTATTTCAGTAAACTACGAGACATAATATGTTAAGGATGGACAATTTCTGAGTGAACTTGATGACAGAGTTAGAATCTAACAGATAAGATCAAATGAAAAAATGAAGTGCTATTCTGAAAGAATAGCTACCCATACCTACTAAATTCAGTAGCTGTATGTAAATCTTGTATCCGTATTGATAACAGAAATGCATGGAAAAGCTAGAGTAATAAAAACCAAAATACATCAACTAAAAAGGAATTTATTAACCATTCAAAAGAGGGTCCTAAAAACTGGATAAGGTGAGAAAGGTCTGTTTCTATTTGCTTAGATCATCCTGGTCTGCGGCAGGATTTTGTTTGCATCTTACTGTGTGTCTTAAAGAAAAGTCTTTTCTCAGGAGGAAGATTTAGCTGCTTTAGTATAGCAGCCTGAAGAGAAGTAGTTATCCCTTAAAAAGTGAGATGCCTCCATGGCACAAAATATGGTTCTCCATCTGCATAGCTGTATAATTTGATCCTTTGGAATATCAGAACGTTAATTGTTGTATATAGCACTGTATTTGTCATTAAAGTTCTTTACTCTCCATCTTTTTGTAACTAGTGTAATAGCCCATTGGTTTTGCTACTGCTCATTATACTGTGTGATTCCTTCAGGCTTTCCTGGAGGTGCTAGGATAGAACATGCCTGAGGGAATACTCTGAACCTGGCTACAGCCATTGCCATGTAACAAGTACCAGAAATATAAAATAATTGTACTGGGATTAACTGACCAATTTTAAAATGTTCTTGCTCTTTAGATATACTATGGGACTTTGTTGCCATAAGACTTTTCCCGGGTTTCTAAAACAACTTAATCTGTGCAAACAGTTCAACTTGTTTTTTGCTAATATAAGAGAATGTTTTGTGTTTGGATAGAAAGAATATTTTTCTGAAGCTACTTATGGATGCAGCACATAAAAAATCCCCCAACAATACACCAAAAAACCCAAAACAAAAAACCAAACAATAAAACCCCAAAACACTTCAAAATCAAATTCAAGATACATTAGTGAAACCCAATGTTTTCAACCAATTAGACCACATGCACAGAACATTCTGAAATTATTTTGTATTCCTAAACCTCTATGCTAAATGCTTTGCCATCCACTGGATACCAGGAAATGCTGTCAGTTTCACAGCATCAGTGCTTTTATTTTCACATCTCGGACATGTTCTATATCTATTTTTGAAGTATATTTGAGTCTCAGATTGTGTATGCTTCTAAACATTATACATATGTGTATACACACAAAAGCCACCCTAGCTTCTGGAGGAGCCATCTATATGGCTTCCACAGTAGATCAGGTCTTTTTCAATTTAATTTTTAAATTTAATACTTAATAGTCCAATCATGTGTTACTATTCTGTCACAAAGTTTCTTATTTCTCCTTATGTAGTTAAGGAAGTTCTGGCTGAAACATTGTGATTTTGAGGAATTTTCATCTGGGGAAATTCCCTATAGGAATATAGAACTAAATTTCTGGGAAAACAAAGAACCAACTCTGAGAAATGGGAGTAGACAAACTGTTCTATTCTACTTTTCTTTGGCTGGCTGAGCTCACAGATAAAGAGGGAAAGGATGAAGTAATGGTTTTGTCAAGAATTGTATGAGCTTTTTTTAAATTGAAAACTCTTTTGTATTGCTTCCTGGTTTCTCCTGTCCAAAAGTTTGCAGACTTATTTTTTAACATGTTTTCAATCTGATCCTCCAATTAGTATGAGCTGAGGTTGTGGTGTTACTGACGTGTGTGGTGTTATTATTTTTTTTTTTTTAATCTTAAGCAGCACATCTGTTGGAATACATAAGATACAAACATCTTAAAGAGCTAACAGGCCCCTCTCAGAAATGGGCTTTGAGGAAATGATATTTTTAAATCCTTCAGGAGATCAGAGAGCTGGGGGAGGAGGGGGGAAAGTCCATTTCAAGATGGGAAGAATACTTATTTCTTTTGAAGCTGGAATCTCACAAGTTTGATACATGGAGGCTCTCAACAGGAAATAGAATGTTTGAAAATGTCTTTCTTCATAAGGTGGCTAACTTTGTGCAGAAGAATAATTTCTGAAGAGCTGTCAGGCTAGGTCTTTACATGGTCAACAACTTCATCCTGGGTAGCGATAACTGAGAGAGTTGATATCAAAACCACCAAAGACTGCTATGTTTTGAAACTTTATGCTAGCTTACTTTGCTTCAGGGAAAAGAACAAAATTAAGATATTCTGCACCCGTAAGACTGGATGCTTTGAGTGTTCTTGATTTTAGTTCATGACTGCTCCAAAGGTGCAATCTCTTCCACAGTGAAATTGCCTTTTTTTTTCTTATTCTTTCTCCTGACTTTGAGTTGGAGGAGCATTGCTTATGAGAATTCATTTATTTTTTTCATTAACTCATTTGTTCATTGATCTTTATCTTCGGTTCTGTTATTCATTTGTATTTTCCCTTTTTTCCATTTCCACAAAAAATTGACAAAGATTTTCCACTACCACTTCTTGCTTCCTGTGTAGCATTTACCTCTGAATTAATTCTCTAGACTGCACCATTTTGCTAAGTTTTCATTGTTTACCTCCCTTCAAAATTTTGAAACAAAACTTAGACAACTTAAATTCATTTATCTAGTCATTGTTTCTGCTTAGTACTGGTCATCTCAATTGGCTTGCCGTACCATGTGTCCTGCTCAGTCTATACGTTTCCTGGTTATCCATGTGTCCATAATCAATAATTCCTCAAAGAAGAAAGTGGAGGTGATGAGCCTACAGATAGCAACTTTAGCCAGTGGAACATGCTCTAACATATGTACTTCAGTTTTATTGTAATAAACAGCAGCTTTCACTTTTGAAAATAGCACTAAGTATCACATCAGTGATATTAAACACAAATAAAAATAAATACAAATATCTGGACACCCTGTTGAAACACCTTTACATCTTCCAACTTTCCTACTTTTTGTAAAGTGCAGATATCCTTTGTATTTCTGGAAAACTTGTGTCCTTGACTTCTGGGTACAAATGAATAGACAGCTCTCTCTGCCCATTGGTGGAACATCATCTCTGCTGCTCCCATAACAATGCCTCTTTATATAAACAGTACACGTACTGGACACATAACGACTTTTTAAACTTGCTACTTGATGTATGGACTCTTGATCAAAATGAAGTCTTTGCCGCATGTACGTTGCAGTGATCCCCTTCATATAACCTCTTTAACTTTTTGTTTGTTTGTTTTGGGAGGGTTTTGTAATGAATCACTTTCTTCTCTTAACCAGAATTACTGAACATATCCTGGTTCTTCTTGGTCTTCAATTTTTAGATTGAAATTTCAAAGTAGTGTATTGCTATTTAAAAAGTTGAAGTACAGACTTTTCAATGAATGATTAAGCGTCTTACTGGAGTACTTCTTGCCAGATACCATTAAAACAGTAAAAGGATTTAGAGCTATTTTATGTCATTCTCATTAATGTTTTCCACTTGCAAATTCTAGTTTGTTTGAAATGGAGTGTCTCTTTGTTCTGCAACCCTGACCTTGCAAATGTCACTTTTACTGACATATGCAATGTATATTACAATATGTGCTTTACTGATGTTCTGGCCTTTAGGGCTATGTCTACATTAATAATCTACGCTCTATGGACAAAGTTTCCCTACTGAAAAGGGAGCATAGTTTAGCTGTGTGGATTCAAGCCACACTGAGTGACTTGTCCTCAGGTACAGGGAACGGGATGTGTCCCATTTTGCTTACTAGTGTAGACATAGCTTGTGTTTGTTTCCTGAAAGTGGGTACCCAAATCACGTTCTGTGTGACTTTAATTTGGTGGTAGGTGTAGTTCCCTACATTGTGGTGCAAATATTTTCCTATGCTGTGTACCTTGTTGATGTTATACAGGACTTACCATAAGTGGTCCCAGAATATAATATTCCTTTCTGGACTTACTCACTACAGACCTTTCCCAGAACAGCAAGTGACAAAAGTATCCCAGACAATGTTTTGATTTGGAAAGGCAAAATAAGCCTTCAAGGAGTCCCATAGCAAGTTTGCTGTTTTATATGAAAGGCAAGTGGAAATTGCTGCATGGCTGTAGGAAGTCTTGAGATAACAGACTTATGGAAAGAACATATATGACTGTAGCAGGTGGGTCAGAAATGTTTATTAATTCTGGAAATAAAAGTAGTCCCTCCAGAGGTAGAAATGTAGTTTAGGAATAATAGCACAAATTTCAGCTGGTTTCTTTTCGTAGTTGGTCAGACCATGTGATAAGTAGCTCATTTCTCTATATGCTAGTGTTTTTGAGGGGTTTATGCCAAATCTTATTTCTGTAGCAGTATATCTCCTCGGCTCAGTGGAATCATTGTGGGTTAATTTTATATATTAAGAAATGACTAATAATCTAACAAAGTGTTCTCCATTCAGTAAGTGAAAAAAGATGCTCTATAATGCAAAAAGCTATCGTTGTCTTTGCTGTTTAGATACAGGAGCAGTCACACTATTACCTTCTCTATAATTATTAATGGCCTTAAAATGGATTGTGTCCTCCTTGCCATCTTCCATTCGGAATTTAATAGAAACTTTAATGAAATTTTCATAGTAAACCAACTTGCCAGAAGGTCGAAAAAGCCAAAAATAAAACTGGGAATGGAAGTCATCTAAATGTCCTTTTCTGTTTCATTTATGATGATAGCACTTCAGGCTGGGAAATGTGCTAGAAGCTGATTACCAAAGATGGGGGAGGGAGAATGAGGGAGGTAAAGATAACAGAACACAGCCTAGAGTGTTGAGAAACTATTGCCTCTTTTCCTAGAGTCTGAGAAATTTACATTCAACAGCTTGACAGTTATAAATGTGCTGCCTTAAATGTTTTCAGAATGGCTTATACGGACCCTTTTTATTGACTATTAGTATGTTTTTCATAATCCTTTGAATCCATGATTGTCTTACATTGCTGCTAGAGCATCTTCTGAGGTTGAATTGCTAACTAGTAAAATCTAGTAGGGCACCAAAGCAACCCAAAAAACGCATCATGCTCCACATGTCAGACACAAGTACTCTGATTACTTAAGACATTTTAATTTCTTTGAATTAAGAATAAAAATGGCTTAGCTGTTCATTTTCTTTCTCTGTCTCTCTCTTTCTGTCTTTCTATAGATGTGTCTTCTTTTTTCTCTTTCTATCCATATGTGTCTTTCTCTCTATATATGAATTTGGCATATGGTAACTAGTGAATTTTCATATGTCAAATATGTCAATGAAAATTTGAGGAAAAAAATATTTTTTCTTATAGTAGACTTTTATTTGTTTTGAAAATAGCATTTTTAAGAGACTGAGAAATGCACAGCAATGGGCACTAAATTTAGCCATCCAGCTTACTCACAGACTGCTCTGCTCTGCAGAAGCGCTGAAATTTGGTTGGTTTGCTTGGAGCAATGTGGCACAGTTCATCTCTGTGTTGTCTGGGCCTTTCCAGAATACCTTGATCTGTTAAGGCCCACTGTGCTCAGTGGGAGCTGAGGTCATGAACTACACTTAAGTATTGGGGCTCTGGTTGCAGAAGTAAATACAGTTCGTAAAGCATGACTGCCAAGATATCTTGTTAACCATAATTAAGATTGAGAAGAACATGTTTATGTGTTACACCAGTCAGCAAGAAGAAAAAGTGTCTATTTTCCTAAGAAATTATATTACAGGACTGATAGACTGATTCCTAAGGACAAGATGGTAACAAAGGCCTTTAGAAGTTGAAAGAAGAAATTTGGTTTTTTTTTTTTTTGCCTAAATCTCTTATGTTTGCGTGTGTGACTGGCCAGCAGGTATGTGGAAGATGAACTTTAGGCTGATGATTGTTCTGCCTGTGCAGACTAGCTAGTGAAAATGGTGTGATGAGGAAGACTAATACACTTTTTTTTGCTGGCTCTTGAGGAAACCAGTAATGGGGAACATGCCTGTGGACAGTCCCTCTCAGACCAGAATTCTGAGATTTTGAAAAGTCCATGTTTTCCTTGATGTTGGCCACCACTGTGATTCAGGAGCATATAGAAATTCATCTTCAAATTCAAGCTTCAAGGGGTAGAGAAAGTAAATGGGTATATGCCTGCCTTATACAGAAGTGTGACAACATCTCAGGGATAACTAATGTGTAAGGTTGGGAAGGAAGACAAAGCAGGTGAAGAAGCTGTGAGCTAGCGGTGAAATTACTGTTCTGGACCAGTATGGAGGTACGATCGATTAGTCTGTAATATAGCTATACTTTCTGAACCATTTGAGTAACTCAAACCTCACTGAGCAACCTTGTATGGGTACCTCTATTGCTTTAGGGCATCTGCAAGATCTAAATACAGAGACCAAGTGACATGACCTGTTCCTGGTCTACTATTTTCTCTGTGATATCTGTTCTAGGGATTAAGTGTGAAAGTAAACTGACCTATAGTAAACATAACATGTATATTTTTGAGACAGTGTTAGAATACTATATATGAGTAAGCTTGGTTAGTAAACATAATTTATTAGTCTTCCAAATGCTCTTTAAAGAGGACTTACATATTTTACTACATAGACTCTTAGCAGTATTGAACATTTTACTTATTGCTAATGCTATGTTTTGAAAAAAAAACAAAACCACAACAAAACCAACAAAGCAGCAAACACTTGAAGAGACAGACGCCCCTATAGTCAAGCTATCATATGGACTGTCTCCTAGATATAAGCTTCACTGGAACCTGTTTATAACTGAAGACAGCAAAGAGTTACTGTCCTTGCACAATAGTGTGATTTAGAAAATGAGATTCTAAGCACTGTTGGTCATTAAGTTAGTAGGGGCAAGAGCACCGTAGAAGTATCTTAGGACCAAGTGATGGGAAAGGGCTACAACTTACTAATGGTTCTGAACAAATAGTTTTGATAGTATCCTGTCAGCCAACTATGGGAGGGAATCATAAGTGGATCTCCATCTAAATGAACTATGAAATGTAAATCCTAAAAGTCTGACATACCATGTTGTTTGAGAAGTATATAAAATACAGAGTGTATGGGTGCAGGCATGACTACAGATTAGTGGACAGAATCACAGCTGATCCAAAACATGGAGCTACATGTCACTTTAAAAAGTGCATTTCTATTGTGAAAGGAGAAAACCTCTTTATAGTTTTATACAAAATTGGTACAGCTGCAGACTCGACTAACTTACAGTAATATTCTTTTATTGCCTGGAGGGAAAAATTGCAATAAGAATCTTGCTTTCAGAAAAATTGTCCGCTTCAGAGTAAAGTTCTCTAAGTGCAAATGAAGACAGGAAAGGAAGGAGGTGTGATATAACCTGACTTGGGAAGGAAAAAAAATAATCTAGAAGTGGTACATTGCACCATGAGCCTTTCAAAGTGAGGTTGGTTGGGAGAAGATAATTTAATATAGCAGTGGAGAGAGAAGATTTGTGAGGTCAAATGCTCAGCCAGGATTTATTCCTGTACTGTGAGTCAGCTGGTAAGAGAGGGCTACAATGAAAAATCCTGTCTCCTATCTCTTCCTTCTTTTTTTGACTTTTAAGACTACTCAAGTGCATAAGTGATCGCAGAAGCAGGCCCGCTTTTTTTTTTACTCGACAAGGATTATTAATAAGGAATACTTTCAGGATGAAGCATTCTGGTTTGAACCTCGTTTGGCA
Organism: Tringa tobata; assembly: GCA_033628505.1. Lineage (NCBI taxonomy): Eukaryota > Metazoa > Chordata > Aves > Charadriiformes > Scolopacidae > Tringa > Tringa tobata. The sequence continues at coordinate 8,974,693 of JAHREE010000259.1, read as the reverse complement.
GTTTTATTTTTGAGTGTGCCAGAAAAGCACTTGGCAAATGGAGGAGAATGGGATAGAACTTCTCTATTACAAATCATTTACTTTGCAGTGCCTGAGGAGAGGTCACTTTTTTTTAATGCTCTTTGCCAAAAGAGTTGCAGAGGAATGTTCCTGGACTGAGCCTATGCATAAGGACTATGGCCACTGTATGTTTGCTCATGCATGTTCTGCTGTCTGGCAATAGGGTTATCCACTTTAATCCTCTTCCCTCCCAAGATTATTTTTATTCTTGGCAGTAGTAATCTGTACAGATGTGCAAGAGAAGACTGGTGCTATGATAGTCAAAATAGTGGGTACAGAGCACTACAGACCATTAGGACAAGCTCTGCATGAACTGGAGTAGTTCTGCTGTTTCACTCTGAATCCTTGTACTTCAGATTTTTCCAATATGTCGAAAAAGTTGTTGCAGCCTCTAAAACTCATTAAATGATTGATTTCTAGTAGCAGAGTAGACTGGGGTGTGAGAGGGTGATTTTATATCTGATGTAATATGGCTCAAGACATCTGAAATAATAAAAACCAATTATATATTTGGGTTTCTTGACTGAAATAGCAAATATTTCATTCTGCATAAAAGAAGTAGGTAAAAGTGCAGACAAATGAATGTCTTGGTCTTGCTTCCAGAAAATTCATAAAGTCAAAGTCTGTTTTCTTTTAAAATAAGTATATATAATAAAAACCCTTGCCAGAAAAGCCCTGAACCAAATGAAACTGTCTTGGGGAGGCAGAATGAATAAAACTCAAGGACAAATAAAGCTTTTGTGACTATCATTCAAGTGGGTATCACTACGGGTCCAGTGGTCAGAATTGCTTTCAATATGTTGAGACATTCAACATGTCCTCCAGTTCCTGTTACAGCAAGCTTAGTATGGTCTTCCTCTGTCAAAGCCACATTTACACCTTTTATTTCTGTAGCTGTGAATTATTTCAGCAGTGCTGAGCCTTACAGATAAGTAGGTTGGTCCAAGGTGTACATGTTGTGTTGTGCATAATAGAAACTACAGTGGGTGCCTTGCATTAATCCAATTGCACAGGACACAAAATATTAACAGACCTTGAAATCACACATATTTGTATTTTTATTTTTTAAATTTATTTAACAATAGTTGTCTTGTGGAAGTACTTTACTTGTGAACGCTTAAAGGCAATTAACACGTGATAAAGATCATCCTGCTGTCACTTGCAGAGCGCGGTGGCTGCTTCAAACCCTTTCCAATAACACAACTCAAACTATGTGGGTGCTGTGTTCTGGCATTATGTTTCTCTCTTTTTCACAATTGAAAATAGCAAAGCTGACATCTAATATACTCTCTTTCATATTCGTTTAGTAAGCATCTTTGAAATTGCTCTTCAGATGTCATTCGGAGAATATTAAGACTAAATTAAACAACATGAGACAGAAGATTTGTGACTTTGGCTTCCTGCAAAGTCAGCCTCTAACGTCAAAATTGCTTTTCTGGGCCTTTCTGTAAGGTGCACAGTTGGTCTTCACTCCAAGAGGGAGTGAGGAGTAGGGCCTTATCAGGCATTTACTTTCATCTATTTGGCACTTCATTCTGTGAGACTGTATATACAGAAAGCAGATTGGTGTTTAAGCTCCCTGTGGACCACAGAATATTGCTCTTTCTGCTATCTTCAAGGACTTCAATAAGGAAAAACTGCCAGTCTTTCTTTAGAACGATTCCTTGGAAAATAGTGTTTGAAGAGTGTGAAAGGATGACATTTTAATTTGAGAAAATGCTTCACTTCCACTCATCTATCTAATCAATTGACTCCGCTGTCATTAGCGTTGCACTGTGCAGCAGGGAGGAGGGAATCTTCAGTTTCTCATTGATGTCTCAGTCTTTATAGTCTTGTACCTAAGAATTTTCCCACTTTGAAGAAGCATTCCAGCATGAATGCCATGGAAGTTGTGAAGTGGAGCAGCACCACGTGGGCTGCATCCCAGGGATGTATTGGTACTCATGGGTGGTTTGACCCATCCAGGAGAGCACACCACATCCTCAGGCTTCCTGCACAGAAGGGACTTTTTTTCCTTGTTTGTTATGAGACAGTCCTTTAGTTTGTATTGTCACAACAGAACCAGGTCAGCTCAGCTTTTGAGACCTGAATGATCTCAGCTGAAAAAACATCTGAGCTTTCTGGCCAGAGTTTTGAAAGTCAAACCACAAATTTCTGTGTATTGGAGAAGGCCACAGCACAGCATGCGTTTGGGTTTCTGCTTCTAACAAGTGCTTCAGAACCTCAGGCTGCTTGGTGCATACTTGAAAGCACTTGGAATGGAATTTATGTCTTGGTAATCCTAGCACTGATGTAGGAATTGCAGTGGCAATTAAATTGGTTTAGCTCATGGCTTGGCAGTGTTGGTCCAAGCTTCAGGCAACATCATGGGGCTGCAGAAGGGTGGTTTAGAACAACACTGTGTTTACTTCTGCTCTGCTGTGCCAAGTGTGGGCTGCGTACCTGATCTTTTTTATGCGAAAAAGAGAAACTTTTTATGCTTTATGAGAAACCAAGAAAAGCATTTGGAGGGCTGGTGGCAGTTCTCACTTACTGAGATTACCCCTTCTGGCCAGGATTTTTGGAAATGCTCCAGGTAGTCCAAGACAAACGAGAGGCACCAGTTTAACAAGTTATATGGTCTGTGCTACAGAAGAATTATGTAGGATCTGCCCCAAAGTATGCCTGCAACCTGGTGCCGTGATGGATCAGCTCTTACTGCAAACTACCCTGGCTCCATGTGTTCATACTTTGAAATTATATAGAGCGTATGAGCTGCAGTATGCCAGAGCTTTTGGAAACAGTATTTTCTCAAGGAAAGTGGGCCTATTATTTAAATAACAGTTCTAACAATTATTCTGTAAAGATGCTTGGGGCTGGTTTATTATTATGATTTATCTCATCTATGGTGTTAGTGTGAGCAGAAATGCTTTCTAAAACCTTGACTTCCTCCCTCTACAGTTTAGGCTTATTGGGGAAAGGTGGGCATATGCTACACACTTTTATGTCTTTCAAATTGAGAGTATGGAACTGTTACCAAGAAAAAGGTGGCCTGAAATGAGATTATGGGATACCACAAGTCACACAATGTCATCCTGAATTTGTGCTGCGCTGATTTTATCCTGATATTTTAAAATTTATATCTCATTGAATCAGTATCGGCATATAAGAAACTTTCATTTGAGGTAATTTGGGGAGTCCTTCTTTAAAGGAAACAATAAGTTTGAAATTGTATCCGTACTCAAAATGCAGATGGATGTCTCTGAATCATTGGAATGGGAGAAAAAACCCTGCAAATAACCCCAACAGCAGTATCCAAGATGCTTGGAAGATTAGAACGGGCTTTTCAGTCAGGTTTGACTAAAGGATGCATGAAAATGCAAGCAGGGCAGGTATTTCAGATGTTTTTCTGAGCTCAGAAAGTGAGACTTTGTTCATGCCAGTAAAGAGGATTGCACCAAATATACTCAATTTCATTGCAGTTTCTCTCTCATCTGAAATAACCTTCTAAGCCCATTTTTTTTTCTATTTCCTTAGATCAGAAAGGATAATGAAATGCTTCTGAAAGCATAATGTGTAATTATAAAAGCAGTCATATAAGAGCTATTCTACATGTTACTACTTATTTTCTGTGCACGAATGACATACAAAAACAGAACAAACAAAAAGTTTACATGAAGAGAAAGGTGATTGAAAACTGGAGTCTGATACTGCTTTTACAAATAAGTTGTACATGCATGTGTGAATTAGTACAGTAGGAGAATTTTAAGAGGGGTTTTTAAGACTCTATGTGGATAAGGTAAATGTGGGAGAAAAATCTTGGAAGCAGAATTATTATGTCGTTTCCTCCCCAGTTCTATCACTGCAAGACTAAAATATTTTAATGCCATAATTTTTTTGTTTCAGAATTTTCCTTTAACTGACTACCTCAAGGATGACAATTTTTTTATCAGTACATCTGATAGATTTAGGACACTTGTCCTAAAAATATAATAGCGGTAAGTTGTTGAAAAGAGCACCAAGTGAAAAAATGTACTATTGATACATTTTTTCCAAAAGAGAACAAATCTAAATGAATACTTACAATGCAGGGAAATACATTAACAATAATGGGTAAATAAAGGTAGTGTTCGGCATATGTAAAAGAAATGGCAGTAAGATGTACTGTAGAGTGACTTTCTTAATGAAAGACGGACTTTGTCTAGTCATTAGTTTAATACATAATTCAAGAATCTGGTACACAGTTGGATTAATGTTACCTTTGGGGGACCCCTAGAAGTTAATTCTTTTAAGCCAATGTTGATAAAAGCAGCTTTAACTTGCAAGAGTGGTTCTGCTACACCAAAGAAATCAGATAACTTATTTCTTGTTAAATTATTGTGTGCAATACAAAGATCCATTAGTTTCCACAGCTGGTCCACACTTGCAGTATTGCCATCTAGTGGAGTTGCCAAGATCTGTTGACAAAACATTAATCCCTGAAACTAACTGTCCTGGTTTCAGCTGGGAAAGAGTTAATTTTCTTTCTAGTGACTGCTGCGAAAGAAATAACAATAATGCATAGTGTTTTAGTTGTTGCTAAGTGATGTCTATGCTTTTCAAGGACTCTTTTTCAGTTTCTCCATAGAAGTTGAGAAGCGTAGACAGAACAATGCAAAGGCCAATGGAATATTCTGTACCATAGACATCATGCTCAATATATAAATGGGGGTTGGCCCAGGGAGGGAGCATCTGCTATCTCTGCTCAGGATGGTGCCAATTTACCACGTGGAGAGAGTGACTTGTATCATTACATCATTGTTATTGTTATTTTCCTTTTCTGTTATTTTTTTCTATTAAACTGTCTTGAACCCATGAGGTTTTTTTGCCTTTCCCCTCCTTTTCTCCCTCTTCTCCCTGCCCTTTGGGGAAAGGGGGAGAACTGTGCTTGTGGCTCTCTGGTTTTAGCTATCCCTTTGCATTCAACCATGACACTAACTAATATAAGGTGACTGAGGTAAAGATTATATCAAACTTTAAAAAAACTTTAGATGTAAGGTAGGTAATATCTACAGCTAAAACAGCAAAAAATAGATACTGGTCTTTTCAGCTGCGTTAAGCTTGTGCTTTGTCACTTAAAGATATTATGAGCAGATGTACCAACACTTTGCTGCTTAATTCATGGTTGGTAATAGTAATTTTCCCATCAGCAAAGCCAGGCACCAGCCAAGGTCCCTGTTTGTACCAGTTTTCTTGATTCCATCTTCACCTAATATTGGAATACTTTAGCTAAGATGAGACCTAGTAGAAGTAGCCCAACTTTTGCTGGTGCTCACTGTCTCCACAGCCTTTGGGAGGGATTGCTCTGGATTATAGTAGGCTGCAGAAATGGCAAACCTGATGCTATTTGTACAAAAAGTGGTTGAATCAACTCTGTTACTCTGAATTTAGCTAAGGTAAAGCTATGTTTGACTCTTCTTGTAACATAAATTGAGTAATCTTCTAAAAGGATTCCACTTAGAAGTCTGATTCCAGTATGGTTTTATTTCTTGAAAAGAAAAAGAAAGTATTTTTTTTATATTCTTATCAATTCCTTAACAAACATGTTAAGACACAGGGATCACCCAAGTTTCTTTTAGCAAGGATAATGTAAAAAGGCATGGTTCTACCTAGCTGTAGTGAAGTCCTTGTTGACCTTTCAGTAGCCATTGCAACCTGCCTTTCTTCTTCTCAAACAAGAAAGGAGAAAAGGACTGCCTCTGCATACAAACCTTAACTCACACGCCTGTCTCTATCACATCCAGATTAGATTAATGTAACACACATGCTGTGCTCGGGACTAAACCTTTTAAATCAACCTCAAGTTGATGAAAAATGATTGTGATACCTGCGGTGCCTGGGACTTTCCTGGATGCAGTTCAAGATGCTGGGTTTCACCCACAGATCCATAAATGGCCCTGGAACTTTTTCAGTTGGCAAAAGGATTTGGTTTCTTTTACCCTCAATATGAAGAAGTAGAGGCTCATAAACTGGAACAACTTTTGTTTACTAGTGAGGCATGTTGTTAGCCTCTTTTTTTTTTTGTGGAAGTAGTCCTTTTTGGGGGAGCAAGGGGAAATAGTAGGGAGAAAAGGAAGATTATATGTCATCTTGTGATGAATTATTGCTATTTACTTCCTGGCTTTGCCGCATGCTCTTAGCTTTTTATGCTGTAGTTTAAATGTACAGATCTGCTCTAAAGAGCAGATTAGTTCCAGTCTCCACCCGCTTCCATATCTCTTCTGTTGCAGCTCAGTGTAGTGGTTTGAAATAAAATTACGTATCTGGAAACTGACAGTCTACAAATACAGTAAAGAAGCTCTATCCCTTTTTTTTTTTTCTGTCTTGAGTGGTTGTTTTTAGATCTCAGGCATGTCTTAAATTCTTTAGTAGGATTATAAATTAAAGCAGAGAAATAATGTCAATAGTCTTGTTCGTGTTACAAATCTTTATCTATAACTTTATAAGATTGTGGATGGGATAGGAAGGAAATCCTTACAGAAACCTCAGCAGCAGTGGTGTTTAATCTAGCTGGGGGAAGTCTGGTGTCCTAAACAGTTTTTCTATGGAAGCCAGTGACTGTACTGCTCTGAATAAGTTACCAGCTGCAGGTTAACTACTGCATGTGAAGATTTGTCTGTTTTACAGGCATTTTTCAGATGAACAGAGGTGTTGCCTGTGGTGCATGAGTGGCACTTGCGCTGTAGATGGATGCTCCATTCTCCTCCTGAGCTGTCTCACCAGCAGTCATTATCCTTGTTTCGTCGCTCATGCAGTCTTTCATGTGGAAGAAAAGCACAGTGAATTTAGTGGTTCTAGCAAAATCATCTGACAGAAGCTGATTAGTTATTTAACATAGAGTTGTTGTCTTGAGCATCATGTGGTTGCTGAAAGAATTTAGTAGAAATATATTAGCAGAAATGGACCACCTGCTTTTGCAGAGGCTACAGAAGCTATTGTTGAATGATGAAAACGGTGGATACAGATTGAGGGGAAAGGAGAACAAACTACTGGTGCTACAAAATATCTTCCTCCCCTATTTTTCCCCAAAAGATAGAGGTGAGAGGAGACTGCATGTAGAAATCCAAGTTTTGGTCTTAGGTAAAATTATCTGAAATAGCTAAGTATGCGATATTTGGATTTTTCTTAACATGCTTCACATTCTGTACTAAAAACGCACAGTGGTCCCATGGAAAGAAATGAACTATATTCCTGTCGATGATACTTCTTTCCTGTAAGTTTTTCCACATACTCCGTCCTCATATGTTGTTTTTCCAGGATGCTTTTCTTATGTGTGCATGATAAATGCTTGTTTTAATATTTTTGTTGCAATTAATGCTCTGGAACTTAAGCGACCCTTCAGCTAAGGTGAGTGCACAAACTTTTTCTGCTGCAGATTTTTCTCTAAGCCTCTGCCAGTCTGTTGAGCACTTCAATCACAAGTTCTGACCAAGAGAACATTTTATTTTTGCAGAGCAGATAGCAGCAGACAATTCATCACTCCTGTGCTCAGGTCTACTTATCTTACCAGTTTTAAGCTTGTGTTCAGGAAGCTTGCTCATCCAATGTTTTTCTTGCAGCTTTTGCAGGGTAAATGACTCTCTAACCGCTCACTCAGCATTATACCCTGAAGAATCTGTCACACTTGTGGCAACCCTGGGTTATACTTGTAGAAAATTAAGGGTTTGTAACAGCTGAATATTAAATAAATACTCTTTCATATAGTTTCTCTTGTCCCTCTCTGCAAAACATTCACCCTGTTCCACTGTTGTCTACATCTCATGGTTTTTTTTCAGTTACTTTGCTCTTAAAATTATACAGCGTCCTTGCACTCATTTGGTATTTTAAAATAATGAAACAATTTGCATGTACATCTGATTTCTTTTTCTTATCCCTCAGAAATTATATTGAGGATTATCACCTTCATATAAACCTTGCTTGCTCCATGTACATCTTTCCCAGAAGGTGTTGCTCTGGCCTTGCAGTGGATGCCAAATAGTTAAAGGGATGTACCCTTTATAACTGCAGCACTGGTCTAATCCATATTTAACAGGAATTTAATGTGTCCTGCAGAGGTTGACAGGACTCATCTCATATATTGTCATTATCTTGAGATAGTAACCTTGAGGGAGGAGGACAAACTTAATAAGACTTTATTTGCTTCTCATTCTTGCTATGAAAATGTTAGGTCTTCCTTGTAGCTGTGAGATCCCCTGCTTAATGGAGCAGGTCCTTGTAGTAGCTGTGACGGTCTCCAAAAGTATTTCAGTCATATTGTCCCTTTCCAAGATGCTTGGTACAGAGAATGATTTAAACCTAAAGAGAAATTTGAGGCAAATCAGCAGACCTATCCTCCTTAAACCAGTTGAAGGGCAGCAGAAAGAGGGGGAAGGAAGGTGCTCCTATATGGGCAGCTGCTTTTCTCTTCCCTCCCCTTCCAAAGTCTCTAATTCTTCTTTCACATCTTAAATTTTGTAATGAGAAAACATAAATTGTTTGTTTTGAGGGTTTGTGTGGAAACATAATATAAGTGTTCATTTAGCTTTGCAAAATATACTCAGTCTAAGTATTCCTATGTATTCTCTATTTCTAAAGAGAGATTTTGGGCAGGACACCAAAACCAATGAACGTTTACTTTTAATGCAGTCTAGCAGCAGATGGTCTGAAACAGCCCATGGACTCACCATCTTTTTTTGAAGTACAAAACGATAGTAACCAGCAGAAGTGAAGATAATGAGGTGAGCAATTTGTTTTATGACAAGCTGGCAAAGAAATTTGTTTTCAATTAGCCTGCCAACACATAAGACAAAGGTTAAAATATTTAGGGATATAATGCCATTTGGGTTTTAGTGGTGTTCAAATTGTCATTGTTTTCTACTAGAAAATCATAGAATCATGGAATCATAGAATGCTAGTTCCAAGTCCCCTGCCATGGGCAGGGACACCTCCCACTAGAGCAGGTTGCTCAAAGCCCCATCCAGCCTGGCCTTGAACGCTTCCAGGGATGGGGCATCCACGACTTCCCTGGGCAACCTGTTCCAGTGTCTCACCACCCTCACAGGAAAGAATTTTTTTCTGGTATCTAATCTAAATCTCTCTTCTTCCAATTTAAAACTGTTACCCCTTGTCCTTTCACTACACTTCCTGATATAAACTAATTAGAAGTGAGTGGTTTTAGGCTAAAGTTAGTAGGCAAGGGTCATGGGAACAGTCGCAATAAAAGCGCTGAGGTCAGTGAGTTGGTTTGGGTTTGTGTGCTGGTACATTACATGGTTGTTTTTCCATTGTCTTCTATGCCTGGCACAATGAAACTTTCAGATGTTTTTCACATATTTTGAATATTTACTTCTAGGAAAAAATGGAAGTTTTTCTAAGAATTACTGCATTTCCCATTACAAAACCATATGTATGAAACTTAAACTGCATGAAAATATATGCACTTGAGTTACTGAGTTTTCATATTTTATTGTGTAGTGCACATGAAAACTGGAAGAAATTAGTTGAATGTCACGCTGGCTTTTGTTTATGGTGCTCCTGTTGTCCCAAAAATGACTGTTGTTGATTGTCAATATCATGACAAAGGTGCTGCTGCCACTCATGTCATGCTTTTGACTTCACAGTATGTTGGAGAAGGCATCAGTGTAAGAACTGGTATGAAATAGCACAGCCCTCCACCCTTTATAAGCCCGTATGCAGCTGCAAACTTTTTTTTAAATCCTCTGCAGCTTTTTTTGATTGTCCTCTTCTGAAACTCCCCTTTGGTTCTGGTTTCTCATTTTTTGTGGGCAGCAATGCCTGTCTTGGGGCACGGCATGAAGCTTGTCTGTCCTGGTAATACTGCATGGTCATCATTCTCTGGAGCGAGGGCCAGAGATGGAGGCCTCCTCTGCCCAGCTTACAGGACTCAGGCTCTTACAGGCTCAGATCTTGCTACAATAGCCAGTTGCTTAATATCTTAACGTGTCAGGTAAAAGTCACAAAAAATTAAGTTTACCCATCTATGTAATGCAAGAAGGAAGGTTTCTTTTTGACTATACTACTGTTGTCACTCCATCTTTGTTAAAAAAATCTTGAAACATTCATTTTCAAATGTGTGGAGGGGTGTGGGAAGGCAGTAGCTGACAAGTTCCTGATTTATCTAGGAGTGGAAGTACCCCAAGTTTGCTAGGCACCTACAGAGATATGGGCAGATCAAGAACGTGGGATTTTTCACCCACCACTGCCCTTAACTGATCCTGTGCCAAGTGCTTTTTGTAAACCTCTGGAAGAACTAGAGAGTGATACAGGTTATCTTTCCAGTGCTTGCCTCTTGCTCCAAGGCCAATGTTATTACTGGTCACAGACTCTTTCATGTCCTGGCAAGTGCTGTTTCCAGCTTTTAACATCACTCCTCATGCTTGCTAAAGTTAGCTTTATCATCTTTATCATTCTTTCATCAGAAGAGCTTAAACAAATCGCCTCCCTGCTGCTGGTATGTCCTGGAAAATAGAAGTCCAGCTCCTCAATTTTTTTCAAGTAGAAGCAAGATATGTAAGGAGGAAAATAAAACTTTAAAACAGTTGTAGATGCTACTGTACAGCCATATTCTCCATCAGTTGAAGCAGTAGCGTGACGGACTGTTAAGTCAGGCTTCCTCCTCAATCTGGTTTCTCATGAGATTTCTGCTGTGCCTGCATTGTCTCAAAAAAGTGACTGCAACTAGCTTCTGGGTCTTTGGGAGTTGTTAACAATGCACATAGTGTCATTGTCATTTAAGTTTTTTCCATCCCTCTCTGCTCCTTTTATTGTTTTTGGGTTTTTTTTGAGCCTTCTACAGCTGTAAAAATTAATGAGAACGAGATGCTCAAAACCTTGACAACACAGTTTGAGATAATGCTTTGCTATCTTTACAGTAGGTTTCCATATAAGCCATTTTCTGTCATACTCTTCTTTGTATCCTACCCTTTTCGAAGGGTACATCCACCATAACTTTATAATCAGTGTTTATATAGGTAACAGAAGTTGAATCCTCCTTGTACTTAAAGACGTTTTGTGCCAGTAAGTTGGCTTTTGGCTAATTTATAGGCTTAAACTATACAAATGACAATGGTGGGGGATGAAGTCATGGAAATGGTGTCTTCTGAAATAGACAGATGAAAATAACTGAAAATATGGTACTTTAGGCTTTTTGTTTGTATTTTATAATTGAAGAAGTTTTATTGTCTGAAGCGAGAGGAGTTACCTTGCACTGGGGTTGTGGTGATCCTACAAGAGGAAAGCCATACTAGATTTTATAAACATATATGAAGGTGTTTACCTAAGTGAATGTCACAATAGGAAAAAAATAGATTTAATAAACTATTAAAATAGTTTTCTGTGACTCTTTTTTTTATTATAGGTGCCCTAGACTAAATCTTCTGGATGAAGTGCTTTCTTGAAAAACATTTTATCTGTGTAGGACTAAATCTTGAAAAAATAAGATATTAAACAATGAATTATGCCTGGTCTTATTGTAACTTAGTCATGCAAAATCTTGTCTTACATAAGTGCCTCCCAATGTCTAGATTTTTTCCTAGCATGTATCCTCTCAGAGCCATTTTAGAGAACGTTGTTGGGGTTTTTTTGTGGCTTATAAAGATATATATTTAAATACTAATACTTAAGATTTTGCAGTTCAGTGAAGTAACATCTCTTATATTCTTCACATATGAAGAATGTGCTGAGTGGAAGTAACCCAATTCTTCCAGACAAGCACCATGTGGTTTCCCTCTGAGAACCTGGGTGAATTTGTGTGACTTTAGGTCCAGATTAATAAACTGCTTCCGACTGTAGGAGTCAAACTAGCTTGTTATCTGTTATGTTGAGTAAACCTATTAATGGCTATCTCTGCTTGACACAGCTCACTAGGATGCACAATAAATGTAGTTTTGTGCCTTTTTTTTTTTTTTTTTTTTTAGCAAAGGGGGTTAACTTGTACTCCCATGTGTGTTTTCAGTGTCAGCTCAATAATGAGACTGGAGGGAAAGTAATGAGAGGGAGAGAATTTTATCCTAGATATTTTTACATATCTGAAGCACAAGCACTCCAAATTGGGAGATGCATATGAGATGGAGGTCCCTCAATGATAATTAGGAATCTTTCCCTAAATTAAGAATGTTTCTAGGCTTAGTGATGTCTGCCAGCTACCTCATTTTGCAGTATTTTTGTATACAGTGTTTTCTGTGTACATTATATGGAAACTGTATTCTTTATGTCCCAGAAACACAACACTGTTTAGAGACCATTTTTTAATGCACTTAAAATTCTGAGATATCATTTATGACAGCTGATTGGAAAAGAAAGATAAATGATGTTAGTCTGAAGACAGTCCCTAAACACTCAAAAGTAAGCTGGAAAGTCAGTAACACTTTTTAAATAATAATAATGATAAATTGCTATGTAAAGAATACCACACAGCATTGCTGCGTAATATGAACTCGGTTACTAAATAGATACTACTATATCTCTTTCTTGAAATGGTGAAGTTTATGCATGTGTCTGACAAAAAGCCACTGTACAAACCATCTTCCAGATCAAAGGAAATCAACCTTTAGATTGGAGTTTGTCACTTGTACATACAGAGAAATGTTTGCACTAGTATGCGCTCACAGAATGATATGGGGTTGGAAGGGACCTCTGGAGGTCATCTAAAGTAGGATGGTACAATCAGCTGCATTTACAATGCTGGGGCTTGAGGGTGATCTTCTCTTAGACTGTCCCCATTATTTTATGATAGTGTGAGCCTCTTTCAGCTTTAAAAAGCTGCTCTTGTGTCTTTTTTTCCACGTAAGCTTTGTGCTGCTGAGATAATGTATATGAAACTACAGATATAAGCAAGTCCCCTGTGACTTGAGTTCTAACGCTGTGATGGGATTAGATTAACTTTGCACAATTCTGATTCTCATTACGAGCCCTGTCAGAAAGCTGGATTCATGTTGTGCCATTTTCTATCCTCATTACCGTTTTTGTCACAAGAATGAAATTTTTCATCTGTCATACAGGCTGGAAAAGACAGCAGCCTGCAACTGTATTACGATAACCTTTCTAGTGCTGTGCAGTTTGACAGGCTGTGCCTTTCTGCTTTGTTCTATTTAATGGTTTCTCAACCTGTGCGAGGGAGAGAAGGGATGGATACCCATCTCAAGGTATAATACATGATTAATAGTGTTGCCTGTATTCAGAGGACTGCAACTTTCCAAACTGAGCTGGTTTTGCAAAAAGAATGGCAAATATTAGAAACAGTGCTAACCTGGAGCCCCTTTTCATTTGCCTGTCATCCAAGAATAGAGATGAGGCTAAAAATATTAAAGTATCTAGTTCATATCTGCGTTTTCACAAATTCATGATTGCTTTGGTTTGCTAGTATCGCATGTCCCAAGTGGTAGAGTTCCTCTGTAAAACAGATATGACCAACTGTCAGTATTTTACAATATTTAGCCTAAAATTTCCTACTTCTAATTTCTTCTAATTAGTATAGTTTATGCCCTGCAAATTGCCCCGTTTTATTAAATTTTTATCCTTCTTTTCTGTTTATGTCAGTGGACCAAAGAAATATAGCTGGCCTTCACAGAGCACGTGAGGAATAATTAATGAAAATTTCAAAAAAGGGTTTTTAAATAGATATCCTTCATTTTTATACCTCATATTTGTAATATCTCCAGATCTTCTCTATTTAGAAGAGAGAATAATTAAGGGTTCTGTGTCTATATTCTCCCTGCGGTGATATCCTGATCACCTTACCTCCATGTGGGTGTGTGGTCATACTGCTTCTGTAAGGGCTCACTAGCAGAAGGATGCTGCATACTGAGGTGGATAAATTCTTGCCTGAGCGAGAGAGCTGCTCAAGTGCAGATGCCCAAAGGCCTCACTTGTAACCACAGGTGTTAGCACACAGTAGTGCCTTTATAAGAAAAGGGCAGGAATCACGACGTCTGCCTCGTGGAAATAATATTTTTGGGAGAACTTTCTTGTGATGCACCCTTTTAAATAATAATATGTTTCTTGCCCCTTTTTCCCTTCAGAAATGACTGACTAAATGACGCTTTTCTAAACTGCCCGCCCCATCCACAATCCACTGTAAGAATGTGCCACATAATACAGGGCATTATGAAAAGGTCACCAGCCTTTTTAAGTTTTGTTGTTTATCAAGCTGATTCGTGTAACTAGTCTTTTGTCAACACAGTGGGTTCTTGGAAATAAACTCAATTTTCTTGTATTTAAATGTAGCAGGCGTACCTGCTTACTCAATAAATGTATCTAACAGCAATTCTACAGCCAATATGAAAATGTAGAAAAATCTCCATCATGCTAAATCATTTCCTGTAAGAAGAACCTTTACAGACAGAAAGGGATTATAAAATGTGTCTCACTGCTCTGAAATGTTACAGAAGTGTACCTTTACATGAAGACATCTGGAACATAAAGTTCAACTAAATCAGTGGAGACGCCATCTCAAATGCAATCTATTTCAACGTGACCTTAAATCAGTGAGCCCTTGAACCTTGCATGCTGGCAAGCAAGGTCCCACTCCAACTATCTCTTATCCTTTCACAGAGCTATGAAGCTTACCCCCATAGTGATTTTTATTTTTTCCCTTTTCTCTCCATTTTTATTTTATCTTATTTTATTTTTTTAAGTTAATGGAATGCCAGCTTCTTTTCTTAGCTACCCTGAAGGCTTGCAGCATCACTTGTTATGTCTTTGTCCTTCCTCTTCCTGCACAGGAAAATCTAGCTAATTCACATTTTTTTGATACTTGCCTTAATTCAGGAAATTATATTAGAGTAAATGCAGGGACATAATACCAAGAAAAGGAACATCAGTTAATAGTGAAATTTCACCCCAGCATTAAAACCAATTAACCTAATGCCACCTATGCTTAAAGAAAGCAAGCCAGTCTCTACTGGTCTTGTAAAGTATATTATTTACTCTTTAGTGTTTCCTATTTAAATCATGAAGTTGAGACAGAGGAGTGTGCTTAAAACAAGTAATTATTCTGGTCCATTTCATTATAATGTATAATATCTTCTAAAAGCCCTTATGCTTTGTTTACTTCAAAGATGCTATGTATAAAAACAGGCAGTAAAAGCTGAGTTCATGAAGTCAATGAGGTTATACCAGGAATGGTTTTTGGTCAATTTTCATTGTAGGTACTCTTGAACGATTAACCTTTTATTTCTGCTCGATTGTTTAGTAAATGAAAAGGTCTTGTGAAGGACCCTAATCCCTGCTGCAGAGTAGCTAAAATGAGAAAGCAATTGTAATCGTATGCTTAAAATTAGAGAATATTTAGGTGTGTAGCAGACCTGGGGATGGGGGAAGAAAGGCAGAGAAAACAATGGTTAGTAACAGCTTGTCCTTGTGACTTTTTTTTTTAGCATCTCTCTCCCTGCAACAAAATACAAGCTAATTGCAGTGTCGAGTCTTAATTTGTATCTGACATGTTTTATGTGGTATCTTGGACGCATTAAGACTTTAAGATTCTTTTCCTTTCTTTTTCCTGAGCTCCTTTGTCAGTCTGTAAAGTGCCTATGGAGTATTATGAGGTGCTTGCAGTCTTATTACCCTGATAATTTCCCTTTAGGAATGGACACATCTACTTGGAAGAGTAACAGAAACAGCATACCAAACAGAAAGGTAAAATCAAGCCAAAGCAGCAGAAATTAGCTAGGTGGCAAAATTAGAGGGAGCTTTGCCTTCTGAGTGTAAGGCAAGCAGTCCCATTTCAATATGTTTACAGTTTGTAGGGGAGATGTGTATTACTAAGAACTTGCTTATTATTCCATTAGGGGAAAATGTTGAAGTACCTATCATGTATGTAGGCTGGCCCTTATTTTTCCAGCTTCCTAAGACTGTTTCTCTCCTTTACCCTACAGCAATTTTCATGATGGAGAGAATCCTTATGTAAGAAGAGAACTAATATTTGCAGCCTCAGATTTTCTGAGAGGATGAGGTTGGAGTAGGGAGTGTACCATTTTCCTCTTTTTTTTTTTTCCTTGTCTGACTCCTCTTTTGCTGCGAGACTGTGTTATGAAAGTGATGCAGACTCAGATTTTCCTAGGTTATAAAATAATAATAAAAAAAAATAATAGAAATCAAACCTAATTTCTAGTCAGCTCTGACTAGTGTGTGACTGAAGAAACATCCACACTCTGTGCTGCTAGCCAGGCATGTTCTTGCAGTCAGCTCCTGTACTTCAGAGAATCAGAATTCTGTGGAACTTCCTCCTTTGAAATCCATCCATGAAAGTCTGTGGCTTGCTGTGGGAACACTTAGGACCATAGTTGTATATTCAAATATATTCTTGGTAAGTGGATATAGTACTTATTTGAAAAACAGTTTTAGAAAAGAATGATGTAGATCTATGCAGATAGAAAGTTGTTTTTTTTTTTTTTTTTAAGCTGTTGTACTCGGCCCTCAGAAGTAATGTTATTGCAATTAAAAAAAAAATTACTGAACTCTTAAGTTATGCAGAGTTAAAAAGGGAACTGATTTTGCTTACTTGCCTCCCCTAATGACTCATTATTTAATTGTCATGATTCATAAATTTTGTTTCTATATTAAACCATTGCTGAGTGCCCACACTACTTTTTTTTATTTTTTTTTACTTGATTGAAACTGTAGCTACTTCATTAAGAATTGTGGTTTACCTGTTACACTGCTTAATTCTCAAATCCAAATACCTTTGTCTGATTCAAACTTCATGGAAAATGCTAGAGCAGAGTCAGGGCCTCTGAGCATATACCTTCAGACCTTCTGAGATCATCCTGCGTGCTGTTTCACAGGTATAATGAACTCATGGTTACTTAGAGTCAGGGAATACATAATTCTCTTTGATTTGCTAGATATTATAAACTGGTAAAATATCTTCTGGTTTGTAAAATATGCTTAGACTGTACAAGGCTCATGATGGTAATGACAAAAGCATTGGGAGATGTATTGTCACAATTTGTGACGTGTTTTGGACACTACTGCTTAAAGCTCTTCAGTGATTGACATGGTGTTTTCTATCTTGGATAATTATTTGCAATAAAAGATTTCTAAGTCAGTAAAACAAGGAGTATCCATCTAAGCATCTTCCTATTTCTGAAAAATAAGTTTTCTAACAACCTTTTTTAGACTGTGTAGGTTTTGATTTTCTTTTTTCTTTCCTAATGAAGAGCAGAGTTTGAAAAAGCGTGTAATTTAGATTAACAAGGACTTGTGAAAGAAATATTTTTGTAATTCCCATCCATTTAACACACAAAGGATTTGTGCTCGTTCCAACCTAGGAGAAACATTGCTTTTGGGAGCAGGTGCAGTTTTTCTTTTTGGTTTCACTCCATGTTTCCCAAGACATGGGCCATTTGTTTTCCCCTTTGAAATTCTTTTAGAACAGAATTGGAAAATGTTTAGTTCTTTGATTTTTTTTTTTTTTTAATTTTTTTTTTTTTTTTGGCCCTTGAAAGTGAAAATGTGATCCTGTGTTGCCAGCATGTGGAAGACTAAAGCAGCTGTGTGGAGGCACTGAACNTTCTTTTAGAACAGAATTGGAAAATGTTTAGTTCTTTGATTTTTTTTTTTTTTTAATTTTTTTTTTTTTTTGGCCCTTGAAAGTGAAAATGTGATCCTGTGTTGCCAGCATGTGGAAGACTAAAGCAGCTGTGTGGAGGCACTGAACCGCATTTAACCACATTATACACTGATGCCAAATCTTGTCATAATTCCAAATCTTTCAGAGGTAAGATAGATGGTCTTTGGTTGGCGTAACATGATGGTGGTTTAGATACTGCTAGAGAGCAATTGATGAAATCCATCATGTGGAAAAAAATATTCCACAGTGTAATACTTCTGATTGTCAGAATACATGAGCCAAGAGGTAATAATCACAGCTAAGAAATAGCCTTCATCCTCAGAGATGATGGTTTTTGAATTGTATAAAAAAAAATGATAATTTTGGACAGAGAAAACATTTGCAAAGGTTTTGTCTCACCTTTGCCAAAGGCAGGTTGATGTGAGGTGCTGAAATGGCTGAGTAAAGAGAGAAAAGGATACGAGAAGGTAAGAGTATCTGAAGAATAGGGCTAGTAGGAGGGAGCGATTGAAGGTGAAAGCGTGTTAGGCATTCGGGGGAGAAGTCTTGGTCCCACTGATCTTGTGGCAATCCCATAGTGTTAGTGGTGTCAGTTTTTCACCTTCAGTATTTGAGACATTCATACCTGAATCCTGAAGATGTTCCTTGTGTTATGTTTATGCATGTTGTCCCACTGACATAAGCACTGACTGGGCCTGCAGAAATAAACCCTTCAAGATTGTTGAGACTAGTAAAGACCATTAAGTGTTTATTCCATCTATTTTTCTTCTTGTCTCACTGTTTTGTGACAGTGAGAACAAATTTCTGAACTGAATGTTTGTGTTGATTCTTTTATATTGCTGGGGGCTGCAACTGTTAATTAGCTATCTAAAAATGGTATTTGATCATTTCCCAAGAGATTTCTTTGCCATTGTTTCTTTTGAAGCAGCTACTGACCATGTTGTGGAGTAGCCCTTCAAAACATAGCTGGTATATAAACAATTATGATACCTGTCTGTTAATTATACATATTCGGTATAATAGTTTAATCTTAGTATTGCTACAATGATTACAAATTGAGTTAACCATTCATTTATCTATTGCTTGCTCAACAATTTTAAAGCTCTAATACTCCATTTAAAATGTGATCTGCTGTTTTCATTTTTGGTGAGTAACTGCAGGAAAGGAGAAATGTAAACTTATCATGGAAGTGTCGATTTTTAGAGCCCTTAACTGACTAATTCAGTGGACAATCTGAATCAATTAAAACCAGGACAAATATTGTCATAACAACAAATCTTTCAGAGGAAAGATGATCTTTGTTGGTGTAACATGATGGTGGTTTAGATACTGCTAGAGAGCAATTGATGAAATCCATCACGTGGAAAAAAATTCCACAGTGCAATACTTCTGATTGTCAGAGTATATGAGCCAAGAGGTAATAATCATAGCTAAGAAATAGCCTTCGTCCTCAGAGATCATGGTTTTTTGAATAGTAAAAAATAAATGATCACTTTGGACAGAGAAAGCAGGTAGTTGGAGGAATTCTCTGCTGCCTCCTGGTCAACAGAGCATGCCAGCTTTAAATTAGATAAGTAGTGATGGTTGATTGAGACAGGGTTTTTTGGTTTTTTTTAAAGTAGAAATAATCTTTCAAAGTTGTTTTTAGGAGCTGTATTATTTCCAGAAAAACATTGTGTATTATAGAGTATAAGATACCAGGTCAGTTTTTTTAATTAAGCAATTGCTTGTAATTACAAGAAGTTGATGTCTATTTTGTTTACCTCTGTAGGAAAATACCAAAAATTCTATATCTGACAGGTATCAAAGTCCTTTGTGAACAATTGCCAAACTAAGATGTCTCATCTTTCAGTGTGTCAGTTATGTTTCAAAGATGTTGTTGGATCAATAAACATAAGTTATCACCAATTCTAGTTCTTCCTCAGGGAGAATGACTGGGGCCAGGAATATTGTTTTATTTCAGGTTTATTTTTATTTTAATGCTTTTCCTTGACACTTGTACAGCCTTTTGCATGCAAAAACTAGAAATTAACTTGAATTAAGTAAAGACAATGTTGTGCTTGTATGATGTGAAATAAGGATTCCTTGTCAGGAACAGGTTGGTCATGTGGCCCTGAGTAAGTGCAGAATGCTTCCTGCTGCTCTATGTGCTTACTGTCAATATTCATCCACGCTGCAATTTCCATTTCAATTCCAAACCTCAAAATTGCTGTGCTCTTGTATAATACACTCCTGGCACTAAATCATGCCTACCTACTGATGTTTAGTGACCTGAATGAAATTGTTTCGATGTAATTGACTGGCATGCTTTGTGTATAGAAATAAGTCTGCTCAGCAAAGGCTAAATTATGTTTTTAAGTCATAAAAAAGAGACTCGTCTATTTTAGATCTTGAAAAACAGCATGGGCCCATTGATTTCCAAATCCAAAAAGTACGCAACCTTGAAAGCCATTACTCTAGAATTGCACTTTACTGGTTCTCCCCGTTTTCATATTATAAACCATATCTTTTCCTATTGTGATAGACTTCTCTGATCAACACCGTGCTGCTCTTAACTGGGAATACTGCCTTAGGTTTTTTTTGGAAAAAAACCAAAGGCTGGTAGCCCTTAGGTTAGGTACAGTTGCCAAAAGGAAGTGCAGAATCCAGCAATAAGAAGATGCAAGGTGGGTGGGTATGGGTTGTGTGGTAACTGTATTAAAAGCCTGTACTGTATAAAAGGCTTACTGTTTAGAGGTGTAACAATACAGTATTTAAAACTTGATTGGGAAAACTTTGTTAGATTAAACTTGCTCTGAGCATGTGTTTTCCTATTCTGCACCTGTATTCTCAGGGCTAATGAATTCTGTTATAATCATTACAAAATGTTTTGTTTCCATGAAGAAAAATAACTGCCTGTGTTTTCTCAGCTTTGGGTGGGTGTATGTATGATCCCACCAGAGGGAAAAACAGCAGTGGAAAGGGAGATGGTGAAGTTACATCTTTATTTTTATCAACTTATTTGGGATCTAGCTAATAGATGGTAAAGGCTGATTATTTTTTTAATTGTTTTGTCTGATAATAAAGAACAGCTATTGGTCCCTTTCCCTCACACACTTCGTTAAAGCTGAGCCTCTGATTGCTGTCGTCCCATTGGTGACTGTGGAGAATAAGGATGGAGGGAAGTGATTGCATGAGAGCAGGAGTCTCAGCCCCAATTCCTAGTTTCATTAGATGTACTTCTGTGAGACAGCTTCTAACTCTGGTTATGAAAAAAGTAGATTCCCTATGGCACGAATACTTCTTGCTATTTGAGTCTTTGGTCAGGTCTCTTGTGTTATTCAAAGAAGGTTCTAGGTGATAACCAGATGTGTCTAAATGAAGGAATAAATCACTGTTCTTACTATGATGCATTCACTTTCTGGCCTTGACAGCCATGAAAGTCTGGTAGCTCCCTCATAGAGCTTTTCAGGTTGACTTGTTTGCCCCCTGGAAACAATCCCACATCTGTCTAAAATCTGCACTTTGATAATTATGTCAGCTCCTGCAGAAAATCACAAAGTTTTTGTGAGGAACACAGTAGTCATTTTGTTTAGCTCTTTTCGGCTGCCAGTGACTACGTGAAGTCAGTCCCCTATTGCTGTCTCACCTCCAGATTTTTGTCACCTCCAAGGAGCAGCTATAAACTGCTCTTGGACCTGACTGCTCCTGTCTGGGCTCGTTGCCCATGTGGTTAAATGTTAGCTCCCCTGACCTGACCTCTTGTTCTTTGTAGTATGCCACTTAATTTCAGCAGGCATACTTAAACAATTCATGTTGGTTGACATAGCTCAGGGACAAAATTGTGTCCTCTGAAGTAACTTTCTTCCCTGACAGAAGTGCTGAGCAGGTCTGCATAGCTTTAATTGAATAAATCCTCTGCATGAGATTTCCTCTGCCTTCACTCCTCTAGCTACCCCTGGGTTGTTTTTATTTTGCTTTAAGGTATCAGTTTGGGGTATGTGGGGGATTTGGGCAGTCAGGTGTCATATCTGTATTGCATAGTTGTAGGTTCAGATTTCTCCTGGTCAGCCTGAGAAAGAAGAGCCTTCAAGAGAGTAACTTTTTTTTTTTCTTTTTACCCTCCACTAGCTTTGGGGCCTGCCTTCTGGCTTCAGGAAAATTTTAACGGAAGAAAGCTGTGCGAAATGAGTATCAAACACACCATGTATATGTATTTTTAAAAATTCAGATATTGTATTATGATACCTTTTCATGGCTGTAAGCAATTCCAGTAGAGTTGTAGTTAAGGTTAATTTGTCCTGAGAGTTCCTTAGAATGGCAATGGTAACTTCGTGATTCCCAAACCATATGATTTTAAAGAAATATAACGCTAGGAAGTATATGTAGTGTTGGGCACATCTGCTTGCAGCAGTGTGGTAAGCATCTGACTGAGGTGAATACCTGTGGATACCGTGTGTGTGTGTGTTAAAAGAAGTACAAGCATTTTGTTAACTTTCTAGAGAAAGTTAATCCTTTCTCTAGACTGTACAAATCAGAGGTCTGACTCTCTCTTTGACAGCAAATTGTGTTTTTCTTTGAGCCTTGGCTAAAAGAAGTGATGCAACTCTGATATTTCATCCTCTGAAGGACTCCAAAGGATGAAACAGGTTCTCAGAGACCCTGAGGAGTCATTTGGGCTTCAGGTTTATAACTTCTCATGTTCACTAGACATGAAACTGATGGAAAAAGCCACATGTTTTGTGCCATATCCCAGCAGTGTGCCATGGAGATCTCCCACAACTTTCTAAGGAATTGTGTTGGAAGAAGGGACAAGTCTGCAGCCTTGTAGATGACATAGAGCACGTGCCACATAGGCAAAGTTCATGGAGCAGAGAGGGAAGGAGATACAGCCCCATTCTCTGCCTAGCAAACCTTCCATTACACCTTTATACCCCTCTCCTCTACACCATCCTTGGTAATGTGTTTCTGTTTGTTGAGGAAGTCCTCCTTTCTGTATCCAGAGTTCAGCTGGAGGCATCTGATTCTAAAAGAAAGCCACCAGAGCTGCTGGATTTGCGTGTACTCTCCAGTGCTCTACATTAAAGTGAGAAGTATTGCCTGCTGCAAAGAAAATGATCTCTGCTCTGGCTCATTGATGCATAGAGATATTGACTAAAATGTTGACCTGCAGTATTTTAAAGCAAGCTGATTATCTGAAAGCCTTCTGAAATATACCCTATGTTAGGTACTAATAAAAACCACAATTTAAGTCAATCTGTTTACCAAGTTTTCCTTTTAATCCTCAGTGTTGTCTTTCTTCTAAAAAGTACTTACAGGTTTTACTAGTCCTTGATTGTTATTAGGCTCTTGGAAAGTAGTCTTAATTGTTTCTGCACACAGTTTGTACCCATTTAAATTGCCACCTTAACTTTTGGTGTGCAACTTGAATGCATTGCATATTTCTTAAAGTGTAAGATCCATTTTGTGCCACCTGTCAGGTTTCTGTCTATGGCTTTAAGCTTCCAAGTTTGCAAAAATCCAAAACTGACCCCTCATAATTCAGGCAGAAAAGATTTTCCTGGCAAGGTGATAGGTCAGACTATGATTAGCTGAAATGGGACTGACTTACTCAGAATAATTTTTATTTTTTTATTTTTTTTTTTAGTCCCCATCCCTAAGAATAGGAAGTGTGCTTGGGACTTCCACTAGCTAAACCTTTGCAGATCATAAAAGAGCGAGGATACTTGATCAATAAGCTTCTCTGTAAATATCTCATTGTAGTTTATGTACTGCTAATGGTAAGGTCCTTGGTTGGTCTGTAGGTTTGTGATTGTGCAGTCTGGAATTGTCTGTGCAGTCCCACCTGTATCCTCTTAAATGTCACTAAAAATCTGAATTTGTACTGTTTTCTCCTGTTACATGTTTGACCCCTAGACTATCTCTTACGTGACCTTTTTCAGGTGATGCTTTGACTTCTTTGCACGTGTAAACATGGTTTACATTCTCCAGACTCTACATGGAGTCACCTTACTATTTATACATTTTTTCACAGGATTTCTGCCGCTGTATCAATTATTGACACTTCTTTCTTTCCCCTCTTTAGAGTCTATGCAAAAGAAAGACACATTTTCCTCATCTCATCTTGCCTTGCCAGCTCTCACAGAAACTGTTTTGTGCTGTGATTTTTTTTAGTTTTATTAGTGGTTTTTTTTTTTTTAACCCTACAGTTTCTGCACGCCTTGCTTAGTTTTGTTGCTTTCCTGCTGCTTCACTATGATCAAGGGTAAAAATGCCACCCTTGTATCCTTCACTGGAAGAAGCTTGTCTTCACGATTCTCTAATCCTGTCAAGTGCAAGGATGCACACCTCAAAGGAATTCACATATCCCAAAGAAAGCACTATATGTTCCTTCTTTACCAAAGATAGGTTTCTAGAAAAATTTAGATTGACAATGTGTTAGTCATTACTTGGATGAAGCCTTCAGTCCTATGGATGTGCATGGTTTCCTCAGCCTCTTTAATAAAGATATAACAGTTATGTTTGGTGTGCATGACACCAGAATAATTACATTTTTTCACCTTTTTTCTTTTTTTTTTTTTTTTTCCCCTTTCATCTTTCTGTTTGTCTCTCAATGGAAAAGGATTATTCTGTTATGTATTGTGTAACTTTAATGCAGTAGTGGATGAACATCCTAAAGCCTGGTCAGTTAACTCATGGTAAGGTCCAGCTTGCCACAGTTAGAATAAGTAATTCAAAGCCATTTTTTCTAGCTCCTACCTATGTTATTGTCTTTTCTGTGCATCAAATCAAGTCATAAACATGACTTGTGTATGTTATTCATGATAACATACACAAGTGTATATGATGTGTATGTTATTCAGATTTTGTGTATGTTATTCATGTTCATCCAACTTGTGGGTGGACTTTATTGTCCAGTAGGCAACTGGACAATAGTCCACAGAAGCCAGGGAGACATGCCAGCAGTACAGCTTTCCTTTGTCAGAAGCCAGTTGTATTTTTCTCCTTTTGTACCTTTTGCTTGTCTAGCACAAAAGCTGAAGCATAGAGACCTGCTTTTGCACTCAGTTTCTAATCAAGTACCTGTAAATATGCAAATGGTTCCTTCACCCATAAATTGTTCTGCTAGCTTGGTTCATCAATTTTCACATTGGCAAGAACTGCATTGTAGATTTATTATTTTTTTAACCTATTTTAGTTCACCTCTTTAACTTGGATACTATGGAGAAATATATAGAACAACTGTTGTCCTAAGAAAAATGTTTTGGAATGGAGCTCACACGTACAGGGTGTAACAGAACAGTGAAGAATCTAAAAATATATGCTTGGGACAAACGTTAAAGAGAAGTGAATAATTGTTTGGAATGATCTTGAGGAAAGAATTTTTATGACAAAGAACTAAATTAAACAAAGTCCCTTTATTCCTCCTTGTAAGTAGTTCTCTATGGTGTCAAGCTCCTTTTAATGTTTAAGATGGTCTCATTCTTTTCAAATGGAAGTGACTGAGAGGACAGCAAAAAGACTGATTATAGGCAAAATGATTTCCAAAATGTCAGACAATGAGGATCACTGCAAGGCAATAAGGAATTAAAATAATTTTCCATCTCCTAACATTCTGTGGCTTAATCTGTACCTGCATTTGGTGGAAAAAACCTTCATAAAATGAAATACTGTGTGGTAAAAACCATACAAAAATATGATTTATAGGAAATAACAATCTTCAAAGTTACTACTTAAATTCTTTTCTTCCCCAAAAGCTGGGATTAAAAAGTAGGTCAACAAGCCCATTTAAATAGCTTATTCCACAGTGTGGTTTAAATTAGTGTTAGTGACAAGTGTATGAAGTGCTGTGCATTTTGTTTTTATAGCATATTGTTTAAATTTAGAATTGTTCAAAGTGGCTGTTATACACAAGTCTCCAGGCAAATCCTCAGATCATTTAGTCAGTGGACTTTGTTGTTGTTTTTAAAGATATATAACATGTTGGCATTGTATTTCTAAACCAGGTGTTTCATCCAAGCGTGCAATTAGAGTAATAAGTGTTAATGTTTGTGCGGTGGTGGAGCCTCTTGAAGTAAGGAGCTACAATTTCAGCTCAAAGGGCAGCAAATTTATGTGTCTGAGCACGTGACTCCCACTCCTGGCTTTGTCCAGGAATCCCTCCAGAACAGAGATTATCATCTAGAGACAAGCCGAAACCTTTAAGTATCACCGAACAGAACTGCCCTTGTAATGTTATTTAGTAATGATGGGTCAGACAGTTTCGATCAGACAAATGGCCTGAGATGAAAGAGTGATTTTAGGCAAGGAAATGGCTTTTGCAGGAGATCTGTTCCTGTTTCAAAAGCCATTCTCTGGCATGCAGTCTCCCCCTCCGCCTCTTGAGAATTGCCAGAAACAATTCTGGCCCTTAAATTCATAGGTACCTAGCGCCAAGGTGAGGAGAGAGGTTTCCAGCCCAGCTAGAAATCTTTCTCTGTTCCTTCTGCTTTTGTTGCTGTGCAGCAGAGCGTTCTCCTCTGCGTCCTGACTGCAAAGATACCAGCAGATCCGAGTGAATAATGAGGAAATCTACTCACTAGTGTTTTGACAACTGCTAAATAGAGTTTTGCTTAGATCATGTTTGTACCTATTTTATCTGCTGTAGAGCTTTTTGTGAAAAGCTGTGGGAGTAAAGTGTTTGCTCAAAAGAATACTTGCAGGGAACTATTTCTGGACTGTATTCATGATTAATTTAATCAAAAACCAGTTTCTCTCACTGTAAAAGTAGCTGATTAATGATTACGTCATAAGTGAGGGAAGCGAAACAGAATAAATCAGTGTGTTAAAATCGAACTTGTTCTTTTTCAGAGCTCTACATAATTCAGCTGCAGCAGCATGTCTTCAGTAGCTTTTTTTGTATCTCGCTCTCCTGGTAATGATATCCTTGTCACTGTCTCCCTCCTGCACTGCTCTTGTTGTATGCTATTCTATTTTATGTAGGTTCTCATTCTGCTTTCATTGTGAAGTATATGAGTACCTTGCAAGTTTATGAGGTAACTAGCATCTGTCATACTTGGCTTGCTCTTTCGCTACATGAAGAATTAGATACTTAGTAGGAATGCTTTGTTTTGATAGGATTGTTTCCTGCTTACGGGAAGCAAGATGGACAGAAGAAGAGTGATTTGCATTTGGAGTCAGAATTGATGCCATTTGTAATAGTCCTTAATTCTTATGGAAATTTCTTTCAGAGCCTTGGCTGACTGCTGGCAAACCCCTGTGTTTTAAACCTGTTAGCTTTATGTTAAATTTTCATACCTGCATACTCCATCTTTGTCAGGTCTCCATCCTCATTTTGCTCCTGTTTCTCCCATAATTGTCTCCTAATTGGAACAGACAACTGAAAATCTTGAGAAACTGAGACACAGAAAGAGATGCCAATGCAATGAAGTGCTTTACCTCGCCTTGCTGCTCTTTTTTTCTATTGCTGTAGTAGTTGGAGAGGATTTTCATTTGTGCTCTGAAAGGTGAGACACTGACAACGATAAGTGAATAACGAGGAAAATTAGTCCTTGTTTTCAAAGTCATCTATCAAGTGTGGTTAACTATTTCATACTGAACACTGTCTTGTCAGGGCAAAATACTCCAGCCACGATTAAACTTTGCTTGAGAATTACTATGTTGCTATTGAGTCATCCCTAAATTTTAGCTAACTATCCACATGTATTTGGGAAGGCACTTTAGGCACATATTTGTGTTCTTTTGACTGCAGTGCATTAAAGCAAATAATTAACCATACTTCCAGTCGGGACTGATTCCTGTATTCGACCTGTGTGGCAAACATACCTTAATAGAAACTGTCACATACCTCTCTTCCCTTCTCCTTACCTGAATAATGAGTTATGTACAATATGGCAGGGTTATATGATGCCACAACTAATTACTGATATAAGCAGTCATTTGAATATGTATTTTGTGAATGAATTGATCTTGCAATGCTTCACAAGTTTCTGTGAGAAACTTAAAGAACTACCTCTCTAAAGACTATTTGTAAGATATGATGCCATCTTGAAACATTATTTAAATTCAAAGAACCCTTTAAGAAGCAATTAAGTTTTAAGACTATTTTAAGACCTTGAGAGGTTTAAGAGCCAAAGAAATAAGCCTTTATTTGAAACAGTATCAATTCTTCTTAAATTTGATCAATCTGATGGATATTCCAGGGATATCTCCTGCTTAGCATTGAAAGAGGACCTCTAAAGATGCTCTGAAAATTTACTGCTACAAGAATATTGACAAATTACTCTGTCTTAGCACTAATGGACTACTTATTCATGAACTGAAGATGAATATCCTGTTTTCTTGTGCAAGGAAACAGTAAGCAGACAGGTAAGAAAGCCCAGACAGAATAGATTTCACAATAAGACATGAAGACTGACAACAAACCTGTACATTCCCAGAACAGTGATGACCTCATCATGACTGCATGATCATGACTGAAATTATGAAGTTCCACAAGGAAACTGGATTAAAATTTTAAGATGATGTGTTAAGTAAAAATTGAAAAGTGATTGTAACATTTAATGGTGGCAAAAACTGTAAAAGGTAAATTTGCTTAAAGCGTAGGCCCTGTAGAGGGTTTGTAGATCAAACTGAAATTCTGGGTGAATAAGAATTGACTGGAGTTTAGTAAGCATTTGTCCCAAAAATTTAGATATGTTTTTGTTTAGCTCTTGTCATAGGACTTGGGTACAACCACAGATATTAGCCATTTATAATTTGTTAGGTTTTCTATAATAAACATAGGCTTATGTCTATAATATAGGCTAGAATCAACCACAGATATTAGCCATTGTCAGACGTACCATCTGTGACTGAAGGTTTCCTCTGTAAAAAATATGTAAATTTGGTAGCCATTGTTTGTGTTCTATTTCAACTTTTGTTTCCTTAGTAGTACCACAAAAATCATAGTTAATCACTGCTTAACTGATCATTTTGCTTCTCTCTAATTGTGAAATTTCCGGAGTTGTACAACCAAATTCCATTACGGTCCAATCCATGTGTTTTTCTTGAGAGGCTGCCATTAAGGCTTGCCATACTGTGTCTTTTTTCTTTAGGCCCTTGTTAATCTTCTGGATAAAATTCCTTGATGCTTAACTATATGAAGCACCTTCTTTTGCTCCTAATATCTCATCTAGGAAAACAAATAAGTAATCTTCAGTGTAATTCCTTAGAAAAGTGATTCTCTGTGGATGGGCTAAATGAGAAAAGCTTGAATAATTGAAGTTGAATTTTACAATCCAGCTTATCTGCAATGACGTTACCATACATGATCCACATAATTTTAATTATTTGAATCTCTAAAGTGATCTATTGTTGTTCATTCTGCCTGTATAATGTCACAGCTTGCTTTTTGTGTCTCACAGTGCTCTCACGGTAAAAGGAAATAAATACGCTCATGCTTTAATAAGCAATTAGGCTTTTTGTTATGCCATCATTAGTCTTTCCACAGAAGTGAGGCAAACTGGGCTAGCCAAACAACTGTTTCTTACTACTTGCAATATGCTGAGATGGCTCTAGGTAAAACAAACATTTCTATTTTGCTTCAGGTGTTCTTGACATGTGCTGCCTATCTTAATCTGCAGCCCTGAAAAGAGTCCAAATCACATGTAGCTTGGCTCTGAAGAAAGGGCTATTAACAGAACAATTTGCTAACTCCTCTGCTATTTCACTCCTCTTATTCTGTTTTCAAGGTGGGTATATACACCAAAATGGCACTATGTGGTGCCTGGCTAGGAAAATCAAACAGCTAAGATTTTTGCTCGTGAAACAATTTCAGTTGGATATGCATAGATGTATTTACTTTAAGATACATCCTCATAATATTTACATTCTCACGTTTTGTGACTCTTGAAACTTAGTACAAGTCAAGCTAACAGTTTTCATCTGAGCAAATGAGTTCTGTCTCACACAGAATTGACATGACAAAATTTTATGAGTACTGTCCTTTTGAACTAAAAGAAAGGGATAAAAAGAAATACTAACAACTTTGGTAGCAAAGCATACAAATTTACTTTCTGGTGAATCTCCTGAGAATCTAGGTATGATTCAATTAATCTCTCATAAATTTAGGTGATGATTCCCAAATTCTTATTCCCAACTGTACTTTTAAAGCCCTGGTGGTTTCACCCAGCATTGGCTAAAACCACCTAATGTGAGCAGTCATCTATGTTTGTCTGGTTGGAGGGCTTTTTATGCCTTTGTTCCTGTCTTTCAAAACGTAGCACAGTGCAGCTGATGTGTTTAGGACTCTGGCTCCATGTAATATTACAAGTGTTTTTTCTGCTGTAGTTAAGGCCGTGTTCACCCAGAGATACAGGCCTTGACTTAATCTCATTCATCTCAAATGGCCTTGCTGTCCTAAATTGGGCTGTCCATGCACAGGGGTAAGCTTATACCTAGATACCTGCAAGCAACAGGCTTGAAGTTTAATCTGAACCACTAACAAAATTCTGGAGGCAAAAGATTCCTTCATCATCCATACCTTGAGGCATTGTTTTTCTTTACTTTTATTTCTTTATTCTAAATTAAAATTGCTTTTCCTCCTAGAAATGTCATTGTCATGAAAAAAAAAAATAATGCTACAAGCTGACTTGATCGTAAATTCTGGGAGGCACAACTTCTGGTAAAATCTATAAATTGAAAGGATTACCACATTTCAAAATTCCTTTGTCAGACGCTGTCTTTATTTTAATTTCTTCTTTTCTTCCTAAATTATTACTATCCCTCCAGGAATGATTGATGACAGAGAATGATGTTCCCATTAACTTAAATTGTTACCCATAAACCCTCCAGAGATTTCTAATTAATGTGAAAGTTTACTAGATTGGGCTCGCTGTGAGAGCCTGCTCATGGTACTCTGTATTTTTACCAATGCAGTCCAGAAGTCCATAAATCTTCATAGCTCTGGGCTTCCCAATATGTCCCATTACGATGAAAAAGTGGCATCTGATGCAGGGAGTGTAAATACTGTATAGATGTTCAATAAAGTGTTTCATTCTTCACTGGTGAATTACAGCTTTATGGCACATAAATAAAGCAAAGCAAGGAGAACTAAAATATGAAGAATAGGTATATATCACCCCTGTTATCTGGAATGAAATTGTTTCTACTGGGGGTGACAAATTTCTCATCTTGAATTTGCATTCGTGTTTTGTGTTACATTGCTCTAAGGGCAGCTGGTTGATGTTGGTGTTATACATTAACTCAACCAGTTAAATGATGGATTCTGCTATCCTCCAACTTTTCTTGGGAGAAATAGGTCCAACTAGGTCAGAGACCAAGGCGGAGGATAGTTTATGATCCTGGTAAACTTTGAGGAAAAACCAGTATTTTTCTAATAATCAACTTTATACAGTTAAAAAAAAAAAAAAAAAAAAGGAAATTTTGGAGACACAAACTCTTCATCGGTTGATCAGGATAACAGTTTTTTGATCCACCTATGTTTTTGTTTGGAGACTTATTATTAAATTATTTTTTACTACTTCACATTTTGGAGGGTATTCTTTCTCCTTACTGATACACAATAAAAATACCCTGTTAAATGTAAAAATGATGGATGTGAGACTTTACCCCAGGAAGGAACCTGGCTGCCTGCTAAAAAGCTAGAGATTATGGATGGTTCATTGTTCAAGTCTCTATTTAAAACAAAACAAAAACCCCTCAACCCCCCAACTTGCCTGCATTAGATACAAGAAAGCTGAGGGACCTAGCACCTCTATCCAGCTTAGTCTTTGTTGCAGTTTAACTGTAAAATTGCTTTCACAGGGACAGGTCTGTTAGCTAATCAGTCATGGTGATTTATTTAGCTACTTCTGAAGATATTGTGAAATCCAAATATTTTTGGCTGTCTAGTAAGGCAGCTGGATGCCTGGGCCTTTCTGTGATCTGAGAAGGTGGCTGTAGGCAGCAGCATCTGTAAGAAGAAGTGATCTCAAAGTGTCTCCTTGGCAAAATGACTGCCTCTGTGATGGTGGTCACTGCGACAAGTGCATTTCAAAGCCCAACTCCAGTGCTCCTCTGCACCTTAGTGAGTGCAGCCCAAACAGCAGGACTGTTGATGGTGTCGGGAATGAAGCCAGCTGGGGTGGTACACATATAGCAGATGCCTGTTGCCAGGCAGCAATGATGAACATTTTCTTCCTTGTTCCATGTTGGTTCTGGGGCTGTGTGTAGTACAGTACCTGCAAATGACTCGGGTTTCTTTCTTCTTTTTTTGTGCACAACCTTCTTTTGGACCGTATGAAAAGAAACCACCTAGAAACTATGGGCTCAGGTTTGGGGTTGATCTTAAAAAAACAAACTAAACCAAAACGAAAGAAAAACCCACCAAAAATCCACCCCCAAACAACAAATCAAAAAAACCCCAATCCCAATAGCAAGCCCCCAAACTCCAATGAAAAACAAACATGCAAACATCCCCCCAACAAAAAAAAAAAAAACACCAAAAACCAAACAGTATAAATATACTGACAAGACCTGCTTTGTTCAACATCAGCTCATTGTGGGGTTTGCTGTTGTATTGATACAAGAATTTTCTTAATTCAATCACTAGGGTAATCACTTAGCAAAAGATGTGATGACAGAAGTGAAAAGGATTTCACAAATCATCAAATCCAAGCTGCTGTGCTAAGCATATTGTAATAACACCCTGTTTATAAATGCGCCGGTTCCATCAAAATTGGTCAGGATGTTTGCTCCTCTTACCTGTATAAGCAGAATATTGTAGAAATGCGCTTGCGTTATAGAAAGTCCAGTATGTGGTTTTTTTATGGCGTGGTTATATCCATTGGCTCTTCGGTTTGCATTTCACTTCAACAGCTCCTTTCTCCCTCCTGTGTTCATACCCTGGTGTATTTGTATACAGAGGTCTAAAGACATCTCTCTGTCGTTTTTCTTTTTTTCTAAATTTTGTGCCTTTCATGTAAGATAACCATTCCTCTGATCATCTTAGCTCTTCTCTGACCTGTAGAAGTCTTAATTCATCGTGAAAACAGGTAACTGGAATTTGTAAGCTTAATTCTAGATAAGGTCTTATAGAGGTAATACATAGTGCTCTGACTTCTTATACAATGTGTGATGTGTCATAGGATTGCGTTTGTCTTTTTTATGTCTGTACTTAGGTTCATGGTCATTGCAATCTGTGTGACCAGGCATTTCCAGCCAGTGAACTCTGATTCTTTAGTAGAAATTTTTGTTATATGCCAAGACTCTGTCTCTATGATGAGACCTAAGGTTGCCTTTCCTTTCCTAGCTGAAAGGAAAGCAAGCTTTAATGGACAGGCAGAAAAAGATGTCATGTTCTCGACTATCAAGGGTCAGGACTGTAGGCTGCAGAGTCTGAAAAGCTTATGCTTATTTTGTGAACTACTTTAAAAATTTTATTGCATTTATCTCACTTATGTTCTCTACGTTTTTCATATTGGCCTATTGTGTCATCAGTACAACTTATTATATTCACAATAGTAAGTGGCTTGATATGATTTAGACAGGTGCCAGACCTTCACAGAGGAGAAGCGTGGCTGAAATCTTAGGGGAGGCAGTTCTCTATGTTATCGCTGGCTAGATACGAAGTAGTTTAAAATATGTCTCCATCAGCATGTTTTCTTTTTTTTTCCCTTTGTGTTTCTGGGCTCAGATGGAGGTACGTAATGTAGTAATGCTCAGGTGGCCTTTTTGACATTTTTGGGGTGGTCTGTTTAGATCTAGAACCAAGACTGAAAATAAAGATTATTTATTTGGACAAACTGACTTCTTCCTGGGAGATTATACTTATTCTTAGTATTTCATACATATGAGCTGAAGGAGCTGCTCCAAATACCCAGTGTGTTAATGGTCTTGATTAACAGGAGATACCATAACTCTACCAACTGTCTCTTCACTAAACTTACAGGTTAAATCAAGAGACACTGCATTTGGCTCACATGCAAGATTGAGGTCAAGGCATGTGTGCTCTGTTCTCATCCCTGCCATAGATCTGCTGGATAAGTATGGGTCAGACTCTGCCCTTTAGTTTCTTTGTCTATAAAACTTCAACACACATCATCAATTTAACAGTCTATGACACCTTACAGTTTGAGTTCAGCCATGGCTTCCACCTCAAGGGTTTTAAACCAAGTGGCATATTAAGGTGTATTTTAAAACATTGCAAAAATGTTGTAATGATTATATTAAGTCAGTGAAAGAAAAAAAAAAATATAATTAAGTAAATTCTGTATGCTCCTTCAAGTTCAGCAGCTGAGGGTCATTGAAAGTGGAGGTTTTTAAGGTTCTTTGCAGTATGTCATATCTTGTGGCAAGATACACTCGCTGTACCTGGACCAAAAGACCATAACCAGTTATCTGGTGTTTCAGAAGAAAAAGAGTTAGAAGTATGTCCATATTTCACTTTTGTTGAGCGTCTCTTTCCTTTCTTCTTTAAAGAGTTTTGTCAGCTTCCCTCTAGGACCAGGAGTTCTAATGTGCCTTCTTCCCCTCATCGTTCACTGCCAGGAGGGTAACGAGGCCTGACTTGGAAATGCTGTGTGAGAAGCAAGTAGCTGAGCAGTCTGATTCTGTATATTGCCACATACAGCACTGTAAATCTGGCAAACCTAATTATACTCGAAGGGATAATGACAACTCCATATGGAATGGAAAATTGTTTGCATGTAGATTTTGCTTCTTAACTCTTCTGGTCTTCCTGTAGTTAGTAGGCAGGCAGCAGCCTCCAAAGCTAGCAGCGATGCTACTTCTTGTCCAGCTGGCATGGAAGATTTACCATCACATGAGCCAGCTGGCTATCTCCTTGCCTCCTTTCACCTAAGAGACCAAAATATGTCATCCTCGAGATATGACCAGACTCTTGGAACTTACACCTCTTTCTGGGAAAGAAGCAGCATTATTAGTACTCTGTATATGCTTTGCTTCAGAGATATATAAAATATATAAATATACATACATACATATGTATGTATATGCTTTATCTATCTTCATGCACAGATGTTAAATCTAAAATGTATACCGAAGCAACTCCAAGCTTACAAATAGAAATCCAGAAAAAAACCAGGAAATGAAAAAACAAGGTACTCTGTTTTCATTTTGACATGACTGTCTTACTTCCCCTACCCTGCATATGTGGTAGCTTTAATTATCAGTTGGTTTGTTTAAATATGCAGCTAAATTTATTCCACATATGTACTCAGAGGCATTGATATTAGGAGGATCAGAGTATTTTCATTTCCTGTATTTGGGGATTTAATTTATTACTCTTCAATATGGCACTAGTGGGTTTTGTACTTGTTTTCCTTTCTCTAATAAATACAAATAATATGGAGAAAGATAAACATGGCTTTTTTCAATAACATTGTTTTATAAGTAGTCCTGCTAGGCTCTGAAAGTCACATCTGGAAAAATGAATGGAATGGGACATTATAACATTTATTGATGCTGCTGCTGCTTGGGTCAATCTTGATTTTGCAGAGGCAAAAAAAAAAAAGGCAAAAAAAGCATCAGTCTGTGCCATGAATCTTTCCCAGGAGAATGCAGAATTTGGAGACAATTGAAACTGATAAAGACATAGAGAATTCTACCTATTTGGGTGTGGTGCTAGGGCAATTATTGGTGATATCTCATTAAGTTACAGATGCTTCTTTTAATGTCAGTTGTTCCAGCCAATCCTGACAACTGCCTTTTAATGCGATTGGAAGTGAATAGGGTTATTTTGCCTCTCCCCTTTTGACTGCTCAGAACTTAGAAAATGCTCAAATGTAGCATTTTTAAATTATCCAAGCTTGCAAAAATGAAATTAAAAGCATGACATAAAAGCACTTTAAAAAGTGCTAGCTGTGGATTCTTGTCTTGTATCTCATGAACAGCAGATGTGGCACAAACCTCTAGCAATAATCTGAGATGCCTACAATGCAGAGGTTTATTAAAAGCAAGAAAGAAACCTCCTTACATCATGTAAACAACTGATGTTTTTGTCCACTGAATGTCTACTTCTACTGGTACTGACTGCCAAATAATAGTTTATATTGACCAAATTAAGAAGGTTTTTTTTCAAATAAACCAGACTAAATATTTGCTTAAAAAAAAAATTAGGAAGTGCAACTTTCTTCTAGGGTAATGAATGAGGATTGTGGCAATGAAATTGCTAGAATCCACTTATTAATTGAACATTATCAGTAAATGAAGGATTTAGAGCAATTAAAACAGAGGGGCTGCAGATTTTAGGTTATTATAACCTAAACTAATGTACTGCTACCCTTCTTGTTCCATCAGTTTCCTTAAAGCAATGTGTACACCATCTCTTAATGACTATAACTAGGTAAATAGTCTTGGTCATTGATCAAAGCAGGGCGCTCACAGGAAGGATCTCAAAGGATATCAGATGCTGTTTGTGCCGAGGTTGCTGATCACGCATTGCTCAGCACTCTTATCTGTTCTGAACATTTGTCATCTGCTCTGTCATTTGAGATCTGTGATCTCTGTCTTCTAGGTGAAGAAAATAGTCCCTCAATGCCTATTGCAACTGGCGTAGTGAATAATATATATTTAGGATTCTGAAGGTCAAGCAAAATAGATCACATGTAATACCAAGAAAATATCTCAAAGGGCATCATATAAGACTTTTATGAGCTGACTTTGGAAATTTTTGTCTAGATTGTCAAGCTTATAATGATAAAATGAAATAAATAAACGAAACAAAAATAAGGTGTTTGCTTCTAATGAAATGCCCTACTTAAGGTCTTTTCATCTTTTGCAAGTTTTAACTGCTTCCACTGGTGTCAGTTCTTAACGTTGTCTAGCACCCAGTTTATTTGCAGTAGTTTTTCAGCCACAGCATCCTTCAAAGGGATCTATGGAGATATATCCAGGAATACATTGAAACGTACTGAGCAAGGAGAGAGATGCTAATGTTTCATGTTTGGATTCCATCCATAAGAAGAGATGTAGTGTAATTCCTAAGTCTTAAGACTTCCAAACCACAGATTACATTGTGGAGGATCTTTCTAAATCTTTTAAGTGAAATTTGTTGTTGGAGATGACTTCCCTGAGGATTACTGACAAATGCATTGTATTTATGGGGGTACTCCACAATTTAGATGGCACACACATGGTGACTCTTTCACTCTAATTTATCTTTGTACATGGTTTATAACATCCCCCAAATTACTTCTTGGTGTGCAATTTTTCATGCTTGTTCTTCTCTCAGAAGTGATTTTTTTTTTTCAAAGGATTTTAAAGAAAATCATTTTAGCTCTGGGTGAGCTGGGCATGAAAAGGATCGTTTTGACACACTTTTATGCTCTCATTGCTCCAGAAGCATTTAAATCTGAAAACTGCAATTGTGATGGGTAAGTCTAAGGCTCTCAGATAAAGTGTTATAAGCACACAAAAATAACATTAAAAGGACATTAAGTAAGGTTGTGAAGTTAGGTGCTTACCAAAAAAAAGTTAGGCAATGACAGAATGAACACTGATGGTGAATCCTTAATTCAGCCCATGGTTTCTGTGTGTGTGATGCCAACTTTTAAGTAATAATTTACTTTTTCTTTTTTTTTTTTTTAATGGACTGTCATTTTCCTCACCTGGCATTGTCTTTCCTTACAGAGTCTCTCTTACCACATTTGTCTTTCCAGATTCAGTTTTCTTACCCAGTAATTCTTTGCTTTATCTATGCAGACCTCTCATTTCTACCCCATCCTTGACGTTTCCTTGCCTCACATTCTTATTTTCATCTTCACTCCTGAATGTCTCTGCCTTTTGTCTTTTTTTTCACTCTGCTGCCTTATGTTGTCTTCCTGCCCCTGGCCAAGAAGAAATGAAACTGTAAGGAGCAACAGCAACAGAATCCACATCATATTTCTTATGTACTTATCTTAAGGTGTAGAGAACTGATTTACGCATGGGAATATGTTTGGGAGCAAACTTTTGGAGGAAGGATGGAGAAGAACCCTTCTAGACTGTGGCCACAGTCCAGTGTCTCCCATCCTTTTGTGTTGCTGGTGCTTTTGCTGTGTCATGTGCTTTGGGTTTTCCAGTGGCGTTCAGCTTGTTTATTTCGATTATTAATGTGCTGGGTTTTCTAAGACTGTGTTAATAAATGAAGTGAAGACATTATAAAGGTCTGCTGGGGAAGATACCCAGGAAAAAAAAAATCTGAGACAACAAGCTCTCTTGATATTCTTTACATAGTTGTATTTCACCAAATATATGTGAATACGCTAATTTTCCATGCAGCTCCTCTGTAACGCCAAGTTCTCCTTTCACTCTTACCTGCCCCTTGTATTTCCCATTCTCTTCCTCTACATTTTTATTAAAGTGACTGTTTTTTACATTCTCTTAAGTTAAATTAGTTCAGACCTATGGGGACACTTACTGTGTGTACATGGCATCAACTGGAACAACCCCCTGCAGGTTTGCTGGGCATTGCTGGCCTGTGCTCTGTACTCCTGCTATGTTTAGTGATCAGTGTGCTGGGTGGTGGGAACATGCTGAACAGACCAGTGAGGCCAGCTCACTGGGTAAATTTTAACCTTAAATTAATTCAGGAACTTCCAGAGCTTTCATACTGATATTGCAAAAAGTTAACTTATGTTCTTCATTTTCTACACCATAAGTAGATCGGGATAATTTGTTCCCCAGCTGTTTAATTTACAAAGGAGGCTGTCATTTGGTGTTAAATAAAACTGGGAAAGAAGGAGCTTGAGGAAGATCTGTGCAACGATGAAAGATTGTTCCAGTTCAAAGCTGCTGTTGATGTTGGGTGCGATCCAAAATCTCCCAATGCCAGAGGAAACACTTCCATTGGTGTCGTTGGAATTCAGATCAGGGCCAGCATGCTCAGCCCACTGCTCCTCTGGGATGCTCTGGTACCTGAGTCTCTGGGAGAGTCGGCTGTGCCAACGGCATTTACAGAGAGCCTACTCCTAATTGTCCCCTACCTCATACCACAGGCAATAGATGCCTCCTCCCACTTGTATAATTCACTTCAGCAAGCTGCTTCCCCTCTCAAGTATTTAATGTGAAGTATTTTTATCCCCCTCCCTTTTTTTTTTTCAGCCTAGTCTTGCTTTAATGAAGTCGGATGTGCATGGTTTTGTGTAACCCACCAGTGTCGGGGACCAGGTCTGGGTGGCCCCTGCTGCCTGATGGGCAGCTGTCCCCTAAATCTGAGTTACTGGCTGATTCAGCCAGGAACTGATTCCTGGATGATCTCTTTGGACTCAGTGTCTGAGGCTGGCTATATTTGGTGGCCCCGCTGTTGACAGTCTTTGTGTTTTTACATTTAAAAAAAAAAAGTGCTTTGAGAATTCAGACATTTATACGAAAGATAATGGATGAATTGGGGTTCTAGTTATTCATTCTGGTATTATTCGGGCACCAAACTGTACTCTTGGCAAGCCCCACCAGATTGTGGCCAGCCCTGGGGAGGAGAGAAACTCCCTGGTGGATAGTTTCAGAGCAGTGGTCTCCTTTTGACTCAGGTTGTCAGGGAAATGTGCTTCATTGGGTTCATTGATTTCTCAGTTGTCTTATGATCCGTATTTCTCTTTGGTGTTGTCAATCATACTGTTTTATCTTTTGCTTCATCTGCCTGTTTTTTTCAGGCTTTATCTGGTTCTGCGCTGCTGAAACTTCCTGTTCTCTCTTCAATTTACTATTAGACCAAGTAGGACACAGACCCATGTCAGGTTGTCTGTCTGCTGGTTAAAAGATGACACTGCCCTTAGCCAATCTCTTACATCAGTTCAGGCGACAAAGACATGATAATACTTTTCTCGCTGTCAGAATAGAGCAAATATTTAACTCTTTCCAATATTCAAATGTTTTCTCTGTGATTTTTAACAACTGTTGATAACAGATTAGCTGCTATGGTAAAACTTTGTTTTATGCACCATGTACTATTTTGGGCTATGTGCTGGTGGGTGAAAAGAGCTGATATAAGTCACTTTCCTATTCTGAATCTGTTCTTGCACATATAAAACAAGAATAAAAATGCTGGCTGCCTTTCCGATATGCTTTGAAATACACTGCTGAAAAATGTTACTTAAAAGTTGGACATCATCGTCTATAATTATAATCAAACCCATATGAGTATTATGCATAAGAAGGCAGGCTGATAGTGTATATGGCTGTAAGTGTAAAGAAATCAGGCGATTCCAATTCCTGCTGTAGATGAGTGACATTGCAGGCATTTTTCAGCACAGATATTAGCTGCTCATTCTGTCATTTAGGCAGAGGATGTGGTGAGCTGCATTGCTACATGTTAAAATTCCCCCTGTATTCAATTTCTCTGTCATGTATTTGCATTAGCATAATCCTTTGACCTAACTATGAAAATATCAGCAAAGGACTGAAAACCGAAGTCAGGTTTAGAGCTGAATGTCCTGCTATACTTTGTGAATGGCATTAGTTTGGGGAGAGGATGGCAGTGGGAACCCATACCCCCCAAAAATATAAAATTGGAACACAGAACCCAACTTACTTTTTAAAGGTACATCTTCTATTTTGATGTCTAAAATTTTTATTCCTATTGAACAATTCCGTCTTGGACCAGGAGAACCTTGAATGTACTTTTGGTCACCAGGTTACTTCAGGAACTTCTATCTAAAACATCAGCTTTTTACTGGCTTTTACCTCAAAAAGGTTTTGTTATCTCAGATAAACATGCACCAGTTACAGTTGACTGAAAACTTTTTTTTTTAACATGTGAACACACCTGAAGCACAAAGTGTTAAATGTGTTGTTATTTTCTCGTTGCAGATATGTGAACTGAGTAAACCAGCCTACAATTCTGTACACGAACAAGGTTTCAGATCTACCTCCAAAACTCCAGCTGCTCCTGCTAATCTCACTTCCCTTGCTGATCTTGCTTGGACACCTCAGGACAATCCAAGGATACATACAGGCTGCTGTCTGACAGACCTATTTTATAAAGGTTGGTTCATCAAAATTAATGTCTTCTCCCTTATTTGATTTTTATTTTGTGATTTATTGGTTCTAGTCCATGGTATCAGTGCAGTAAACTTAAAAGCCCACATATCTATTTACTTTATTTAATATGTGTAATATGTGTTACATAGAATATCCCTGATGTGATGCTTTTTTTTTTTTTTTTTTTTTTTTTTTTTTTTTTTTTTAAGAAAAGAAGGAATGTGTCTTTATTGTAAATATATTGGCTCATGTGGTGTGGTAAAGGAGCAATAAGGTTGTAAATTACATGATTCATCAATCTGGAAATGCTTGTGCAACCCAGTTCTGTTCTCTTTGTCTGCATCACGATACTAGCTTACTACATTTCACTGCTGTTTTATAAAACTCAGAACAAATGCTTGTTGACAAGTGAAGCAGGTTAGAGCCTATGCTCAGTTGGTATAAGTCAAGATAGTAAAGTGAAGTTGAGGCTCCTTTTTTTTTTTTTTCTTAAACTGCAACCATTTCTTGCTACTGTCAGTAATAACACAGTGACTGTAAAAGCAGCAGCTTGAGGTCTTAAAAATATTATGACCATACTGTGTTACACACTTCAAATGTACCTGATGAAGTGTATTTAGAAAGGAGATCTGGTCTGGAGGAACACAGCACAACCGGATTTGTTAGAACACAATTTATAAATTTATTTTTTTTTTTAATAGACTTGAACTGTTAATAGCAGAAAACTATTTGCACTATTCATTCACTCTTTTGCACATTTCACACACCTGCACACAGCTGGAGCAACAGTGTGAGGCTAACTCTGCTATACACTTACTCAGAAGTGGATGGTCTTCTTCATATAACCGTAATTTCTAGACAGGTGTTTGGAAATTTCTTTGAGGTCTGTTGTGCCAGCAGGTGTGTGTTATACTTATAGTTTCTGTCTACATTTAGCAGCCCATTTCCTCTCTTGCCATGGTCTGTTATGCCACCAGTGGTTGATGGACACATTCACCAGCCTCTTGGTGTCCCCAGTCTACCAATTCTTGGGAGACTTTCATGTGCTATCTCATGGCACGTATGTTTCCATGCTTCTCCCACTGTTTTCTTGTGATGGTTCCTCCATGCACATGTGTAGGTCCCTGGGGAACCCTGTTCAGGCAGGCTTTAGCAGAGGAGCTTTGGTGGCAGGAGCGGAGCTGCTGAGGCACCGACTTTGAGGGAGGCAGAATGTGCATGGGAGACAGGAAGACTTGACCCTGTTGTGTAGCTGGGGAACTGGGCCACAGCATTTTGCTGACTTGTCTCACCCCTGGCAGGAAGCATGTACAAGGCTGTGAACTGAGTCTGGGATGTTTCTGTCCTCCTTGCTCAGCCCTTCGCTCTCAAGAACTGTCTCTGCAGTTTTCAGCTCCTGTTTCTCTTCTTGCTCTGCTGCAAGATACGTAGTTGCTGCATACTTGCTTTCTCAGATTTACTGGCACTCTGGAAATAGGCTCCAAGA
Source organism: Tringa tobata (assembly GCA_033628505.1). Lineage (NCBI taxonomy): Eukaryota > Metazoa > Chordata > Aves > Charadriiformes > Scolopacidae > Tringa > Tringa tobata. The sequence goes on along the minus strand of JAHREE010000259.1, from coordinate 8,932,622 downwards.
TCTGAGGAAATCCCAAAACGATCAGGTCTCTAGGACTTGGTGGGCACACTTTTACTGTAAATCAGCCTAAGCTGTTTGTTCCTCTCAATGAACTAGTGATATTTCTTCTGGTCTTGAATATGCAAAGTATGGATAGAAAAGGAGGAGCCCAAAGAGATGTGCCAGATACCTGAAGAGAACAATTGCTTAAAGAATCTATTTCCCTATGAATATTCTACCCAACACATCTAAAGCATTTAGAAAAGAAAGAATAAGCTAAATGTTTGTAAGAAGTTAAATCCAAAAGGAATACTCAAAAGGATTAAAAGAAGTGATTACTTAGATGTGATTCAATATAACGTGTTTTACAGGAGTCACTTTGTTTTGCCAACCCTTGTCTTTTCCACTGTTCCCCAGCCCAAGTGACAAAAGCAACAGTTGACAACCCCTTGTTTTTATTTCACTCTAGATATTGATAATTAGATAACACTGGCAAATGTACTTCAGGATGGTCACTTTGACTATATTTATTTGGTGGTGATGGTGTCAGCATTAGATTCTGCTAAGGACAGGAGTCACGACCAGGCCTAACATTGTAACTTCATGTTAACCTTTTCTCTAGTGCTTTTTTTTCAGTCTCTGAAAGCTCATTAGGTTTTATAGAGGAAAGAGCATGTGGGAATTGCTTTTATCTTTAGGTAAATTCCATTCCTGTAATAAGGACTGTGTGTATAAAGTTTGTAGCTTGACCATGAAACTTTTGCTGATTTTGAAGATATCACAGTGTGTTTTGAATAAAAAACATCTGGACCTGGCTCCTTTTTTGCACTGGGGTCTGATGCTGAGCCATTAACAGTTGCAGGATCAGGCCCTTAGATAAAACTGTACAAATGGGAAATTGTAGAATTTGTACTCAAAAGAGATGAACAAACTCCTGGCTCTTTCTTTACCTCATTTCAAAACTGGGCTTGAAATGGAAGTCTGTAAGATTTGTTACCTGCCCCCTACAGTACCTGATGCCACGCTGCGCTCTCCTCAGCCTGTCCAGCCCTTGGAGAAGACACTGTCAGTTGCAGGTGACTTCTTAGTGCAAAGGTCAGGAGAGCTGGAGGTGTTTGCAATGAAAGCTAAACATGAAAAGTTGTGAAGACAAATAACTCCTCTTTACTCTGTGCCTTTTCTTATATTCCGTTCAGTATTGCTATTGATTTCCTGAATCAAAAGCATAGAAATTCCTTTAAATACCAGTAACTTTAATAATTTGTAGGTATTCTTCACTGAATTGTCTTAGTTAATTAGTGTCATATTTAAACAAGATTTTGGTTGAGTACAATCTCAGTTTTCCTTTACCATTAAAATATACCTCAGGTTACAGGAGAATATTTAAAGTGGATTGACAGTGCTTTTTTTACAACCAACTTTATGCTGGTGGAAGGAACTTCATCTGAAGTTCCTAGTCTTAAAAGTATTCTTGAGACTCTCACTTCCTTGTCCTGATGTCCATAGGAGTCATAATAAAACAAATAAGCTTATTGTTTTAAACCATACCTACAAGAGGACATTATTTAGAACTAGAATGGATTAAATGATCAAACTATGTAGTTAGCAGAATTGGAGCACCTTCTTGAGATATGAGAGCGGGATGACCTCTGTGTTTGATAAGCGAACAGCTTATTGCTGACACTGGTGGGAAGCAAATAGTAACATATATATAATATAGGTATCTCTGCCTGATACTAAACTTCACATTCCACCACTGGTTGAACGGGATCTCACTGGTTTTGACTATGCCAATTGCGGCAATTGTTCTCTTATTTATACATGAAAAGCTACTCACCTTTCTGGGCATTTAAGAAATGGAAAATGACACCAGAACTTGGTGAATTATAAAGTGTGCAGTAAAACTTTGGCTGTCAGATTGAACACATGTGGAAGATTATTTTGCAAACATGTTTTGGGTTAGGAAAATTGGTGGTCTCTCCTAAAAAGAAGAAAAAAAAAAAAAAAGAAAGAATTTAGCCTTTGCTTTTGGAGCCCAAGAATGGGACCCATTTAAAGGCTAAATTGAAAGATTTAGAACAGCAAATTCATATCAGGTCAGAAAACCAGAGAATTGATAATTACAAGAAAACATTGTGATTATTTTTTCTTGTGTAATTCAGTCAGGAGTTATTGCTCAGGAAGGGCATATGATCAATAAAGTCTTGTTCTGTTTAACTATTATAGAACAACTTGACTAACACCTGAGCCAATTTCCTCATGCTGCCTCAAAGTTGGAATAGACAGAAAAGAAGCCAAGCCTCCAGATTGATTTAATGCATAGCTAAACATGAGTAGCAAGAAATGGAAGGGGAAATGTGGAACAGTTCTGTCAAAACCCTTGATAGAGTAAAACAGGTAAGTATTAGGTTACTTTGAACCGTTAAGACTATTTGTAATAGTGGGACTAGGTTTGCTTAAAGATGCTCTGAAACCGGTAAAAGACAAGTTCCTAATCTACTCAAGCATTTTTGTGAGTTGCACTGGATTTCTGGCTAAAATGCAGGTGCTTTGTTTTCTTTGTAAATCTGTGGAAGGTTGGATTTGTGTGAGGGCACTACTAGGCCTTAATGACCAGCCTTACCTGGGACTTAGCCCTTAGAATCTTTAGCCCCTGCCCTGAGCTACACTGGAGAACTGCTGGCCTCTAGTGCAGCCACAGCGATGCCCAGTCTCAGCCTGTGGACTGGCTTCTTGGCTTGGCCTTGGATCTGCTTTACCACTATGGTATTGCCTTATGACTTGCTCTCTTGGTTGGATCTGGACACCATCTCCTCAGGTTTTTCCCTGCTCCCTAGCTCAGGATGGTGGACAGGCCCTGGCTGGTGACACCTTACCCTGCTTCTCCCCAGGGGGACCCCCTGCCACTTCTGGCTCAACTCTCCTTAGGCAGAAGGTCTGCTCTTGTTCTTCCCTGACAGCTGCTTCTGGTACTTGGGTTTGGGTTTTTTTTTATTTTTTTTTTTTTAGGTTTAGGGTTTTTTTGGTACTTTTCTTATAATAAAATATATCATTTTCTGCAGACCTCTTTTAGTCCACTGGCTTCACAGAGATGTTTGAATTAGGTCTGATACCTAACCTTTAAACAATTAGTGCTACATGAGCAGAAGCACACCCATAGTGAACTCAGAATTTCCCCTTCATCTCTAGGATTTGGCATTATTTGAGTTTTTCGACCTAATTCTCTTCCCTGAGCTTGGCAGTTTCAAAGATTTTCTTGCAGGTCTCCTCTATTATAGATCTCCATTACCCATTCCCTAAAGACCAGATATAATCCTTTCATCTATCTTGTGTGGTTATTACTGCCTGCTGCAACAAATCAGCACAGCTTTAGCAGATTTAGATGGATATCTATGTAATCTCTTCATGGGCTGGCCAGCAGAATCCCACTACTCACCAATACAGTGATCTTTCATATTCTTCATGTGAGTGCTCAGATTTTACTAATGGGAATACCCTGGAGAGAAGATAATAAGCTCCAAGGAAGGCAAATATTAATCTTTGGTTTTGAGGTATTTGCTGAAAACACTTAAAATTGCATATCTATCTGATTTTAAAATTTACAAGTTGAACCATGTTTGGTTATTTACATAAGTGGAGAGCATGATCAATAAAGTAGGACTCATGTGAAGGAAGTTTCAGTGGAAGTTAATTACAGGTAATCAGGCAATAGACCAAGTATACAGTAATGAATCTTAATGCTGCAAAGTTAATGAGAATTTTGTCATTGATTTCACAGTGAACTAGATTTCATGAAAGACCTATCTGACTTGCAGAGGAAATTTGCCTAATGCGTGTCAGTTTCATGTTAATACTATTAATTTTAGTAATTAAGAATGTGTGAAAATTTAAATTTATTTGCAGATGATTCACAAATACAAAGCAAAAATGGACAGAATTAATTATTTGCTTTGTTCAATTCTACTTTTTTGCCTGTAACTGCTGGCAATAGCAGTTAGTATCCCTAGCTCTCTGTGGCTGAAAAATTTAACCTGATTCAAGTGATACAGTTCAGTCCAGAGCAAAATCTGGAGTCAAAAACTGATCACGAAGTTATACAGCAAGTCAGGGGACCAAACAATAAAAATACTAGGCTTGCTCTTTGTGAGTGGAAGAAGCGTATCCAAAAGAGTGTCTTCTACTTAGGAAGCAGCTGTAGACGTTGTAATGGTGCTTTTCATGGTACATGATGGTTCCAAATAAATCCACTACAGATATCAAAGTCTATAAAATGTTAAGGTTTAATTGTTGCAAAATCAATAGGGTTGTAAAAAGAAGCACAGTCCATTAACTTTATTGCACAAAAGCAGTCTTTCATGGTTTTGGGGGGCTTTGGGTTGTTTTTTTTTCCCTGGTGTTTTCTGGTGGTTTTTTTTTTTTTTGGTGAAATTAAGACTGTCAGAGTGCAAATCTGAGAGAACTTCATAAAGAGGAGAGACGTTACATGACTCAGGATGCAAATGGACTTTTTCCTGTGTCCTTAAGTGAAGAAATCCTTGCCCAGCTTGTGTCTTTGCTGAAACAGACAAACCAGTATAGTTTTTGTGCCTAATTTTATTGCTGGACATGATAATAAATTTAACAAAACCTTTAGGTTTTTAACTGTGATTCTTAATCGAGGTTGGGGTTCAGAGTATGGGGTTAATGGCGGCTGTATTTAATATGGAGGTGCCCAAAGATAAACAAAGGCTGGGCTTTGTGAGACAAATTTCTGCAGACCTGAGGAATGAGTCACAGCAGGTGGAGGCAGGGCTGGAGAGGGAACATAACCCATGAAAAGAGGAAGAAAAGGAAAGATAGCGAGTGGTGATAGGGTTCCCAGGTTCTTACCACACCGGGTGGAGATGTGAGATGGATGGGTTCTGGAAAGGCTGAGCTAAACCGAAATCCAGAGGAAAGGAAGAGAATAAGACAAAGCTGAAAAGGATGTGAAGGAAAATAAGGAGACAAGCAAGATGGGATGAACAGTCAATTGTTCAGAAAAATCAAATTACTGGGGATATTTACATATATGAAGTTTAGTCTCATGGGGCTTTATTCTCATATTTCTAACACACAAGAATAACCACTACTCCAACTGAGGAAGTTGCTCATATCCTGTGGTGGAAGAATCGGCTCCAGGCATCAGCTCTAGCAGAATTTACTTCTGCTAGATAAATAAAACCCACATTAGCTGCCAAATAAAAATCATTATCACATGAGTTTCTATTATGCTTACTCAGTCTCTGGTGTATGGAGCAGATATTACCGACTCATCTCACATAAACTGCCCAGCAGGTGGCTGATAATGGCTTTAGTCTGATACCAAGCAGGATACTGAATTGGGGCAGAGTCACATCTCTAGTCAGTGTATCGAGCCACTCTTGAAACCACAGCTCAAAACCACAGCTGCCATTCAGCATCCTCCCTGCAAGACATTGCTGTAAGTGAATTCAGAGTACCAAGAGTCGCGTCACCCTTTGGGTATTCCTTGGGCAATTTAATTCATGAAACAGAGAAACAAAACGTACTGTATATACTGCAAGTTTTTATTGTTTCTTTTCTGGTTTTTTTTAGTTAGCCATATTTCTTTTGTGCTGTATTTTAGTGTCCATACAATGCAGAGCAGTACAATTGTGAGACTGGAGAGCAGTCAAAAGAAAATTTTCCCCTTGTGTGCTTTTTTTTCACTTTTACAGTTCACATCTCTGAAAGAAAAGGTATGTTATTTGTGTTTATCTCGTCTTTAATGTTAAATGAGGTGGGTGCTGCTGTTCGGGGTACCCTTTCCAATCTGTGTCATAAGTACTAAAAAATTATGTAAAAAAATCCGTATTCACTCTAGAATATGAAAAGATGCTCCTAGTATCCATTTCATTACTTAAAATGGCTTCCTTATTTATCTTTGTTCCAACAAGCCAAGAAATAAAATTCAGTGCAAAGAAAGGCATATTCTGGGTGCTAGTATTCTGCATGTGTCCCATTTCAGAGGCAGAGCGATGCCAGAGGGACCCATTTTTCTGCCTGCTGTAGCTCCCTCAGTTGTTCTTTTAGCCAGATGTCAAACAGAAAACTGACAAACTTTAGGTGCTCTTAAAAATGATGATCATAAGGAAGGATGATAGAACATAACTGGATTGTACTCTTGCTGCTGAACTGCTATTGATTGTAGAGAATGTAAAATCCCATTGCAAGACAGCTGTCTTTAGCCCTCGGCTATGCTCTGCCACCTTGCCTGTGTGGGGCAGGGTAGTACCTTGCAAATGACTTCGCTTTTTCCAAGGAGATGGCTTGTAGCATGCAATTCTACTTTGTACTAACCCAGTTATTACAATTTGACTCTCTGATTAGTCCTTCTCCTATTACAACCATTAGTAGACATTATGTTGACTTCAGTTTCATAGAGCTGTGTTGTATTAGAGCAAATTGGTGATGATTTTGTATTAAATGTTTCACTGTAGCACTTATATTAATGGGTATAGAAGGATCAGTTGTAGAAAACTAAGATAAATAAAAATGAGAAAAATAAATCCCAACCCAAAGTGTATTTTGCAAGTAGTAGGAATATAATTAAAATATTTGTATTTTTTTCTTTCTTACCTTTCACCTGCAGATTTCTTTTTCTCAAGCAAGTTATATCTTGCTTACCTAATTTTATTTTGCACATAAGGAAAGAACACGAGGGAAAATATTTTTGCCAATCTTGTGCTTGTGTTCCCTTATATACAAAGAATTTTACAAAAAAAGACTATTTAATTTTTTATCAACAAGGAACAGCATATAATCATTAATTGTTTCTTTATATGGGTCCCTCTTACCAGTAGATCCTTCTGGTAAAAGATACTGTTTTGCCTATAGGTGTCTCACAAGCATATTCATGTTCTTTATTCTTGAGAAAATACTTGTTTACAGGCTGTATTAACAGAATTTTTTCTTTGTGTGGTGTAGATATCTGCATAATTATGGAAATATGTCACAAATAATTCTACAGGGTGTAGCTTTCATTTTCTTCTGTAGTGATATCAAACAACAGTATAATTATGGGGAGCAATATGTAGCGATATCTTTAACTTGCAAAGACAAGGTGTCACATCTAATACAGCACAAATCTAATAGGGTAATATAGTATGACAGCAGTGAGTTCAGACTCTGCACGCTCAGGTATACACTGGGATACATGTTGGAACAAAGCAGGAGACAGTTCAGGAAGCAGGCGGCTTGTGACATTTAGAAAGCTAGAATCATAAAAATTATATTCTCTTGTCCTTTCGTGTTGTATGTTAGCAAAGTTCTCTTGTCCATAATCTTGAATTTTTTTTTCAAGATGTCTTGCTACTTTATTATTAAAACCTATGATACTAGGATTTCATCTCCTATTTGTGTAGCTAGACACTAGACTGTGTTGACTGTACAGGTATTGTTTCACCTTACCTCCAGTTGTGCTTATTTTTCTGATGTAAAGTGCCATAGACGCTGAATGCATTCCAGGTTTCTTTTTCCTTCATGACTGCAAGTAGTATCACAATAAAGTATGGGTGATCTGAGTTCAAGATATGGCTTGGACCACTTGCAGCAAGGCAGTGCGTGTGACCAGCTTGAACTGCTGTCTCTGGCAGGCTCCAGGAACTCTGCCATAGGTTCAAAAGGTTTCTGCTCCTGGGATAACCTTAATGATGCACAGCTGAAAGAATCACTTCTATTGTTATTAAAAGATATGAATGAGGGAATTTATGAATCAAGTATTGAGGATCCCAAACAAGGCTCCTGACAATATTTTGGCGAATGAAAGACTGTGTGCGTGAAGGCACGTTAGTAACAAGCGTTGGCACGAAAGAGGTGATGTTAGCACATTAAAAGGCATATGTGCCCTGGCTTGATGGTGGAGTCCAACTCCACTGTAAGTAAATTGTTCTTTTTTTACCAGAAAAGAAACATGATCTCCACTGAGAAGTATAGGTCCTACATACCATTTGAGGCAGGAATTCCAAAGTTTTGTCAGGCAGGAGAAAATCATAAAAGTTAATTTAGGGGAGAAGTAAAATTCCTCAATCCACTTTCATGTCCACACATCAGGTAAGGACTGCTTTTCTTTCTCTGCCCTTGCTGAAGTGGAAACTCCCTCTTTTCCGGATGACATAAATACTCCTGGAACAGGTCAATGCAACAGCTTCTCACTGTCTCACTGTCAAGCAGAGCATTAGGTGTAGCTGGGGAAGTACACGGGATCTGGTTGTATAATTGGGGCACAGTCCAGACGCTTGTGGATGACTCTTCCATGGGTCAGTTTGGCTGCAGCCATGATGTCTGGGAGCACCTAGAGGCAAAGCTTGGTTCTAGCATAGTGGACCCAGACCTTTTAGTTGCTGTCGCTCTGTGTCTGTCAACAGCAGCTACGTTTAAATGTTCCAGTGTGAACCATGCAGCAATGTTTTGTGGTCTGCAAACAGACCCAGGGGTTGCACTTCTGGAACCTCTGCTCTGAATAGGTTGTTTCTGCCAGAAGATGTTGCATTCCAGAAAACTCATATGTAAGTAATCCCGGTATCCGAAGCCATTTATAAACAACAGACTGTTTCTGGAAGTTCTTTTTGGTGCATGCTTTCTCATTCTGTTATCTTGGCCTCTTTCCCTCCTCCTTGATTTGTCACTTGAGAATCCACATAAAATGAAGAATGCAGCACATTCAAAGGAAAGTTCCTGGAGCTGAAATGTTGCAGCTGTTCTGTCTCTGTGGTCTCTTAAATCAGAGTTGCAGTTTGTATTACTTGTGCTGAGGAGAGTTAAAAGCCTTAGAAAAAGTTGCTGTTGGCATCTGTGGGAGAGGGTGCCACCACTTAGCAACACAAGAGGGGATATGAGCTCTTGAGAGCTGAAAGTACTGTAGATTTTATCAGTGTGAGCAAATATAGTACGCACAAGCCCCATGAAGAAGTAGCTTGAAGTCTTCAACCTAATGACTGCTCTTAGGGCAATTAAACATGAATTTTAACTTAATGAAGGCTTCTAGGCTCTGCAAGACATCAATATCCTGTCTGATTTCACTGCTGAAAGATATCCTAACTGGTAAACTCATACCACTGGTGTGCGATTCAGAATGGTTCTTGCCTGAAACATTTCAAATACTACAAAATATAAATCATTAAGTGTTCCTCTTTGAAATGGATACTTTCTCCTAACTTTTACATACTGTGCTTGTTATCAGAATTCTGAGAAAATTTTTTCCCTATGTCCATTAATTGGACACTGCAGCTAGATAAAGTGTGGAATAATGGAAAGTGAAACATATGGTCTCGTAGAGTGCTGGCTGTCATGAGCTCCGATGAAGATGGTTGTGGTTCTGACTGCATTTAAAAATGAAAAGTTGATGCATCTTTTATTCATTTGTATGTTTCTCTATATAAAGTGAAATATATCTCCAGTTCCCCAGCATTCTTTCACCTCCCATCAAATCAGTTTACCAACAGGTAGCAGGCCCAGATGTAATGTCTTCATCTAAGAATGTCTTTTTTCTTTTTATTTTGTGCCTCTTCTTTGCACAGACAGAGGATAAAAACTGGCATATTCCAGGAGTGGGGCAGTCAAATATGTTTAAATACTTTTGGAAGAATGTGTCTGTTTTTTGGACTGCACCTTGAGGATGGTGCCCAGCTGGTGGCAGGTTGGGTTGGAAAGAGCTCATTAGTTGGCATCAGTTGATTTTGAAGACCAAACCAGAAGGAAGAACCAAGTGCAGTTTGTGGTTAAGGACCCATTCGGTATGCTATAGTGTCTTTTCTTTCTTTTCTTCCACTTGTTTTTTTTAACCACAGTTGTCTTATTTGATTAATGGAACACAACTAGATTCTTTAGAACTGGAAATCTGACATCTCTACTGCCTCAATGTCTGACTTGACATTGACTTCAGAGACCTCTATCAGGGAATGGCTTCTTAGAGTCAACCTCAGGATTACATTACATTGCTGAACTAGAACTACTGTATGTCAGGAGGTCAGCGTAAATAGTGAAAATCTGTAGATTGGAATAATCCAACCTGACACAGACAACCTAAACCTACATTATAATTAGCATGCTGGGACTTAATTCCTTACTAAAGCACGCTGCTTCTCTCGCTTGGGAATGTAAAAGTGCTTATAAATTTAATTAAAGTTCTTATTTGAAAAAAAGATGATATAGGCTTGGAGTCACTAGGGCATTCAACCTATTTTCTCCCCTCTCAAATATAGAAGGATCTGTTTTTATAGGGAGGAAGATACTGATAGTAGCAGATAGTATGATAACGTAATCAGAAAATCAATTTGTGAAATGATTTTACAAGACTATTTTTGTTTATCTTGGCGAGCCTTAATTTTCTGACTTGAGAAATCAGCACTCTTTTGGCGCTCTTTGCTGAAAGACTGTTGCTGACCCTGCCAGTTTCTATTGAACTAGCTCCCCAGCACGTGGTTAGCAAAGTTATGTTTGCCTTTTACTCAGCAGAAATTTCAAAGTTTCAGCCTGTCTCTATTTCCCAGACACTTGCAAAAAAAGCCAACCAAGTGACAACACACAGGAAAAAAAGACATCCCAGCATGAAAAATGGTCTTGGATTCCAGTACTAACAGGGCAGAAAGTGATAGTCTTCTACAGCTCAGCTTTTGTCTTCCTTTCACATTTTTTCCTTTTAAGGTATTCCTTTTTTTTTTCTTTTCTCCCTCAGCTCACTGGCATCTGCTTAAAAGGACACCTCAGAAAGGTTGGTGATTATATACTGAAGATAGCCTTAGTTGAAGACGAGGATTTGCAATTAGGAACAGATATAAAGACATATAAAATGATGTGAAACTTTTTCTAAAGTAGTTGTAATTTGTACTTGAAAGACTCATAATGACATTGCTTCTCTGCACGTATATTGGGTGCTTCATCTTAAAGGGTTTTACAGAGTAAATTTAGTAGTAGTATAATGTCCTCCTGCACCTTTAACAGACTGCAATGAGTAGGAGAAAAGTCAGGGGTGGGCATTAAAAGCAGCCATGACATCCTCTCCAGTTTAGGCTGGCATGCTGTCTCCGATAAATGGTGTGCTGTCACCTAGACCTTGCCAGGCTATCCAAAGCTCAGAGAAGACCATGGGTGCTGCCAAAACCTGATCTAGTAGGAAGCATTATGTGGGAGAAAGTGTAAAATCTTCTGTCACAACCAGAGCCAGAGATGCACGGTGAAGCTGGGGAACCATTGTGCCTGAACTCAGACAGCTAAAACATAAAGGTTGATTAGTTGTCTGGACCCCCCTGTATGTTCAAAGAGTGGAACAGGCACTTCTACCACACAGTTTCTGACCTGTTTTAGAAGTTCCTCTTAGCACCGTTAACTAAAAAGGTCAGGTAGATTTTTAAAGTTAGGTGAAATTACCTCCCCGCCCCTCACAAAAAGCAAGCACTTTGGAGTGTTAATGCTGGGCTGAGAAGGAAAATTTTGATTCTGATCTTTTGATTCCTGGGTGAAGACTCAAGTGAAAAGAGACTACTAAAGTAATTATGATTTTAATGAAAGTTTCCTGAACTGCTGTGCTTAGTGCTGGACTGCAGGTGGTCTTTATGCAATGGGCATGCTGTGAGTTGTCTTAAACAATTAGATCCTACAGAGACCGAAGTGGAGAAATAATGCCTTTATATCTAATGTTTGAACCACAGCAGGTAAATGTTCAGGTCCCTGAAGAGTCGTGATGCTGAGTCTGTAAGCACATTTTATCAAAGTGTCTCCATGACTGTGAAGTCAGGTGGCTTTTTTGGTTGCTTTGTGGACACAAAGTCACCAACAGCCCTGTTTTTTGTGTCACGCAGAGTTTGGGTTTTTAGGTAACTTGTCCTGTATGACACCGAAAGACTTTCTTCGAAATTGGGACAACAGCCTTAGTATACAGTTGATGGAAAGGACTATGTTGAGCACACTTCATAGGTGCTTCTTCCAGTCGGAGCAAGCACAGAATGGTTCTGGTTGTCTCAATACCTGGTGAGGGCCAAACATTAAGAGAAACCAGATGGGAAATAGCACAGTCTAGCTTCCTGCAGTTGGTGAGACCTAACGAAGACCTAATGTTGCTCCTGCTGGGATTGTTTAGCAGCTTTGAGGCAGCTGAAGAATTACCTTATGGAAGGCAGGTATTCCTTAGGAATGCCTCCTGCTTTCTTTATAACCAGTGCTTTATGATCTTTATAGGTTGTAAGGAGTCTGCAGAACAAGAATCTAGATCAAGTTTACACTGTACTATTCTAATAGGTTAAAGGTGTGTTGCTTGCAACCTAGTATATTCAAAGCTGCTGTCCTTTCAATAACTCTTTCTGCATTGTATTATGTGCTTTTTGTTG
>JAHREE010000259.1:8891324-8915422 GCA_033628505.1 Tringa tobata | reverse complement strand
TTCATTTTCTTCTGTAGTGATATCAAACAACAGTATAATCATGGGGAGCAATATGTAGCGATATCTTTAACTTGCAAAGACAAGGTGTCACATCTAATACAGCACAAATCTAATAGGGTAATATAGTATGACAGCAGTGAGTTCAGACTCTGCACGCTCAGGTATACACTGGGATACATGTTGGAACAAAGCAGGAGACAGTTCAGGAAGCAGGCGGCTTGTGACATTTAGAAAGCTAGAATCATAAAAATTATATTCTCTTGTCCTTTCGTGTTGTATGTTAGCAAAGTTCTCTTGTCCATAATCTTGAATTTTTTTTTCAAGATGTCTTGCTACTTTATTATTAAAACCTATGATACTAGGATTTCATCTCCTATTTGTGTAGCTAGACACTAGACTGTGTTGACTGTACAGGTATTGTTTCACCTTACCTCCAGTTGTGCTTATTTTTCTGATGTAAAGTGCCATAGACGCTGAATGCATTCCAGGTTTCTTTTTCCTTCATGACTGCAAGTAGTATCACAATAAAGTATGGGTGATCTGAGTTCAAGATATGGCTTGGACCACTTGCAGCAAGGCAGTGCGTGTGATCAGCTTGAACTGCTCTCTCTGGCAGGCTCCAGGAACTCTGCCATAGGTTCAAAAGGTTTCTGCTCCTGGGATAACCTTAATGATGCACAGCTGAAAGAATCACTTCTATTGTTATTAAAAGATATGAATGAGGGAATTTATGAATCAAGTATTGAGGATCCCAAACAAGGCTCCTGACAATATTTTGGCGAATGAAAGACTGTGTGCGTGAAGGCACGTTAGTAACAAGCGTTGGCACGAAAGAGGTGATGTTAGCACATTAAAAGGCATATGTGCCCTGGCTTGATGGTGGAGTCCAACTCCACTGTGAGTAAATTGTTTTTTTTTTTACCAGAAAAGAAACATGATCTCCACTGAGAAGTATAGGTCCTACATACCATCTGAGGAATGTACCACCAGGAATTCCAAAGTTTTGTCAGGCAGGAGAAAATCATAAAAGTTAATTTAGGGGAGAAGTAAAATTCCTCAATCCACTTTCATGTCCACACATCAGGTAAGGACTGCTTTTCTTTCTCTGCCCTTGCTGAAGTGGAAACTCCCTCTTTTCCGGATGACATAAATACTCCTGGAACAGGTCAATGCAACAGCTTCTCACTGTCTCACTGTCAAGCAGAGCATTAGGTGTAGCTGGGGAAGTACACGGGATCTGGTTGTATAATTGGGGCACAGTCCAGACGCTTGTGGATGACTCTTCCATGGGTCAGTTTGGCTGCAGCCATGATGTCTGGGAGCACCTAGAGGCAAAGCTTGGTTCTAGCATAGTGGACCCAGACCTTTTAGTTGCTGTCGCTCTGTGTCTGTCAACAGCAGCTACGTTTAAATGTTCCAGTGTGAACCATGCAGCAATGTTTTGTGGTCTGCAAACAGACCCAGGGGTTGCACTTCTGGAACCTCTGCTCTGAATAGGTTGTTTCTGCCAGAAGATGTTGCATTCCAGAAAACTCATATGTAAGTAATCCCGGTATCCGAAGCCATTTATAAACAACAGACTGTTTCTGGAAGTTCTTTTTGGTGCATGCTTTCTCATTCTGTTATCTTGGCCTCTTTCCCTCCTCCTTGATTTGTCACTTGAGAATCCACATAAAATGAAGAATGCAGCACATTCAAAGGAAAGTTCCTGGAGCTGAAATGTTGCAGCTGTTCTGTCTCTGTGGTCTCTTAAATCAGAGTTGCAGTTTGTATTACTTGTGCTGAGGAGAGTTAAAAGCCTTAGAAAAAGTTGCTGTTGGCATCTGTGGGAGAGGGTGCCACCACTTAGCAACACAAGAGGGGATATGAGCTCTTGAGAGCTGAAAGCACTGTAGATTTTATCAGTGTGAGCAAATATAGTACGCGCAAGCCCCATGAAGAAGTAGCTTGAAGTCTTCAACCTAATGACTGCTCTTAGGGCAATTAAACATGAATTTTAACTTAATGAAGGCTTCTAGGCTCTGCAAGACATCAATATCCTGTCTGATTTCGCTGCTGAAAGATATCCTAACTGGTAAACTCATACCACTGGTGTGCAATTCAGAATGGTTCTTGCCTGAAACATTTCAAATACTACAAAATATAAATCATTAAGTGTTCCTCTTTGAAATGGATACTTTCTCCTAACTTTTAGACACTGTACTTGTTATCAGAATTCTGAGAAAATTTTTCCCCGATGTCCATTAATTGGACACTGCAGCTAGATAAAGTGTGGAATAATGGAAAGTGAAACATATGGTTTCTTAGAGTGCTGGCTGTCATGAGCTCCAATGAAGATGGTTGTGGTTCTGACTGCATTTAAAAATGAAAAGTTGATGCATCTTTTATTCATTTGTATGTTTCTCTATATAAAGTGAAATATATCTCCAGTTCCCCAGCATTCTTTCACCTCCCATCAAATCAGTTTACCAACAGGTAGCAGGCCCAGATGTAATGTCTTCATCTAAGAATATCTTTTTTCTTTTTATTTTGTGCCTCTTCTTTGCACAGACAGAAGATAAAAACTGGCATATTCCAGGAGTGGGGCAGTCAAATATGTTTAAATACTTTTGGAAGAATGTGTCTGTTTTTTGGACTGCACCTTGAGGATGGTGCCCAGCTGGTGGCAGGTTGGGTTGGAAAGAGCTCATTAGTTGGCATCAGTTGATTTTGAAGACCAAACCAGAAGGAAGAACCAAGTGCAGTTTGTGGTTAAGGACCCATTCGGTATGCTATAGTGTCTTTTCTTTCTTTTCTTCCACTTGTTTTTTTTAACCACAGTTGTCTTATTTGATTAATGGAACACAACTAGATTCTTTAGAACTGGAAATCTGACATCTCTACTGCCTCAATGTCTGACTTGACATTGACTTCAGAGACCTCTATCAGGGAATGGCTTCTTAGAGTCAACCTCAGGATTACATTACATTGCTGAACTAGAACTACTGTATGTCAGGAGGTCAGCGTAAATAGTGAAAATCTGTAGATTGGAATAATCCAACCTGACACAGACAACCTAAACCTACATTATAATTAGCATGCTGGGACTTAATTCCTTACTAAAGCACGCTGCTTCTCTCGCTTGGGAATGTAAAAGTGCTTATAAATTTAATTAAAGTTCTTATTTGAAAAAAAGATGATATAGGCTTGGAGTCACTAGGGCATTCAACCTATTTTCTCCCCTCTCAAATATAGAAGGATCTGTTTTTATAGGGAGGAAGATACTGATAGTAGCAGATAGTATGATAACGTAATCAGAAAATCAATTTGTGAAATGATTTTACAAGACTATTTTTGTTTATCTTGGCGAGCCTTAATTTTCTGACTTGAGAAATCAGCACTCTTTTGGCGCTCTTTGCTGAAAGACTGTTGCTGACCCTGCCAGTTTCTATTGAACTAGCTCCCCAGCACGTGGTTAGCAAAGTTATGTTTGCCTTTTACTCAGCAGAAATTTCAAAGTTTCAGCCTGTCTCTATTTCCCAAACACTTGCAAAAAAAGCCAACCAAGTGACAACACACAGGAAAAAAAGACATCCCAGCATGAAAAATGGTCTTGGATTCCAGTACTAACAGGGCAGAAAGTGATAGTCTTCTACAGCTCAGCTTTTGTCTTCCTTTCACATTTTTTCCTTTCCTTTTAAGGTATTCCTTTTTTTTTTTTTTTCTTTTCTCCCTCAGCTCACTGGCATCTGCTTAAAAGGACACCTCAGAAAGGTTGGTGATTATATACTGAAGATAGCCTTAGTTGAAGACGAGGATTTGCAATTAGGAACAGATATAAAGACATATAAAATGATGTGAAACTTTTTCTAAAGTAGTTGTAATTTGTACTTGAAAGACTCATAATGACATTGCTTCTCTGCACGTATATTGGGTGCTTCATCTTAAAGGGTTTTACAGAGTAAATTTAGTAGTAGTATAATGTCCTCCTGCACCTTTAACAGGCTGCAGTGACAGAGTAGGAGAAAAGTCAGGGGTGGGCATTAAAAGCAGCCACGACATCCTCTCCAGTTTAGGCTGGCATGCTGTCTCTGATAAATGGTGTGCTGTCACCTAGACCTTGCCAGGCTATCTAAAGCTCAGAGAAGATCATGGGTGCTGCCAAAACCTGATCTAGTAGGAAGCATTATGTGGGAGAAAGCGTCAAATCTTCTGTCACAACCAGAGCCAGAGATGCACGGTGAAGCTGGGGAACCATTGTGCCTGAACTCAGACAGCTAAAACATAAAGGTTGATTAGTTGTCTGGACCCCCCTGTATGTTCAAAGAGTGGAACAGGCACTTCTACCACACAGTTTCTGACCTGTTTTAGAAGTTCCTCTTAGCACCATTAACTAAAAAGGTCAGGTAGATTTTTAAAGTTAGGTGAAATTACCTCCCTGCCCCTCACAAAAAGCAAGCACTTTGGGGCGTTAATGCTGGGCTGAGAAGGAAATTTTTGATTCTGATCTTTTGATTCCTGGGTGAAGACTCAAGTGAAAAGAGACTACTAAAGTAATTATGATTTTAATGAAAGTTTCCTGAACTGCTGTGCTTAGTGCTGGACTGCAGGTGGTCTTTATGCAATGGGCACGCTGTGAGTTGTCTTAAACAATTAGATCCTACAGAGACCGAAGTGGAGAAATAATGCCTTTATATCTAATGTTTGAACCACAGCAGATAAATGTTCAGGTCCCTGAAGAGTCGTGATGCTGAGTCTGTAAGCACATTTTATCAAAGTGTCTCCATGGCTGTGAAGTCAGGTGGCTTTTTTGGTTGCTTTGTGGACACAAAGTCACCAACAGCCCTGTTTTTTGTGTCACGCAGAGTTTGGGTTTTTAGGTAACTTGTCCTGTATGACACCGAAAGACTTTCTTCGAAATTGGGACAACAGCCTTAGTATACAGTTGATGGAAAGGACTATGTTGAGCACACTTCATAGGTGCTTCTTCCAGTCGGAGCAAGCACAGAATGGTTCTGGTTGTCTCAATACCTGGTGAGGGCCAAACATTAAGAGAAACCAGATGGGAAATAGCACAGTCTAGCTTCCTGCAGTTGGTGAGACCTAACGAAGACCTAATGTTGCTCCTGCTGGGATTGTTTAGCAGCTTTGAGGCAGCTGAAGAATTACCTTATGGAAGGCAGGTATTCCTTAGGAATGCCTCCTGCTTTCTTTATAACCAGTGCTTTATGATCTTTATAGGTTGTAAGGAGTCTGCAGAACAAGAATCTAGATCAAGTTTACACTGTACTATTCTAATAGGTTAAAGGTGTGTTGCTTGCAACCTAGTATATTCAAAGCTGCTGTCCTTTCAATAACTCTTTCTGCATTGTATTATGTGCTTTTTGTTGAGACTTCAGCCTGCACAGCTTCCTAAACAAGCTCCTAAAACTTGAAATCTTGCATGCATTTGCAGAAGCAGCGGGTGCCGAGGAAGCGGCAGTTACAGTGCTGCCACCAATTTCAGTGGCGCAGCAGGAACGGTCTTTAAGAGCAAAGCTAGACTTAAAAGTGCTCCAAGATCCTGGGGAATATTCCTTATTACAAAACACAACTTCTTTCTTAGAAGGCTAAAGGCAAAGAAATAACTCCTTGCCAAGATAATGTCTGCTGCTCTTGGTTACTGGCCTCACTAGACCTTTCAGGAAAAAACTAGTTTAGGCACAGGTGGAGTTGTGCTGTTTCAAGACAGTATTTTATAGGGAATGACTAAGCTGTGCCATAGTCAATTCCAATCTTGGCAACTTAAAACCTTTTGCTCAAGTGAGGGATTCAGCAGCCCTCTAGGTTTCCCCTCCCTTTTGTCTACTTGTCCAAGGTCCTTTGACACATTTTGTCATCCTAACATCTGCAGAGAGAACAAACTTAATGTCTACCCACCATCTGCTGGGTAAATAAAAGTCTATTTCACAGCATGGCAGGACATTCCTTCCACCAATAAAGACCCATAGAGATTTTCTCAAAAATGCAGACACTATTTAGAAAATTGAAATACTTCTGTTTAGTTTGTGTTCTCCATTTTCAGTTTTCACATACTTCTGCACAGCTTAGCTTTTTTTTCTTTTTTTGTGAAAGCAGTGTTTAATATATCCCAGCAGAAGCTTCCTTTGTGAACTATCTCAGATTAACAGGCAGCCAGAAGAGATTTCTTGTGGAATTCAGGCAGCAGTTAGAGCCTGATTAATGCACAAGTGGCTTACTGCTTGTCAGTCTTTCTGTATTCACATTGCAGTAGCATCTAGAGATCATAGCTCTGTCAGATTGGTACTATACAAACACGACCCTTTTCCTGCTGAGAAGATGCCTAGGTGCTCAAATTAGAGAGAGCTGTAGTTTTATTTCTTTTTCCCTTAGTTTAGAGTTTTCGTGTCCCCTACTGCCTTATTATTTTGAGAGTGGGACCAGGCTGTCTTTTTCTGGCCTTGCTGTCCCTGGTCCCATGATCTTTTCCCATGATCTTTTCTCATGATCTTTTCCACTTTTCTGTGGAGTGGGAGTAGAAGATTGTTCTGATTAATAACATAATTGCACTAATACTTCATCTTTTTTTTTTTTTTTTCCCCCATAGCTTCAATAACTTTGTGATAAAAAGAAAGCAAGTGGGAAGGTTAAATGCTGGCACTGAACTGGTGGCCTGGGAGGCTGGTGAAAGCTGGTGATTGGGGTAGAGCTTTGGGGAAGCTCACGTGGCTCTGACGTGGGGTATCCTAATAGTGATCAGTGCATTGAATAACAAAGTCATAAAAGGAACTGAGGGAATATATATCTGAAAGTGCGTTAGCTGCAAAATATTTTTCTGGGTCATTCTAACTCGCACACTTTGTGAAACTTTTCTTTGGTTTTTTTCATAAATATTTGCTACAACCCTCTGGTTTCTTCCAGTGACTTAGTGATTTCATCTTATGCTGTATGACTTTTTTAGTAATATACTGGGAATTTTTTTTCTTTCCTTTCTTTGTTTTTCAGTTCAGACTGAACAACTCGGAGCCTGGGCTTCCCTAGAGCTTCAGCCATATTATTCTCTTGGTCTTGTTGTTTCATCTCAGCTGTAAATTGTATTTTCTTTTTTTTTCTAGCAGCGGGCTGAGCTGTTCTTGTCCTTCTTCCTCCCACCAGAAGTCTGGTTTCTTTTGGTTAATTTAATACCTTTTCCACTGAAGATAGTTTATCAGCTTCTTAAGTATTCTGTTTTATTTGCCCTATTGTCTGTCTTGCTATTTAATAAATCTGGCGCAGTGCCTTCCCAATAGATATCCTATGCCTCCTTTGTGTACAATGTTTTCAGCAGTTAAGGAGAATCTTTTCTTGTTGATTTTGGTTTGTTTGGACCGATGGGTTCTTCCCTGCTGTTTGATTGGCACATTGCGATGTCGTTTCCATCACTTTTCTCCAGCCTGATTATCTATTTGGTTGTCATATCCTTCCAGAGCTCTAACTATTTTCTAAATGTTAGTCCTGATTTTTTTCTAGTCTCCCCATTAGCTTTCTCACAGGGATGCAAAGTGATTTTTTTCCCAAGGGCATACTGAATTTTAAGCTTTCTAGCCACACACACATATTTATCACAAAAAGCCCTGTGGTGTCAAAGGCTACTCAATTGGTTGTGACAGGGTGACTTCAGGAGTCTCACTGCTCTAAAGCTGCTGCTGACCAAGAAATGGGTAGTGAGACAGACTGAGAACTATCCTGTGTGTGCCTGAGGTAGGCTTAAATGCTGTTTTTTTTTGAAGTGGCACAAAACGTGTGAGTCTCTCTAAGTGTCAGTGACAACTGACCCTGATTGATGGCAACAGTGAACGGAAACGGAGTGTTACAGACTATTGTGTCCCCCCACCCCAAGAAAAAGGAACCAAGCATGTTCTGCGCAGGCAAAACAGAAATCGTAAAAAAGAAAATAAAAATTTCCCTGGCACTGAAACATAAAGTCATGTTCCTAAAGCATTTGTATGTCCACCAGAATGCTGTAGGGAACAAGGTCTGGAAAACTGAAGGACAGGCATAGAGGTTTTTATGTTCTCTGAAATCCATAGCAGAATCCTATCTCTTGAAATGCATGGTATATGTGATATGATTTGATTTGTATGGACCTGTGGCTCAGATTTTCTGGACTGAATCATTCTCATCCAGGTTCTGCCACACATCATCACAATCAAATCCTTACTTTGCAAGCACCTGCATGGAAGGCAACAGAATAAGTCACAGAGAGAAATGATGCTGCATGTCTGAACTGGAGCCTGCATCAAGCTGGGCAAGTCACTAGCCTTCTGCTAAGGTAACACAAGGCACCTCTTGTGAGCTAGATGTGCTGCCTGTGCAGTGAGTTCATCTATTATAAGCTCAGCTTTGTACATTAGGGTCAGAGAAAAGTGCTGCATGTGGGGGATTGGTTTGCAGGACAAGGAGCATCTGTACAGGTTTCCTTTTTTGGGCTTTTGTATTAACAAGTGAATGAATGCAGTTCCTTTAATCAGTTTATTTCCCGGGCTTATATTTCTTCTTCTTATAAGCCTTTGCATTCCTTGCTCCTCGTTTCACTCTCTAAACATCTCACCTACAACCCATTCTGGTCAATGTCCAGATGGCCTTTTAATATCTCTGAGGATAGATACTCCACAATCTCCCTGGGCAACCTGTGCCAGTGCTCTGTCATCCTTACAGTGAAAAAGTTTCCTGATGTTCAGAAGGAGCCTCCTGTGTTTCCATTTGCTTCTGGTCCTGTCACTGGGCACCACTGAAAAGAGCCTGGCTCTGTTGTCTGCACTCTCCCTTCAGGTATTTATACACATTGATAAGATCCTTCTGAGCCTTTTCTTCTCTAGGTTGAACAGTTGTAGCTCCTCAGCCTTTCCTCATAGCAGAGATGCTCCAGTCCTTTCACGATCGTCGTAGCCCTTCACTAGACTTTTTCCAGCAGCTCTCACTTGTACTCGGAAGCCCATAACTGGATCCAGCACTGCAGTTGTCTCAGTGATGCTGAGTAAAAGAGAGGGATCACCTCCCTCTGTCTGCTGGCAGTACTTCTCCCAATGCAGCCCAGGATACCATTACCCTTCATTGTGGCAAGGGAAATTATGTTTTTCTGTTTTTAAGGAAGGTTTTAGGGTTGTGTCTTCTCTTCTGTAATGTGAATGTTTGTAGGTCTGTGATCTTAACTAAAAGAAGAGAGAAGCTTTAGATGGAAATATTTCTCTCAAAAATTCAGTCAGTGCATTTAAAGAAGTAATAATGAACATAATAAAACCTTTAGGGAAATATGACAAAAAGTACTTTAGTTATGTTTCTTAACTTTTTACTTCTCTGGATTTAATGATGTCTTAATTTCAACAGTTCTGGAGACTCCACAGCGTCTCAATTTTCAGTGGAAAAAGGGATTGGAAGAATGCTTTTCAGGCATCTGTTTAAAAATAAAATAATATAAACACTTTTTTTTCCCCTTTTTTTTTTATTGGGCAACCAGAAATGTTACACAGCTGCAGAATGCCAACAACACTCCCTCTAGAGAGCCTATGTTATAGGTTTTGACTTCTCCCTTTGGATTTCACTTTCTCCATTGAATAGTGTTGTTTTTACAAGAATAGCATGTAGCTTATTAGTGGAATTGTCTTTATCTTTCATGTGGCTGCAAAGGAGACAACAGAGCAAGGAGTTGCACTGCCAGGAACTCCCTCAATAAAAGCTGGAGGCAATATCATACTTTAGGTTGTATGGAGTCGTATAGAGAAATCTTCAAGACGACATCTGGATTGTATTGCTGGAGGCTGTGATAGCTCTATTAAAATGTACAGGAAATGGAAGAGAGGGGATTCCTGCTAGATCATGTATTTCTAAGAACGGACCCTGCCAGGCTGGGCAATGGCACAGCTGCTTTATTCAGGGGAAAATAAACCTACATGTCTATATCAATGCAGTTAAACCTCTGATGTACTTCTGAGGACTGGGTCATACTGAAGGTTTGCTATTAACCAAACTTCAAGGTTAACAGTAGGCATGAATCTCCTGTCCCTGAACTGTAAATTGACCACATCAATGAAAATGGCCAAATGGAAGGCAAAAGGAAACTTTGCAACATGCTGTGCTTCTTTTTTTCCTATAGTTATGCAAACGAGGATCAGAGTTGAATGGGAGGGCAGGAAAAAAGAACTTTTGAAGGTGAAACTTGGAATGAAGCAGTGTTCCTTAGAGATAATGGAAAATCTCTGTTGAAGGAAAGCACTGTCAATCAGAAAGGCAGGATGCTCCTTCAAGTCCAATGCTACTTCAGATGACCTTCATCTGAATAGGGAGCAGGAAACCTCACTTTTTGTATAGGCACTTGAGCACTTAGCACCCCAGGCCACCCTGACTCCAGAAAGTCTGATAAAAGACTGAAATCAGCAGGGAATTGCTGAACTTCTCACAGCTCAAAAGGGTTTCACTTACATTTTGAGGGGAAGTTTTTAGATGACTTTCAGGTAGAGGCTACTCATCTGTACATCCCTGGAGCTCCCATCCACATGGGCTGCCATGGATTTACCTCTACTGAGCACCACAAGCCAAAGCATTAGAAGCAGAAGACCTGTATCCTGTTCTCACTTCTGACTCCGATTTGTTTCTTGGTTTTTGGTAACTTACACGATTACATCTCCAAGGCTGGGCTTTCTTGTCTGTATGATATGTGATAACCCCTTTATAAAGTTTACTTCACAAAAGATTGTACTTGCAAAGGGATATTATTACATAGCGTGTGGTGGATAGAAATTAGGTGGCTTTAAGTAATTGATTGATCTATACCTGAAAGATTCATATGGGAGCTATTTATACTCCTAATGGTGAACAGGAACTTCACATTATATGGAGGTCTAGACTGATCTTTTTCTAGATAAAAAAGAAAAAGGCAACAAATTCTAAATCTTTTATGATGCATTATTCACTGCATACATTTTAAACAAAGGGACTGTATATACAGCTTGTTCCTACTGCATTGGGATTTTCCCTCTTCTTTTAAAATTTCACTTTGTGCTTACAATTGAACGTAGCCATAATACATTTTTAATAATAATAAAAAAATTTAATAAGGGTACAAGGAATAAAATAGCGGAGAGTTGTAAGAGATATTAACGTAGTATGCTTTTCATATGGTTCATAAGAATTGCCACTTTTAATCATAACCATACATCTCCAAAGCCCTACTTGGTTTGAAATAATTTAGCATTGTAAAATCAGTCATCAAAGTTCCCTGACCTGAAAATTTGCTAATTTAGACAATGGGAAAACAGGCCTAGCAGACGTTAGTGTATTGAAATGTTCTAGAATATAATAAATAAATTCTGTTAAGCTGAGTAGAGCAGTTTCAAGAATATGTAAAATCTATTTGTACAGCTTCTCTAGATGCTTTGTACAGGACAGGTTTGAAACATAGCCTTCTGAGTGAATTTCAGTGATTTATTAAACTGGTTCTCATTCAGTGAGAGTCGTAAAAAATTTTATGTATCCAAATCTGGGCATTATAAGGAGATCACTCATGCTCTGATATTTGCAGTAGTTACAGTTTATGCCTGCAATATTAAAAATAAAGAGCTTATCTTGTACAACAAGGACTTCACAGTCTCATCTGCATAATTTTAAAGATTAATTTTGGATTAAACATTTACTCTGCCTTAATAAAAGTCATAGCCAGTAGTCATGGATATCTTCGCTGCTTGCTCTCTTTCTAAAAAAGTATCCCCACATGGTACATAATATGGAACGAAACTTGAGCTGTCTAAAAGCTGATTTGGTTCAAGGCTCATAACCTGACTGCTGTTGAGCATGAGGATTTGTATTTCTTCACAGGTGGAAGATTCTCATTTCTCAAACTTAATTTCCCATTAAGTTTCAAATGCCAAGCAGGATCAGGAAGGGGAAATATGGTTGTCTGAACATTTTTCAGAGGAAAAAGAATGAACTGCCCTCAGGAGCTGAAGTGTCTCATCAGTTTCTAGCATTTCCTGTTGGACTGTTGTAGAAGGTAAATGTATACCTTCAAGGCATATGGGTTAATGTCAGGCTCAAGCAGTACAGAAGTTTGAAGAATGATAGTTATTGACCTACTAGTCCTACCTGATCGTAACCTAAGGACTGACTTTGTTCTTCCCATAAACACTCTTAGGTCTAATCTTCACTGGCAGCCCAGTTTGTTGAATATTTCAGATGTGGATCTGTTTGACCATTGGCATCACAGGAAAAATTCCCTTATTGCTAAAAAGGCTCAGGAGAAATTCAAATGAGGACGTTCTAACACAATGAATACTTCTGGCTTTGGTTTCTAATCATGACTTGGATGTACATTCCTAGAGATAGCCTGAATCATAATATGGCTTTCAACCCCCAATTCCTCTTGCATGTTTCTGTCCATTTTCTGGTTTTGGGAAACTCATTAATTTAGCCCCTTCTAGTTCTTAACCATATAGGAAATTTTATGAAGGTTTCGTATTCCAACGTGAAGCTCTGGAGCAGTTAGATTTTAAAAATTGTGCCACCTCTGTTTTTTACTAATCTTTTTAATACTCCTGCCTTCATTTCAGCATCTGCTGTCAAGGCTTGGAAGGAGATGGTGCTTGGCAGTGCATTTGAAATACACAAAAAAAAAAATGTATAAATGATCTGTTACAGCTTGGATACTCTTGCTTAATACTGAGGGGTAAAAAATGGCTGCTCTGTTGCATTTACCCATAACAAAGTTTGACAATGTACACAGCAAAAGGACAGTTTAAAATTTGTATGCTTTAGTTACCTTTCTTCAACCTCCTCATTTATCATTCCACTTTAATTTTTAAATATTTCATTGCATCTTGATAATACGCTTAAAATATAGCTTGGCTTGAAATGCATAAACTGTATTATTAATATCCCATTATTTTATGGTTATACAAGAGCAGATTTGAATTGTCACTTTAAATCAGACCATAAGTCAAAGCAAAGATCTTAATAGGCTGCTTAGATCTGTATCTTCACTGAATTAAACAGTAATTTGGCAGTCTCTTCTGCTAAGTGTAGTGAGATAGCTAGTTAGTGTGATATGCCCAGGCAAATATATTGTGTTGCAATGATGGAAACGATTCCCTGTGGCAATTGCACTGGCAGTTGAGTTGATTCTTCTTGATACACTGATTCAGCGTGTTCCTAATGTTGAGGAAGGAAAATGTGTTTTAGAAGCTCTTAATGTGAATTCTAGGAATTGGGCTGAATATCACTTGTGTCACCCAAGATAGTCTTCCTATATTCTTACGCTATTCATTCTTTGTAGTCCATTAAAATGCCTTTAATATGGAATGTATCTAGTTGGAAATTATATCTAAAATGTATGCTTTTGGTGAAAACACTTAGTATCCATAAAGTGCTCTGTATACTTGATAGGGAATAGACCCTGAACTGTATAAGGACACCTAAGCTCCATTACCTAGCACTGTTGCCTTTGACAAACAAATATTTCTCTAGATGTCTCACCATCAGCACTTCTGTAAATCCAGAAAACATCTACAATATGTGTGCTGGGAAACTGAGCATACTCACTGCAATGCATGGGGTACCTTGAGCATTCACGTGAACCACATTCAAGTGGGAATCGCCTGTCTCATAATACAGAATCACTCCTGATTCTGTATCTCCAGGACTTTGGAGACTAAGGGACTGAAATATTTTGTACATGCCCTTACTTTTTATTTCAAGTATTTGATTTAGATCTCTATTTTGAGAGTGTCTTCCAAAGTGAAAAAGTTATGTTTATAAAAATCCATGTTATAAATGAAGTGATGGTGTTACTAATGTCTTAATGTAGATATAAATGTTTAGCTTAACCCATCTTTGTAGTTTACTGAGGAGAAAGGTCATTTTGAGATGGTCAAATATGCTTGGACTTGAAATGACTAAAAATTCTTTTGCCATAAGTGAGCGTTCATCAGGGAATGTAAACATTTTCTGCCGATGAGGTAAATTTGCTTACAGTAATATTTCTTCAGACAGTACTAAATAAAGCAAAATAAATAGAGAATACCACTGCTGGTCTTATACGTTCTGTTCAAATGAGGCTATCTTTAGTAGGACTTTAGCACTTTTCTACCTCCTTTACTTGTTGTCCATATGTGTCAAAAATACCCCCGTAGGCAGTAAAAGGTGAAGATGAAAGGTGAAAAGGGAAGTACTCTGCGTAAATATAAGCCGTGCTTTTCTGATTCATGGTTGGTTTCTTTCATTGACTTAGAGAAACATTTGTGTATTGTGTATGTTCCTGTACATTGTGTATGTTCCTGTTCCATACAACAACAAAGTTGCTGTTTAAAATGCACTCAATATACAATTTAAATTCTGTTTTAGAACAGAAGTATAGTTCTTCCAGTAAAAGCAAGGTGATTGTAAAAAAGCAAATCCCTTAAGACTAGGCATTATAGAAGACTTGTGTCTCTCCTGGGAATAAAGCAGCAGTTTTTACTTCAAACTAGAAGTAAAAATTTAATGAAACTAAGGATTTTGTATTTCAAGAATTACTAATATTGGAGAGAGGATGATGAATCAATACTTAAAGCAATCATATGTGATGTGAAGAAAGATCGTACAGATAAATATACAAAAAGAATTATATAATGTTGTGTTTCTGTTATTTCTTTTACTACCTGTGCTTTCTCTGGATGCTACCTCATATGTCCCAAACGTGATTATGATTTCAGTCTTTCTCTCAAATTAGGAGAACAGCAAGGGAGGAAACAAGTATCATTAAACTGCTGCCTGTTAAAGGGAGAAAAAAACAGCCGGATGCTTGTACTTCTCATCTTAAATTGCCATCTTTGGACTTAAAGACTTTCTATTTTCTTATAGTATAAGTACATACTTTCAACCTCTTCAGATGTCCTTGACTTCATTTACAGTGAAAATATTCAGCTATACTGATATTTTGTGAAACACACTCAGCAACTGCATTTCTTAAGTCTTCTTTTTTATGGGTAGTAATGTCACCACTTTAACTGCCTTTGGAAGCGTGCTCAGGAGTCTCTTGAGAAAAAGCCACATTTTGTTAGTCTTTCTGTGGGACAGCAACACTTCATAGTTTCCATTTTCTACAAAAGGGACATCTCTGTGCCTTGCTTCATGGTAGCAGTTACCCATAAAGCCACCACTTGGCTTTTTCAACAAAAAATACACTTTTTCACTGATGGTGAAGTCGAGATGCATATCCTTCTTTCACTCTTGAAGACTTTTTCCTGTCCTGTGCTCATGAGGTTCCTCAGAAAGCAGCATTAATAAAGAAAAAGGGGACAAAAGGAAAAAGGAACAGCCTCCCCCTCACGCATTCATTGCATTAATTTTCCTTCAGTTTAAACATAGGATCTTGTCCATCTCGTTAGAGGTTATGTCTCTCTTCCTTCCCATAGACTAGGCAGGATTACAGAAGAACTTATGTGCAGCTCCTTTTCTGCCCCAAAGCACCCCTAAAATATTTTTTTTTTTTGTGAAAATTTTTGTTTTCATTTCAGCTAGCAAAACAAATGTTTTTAAATTTGGGATTTCCTAAGTTTTTGCCCAGACTATCCACCCACTGACAAAATGCACAATTTCTGCAGGTCTGTGACCATCAGTGACAGAGGGAGGTGCAGCTACAGTGGTTAGCTGGACCATCAGCACACGGGCCTGAAGAGTGCAGGGAGGCCCTTTCAGGCAGCTAGTAGGGACCCCTGCCAAGAAAACCAGAGTGTGTGTTCTTTAGCTTGATAGGATTATTTTGCACTGCTGAAAAGACACAACGTGTTTTTTGATCTGGCTAGAGCTTTCTGGTAGATGATCCTCCTATGGTCCCTCCAAAATACCGGTTCATCTGATACTGTGATCCTGATTTTCTAAAGGAAAGGACTGGGAGTGTACCACAGATGTGACACCATATGGCCCTGGTTCATGAGACCTAATTACATTTGCATGAGACTGCACTGGGGCTCTGTCTTTAATGTATGGGTGGACCTGGGAAATGACACTTCTCTGTAGATAATCTTTTTCACTGTGCAGGCATTTAATTAACAGTGTTTCCATAACTTTAAAAATAGAATGAAATCTGATTTCTTATAGGTTTGGTTTTTCTGTTTGATTTTGTTGTCTAAGAAAGTGTAAACTCTACCTGGAGCTTTCCCTTAGTGGAAGCAGGTATGAGGATTTGCCTTCTCTCATGGACATTTCCAGTGTTTCTGTATTTTTTCATAAAGTTTCTAGGAATCAACCTGTCTTTCTGATCTTGGTCTTTCAAATTTAGTTCAAATCAGTCAGTGGGCTCAAAATTTATTGAAGGTGACAAATGTTTAGGCAGGCACAAATAAGAAGCTCTATCATAGTGGAAAACTAGAGAAAAATCTAATAAGAAACCTTGTGCAAACCGAATACTTTGTAATTTTCAGAATGCTGAAGATTTGGACTGGCGGAGGAGGAAAGCTGCTAGCCCACTGGCAAGTTGAAAATAGTATGTAGTACAATATACCAGAGTCAGCATACCTAGTTGGGTTCAGTGTCTTGTAGAGCATCTGATGTATTCCTTTCCTGTGAAATGGCACTTTAAAAAAATCATTATTTTGCTTCTGGTGTTATCTTGGCTATTAAGCAAGTTCATTTAATTTATTTATATGTTATTTATAATGTGTTAGAAGATAAGTGAATGGCCTATTGACTGCTCTGCATTTTAGCTGATCATATAAATCTTGCATGACGTTGGGATATTTTAAACATTTGAACTTTTTTATAAGACCTGCATGTAAACTCCAACTTTGTTTACTCTGAGTTGCTTTTTAAGCTTAGAGTAGGTATGTTAAGTGTTTAGATATTTTTCCTAATGCAATGGAAATCAAGTGCTCATATATGGTTTTGTAATGTTGTTTTTGTTATCTTACAAATGTGATAGTAATTAGTAACAATCCATCAATTCTGATGACCCTCAGCCTTCTTATACCTCAGCAGGTATAAGAAATATGAACAAACGTATGTTAATAGGAAAGGAGGTTTTCTAAGCCTGTCTGTATATAATTTGTCAATGTAGTAGAAAATCAAATTTAATCTATGTATAATAAATTGAGCTGACATTCCCCAAACAAAGCTTATTACTCAAGAGTGGCAAAGCGCTGGCTGTAGTAGCGGCTTCAGCACTGACTCATTACACGAGTGGCTTGGTGCCAATTGCCAATTTTCATTTGCAAAGAGCTCTCAGAACCTGTTCCCTTACTGGGAATTGCTGCTGTTTTGTCCTGACTCAATTGAGCACATTTCAGTCTTGTTTCTTTCACCCTTCTTGGCGTAGTTAAAGTTTCTTCTGCCTTCATGAGCTAGGGGAACATCTCGTATGCAATGTCAGTTTAGTTTTGGGGCTTCTATTTTTTCCTGTTCTCCCTCCAAACCTGCTTTAAGATCCAGAGCCGAACAGTTAGTGGCTCCAGGGCCGTGCTACGTTGCAGCCTTGCCTTCAGATCTACAGTGACAGAGACTCAGTGTCGTATAAGGGCAAACGTGAATTAGAGTACAAAGCCATCTCCGTGATTATATTACAAATATAAAAAGCCATTATACAAATCTGCTTTTACCATATGTATATTATCTAAAAGGTTGTCTTGGGGCTCAGCTACAGGACTAGAAATAGCTTTTCCTCGCTGTATTTTTATTACATGCTTTTTTTTTTTTTTTTTGCAGAAAAGTTCTTTAAGGCCAGCGTTTTCAAAAACTGATTTATTTGCCTATTCAGTTGTGCATCGTGGGCAAGCAGTGCTCTCTAGCTTTGAAAAATCACTCCCGATTCAATGCAAATTACAATCCTAAAAGTATTAGCCACAGCTGAAATATTGTTTTTTAACTTTCTGGGGCTCAAAGTTCATACTCTCAACTATTTAACATGAATAAGAATGCTCTGTATGTCAAGTGGATTTGAGACTTCATTGATGAATATTGTAGTAGCTTTGGAAATGCCTGTGACATTGCCAGCTTGTCTTTTGGGAAGTCGCCTCAATTTTCACAACCTTTATGTCCTTCAGCCATAGTGTTTCTTCAGTCATGGGAGTCCCAGCTATTCTTAACTGAATTTTTAATAAAAAGCATGTTAGAGGATGGAAATTTGGAACCACTTTCCAAACCAGGAAGCAGACACAAACATACAAAAGTAGCCCCCTCGTTTTACTTTTTTGATCCAGTTGGGATCTGGGAGAGACCTGTGTGATATTTCTGGTGGGCAGTACTAACCTGGCATGACACAGCGTTGTGTAATGTAACTTTAAATAGGTATGGTGAGTAATGTAGTCAGTTTAACCTCTTTATAATTCCAGAATTTCTAAGGTTGAAGTATAATTTTCTTAAATGAGTGCTGTTATTCATTTTACAGACTGAATGATAAACAATTAAAAATAGTATTTGGAATTCCATCCACACTTCTCAGCCATTAGCAGAGTATGTGTTGGTTTCGCTCTCTGAATAAAGCAGCATAGCTCTTAATTACTTTTTCTCTTCCATTTCCAGAGTCTTCACAGATGAATCCACAGTCATATCCTCCCTCTAATATGCTACTTTGCTGGTCTTGAGGGCGGAAGGTAAGGAATTTTGGAAATAAGGTCATCCTGTCATGAGTTGTCCCCTACACCATGTAAAATAATACCACTAAGGTGAGGTTTTTGGGTTTGTTGTTTGTTTTTTTGGTTGGTTGCTTGTTTGGTTGGTTTTTGTTTGTTTGTTTGGGGGTTTTTGTTTGTTTGGGTTTTGTTTGTTTGTTTGGGGTTTTGTTTGTTTGGTTGTTTGGGTTTTTGTTTGGGGTTTTTTTGGTTTTTTTTTTTTTTTTTTTTTTTTTTTTTTATGTGGTTGGACTTGATGATCTCGGAGGTCCCTTCCAACCACTAAGATTCTGTGATTCTGTGAGGTTTACTGCTTATGAGGCTTTTATTAGCAAAGTTAACTTATTTTCCGCAATGTGCTACAGTGGCTCATATGGGTGGTTCATAGTTTTCTCCTGCATGGGATTTTGGAGATTTTACCCACTTGTGATGTGAAGCACTGTCATGTACCAAGCCCACTCTGCTATATAACCTACTGTTACATGATTAACTGAAGTTTCTTGCAAAAATACTTAGCTTTAACAGTTGTACTAACGTGCATAAAAAGAAAAATACAATCTTGTATATCTCTCTTTCTACAGGATAAAAACGCTTTACTGACAAAATTGTTCTCTCTGATAACATTTCTGAAATCTATTGAACAAGGTTTTAAATTTTAAAATGCTTATATGTGTGTTTTAAATTAAATCAAAGCAACCTCTAAAAGAAATACCAGGAAAAAATAATTCTTGCCCTTCTTTCTTGTCCTTTTTTACCTTTCTCACTCTTCATATTACAATGAATGTGTCTTTAGATGGCTGCATTTTCAGGAGCACTCCTGAAATGATTTTTTGAAATATCATTCTCTGTAAATGGTGCATTTGTCATCACAAGCCCCTGCCTCTGAGAAGGCTCATGCAAAAAAAGCAGAGGCTCATTGAAATCCTAAGGGGAGAAAATTCCAAAGGGGTTGGGTACAATCATTGTCTCCATTGTGCAATCACTGCTAATATGAATTCAAGTTAAAATTCAAATGAACACTTGCAGAAATGTTCACCCATCTCACACATTTTATATAAATATGAGATACATGTTATTTATATACATGATGTAAATAGCATCAGTTTCTTGGCTCTTTTAAAATGGCTTGAAAAATGGAGTAATCGCTTCAGCTGATGAAGCTTTGCAACATGTAATTTACTATGGGTCCCATCACTTTTGAATGTGTTGAGATTATGTTTGATGTATTATTGAAAATGTAACTCCTTCATTTGATATTCTTCTCAACTCTCAAACAATGAGAACAGTCGCAACAAAGAAAAGAGTGGGAAAAAAAGAGAGGGAATGAATGTCTGACAAAATAGCCAGAATAGCCATCTAATAGATACCCTGGTAAAGGAATATTTGGATAGGCTGAAGTTATTCTTTCTTTGTTATGTTTTTGCCTCTCTATATTTTGAGTATTTTGCCTTTTGTCTTCTGCTGTACATTCCTGGAGGTTTATAGGTATTTTTATATGTATATTGCAGTTGAACTACTGAAGGAGTTCATCTCTGTGGAGAGTTATAACAGCCTTTTTACCTCCCCACCCAGCAGCGGAGTACCTATAGCGCAGATGCCTCTAGATACTCTCTACCACATCAATGAATTCTGGGGGAAGGAGAGATGGAGGATTGCCCAGGGGGAGGTGAACCTCTGCTGAGTTTTTTCCCCATGTGATTCAGTAGGGAAGACTAACTTAGGTCCCTTTGAATGTTCTCCACAGGAGTCAGTTTTGTTTCACTGACCACAGAAAGTCTGTGATAACCGAACCATGATGAATACTTCTGTTTATCACCCCCGATCATCTTGGTGAACTGGGCCGGGGTTATTAAGTTAGTCCTTTGATAACCACATTAGGTCACTTGTAAGAGCTGAACTGGGATTTATATCACTAAACAAGATACAGTTTTTCTCATAAACTCTGTGTTAGGATTGACTGTGGATTTTGGCTGGGGAGTTCCTTGCAGGATGTAAAGATGGGCTCTTCTTAGCCCACAGCAGTTGGTGGCAAAGCTGGCAAAAGCATCTCTGATCTCAGGAGCAACACAATTTCTACCAGCAGAGCACAATTTGGTTGCAGTGATTTTACACTTGTTTCTACTTGCCTGGTTTATTGCTATTATCCCTAACAGGTATAATGCTCTACCTTTTCCTCTGTGCTATAAGGTAATGAATAATTGTGAGAAACTAGTAGATTTTACATTACTGCACTAATTTATTGCGTGCTGTTATCATAAGCAACAGCAAAACCTTTAAAGTAATATTTGAAAAAGAAAGGAGCACAAATGAATTTTCAGGAATAGCTTCTTGAAAGAGCACTGGAGAAAGATTGATTTCCCTACCAACATCTCCTCACCAACAGACCATTAATGGCCTAGAAATTTGTGGCAGGAGTACAGTTCTGTGAATGATTGTAGCTCTTCTTTTTTTTCTTTTTATTTTGAATTTGCCTGAGGAACCGAAACAAGAATGTTAAGGGACAACCTCAAAACTAAACAAAGCCCAAAGCATATGTTGATTTCAGCCTGAGTAGGATGTTTTACTTTAATACACAATTAAATAATGTGTTTAAATTTCAGTTGCATTTAACTGTTTTTAAATAGCTAAAATGACAGAGCAAAACATGCTCAGAAAATAGTGCAGCATTAAAATGCTTATCAAATCTGCTGGTTGATACCCACAAAGAAGAAGTTAAATTCCATCCAAAGTCTCAAATGATGCTTCTTGAAGGTTTTTTTTCCAGGAAATGTGATCTTAATGGACAGAGTCATGGAATGAGTCTTAATGGACAGAGACAAAATTCTTGTCTTTCGCATTCGGCAGGTTTAGACAAAATCTTTGCTCTTCAAAGTGTGTTTACCTTATTCTCTTTCCCTTCTTGATCTCTATTTTGTTTCACTCTTCTACAGAATCTTGTCTGGAAAACCACAGTGTATATTTGTGTTGCATAGAATCTCATTAAATTGAGCCATAATAAAGTAAATGGCTTTAGTAATAAATTCTAAGTCTCTACCATGCTGTTTTTTTTCCCTGGTATAAGTTGCTATTATTTTATATTGTACAATGTACTGGCATCCATTCCAAATGATAATTAGCTTTAAACAAAGAGACTTTTACTTTGGGAGAAAAAAATAAGAAAGCAAGAATCAGTGCACTGACTCACAACCAGATATTCCAATTGCTCTTACCTATTTCTTACCTTTTCTTCTCTAGTATAAATTTAGCATACCACCATACTGTACTGCATACATTAAAGAAGGACTTTGAGATCTTCATGTTCAGACAATCTTGTTTGAGTTCCTGCATTTAGTTCACTTACCTTATGTGGAGTCTGGACATTTGGGAACTATATCCAATTGCAAGTTTCATTTACAGTGTGTTGACAGAAAGTATCACATCAGAATTTTCAATTTGTCTCATCATTCAATTGATCTAGAAATGCTGATGGCTACAGATAGACACAGGGAGGCCACAGCTGTATTAAATTAATATGCTTTTTGTCTTTGGCATTTGTGAAGAGTCTTCTAGCATTAAAGTCTAAACTTATTCTATCTGTAATTCAGTGCTTGTATTATTTCTTTTCCACCTCATTTCTCCCTCTGGGATATGGTAATAAATGAAAAGGACACATGGTTCTTCAAATTTCTCAGATCTCCCTTACTTAAGGGACCACAAAGGATGGTTATAAAATTCTAATTTTCCTTTGTTCCTGGTAGCAAACCCTTTAGCTTTGTGTTCATGTCAGTCACGATCAGTAACAACCTAAGCCTCTCTATGGAATACTTAATTTGATCTAAATATGTCCTATATTTATTAATATAATTCTACTTACATGGTTCCTACAAGGACAGAAGAAGGAATACCTGTAGAAGTCACTGAATATAATAAGCAAGCAATACAAAAGGGAAACCACAACCAAACAGGCTCCTCTGTGCCATTGCTCTGAATTCAATGCCTTCTAGGCAGCTGGATGCCCATTTTTAGAAAATCTTTTCCTCAGGCCCAAATACACACACACTTTCACATTCACTTTGGCAATCAATACAAAATCCATCAAAACATGAATTTACATCAGCATCTAGAAGTTCTTTAGGCTAAGTCCATCCTGAGAAATTCACAAGAACAGACAAGTTAGCTCAGAAGGTCTTTTCAGGTTTTTCTGCACTTTAATAATTAAAATAAATATTCCTGTGGGATAGAACAGTGAGCAGCAGGCATAACTGTTAAACAGTGAAATGGCTGGAATACTACATATGGCGTCCTTTCTATATCCTGTTTTATTCTGCTAATCCTGCAGATGCAATAGAGTGGATTTTTAAAGGGAGAAAAGACAATCAGGGAATGGGCATTCAAAAGAGGATTTGGCCCCACTTTGGTACTTAAATAAGGGTTAAATGTTCAGAAGAGGCCGGCATTGAGCAGCTCCAACCATGACACTTGTGCACAGATTTTTCAAAGAAGTCAGCATCTTGTAAGCAGAGCTTGTTCTCATAATCTTATTTGTTTTGGTGGCAAAGCTGAAGCTAAGCTCTTCTGAAAATCTAAGTGCTGTAGCCAATTATGTTGACAGAAGCCCAGTTGGTGCACATTGTATTGTGATTCGGAATGGTCAGGGAAATGGAAATTTTGAATGTGTTTCATAGATTTTGAAATGTTTAGTTTAAGAGAAAACTGAGCAGAACTAAGAACTTATTGCAAGCCTCTCCTGTGCAGTCCTCTGGAAATCAGTCCCATAATGTTTAGTCAGTGCATACTTTTCTTCAAATGGCAGTGAAACAAACTGAACAGCGTTTCACTGTTGTATATAATTTTATTCTTTCAAAGAATTATATATAATTTAATATATAAACAGTGATGAGTGAAATCCAACCCTAGTAATATGTTGGATATTTTACCATTAATCTCAGTAGAACCAGTTTTGACACTAATTTTACAGGCAGTGGCAAAATAACTGATTTAAAACAATGGAATACAAGTTGGCTGCTTCACCCAAATATACTGAAGGTCATTCCCCAAATAAATGAAGTTTTCTGAAAAAAGTTAAGGATGTACTGATTTAAAAAATACTCTTGTGGCTTCTGCAACCATGTTTTCATCTATATATCTTTGTGAAGAAGGCAGATATGCACTGTGACTCTGGCTGCTTTTTAAATTGTGTTTAAACCAAAATGCTACAGTATGTTATAGTGTATATCTATATATCTGGAAGCAGTAATTTCAAGAGCTTGAGATAAAATTAATTCCTCCTCTGAAATCGTCAAAGAAAATGTGAGAAATACTCAATAATGACTCTTAATCCCAGGCATCTAACAATTCTTTAAACATCTCCATTTTGTCTCCTTTAAACATTCTCCAGCACCTAGACACAAGCAGGTCTATGGGCCCAGATGAGATCCACCCGAGGGCACTGAGGGAGCTGGCGGAAGTGCTTGCGGAGCCACTTTCCATCATTTACCAGCAGTCCTGGCAAACTGGGGAGGTCCCAGC